>CM049388.1:4573427-5223427 GCA_026937815.1 Etheostoma perlongum | reverse complement strand
AGCATCCGGCTGTGGTCTTCCTGTCTGGCGGGACACATTCGCTCACGTCTCGAGCAAGAAAGTGAGGCGACGTCAAAAGTAGCATGCAGCGCCCGCTTTTCTTTCATCCTTCTTTCATTCCCTCCTCTTCTTTTCATCCCTAGTTTCTTTCCTATACAGTACGTACTTCCTTGCTTCCGTCTTCTTTCCTTCCTTCCCTTCCTTTCTTTTTCAGTCTTCCTTTACTTTCCTTCCATTCTTCCTTCCTACCTTTTTTTTTCCCCATGCTTGCCTGCTTTCTTTCATCCTTCTTTCCTTTTTATCCTTATTTCCTTTCCTACAGTACATACTTCCTTTCTTTTTCTTAAATAATCAGAGTCATACAGTATTTTATGTAAAATCAGGTTCTTCTCTGATGTCAGATGTTAAATATGAATATCTTCTGGTCTCTCCTCTGGGACATAAACTAAATATCTTTGAGTTGTGGACAAATCAAGACATTTGAGCTGATTTCTTTTAATTTTTCACAATTTTTGGACATTTTAAAGACCAATCCATTCATTAATAACAGCTATTTTTTCAACGTTTTTGTCGCCTTTTTTGGCGCTTAATTAAACGTTTTTTTTGTTCTTTCGGAGGCTTTCTCGCCTTTTCAAGGTTGTTTTTTTAAAATGTTTTTGTCGCCTTTTGACATTTTTGTTGCTTTGATGCTTATTTTTGAGTTTTAGATGTGTTTAAAAAAATATACATTTATGTTGAGTTAATGCCGAGTTTTATTGAAGTTGTTGTTGTTGCTTCCTTCCGAGTTTTTGTCTTCTTTTTTCAGGGATTTTTGACAGCTTTTTGGAGTTTTTTGTTGTCTTTTTCGAGGGATTTCTATCCAACAATTTTGTTTTTTGTTGCAAAGTTTTTGTCACTTTTTTTTTTTTCTTCAATCCATGCAGACAAGTCCCGGGACCTCCTTAGAGAGACAGTAGAGATCTCAACACCCCACGCGATGTTGATCCCAAAGTTACACACTTGATTACACAATAATCTACAGTGAAAACTCAGAAGTTGTAGTCCTAAAATAAAAAGAAATCCCATTTCTATCCCGACAGAGTGAAGAGTTAACCGAAACATGAAAGTCAATCCGTCAAAAAGGACTTCATGCCCAACACATTTATTCCATTTCTATCTTCCTACGGTCTCTAAATCACACGAGTCAAACTCGAGGCCCGCGGGCCAAATCCGGCCCCTCGCAAACTTAGATCTGGCCAACATATCAATGTACAGGAACACGGGAATGTGTTTTTAAAACTGTAATTATCTGACATTCAGGGCAGAATTTGGCAGATTTGCCGACTTTGAGACTCATAAATTCCCCCAGAAGCAGAGAGAGAGTTTTCATATTCAGGCTGTGAAACAGGTCATCTTTCTTTTGCTTGGTTGGCTAAATTCTACAATGGCTAAGGAATGTTTCTGCTGACTATTGTAGGGCTTTATGACTATAGAAATGTGCCAAAAAGCATCAGAAATTTTCAAAAAAAGTCATAAAAAAACCACAAAAATCGCTAAAAACAGAAATTACAAATAAAAGCTTCAAAAATGTAAAAATGTAAACGTAAAGAATACAGTCAAAGATTTTTGACTTTTCAATGAAACAAAAGCATCTCCGTAAACTTCATCCAGTGTGGACCCCCCCCTCTCTACATCTATCTCTACTTTACTGAGAGTCCAGAAAGAAAACCTTATTTTTGGACTCTATTTTAACCTTATTAAAAGGTCCAGTGTGTAGGAATTTCTCCCATCTAGCGTTGAGATCATATATCGCAAACAACTCTCTCACGCCACGTAGGTCAAAGTAGCCTACGCTACGGTAGCCTTCATGCTTCATAAAGCCGGGCTCATGCTCTTTTCAATCTCATTTTTCTTTTTCTGGGAAAAGAAGAAGACTCCTGTTCCTGAAATGTGGATTTTGAATACGTGTTGTCCTCCATGTTTCCTTCTTCTAACTTGCCGGGTCCGGGAAGCGACAAAACCCGTTAGCAGCATTAACACCACCTGTGAGTTTATCAAGTGACAACGTGAAAGGCGGAGCAGTACGTCCTGTATGTCCCTCACCGGCTAACGTAGTTCAAGATGGAGCATGACTATGGAGCGTCGATCCCAGTTCATGGGAACGTAAATGTAAAAATTCAAGCCAAAAGGAATACTTGGAATTGACGGTGCTGGTAAATATTCATGAGTTTGTGGATGGGCAACACAGATTTTGATAATAAACACTAAGGGTGTGCAAAAAAAAATCAATTTGTATGGCGATTCAAGCTCTAATTGATTCATATTTTTATAATTTCTTTTTTATTGTATGTCTACTGCAATCACATGATAGCTAGCTAGATAGATACTTTTTTTTTATATATATATATATATATATATATATATACATATACACATATACACACACATACACATACATACATATACACACACAGGTCCAGTGTGTAACGTGGTTAGTTGTTTATTTGGGGTGTACAATTCAGAAAATGTCACGATTCAATCCAATATCGATTTTCGATTCAAAAACGATTCAGTGTGTAAATGTAGTTAGTTTTCCTGTGTGTGTGTGCGTATGTATGTGCAGTATATATACATACATACCGTACATATATACATACATACGCCCTCACATCATACACATGGGAAAAACTACACTCTACACACGTACACTTTTTACACTGAATTGTTTTTGAATCAAAAATCGATATTGAATGGGATCGTGACATTTTCTGAATGGTACACCCCAAACAAACAACTAACCCCGTTCCACACGGGACCTCTACGGGCTTCAGGTCGCGGCGAGGAGAGATAAAGACCCTCCGAGCGTTAGATTGTAAACACATGCAGATGGAGGCAGCAGCCAAACACATCATGGAAAACAGACCAGCGGCGGAGAGTTCAGCTCCCAGTCACAGAGGAAAGACACTGAACACTCTTTTCTCCTCTGAAACGACTTCATCTCAACTTCTACTCTTTGATTAACTCACTGCGAGCAGAAGAACGATTCAAACTACTTTATTTAAACTTTCTCCTTGCAAAATGTGTGAAAAGCTGCACTTTGGATCAACTTGTTTTTGTGGTTTTGTTGAACATTTCTTTCCTCATCGTCCAGATAAAAGTTGAAATCTTAAGTCTGTTGCACATTTTAATACTTTTGATATGAATGTGAGCTGAAACTAACAGCTGTAAGTGAAGAATAAGAGGGAGATGGTTTCAGAGGCAGGCGGAGAAATAAAAAGTTTGTAACTTAGTCTGGCTTTGGATTTTTTTTAATCATATTTTGAGAAGAAAAGAAAAATTTCTGATGCAGAAACATGTTCACATGTCTATTTAGGGGATAAAAAGATGAGATAGTAACTACAACAAGAAGATATAGAGACTACAAAGTGGATTTAGAGACAAAAACAAGTATAGTTAAAAACTAAAAAAGTATATTTAAAGACTATAAAGTGGATTTAGAGATAAAAACAAGTATATTTAATGACTCAAAAGTATATTTAAAGACTATAAAGTGGATTTAGAGATAAAAGCAAGTATATTTAAAGACTAAAAAGTATATTTAAAGACTATAAAGTGGATTTAGAGATAAAAACAAGTCTATTTAAAGACTTAAAAGTTGATTTAGATACTAAAAGGTGGATTTAGAGATAAAAACAACTTAAAAGTGACTTTATTGACTGGAACTCGGTCAGCAGCAACATGCAGCCAGATATTACAGAGATATTTGAGAGATTTCAGAGATATTTCAGGTAAAATGTGAATTGTTGAGAACTCACATGTGTTCAGTGGAGCAGCTGGTCCTCCTGCACAATCATTCTCCCTCCCAGAGTCTCAGGAACTTTTTTAAATGTTTTCTTGCGCTGAAAAGTTCCGACAGTCCAAATCAACAGAATCCACAAAACCTGCGCCGCGTGGACGCCGTCAGCGTCTGCAAAGTTTTGGAGACGGATGGAGAGATGGAGAGATGGAGAGAAAAGAAAGAACGAGGGGCCGGGTGTGTTCGCTTCAGAGATCCGGACTCCCCGGCGACGGCAGCGGTGTGAAGATGTTCCCACAGCGGGAGAAGCGGCGACTGTCCGCGGGGAAGCAGAGTGGGGTCTGAGGCTCAGAGGCGACGCGCGGTCAAGCTGAAGCTCGTGACGCAATGCACTTCCGGTCAGCATTTCAAAACAAAGGAGCCTGACACATGTGGAGCTGACATTTCAAAATAAAACTGGCTCGTACCAGATTCGGGTTTCAACGTTTATGCGTTTTTTTCACACTCTTTGTGACGTTTATTTGTGGATATTCTTCCGTGACGCTTATTTTTGGACATTTTTTGCACTTTTTTTGAACGTTTTTGCCTCTTTTTTTTAGCGATAGGCCAGTGAGTGACCATATTTTGTTTTCCAAAAAAGAGGACACTCAGCGGCCTCGAAACACAAATAAAGACAGGCTTCTCAGAAGTTAATGAACGTGCTTTAATATGCCTCAATGGTATAAAAATAAGTTATGTAATACAATAAAATATGTATCAACCTGTAACAAAAAAAATGTGTCTTTTCAAATAAATAAATATATATGACTTTTCAGTGTAATAAGATGAGGTTTTTTGGTGTCCATGTGAGCTTTGAGACCTCCAGCACCTTTATTAGACATTGAAACATATGTGCTAGCTTTGCACACGGTGCACTTTGCCTCCCACTTGTCCCGACCGGGACGGTACGTGGAAAGTTTTTTTTGCAGTTCACCTGTGAAGCTGCACTTACGCTTCCTTCTCCCTGTATGTGCTCCTTGCCTGATCTGCTCCCTGTCTGATCTGCTCCCTGTCTGATCTGCTCCCGTATGTGCTCCCTGTCTGATCTGCTCCCTGTCTGATCTGCTCCCTGTATGTGCTCCCTGTCTGATCTGCTTCCTGTCTGATCTGCTCCCTGTCTGATCTGCTCCCTGTCTGATCTGCTCCCTGTCTGATCTGCTCCCTGTATGTGCTCCCTGTCTGATCTGCTCCCTGTCTGATCTGCTCCCTGTCTGATCTGCTCCCGTATGTGCTCCCTGTCTGATCTGCTCCCTGTCTGATGTGCTCCCTGAGTATTTGAGTCAATTTCAGCGTCTGGCGCTCGCCATCCACTCAAAACGTAACGTTACTACTCTTTGGCCGGCTCGTAAGCCCAAACAAATGGCTGTTGTTTTGTTTCCGGTCTAGCTAGATCCGGTGGGTGTTGTAGTTTTCTAACATTACTTGCTGTTGCAACAACATGAAAAAACTACAACTTCTGCTAGGCCAAAAGAACGTTAATCTCACGATGAGAAAATTGATGCCATTAAAATTGCGTTTAACGCTTTTAACTGGCAACACTAAGAGAAATGTCAGTTTTAAAGGTACAGACCCCCCCCCAACACCGTTGATCTGAACCTGATCAACACGCCGTGATAAAGGCCGAGGACAAAGAGAGACTGTGGGAACAAAGAGTCGCGGCTCATTTGCCTTTAAACGTCATTTAAACAGATTTTCCTGCTTGATAAAAAAATTAGAGAGAGAGATAGAGAGAGAGAAAGGGAGGGACAGAGATAGGGACAGAGAGAGAGAGAAACTGGCCCACCTGCTAGGTGAAGGACTGAATGCTCCGCTGGCTGCAGCTTTGTGAGTCAGACACCTTGTCACAATGCCCGACCTAATGTCCCTACTTAATCTAATGTATTATAATGTGTGTGTGTGTGTGTGTGTGTGTGTGCAAAAAAAAGAGAGAAAGTGGTGTATTCAGGCAATTTTTCATGTTACATGTTACAGTTTCCGTTAATGTGGTCAATGTTCTAATTGTGACTGTAAATGCTGTTTTTCTTGTGCTTTGGCAACACCGACCGGCAGTCATGCTAATAAAGCAACCTTGAATTGAATTGAGAGAGAAAGGGGGGAGAGAGGGAGAGGAGGGGAGAGGGAGGGACAGAGAGAGAGAGGGCGAAGAAGAGACTTAAAGAGGTAGAGACAGAGAGAGGGAGAGAGCAAAAGGAGAGAGAGAGGGGGGGGAGAGGGGAGAGAGTAAGAAAGAGGAGAAAGGGAGAGGGAGAGAACGGGGGGAGAGAGAGGAGAGAGGGAGGGAGAGACAGGGGAAGAGAGAGAGATGAGAGAGAAGAGGAGAGGGAGGGAGAGACATGGGGAGAGAGAGGAGAGAGAGAGAAAGGGGGAGAGAGTAAGAGAGGGGGGGGAGAGAGAGAGAAGGAGAACGGGGGAGCCCCATTATACTGAATTTGGTTGCCGTTCCACCAAAGGTCCACTGGGGGCGATTGTGGTCCAGTGCTAAATGAATGGGAGTCTATGGAGCTAGACGGCTAAATGTGTCCATTCCACTTTCGATGGGTTACAGGTTGAGTGGTTGTTGCCCATAACACGCTAGCATTCTGCTAATGAATGCTGATTGGTCAGTAAAGGACTAATAATGACCAGAGATCCCGCTTGATGGCATCAGAAGCGAAACCAGAATGTCAGAGTGAATATTTCAGCGTGTTCTTTAAAACATTTTCAGACCTCTTTCTAGCGTGTGTATTGACAGAGAGAGCCTGACCTGTCGGCTGTGTAGTCGATGCCTCGAGAGAACAAAGGAAGTGACTCAGAGCTCGTTGTGAAGCGGTATCTCCGGCCGTACGATGTGTATCATTGACTTTTTAAAAGGCTTTTTAGAAGAAAAAAGACTAAACACCCTAAAATCTAACACCCAGCAGGGTGTATTGTATTAGCCTCCCCTTTCAAATGCAACATTCAAATTACTAGACAAAAAACTATATCCTGAGAAACGTGGGGTGTTGCTCCATAGACCTCCATTCATTCTGCACTGGCCTGTGAGCGCCACCTAGTGGAACCAGAGTGGACCTGCAATCAGTTCAGAAGCCAAAGTATCGAGGGAGTGGAAGTTCTTCCCTTATTAGACATTCCTGGTGTCCAATTTGAATGAAGTGTGTTTTATGATGATAAAAGTAGTGATTATTTACATGGAGTCTGGTGGGTTTGGTGATGGTGATTTCGAGGCTGTTTCATGTTAAACTAAAAGGATCTTACTCTTTAACTAAAAGCTCTATCTCTGTAGGGATCCTTTCATAATGCTGTCAGACACTTGGAATAATAATCTGAGTCTGTCAGACGATAATTGAAAATTCAACATTGCAGCTTGTTTCGTCTCGGTTAATACTGGACCGATGTCAAACACATAGAAACTACAGGTGAAACTACATATTTGTGTGACTCTCTTCATGCCCAACCCCCTCTGTAATAACTCAACATTTAGATAAGGAAGATATTCAGCAGAGAACAGAATTGTGTAATATCAATAAGAAAAGAAAACGCTTTGTCTCTGGCAGAAACTCGCACAAAAAAGCAGTTTTATGACTTTAGCGCTGGAATCAGAGCAAAAAAGTTTGAAATGTAAAATAACTTGACCTGATTTATTGTTTTTCTTCTATAAATAAAAGCCAACGGGGAGAAAATACACGCAGTTAGACAGAAACAGACTTTTATTTTGAAAAGCAGATGATGGAAAAGACAGATGCTCCAGGAATGTGGAGGACAGACAGAGAGAGACAGAGAGAGAGAAAGACAGAGACAGACAGACAGACAGAGACAGAGAGAGAGAGAAAGACAGAGACAGACAGACAGACAGACAGACAGAGAGAGAGACAGACAGACAGAGACAGAGAGAGAGAGACAGACCAAGAGAGACAGACAGAGAGAGAGACAAAGAGAGAAAGGCAGAGAGAGACAGACAGCAGCTCCACCTATCTAGAGGGGTCCTGGTACATTCTGCATAGATTGAGAAAAGAAAAAAAAATCTTGAAGAAGTGATCAACAAAAAACTCAACAACAAAAAAAAACACTGAAAAAAAGGCGACAAAAACGTCGAGAAATTTGTCTGATAAAAACTCGACAAAACATATTTGCTTATTAAAAAACTATATAAAACCACACACACAAGTAGAAAAAATGGAAAAAAAATCCGGGGGAAAAAGCGACAAAAACGTCGAGAAAATCGTCCAAAACAAATTCCACAAAGGCCACAAAAAAAACAAAAAGTCAGCAAAAACCTGGAAATGCAAAATACTACAAAAACGTGATATGAAATGCAAAATACTACAAAAACGTCATTAGTGACAACTGGAGCTACATCTGCAGGTGTAGAAAGAAAGGAGCTTCTCCTGTTTAAAGCGGCTCCTACGCCCGCACCACAATGGGCCAAGGACGTTGAGGCAGCCTAGCTCTGCTGGCCAATGAGAGGACGCTGGTCAAGTCACGGGAAAAAGACGCCTAGTTGGTCTGTCTGTCTGTGTGTGTGTGTGCGTGCGTGTGTGTTCGAGTGTGTGCGTCTGTCTGGTCTGTCTGTCTGTGCATTTGTGTCTGTCTGTCTGCGTCTGTGTGTAAATTATTCTTCATATCTCACACACAGATACCAAGTTCAGGGAACACAGACAAGTCAAATATTTCATCATTTCAAACATTTTATTCAAACTAAATTGCTGTGGTTAAAACCTTTCAAGTCCCAACAAACTCAAATGTTAAATATCGACCATAAACAAAAAGAAAAGACGTCTGCCCGCGCTCTACAATAACCAACATATACAAAAAAAAGAGAAAGTGACTTCAACGCACGTCATTACTCCCATCTCGCCAAATACGGGTGCTGGTCAGGTGCCTTTGTCGTTGTTACTGACGCTAAAAGTCTCCTTTAGTGTCCTTTAACGCGCTGGAGGCGGGACTATTTCGGTTAAGGAAAGAGTCGTGGCTGGACTTGTAAAATCCGAGTTCGGAGTGGGAACGGGTTGGACGTCAACACAAAGAAAGGATTTCAGTGCAACAAGAAACCTCCAAGAACCAAAAACAGCAATTTCATTCAACGTGAAGTTTAAATCGCTCAAAACGTCGGAGCTTGGGAAGAATTCAGATAAGACGTCGAAGACATGAAAACGTTTTCTGGGATCAGTGTTTTCTTTGAAGTTATTACAGATGAAGTGGCCGGTCTCTCAGAAACTACAAGTCTTTCTGACTGACAGTTGGACTCTGAATATTCACTGTTTGTGAATTATCTTTGAGCCCTTCAGTCGGCGATATAAACCAATTAATGTGTCGGTTGCTTGGCACCCTAGCTCGTTACGAAGCGTTTCAGCTGACAGGAACACGTCACACCTTCTTCAGAAACAGACTTATTCTCGCTCTGGTGAGAACGTAGATGTCAAACTCATATCTGCACGATCACAATAAGCTTAGCTTAGCATAAAAACAGGAAGAAGGGTACTTTTAGTTTTGTTTAGGTACAGTATGTTTCCATGTGTTTGTGTCTAAGTGACTGATGGGTACGACAATCTTTGAAGTTGGTCCAGTATTGAGCGAGAACTCGCAGACCGGGCTGTAATGTCACCGTACCGGCTCAGATTATTATTATATTAATAATATTAAGTGTCTGACAACATTATAGAAAGGATCCCTACAGAGATAGACCTTTAAAACCTCTTTGAGATCTTTATGTTTAATAGCTCATCAAACCCACCAGACTCCATTTAAAAAAGCATTACTTGTAGCGTGTACAGAGCCAACATATTTACACATGTAAATTGGTAAACGATGTCTTTATTTCAACCAAAACTAGAGTTGTGATGGTTGGAAAGGTGGAAAGACAACCCAAAACGGTTTTTCATAGTTTTATTCTGTTTCTGTCGACTTTGAATGAAGTGTATTTTACGATGTTAAAATTCCTGTTGATTTACATGGAGTCTGGTGGGTTGAGCGAACGCAATTTGCCGGATGTTTTTATGTTTAAAAAAAAAAAAAAAAAGGATCTTTTTAACAGAAAGGTGGACCTCCTTAGAAATCCTTTCCATAATGTTGTCACTTTGAATAATGATCTGAGAGGGAGTGCATGGTAATTTCTCCATGCACTCTAAACACACCATACATACTGTATAAGCAGGGATTTAAATTGATGCCCGCCAACTCACCAACCGCCGGTGAAATAACACCAATTAACTTTGTCAGGTATTACGTTGGGAAGTTAGGAGCCGGTGATGAATGAAGCGAAGCGTCGGGTTTTAATCGGCCGGACGCACAACCGATCCGACAAGTCAGTGTTTTACTGATGTGTCTGTTTGCCGGCAAGACATTTTGGCGTTTTTTTTACAGATACTTTCTAGTACATATCAGATACTTTCTAGGACATATCAGATACTTTCTAGGACATATCAGATACTTTCTAGTACATATCAGATACTTTCTAGTACGCACAAAATCTTTTCTGGTGCGCACGAGAAACCAATCTAAAGCTAGCAGAAATGATGCTAACAAAGTACTGCAAACATGTTAATATTTCACACTCTGCTTGAAAACAAAGGCGTGCAGGATGGACAGCGTGAAAGTCAAATCTCGAAACAATTACTACTACTTAGAACTCAATATAATGAGGTAACAACAATAAGGCTGCTGCGAACTAGTCGAAGTTCAAGCAAAAATATTTATGATCAGGGAGAAAAGCCGGGCAGACTTCTCGCATGGCGGATTTCATTTAGGGATGCAAATGGAGTACTACGGTTGACCCCCCTGCTGCCACTTAAAGGAGGATTCCGGTCGATTTTAGCTCTGTGTTTGTAAATGTGGAGTGCTGTCAGCAGAGAGAAAAACTCAACCAACCGGTGCTGTCTACACCGTGTTATCCTCCTGCTAGAGTTAGCAGCCAACAGGCTTAAACAGGGCAAGTTTTAAACGTGTTTTTAGCCTCTAAACATCTTCAAAATGTCATTAAAAGTGCCCCTTGTTTGCAGTGATTTCTTCTGCGTTAACACAGTGAATCTAACTGCTGTAGATGTGAAAGTTGTGCTAATTCAGCTGTTTAGTTCCTGTGTTGAGACGGCACTTAGAGAGCTTAGGGACCGTCTACAAACTACAACACAGAAAAGAGATACAACTAAAATATGTAGGCTATCAATTTAATGATTAAATAAGGTAGTGTCTCCAAACTTACCTCAGTTATAACGTGTCTCCTGCTAGTTGTACTACAGGACTTACTAATATGTTTCTCTTTTCTGTGTAGTAGTTTGTAGACGGTCCCGAAGCACTCCTTGCAGTATCAACACAGGAACTAAACTAGCACAACTTTTATGCATTTCTGTCACATCTACAGCAGTCAGATTCACTGTGTTCCCTCTAGCAGGAGGATAGCTCGGTGTAGACAGCACCGATTGTTTTAGTTTTTCTTGCTACTGACAGCACTCCTAATGTACAAACAACAGACCTAAAATCCACCGGAATTGTCCTTTAATACAGCTTTTATAATGTATTATGGAAATCTTTTACAAATCACAGACTGGATACACAATATTTCCCGTTCACAGCATGAAATAACAGTTATTATCGTCTTCATGTGTGTTGGTGACACGTTCAGGAACATTTGGTTTTCAGGAAGATGAATACCTGACTGGTACTCCGATTGGTTTCCTGTGCTCATCAGAAAGTATCTTTCCCCTTTAGGCGCTTGGTCGTTCATAATGAAGCTGCGATTATTAATAATAATCAGTCAAAGAGTGGGGGTGTTGTGCAGTCAGTTGTTGTCAAGACACAGGCGGCCATTGTTGCCGACAGATTTCCATCATGTCCTCTTCTGACGCCGAGGCTCTGCTCGCTGTGTGTATATGTGTGTGTGTGTGTGTGTGTGTGTGTGTGTGTGTGTGTGTGTGTGTGTGCATGCCTCTGTGTGTCTGTGTGTATATGTGTAAGTGTCAGTTTGTGTGTGTGTGCCTGTGTATGTGTGTGTATGTGTGCCTGCGTCTTCAGCTCGCCGTGGGCCAGATCAGTGACAGATAGAGCGGCGCTGCTGTGGAGAAAAGAAGCGAGATGGAAGGAAGGAAGGAGGGAGGGAGGGAGGGATGGAGGGATCAGATGAGAGGACAAAGGCTTCATTCTTTGCCGGTGGTGAGGAGCCTCAGGGCTTTCTGGAGGTTCTCCACGGCCGTGCCAACGTCCTCGTACTGCAGGGCGCTGCCGGCGTACTTGCACAACTTTTGCGCCTTTGTGAAGTCCTCCGGGGTGAGATGGACTCCGCCTGAAGGGAGGAGAGAAAGGGTTAAACTGGAAGTTAAAAAAAGGGGGCGGTGGAAAAAAGAAAGAAAGAAAGAGGGGGAAACAGCAGGAAGACAGCATGCGTCGGCCGTAGAGCCGGGTACCGGATTCAATACTTTTTAGGCAAGGACCGAATTGGCTCTAAAGTATTGAATACTTAAAAATGATTAAATATCCTCAGCGTCAGTGAGCCAATCAGAACCTGTGTGTGTGTGCGTGTCCGTGCATGTGTGTGTGTGTGTATATGCGTGTGTCTGTGTGTCCGTGCGTGCAAGCATGTGTGTGCTCTTGCGTCTGTCTCTGTCTCTGTGTGTGTGTGTGTGTGTGTGTGTGTGTGTGTGTGTGTGTGTGTGTGTGTGTAGTAGAGGATGGATACCCGACCCGAGCCCGACGGGACCCGACGGTACCCGACGGGTCGGGCCGGGTTCGGACAGATTTTTAGAAAGGATGCTCGGGTTCGGGTCGGGCTCGGTCACATCAGCGATAAGGCATTGAACATTTTTAATTTAAAACAGCTTAAAATAAATGTCAAATATTACCCTAACATCCGTCTTCCTGTGTGCTGTGACAACGAAAGACGTGCGTATTAAGCTCCATGTGGCAGCGCAACGATGGAAGATGTTAAAAAGAAGTTGGCCGCAGGAGATTTTAAAACTATTGAAAACGAAGGAAAGTCAGCTGTGCATTGATGCGCTCATCTGTTGACATTTCCGAATGCCTTCCTACAATTGCTTAATAAAAGCGGCTTTCCACACAAACAAACGTACATGTGTCATTAGTATGAGAAACAAATGCGATTTTAACTGTGTCGGGCTCGGGTCGGGTTCGGTTACTGCTCTGTCGGACGCGGGCCGGGCTCGGATAGAAAAATCCGGCCCGATCCACACTCTAGTGTGTAGGGGTGTTCAGACTGGGGGTGTAAAGAGGGCTGAGTAACCAGGGCCCAAAAAGATGCAAGAATGAATAGCTGTGGACGAGGGGTGGGGCCCATAGAGAATTACTTTCTACAGGGCCCAGAATTGTGTGTGTGTGTGTGTCTTCCATTTGATTTCCTCTCATTACTGCAGTATTTAGAGTTAATAAAGACAGACGGCTGTCCTCTAACCCTCGGAGACAGATCCTCCCTGTGAGCTCATATCTCTCTCTCACACTCTGTGTGTTTGTGCGTGTGTGAAGATACAGTCGAAAAAAGTGACAAACATTTAAAAAAAAAAAAAAAATGTATAAAATGCAACACAAATGAAGAAAGAAGCGTCACACATCGCAAATAGCCTCAAAAAGACAAAAAAGCTTCAAACAAAGAACAAAAACGACTTCACAGCCATCACGTTTTTGCTAAATGATCTACACATTTTTTAGGCATTCTGTTATTAAAAGGTTTAAAAAATAGTGCATGTAGTGGCCGTAGATGGAGCATAACTCCGGACCCCCACCCGTCCCTACCTTTGGACTGAGCCCTGAATGTTTCCAACGTCTGGCTCCGCCCCTGCACACTGCTACAGGACAGGCCAGACTTGTGTTTCGTGATTAAGTGATGACCTCCGTGTAAATAGAGTTATCTCTCTGTAATGTCCACAAACAACCTTCTGTCAATAACTGAAGCCTGTTGCTCTGTGTTAGTCAGACCTCCGCCCATCACAGTCTCTGGACCAACTCCATCTCTTCGTGGGTGTAACCCTATAGATTTCATACCGTACCCCCTCCTTCACATACACAACTCCAGCGTAGGCAAATCCCTAACCCCCCCCCCCCAGCTGGAACAATGCCTGGGCAGCCCTCCCATCCCTCCACTCTGCTCTGAAACACCCTCTCCGTATCAAACACTCAGGTTTATGCAGCTGCAGATCTCTGCTGCACTGAAGAAAAAAATCAAAACACAATATTATATTGTTATTTTGATATAAAACTATATTGTATATTGATATCATCTTTTTGTGGATTGTAATATCGTGATATGACATAAGTGTCTTTTCCTGGTTTTAAAGGCTGCATTACAGTAAAGTGATGTACCTTTAGCTGTTCTAGCTGTTCTATTATTTGCCTTTTCCCCATTTAGACATTATGTCCACATTACTGATGATTATTTCTATCTATGTGTGAAGATATTTTGTGAAAGCACTGTTGTCTCTCTACATGCTACTCTCTGTTGTCTCTCTACATACTACTCTCTACTGTTGTCTCTCTACATACTACTCTCTACTGTTGTCTCTCTACATACTACTCTCTACTGTTGTCTCTCTACATGCTACTCTCTGTTGTCTCTCTACATACTACTCTCTACTGTTGTCTCTCTACATACTACTCTCTACTGTTGTCTCTCTACATACTACTCTCTATTGTTGTCTCTCTACATACTACTCTCTATTGTTGTCTCTCTACATACTACTCTCTACTGTTGTCTCTCTACATACTACTCTCTACTGTTGTCTCTCTACATACTACTCTCTACTGTTGTCTCTCTACATACTACTCTCTACTATTGTCTCTCTACAAACTACTCTCTACTATTGTCTCTCTACAAACTACTCTCTACTGTCGTCTCTCTACATACTACTCTCTACCGTTGTCTCTCTACATACTACTCTCTACCGTTGTCTCTCTTGATACTACGTCATCATCAAGCGCTGTGTAGCTGCTGCTCTGCCCGGTGCATTCTACACACTCTGCTGATGGGAGATTATCGCGTTGTATCTGGCGCTGGAAGACACTACCCAAGCGTCCGTATTTTATGAGTTCGGAGTGAGAACGGGTTGGATTTACATTTTGGAGGGCGAACCAACTTCAGCAGGCAGACTTTAAAATCTTGTCGTTCCTTCCACGCAGCAGAAGAGATAAATCTAAAGACCCACACAGACAATTCTTCTCTCAGTGAGGTTAATGTTTAGCACATGAAATAACAAAAAGACTAACTTATACTTGTAATTTACCCCCCTCCCCCAATAAGAAATAAGGCCTCTGCCGGTCCCTGGACCCCACTTTGAGACGCAGTGCAGTCTGAAGGAACAGAGCTGCAGATAATGTCTCTTGGCTTCGTAACACTCGTAAAAAAACATTCCTCTGCTCTTTAAAATGTCCTGGAGAAGAAGAGGGAGGAACATGATTGAATAATGTTGCACCATACGCCCTCTAATCCCCTGGCTGCATCCTCCCAAAGATGGGAAGAGTAAGAGAGGAGAAGAAAGAGGGACAAGAGGGATGAAGAGATGTGGGAGACAGCCAGAAACCACAGCGCTGTGGAGAGGGATGCCATTAGAAAAAAAAAGGTGCCAACGATAAAAAAAAAAACATGATCCGATGATTCTTTTTTTCATAGACCAAATCATCGAGAAAGACAGAGAGAAGTTAAAAAATAAGCTGACAATCAGCGAAGAGAGAAGAGAAATGCAACAGAACAAATGTAACAGAGGGGAGAAATCCCTTATATCCTGAGCGACAAAAAAGAGCGAAAACGTTAAAGATTTTTTTTTGTGTGTGACAAAAACATAAAGAAATGGCCCAAAAAAAAACGTTGAAAAATCTTGTGCACAAGATTGGTTAGGGCCGCTCTGCTAATAATGCTTAGAGATCGTTAGAATTGAGCCACGAATTACACAGATCAGTGTGCCTGTGTGTGTGTGTGTGTGTGTGTGTGTGTGTGTGTGTGTGTGTGTGTGTGTGTGTGTGTGTGTCTGTGATTTTGTTGTTGTTTTTCTGGCTCTCACTGTTCAAATAAATCTACCATTAAAATTACAGACTGATCATTTCTTTGTCAGCAGGGGATCAAATACTTTTCCCCCTCACTGTAACGGTGAAAGCGACTGGACGGAAGTCTGATCACGCGAGTCGCACAGTTTACTCGGGCATGCCTTGATTCACCCTGTTCCAATGATCAGCGTTTCAGTCCAAATCAAATGAACTATTTATTTCACTTACTTACGTTTTTATCTATTTTTTATTGAGAAAGGCACAAGATTAACAGCATTACACATCACAGTTTTAGTCCTTTTTCAGCTCCCCATCCCTTAACACACACACATAAAATGTAAGATAATCCAATATGTTTCATCCCATGCTCAAATAGTTTTAATGCTGGCGCCATGTATTCGGGCCACGGACCACCTATTTACTTACTAATCTTTATAGAAGAATAAAGCCGTTTCCACGTGTGTCTCCCGTACTTCTGTATCGGCAATAAAGCAGCTTAGAAACTGCAATATGATTTTATTTCTCCCCAACAGGCTGACTAAGCAGCATTAACTTTGTAATTGGCTTTATAGCAGTTACATCCTTTTTATGATTTGTATGGTTTTATGGCTTGCATTATTTTTTAGGGGTTTAGAGCCTCTCTCAAGGACAGGAAGGATACGAGGATCAAACCTGAGATTAATAACCATACACACTGTTGAGGCAGAGTCAAGCGCTGCATCTCATTGGCTCTCATCTGATAGCTCCTCGACTCCTCGGTCGAACAGGAAGTTGTTCTGTCCGTCCTCGGTGAAGGCCGAGGAAGGTGAACCTCTTATTTCTACCCCAAAGACTGAGGAGGGATCATCGAGGAGCTACAGGCGTGTGTGCGTGTATGTGTGAGTGAGTGAGTGAGTGAGAGCGAGAGAGCATATGTGTGTGTGTGTGTGTGTGAGAGAGAGAAAGTGAGTGAGAGAGAGAAAGCATGTGTGTGTGTGTGTGAGTGAGAGAGAGATAGCGCGTGTGTGTGTGTGCGAGAGAGTGAGTGAGCAAGAGATAGCTTGTGTGTGTGAGAGTGAGTGAGAGTGAGTGAGAAAGTGAGTGAGAGAGATAGCGTGTGTGTGAGAGAGAGAGAGAGATAGCGTGTGTGTGTGTGTGTGAGTGAGAGTGAATGAGAGAGATAGCGTGTGTGTGTGTGTGTGTGTGTGTGTGTGTGTGTGAGTGAGCAAGAGAGAGAGAGAGAGAGCGTGAGAAAGAGATAGCGTGTGTGTGTGTGTGTGTGTGTGTGTGTGTGTGTGTGTGTGTGTGCGCGCGTAAGAGAGTGAGTGAGAGAGAGATAGCGGTGTGTGTGTGTGTGTTCTCACCCTGCTGCTGGCCGTGGATCAGTGCAGGGTCGACAGTGGGAACTGATCTGGGAAGAGGCACTGGCTTCACGGCTTCTGCTGGTCAACAAAAACACGTCAAATGTAATGAGCTAAATCGTTGTTCTCGAATATTCTGTTTTTGTGATCATTGGGAACCAAAATCATAATCACGATTGAATTTCGATTAATTGCACAGCCCTAGTACCCAGATTATTTTTCAAAATAAAAGCCCCAAGTCATTTGATTAATCAGGGAGTCACAGCAAAAGCAACTAGACTGAAAAACAACCACATGTGCGAACCAGGCCCCCAGGAAGTAGGCCAAGCTTAAAAGCCAATTTCACATGGTGGCCAAAACAAGGGAATTAACTCCCGGCCACGGTAGAGAGCCTCCACAAACCCTAGATCTTATGGCGCCATTTTAATGCTACCAAGCACTTAGCCACCATTAGCACCATTCATTCTGGTGCCACTTTAAAAACTTAAGTTGTCCATTGTTTATTTCTAAAGAAACATGACAATGTATAAAAGGCTCCATTACCTTGTATCTCATGTTATGGCTCCGTGGCAGATGTTTTTGTAAAAATTATAAAAAACGATTGTGTCATAACCACGCAACTAACTGTCCCATAGCAGAGGAATTACAGAACAGTACAGGATAAGCTCGCAGACAGTTTGGACTTCCATCAGCTGTTTAGGTTTAATTACTAACGTTAACTAACATGTTAGTTAGCAATAATTAGCCTGTGCCTATGTTATCTCCAAACATATACCTACGCTCTCCGTCTGACGGATTGGGAATGATTGCGATTTCTCTTGGCACAGCTACCAGAAGACTTACAACTTTCAGACAGGTTGCTCACGTCACATCTAATCCTCCAAATACGGGCGCTGCTATCTTGTTATCACAGAGCCAGAGTCTGCGCAGTAGTGATTGGGCAGTGGCGCCGCGGCATCAAAGTCCCGCCCACACAACCGTCCTACCAATTGCTAGTCAATCCCAACTAAGCAACGGCTTTCAGCTGCACGACTTCCAGGAAGGATGCTCTCTCTATCCTCGCTTATAGACGCTCAGAGAGCCCTTCTTCATTCTTGATCCTTGCTTATAGCTCCTTAGAGATCCCTTCTCCGTCCTCGCTTTAGCTCTTCAGAGATCGATCCTCCATCCTCGCTCATAGCTCCTTAAAGATCAATCCTCCGTCCTCGCACATAGCTCCTAAGAGATCCCTCCTCCATCCTCGCTCATAGCTCCTTAAAGATCAATCCTCCCTCCTCGCACATAGCTCCTCAGAGATCCCTTCTCCATCTTCGCTCATAGCTCCTCCACCCTAGCTCATTGGGGCAGCAATAAAAGCTTTGAGACCGCCTTCACAAAGGAGGGTGCCAGAACAACTTCCGTTGTTTGAGTGAGGAGCGATGACATATCAAATAAGAGACTTGGGAAGCAGCCATGGGATTTGCAAACACACTTCCCGTCTCTCCTTCTCCCCACACACACTGAACGCAACACTGTCAAGGACTGGACAAACACCAAGATCAACCTCTGTTGCTCGTTTCATTTAATCATTTCTTCCAGACTGCTGGAACATGAGATTAAATGCCAACCAATATGTGTGATTGTGTGTGTGTATGTGTGTGTGTGTGTGTGTGAAGGAGTGTTTGTATTTATGTTGCCAGCACATTGTGTAGAAGGTTGTGTAATCTATAACAAGCCTAAATGACTTGATTTATATGTACAGCACATGCACACCTTGTCCTGAGCACCATCCCTTCGCATGGGAAACAAAAACAGGACATCCTCTCACCCTTACACACCAATTCGTGGCACTATCTTTATGGGGACCAGTCATTGACATAATGCATTCCCTAGTCCCTAACCCTAACTTTAACCCTTACCCTAACCATAAGCTAATCCTAAAACCAAGTCTTAACCCTCAAACAGCCCCTTAAAGCTGTCGGGACCCTACAAGTATACTGAACTCACGGTTTTTGGACCCCACAAATATAGTTAAAAAGACCACACACACACACACACACACACACACACACACACACACACACACACACACACACACACACACACACACACACACACACACTTTAATGAGTAATGTGTGAGGGCGTCTCTGAGAGGTGGGTGTGTTATAACATGCTGTGCCAGAACATTGAGAGGTTGTGATGTACTCGGTGTTATCAGTGGGGGTGGGAAACGCTGCCTATTTTTCACGCGACACCTGAGCATGTTGGAAGCGTTTCCAGGCAAAATAGAATAGGAAAAGATATGTATATGTAATTTTTGACACAAGTACATATTGATATTTTTCTTTCTCTACTAAAGACATTGATAGATACAAACCGGTAGATGCGTACCTGTGGGTGGAGGCAGCTCGGCGGGAGTGTTGGCCGGCGCGTGGGCTCCTGGTGGGATGTGGATGTTGTTGAAGTTTGTGGTAGGCCGGCCCGTTGGGTCCAATCCTGGCCCCGGAGTAAAGCCGATCCCTGGGGCTGGACCCGGACCCAAACTTGGGTCCTGGTCCTCGAAGGACCCAGAGGAAGGCCCGCCCCTGAAGGAGCCCGTGTGGGAGAAACCGTGACCCGAGGAACTTTCAGCTCCATACTCGTCTAGCAGAGAGATACAAGAAGATGGGGACAGCGTTGGGATCGTTGCACCTTTCCATCAGTATTTGCAGACTATGTAAAGTGTTATTCAGTATGCGGTGGGGAAAATCCTGCGGTTTGCTCTAAAGCAGGGGAGTCAAACTCAACTTCTCTGAGTGCCAAACTGGAGTCAAGAATCACATCCAGAGCCAGACATTAATATTCAATTAATATTAACGTGCTTTCATTTAAAATATCATGTGTTACTGCATGTCTCATATTGTCTTCTCATTTATAGTTTCATCGACATAAAGCCCTAAAAAAAGTCAGGAAAATGTTTCCTCAGCCATTGTAGAAAAAAGCGTCGTAAAAAGTGACAAAAAACGTAAAAACAGGGTTAAAAGTGATAAAAACATTACAAAAAAGGGACAAAAATGTTGTAAAAAGTGACAAAAAACATTGTAAAAAGTGACACAAATGCCATAAAAAGTGACAAAAATGTAGTAAAAAACATAATTTCAATGAAGATTAGTTACATGATGTTAGCAATAATCTCTTCTACAATATAAGACATTTAACTGTGCCTTATGTTCTCAAAAAACTATGTCTCGCTGATATCAGCTCTTTTCCGCTTCAGATATTTTGATAAATATTACCCCTGGACAAAATGCATAAATTGCTTATTTTATGAAGAAAGAAGGAAAGCAACATGAGCCTCACTCTGGGGACTCTGCGCCTCTCAGCAGCCACACCTCGCACAAAGAAAACATCGCTGCACGGCCAAAGATATTTTGACAGATTAAAGAGGTTTGGCTGGATTTGCAGACCGCGGCTGTATTTGATACCTTGTTAAGCTCCGGCCTCGGCCATTACTGCATTACAGGCAGGAAAGCAAACGTTGGCGTTGGAATATTTTGAAACTTTGTTCATCCAGAGAAAAGTTAAGCTTCCCATTCCCTTCTACGCAGGGGCGTCGGACTGGGGGTGAAAAAGCAGACTGGAGTACCTAGGGCCCTCATGTGAGGAGAGCCCTAAAAGATGCTAGAATGAACAGCTGTGGATGGTTGGGGGGGCGGAGGGGCCCATAGAGAATGCTGTTCCACAGGGCCCAGGATTTAGTGCTACGCCCCATACGGTGGCTTCTATGGTGTCCCATCTGGACAGACTACGACTGGCTGCAGTCTTAAGAAAACACTACGGAGCATTATCAAAACAGACAGACTGTTGTTGAATCAAAGGGAGCGACAGATTGCTTTACATTAGGGCTGGCTGCCCGATTCCTTTTAAGGATTCAATTATTATTATTTTTTTTTAAGATTATTTTTTGGGCTTTTCTGCCCTTAATTTTTTAGGACTGCTAGGTGAGAAAGGGGGGAGACAGGGGGAAGACATGCAGGAAACCGACACAGGTCGGACTCAAACCCCAGACCCCTGCGTCAAGGCACAAACCCCCCAGTGACATACTACATTTATACACCAATCCTACAGTAGGCCTAGCTAGGCTGCATGCAGAACACTGAATTGGCTTTGGTTGTTGTGCTTTACTCTGAGCTCGAGGAGAGACTTCACTTGTCAATCCACTCATAGCCGGCTGATTCGCAAACCATTTCACAATCTATTCAAAGTGTTTCCTTCTGACAACTCTGCCCTAGACACATTCTTTATATTTTTACAACTCAAGATAGGAAGTTGTTTTCTCCCTCCCCCCTCTCCCTCCCTGCATCCATTCCATCCCCCTCCCAGCCAATGGAAAGTCAGACTACAGCAGCTGGGAGACAATGGTCTTTCTGTAAGTACCACTGGAATATTTGTGTGAGTGTGATGCACTTTGTGTGTGTCAGCCACAGTCACACTACTCTCCAGAGGTTAATTAAGCTACTTACACTGGTTGGTATCACTGCAGTGTCCAGTCAACAGTGTGGTGCGGACTACAAGACATAAATACACTTCTGACCTGTGGAGAGCCAGATGACCCACTGCATTATGAAAAAACTGGAAGCAGACTGGCCTAATTATTATATTAGATCTTATGGAACACCTTGTTCTGCAGCATGTTGCAAAACAAAGCTTATTAAAGTTATTTTCACACTTGCAGTCTTTTTTGAAGCAGCCCGCATCTGTTTTACATTAGTTTCCTGTGGAGTAAACCGTGCTTTCAGCAAAGTCCTGAGAGCTTTTCTCCTGCAGCTCGGAGCGTCTTGTTGAAGTTGAAAAAAGTTACCAATTTTTATGACAAAAACGCCCTACGTCGAGTGCTTTTTTTGACAGCAGACCAAAGACAAGCTGAGTAGTCAGCTCTGTCGTTTCCATAACAACAAGAAAAAATGGAGTCGGAGCACAGCAAGTTATACGACACGACCGGGTGCGCCCTGTTCAAGAAATGGCAGTATCTAACATTAGCATTGATTGCTCGCTCTCTCTCTCTCTGTTCTTTCTCTAGCTCGCTCCACCACTTTGTTTATCTAACGTTACCACCTCTCTCTCTGTTCGTTCTTTAGCTCGCTCCACTGCTTTATTTTATCTAATGTTAGCACTGCCACACATTGCACTTTTGGATACTGTGGTAGTAGCTGTTGTTATAGCAACAAAAGACTCTCTTGGCTGCTTTTTGGAACCAACATGCTGCCAGCTTTTCTTTCTTTTATTTACTGCAACAGTGCCGTAGCCAACTTTTATCTTGTCGAAAAAGTTAACCAAGTGTGAACACGTCGTAATAGTCTCGTCAGACAGGCAGTTATTTTGCGTTTTGTAATTCATTTCCAAATGAGAGGCAAGCCGGCAGGTTAGCAATATGACAAGTGACGCGACAAATCAATAAACAAGATTGGATTTATCGGCTAACGTCACGTTTGAATTTAATGAGGCTACAGAATTCTGTAATTTATGACTTTGTTAATTTTGCTAACTTTAGCTTTCAACAATAACAGTCTGTGGTTATCAAAGCCTAGGATTGCCGCTATTTGGTAAAAAAACAACAACCGGGGATTAGGAATGTATGACACCACAGTCATCTAACTGTCACTCAGTTTTCACTGCAGGAATACAGTAGTGCACAGAATCTCCGTGGTTACCGAGCATTGAGCGCCTTGATTGTCCGCCTGTCTCTTCATACGATGAGCTTAGTGAGACTCCTGTGTTGCTTACTGTCTACACAACAGAGTAACAGCTGATTTAAGCCTAAAAATAAGAATGTTTCAGAGCTTAACAGTGCACATATAGATGTATTAAGCAGACTTTAACACCCTTCTAATTTTATCTCATTCCTCACGCTTTTCTCTTTACTGAACCACTTAATGTCACTGACATTTTACAGTGAAGCTTGGCTATATTCCCTGTTACTTATTCTGTTGTAATTGTTGTAATGTCTGTTTTGAATTTTTAGTTTGGTTATTTTGTCTGTTTTGTTTTGCTTGTCTTGTTTGTATATGTGCAATGTTTTTGTGGTATCTTGTTCAGGACCCCCTCAAAAACAAGATGGTACATCCCAAGGGGTTATCCTAATAAAATAATTTCAATATGTTATGTTTAGACTATACTTCACACAAAGTTCTACATTGTACAGTAGCTGTTCTTTATGAGACAATACGTTTGTAAATTTGGTTTATGCCACATATGAACGGACCCTTTTTCTCTCAATACATGGGAAACACTTTGCTCCTTAACCCCTGTATATCACAAAGTGACCCGTTCTGGAAAATGAAGGACAAATTGGCCCACAGAAGAGACCTCCACCTACTGGTTCATATCGCGTTGATAGCATGACAGTAAACATCTGATCTAAAATGATCACATCAGTAAGAAATGCTTTCTGCTAGGACAGATGTGACCTCTCCTCAAACACACACACTGACACACACCAAATATCTGACCGTCTGACAGACAAACACACTCCAAGAAACAAGTGTTGAAATGCTGATAAAATCTTGATTCGGACCCCCCAAAAAAAGACACTAGGGAGTAGGAGAGAGAGAGAGAGAGAGAGAGGAACACACACACACACACACACACACACACACACACACACACACACACACACACACACACACACACACACACACACACACACACACACACACACACACACACACACAAACGATGATATCAGCGGCGCTCTCCATCTGTGGGAATAAGCTATCATGATGTCATCACCGACCCAGAGACCCCAAAGCATGCTGGCAGAGGGAGTGAAAACAAAATGAATAAAAACAGTAGGGCCGGGACGATATGCTTTTGTCCCTATGCGATTCTTCCACGATACATGGGTGCTGATTGGATTTGTGTTGCGGTTTTTATTTATTGTGATTCTAGAAGTATTGTGATTTGATAGTGTTGTGATATTTTTTTCCTTCTTTAACCAAACAAAAGTTAACTAATACACTTCCAGAGACAATATATCATTAAACTTTACTAAAGACTGATTGTTTTCTAAGAAGAATGAACATCACATGTCTGACATTTGGAAAGAAGAACATAAAATGGATTTACTGCTTTACTTGAAAATAGAAATGATGTAGTCGCTATTGACGGCACCGTAAAGACAGAACATATTTAGGGAAATCATTGGTTATATAGATTTATTACATGGCTTGGTTGATTTCTAATGTAGAATACGGTCTGTTATTTCTTGATAACAGACCGCTATTAAAGATAACAAACCGTTGCCATGGACACAGTTCTGTTCACTCTGGAAGAAGAAGCTATATCAACCCGCTAGAAGAAGTCCGGATCATTTATCAGCTGTGGCAAACAGTGGGGAACACGCGGAGCAACTTCTGTCCTCCATTTCAAGCAATGACAGCAGATCTGGTGAGCGTCTATCGCCACATCTTTATATGCGTTTTATGAGCACTACGTAGTAACTTCAGCCGCTAAATAGTTAGCTTACATTGCAACATGTTTAACATTACAGGTGTGTCAATAAAAAAAAAATGTTTGCGTCAAATTATTGATTTATTTAGTAAGTAGCCTTGTAATAAGCGCGATAATGTAGAGCGAGGCAGTTGTTTTAGCGAATACAACCCATTGAGGCTCATTCAAGACACTCCAGTCCTATTCACCCTGTTGGGGTTGTATTCGCTATAACAACCGCCTTGCTCTACATTCTCTCTCTCTCTCTCACACACACACACACACGTGTCTCTATGTGAGTGTGTCTCTGTGTGAGTGTGTCTCTGTGTGAGTGTGTTTTTGTGTGAGTGTGAGTGCTTTCTGAGTGTTCCTCTGGGTGATGTCATGGGCGAGCAAGCCATGTTTTGGGTCAAACACACTTGCATGTATGTGGAGCGAGGGGGCGTGGGCACAGATGGTCTTTATTTTACAGAAGAAATCATCAACATCAGGTCACCGACATGAGAAATACGTTCACAGCCCTCCTCCCCCCCCCACAGGACGAGAAGCGTCTGTGAGCACATAGGTGTGCATGTCAACATGCATTTCTGTTTTCAACTTCTCGGGGGGCTACGTGATGCAACATCTAGCCCTCAAAGTGCAATCTGAAAATGAGTCCAGATGCTGTAGAGTCCCATGCGGCCCAGTTAAGAGTCTGCTTGTAGCTGAAGTCACCCGAGTCCGGGAGTTATCAGAATAAATACACAAATGACCAAAACAGAGTGCTGCACACGTTTGCTGTCTCTTAAATACTTACACTGGCTACCAGTTCAGGCTGCTTTCTTGAAGCATTCGTAGATGAAAAGTGAAGCTCTGTAATTGATTTGTATTCCATGTATTTATCAGTGTCAGCAGCACATTGACTGCTGCTGTATAAGAGAGTGAAGATCCTAGTAGGGAGGAGGTCAGGGGGGATTTTTGGCACTTAAAACACAGGACTTTCAAGAGGGGGAGCAGAGCTCAAATGATGGAAGAAGTTAAGAAGAAAACACAAGACTTTCACCCTGAAAAGGTGTTCAGAAACTACAGCTTGTATTTACAAAAGTACTCGTTTTGCCGCTGACAAACTCAGATAAATATTCTAAATGTCTAACAACATTATGGGAAGGGTTTCTAAGGAGGTCGACCTTTCTGTTAAAGAGTAAAGTCCTTTTTTTAAACATAAAAACATCCACAAAATTGCGTTCGCTAAACCCACCAGACTCCATGTAAATAAACATAATTTTAGGATCGTAAAACATACACTTCATTCATAGTCGACAGTTCATGGGTCGACTTTCCACTTTTCCAACCATCACAACTCTAGTTTTGGTGGAATAAACACATAGTTTACAGTTTATACAGTACTACAGTTTATTGGAAAATAGCATTGTGGACACTGAATTTGATGAATTTACTTTGTATCAGACCCCAGATGAGACAAGAAGCTAACGTTAGCAACGCTGCAGTCCCCTTGTTAGCTATTGTTTTAAAACCATTTTCCAGGTTAGTGGAAGGTGAAAAACTTTTCTGATTTACATGTGAAAATATGCTGGCTCTATACACGCTAAAAGTATTGTTTTTTTTTTTTTAAATGGAGTCTGGTGGGTTGAGAGCTAGTTTCTGGTTAAACAGAAAGATCTAAGAGGTTTTAAAGGTCCATCTCTATAGGGATCTTTTCCATAATGTTGGCAGACACTTAGAATAATAATCTGAGTCTGTCAGCGGCAAAATAAAACACTTTTAATGGGTTAAACTGACGATGCACAGTTGCCCCGTAGGGTCACATTCCAGCCCGGTCTGTGGCTGCCAACAGCAGCGATCTCTCTTATTACTGGACCAATGTCAAAGATTGTTGTTCCTATCATTCAAATAGGGTCCAGGTTGAAAAAGGCCAAAATGATTGACTTCAATACTGAGCTGCAGTCTGCATTACATTTGTCTCAAAGATTAAAACTCATCTGATTCTCTTCATCTCCATCTCCTCCTCAGGGACTGGAGCTTGTGTAACGAGGGAAATCAGCCCGGGATAACATCTTCTCCTCGGGGGGTTTATCATCATTTCAATCAAGGGAGTGTGTTCAATATACACATGCAGCTTATTATCCAAATGTAACCAGGGACGGCCTAATTACACCTGAACCCAAACTCTTAAACTTAAACTATGGCAGTTAAACACTGCAACACGTTGCATTGATAATTAAAAGATTATTTTTTGGGGTTTCCCTTTATTAAAGTGACAGTGGATAGACAGGAAAGGGGGAGAGAGATGAGGGTTGACACGCAGCAAATGGCCGCAGGTTGGATTGGAACCCGCTGCAGGACTCAGCCAACATGGGTTCTAAATCAAACATGAGCCATACAGCCAACGGACGGGACGCAGCGCTCCACAAAATAAACTAAATATTGTATACTTATTGTGTCACTTTCGATATAATATTACGATAACGATATTGAGCCGATATATCTTGCACCCCTAGTCTACGCTGTATATAGCGGGTGTAAACTTACACGCCACTTGCCGTGTTACGGCAAGAAGTACGCGTTATGGAGAGAAGAAGTACGTGTCATTGCGAGAAGAAAGCTATGCTTAAGTTTATAACGGGGTTGGCTTTAGTAAAAGAAGAAAGCGAGGTTAGGAAACGTGACGCATGGGACATGTTCCCCGGTCTCCTGGGTGAAAGTCCTGTGTTTTACAGGAAACATAAGTTAGTAAATCAGACAGCCAGAAAACCAATATTTGGACTGTGTACTGCTGATCTTTCTACTTTTAAAAATGGTGAACTACAGGAAGAAATGGTCCCTGCCCTGTTTTTTCCCCACAGTATGCTTCTCACAACGCAATGAACTTTAACGGCCATTTTGTTGTCTAATGTATTCAGTCAATCTCTTCAGGATCTGGTGGTGTTTTTCCAAGCTTTCTTCCTCCTAAAGGTTAGAAAAAGCCTGGCATGAGAGGCTGGAGCCTTTCAATGTGATAAAAGGTCAGGGACTCAAAGTGGATCAGGCTGGATGTGAAGGGGGAACGAGGAATGATCCGAAAAATATCAGGTCAATCTCACGGGCATTAACGCGCACGGGTACACAAGCACACACACACACGCACACACAAACGCACACACAGGCAGAGTAGGACACACAAACACACACAAACACACACACACACACACACACACACACACACACACACACACACACACACACACACACACACACCTTATAAATGGTATTTAACCCCCTTCCTGACAAGCTGGCATGACATAATTGTACCAATGGTTTTGGATTTTGGCTTTTATGAATTGATATGGATTTGATGAAAATCAATTTAAAGAAAGAAAACAAAAACATTGATTTTCTAAACCCAGCCCTAACAATCTTAGACCTTTGTTAACAAGATATAATGACTTTTAGGCCTGAATACTTTAAGACCCCGTGGGTACCCTGTGATCTACTACCCACACTATCTAATCTCCAGAGGTAGCGTCACTTTCTACTGCAGGGCTTTCCTGCAAAGGTCCCAGACCTGATAAGGTGCACAACACACACACACACACACACACACACACACACACACACACACACACACACACACACACACACACACACACACACACACACACACACACACACACACACACACACACACACACACACACACACACACACACACACACACACACACACACACACACACACACACACACACACACACACACACACACACACACGTCAACAAAGGAAGTTGGCCTTAGCGCTATTTAAAAGAGCACAGCGTCTGTGTGTTCTCCAGTGTGTCCAACCTGCTTCCCCGTCCTCGTCCATGCCGATGGGCCCGGCCTGAGGCGTCTCTCCGTTCTTCAGACAGTTGTGGATGTAGGTGGCCTTCCAGCGGGCATACTTTCTGTGCTGGATGTTCTGGTAAAGAGACAGAAAAAAGGGGTTTTGGTAGTAGTGTTGTAAGGACGTTGGCAGGGACTAGGCTTAATAAAAGGGTAGGTAAGGTAGTAGGTAAGAGACGGGGGTTGTGTAGAGGGTTGAGGCTTGTAAAAGGTAGCAATTTGGTAAGTGATAGTGATTGGGAAGTCAGTATGTATGGACAAGAAGCTGAAGTTAAAGGGGAACGCTGGATTGTGAGCTGGGCTTTGAAGCAAATCGAATCACAGTGGAATTGCAACTTCTGTGTCCGTCACGTGATGCCGTCTGGCCCAAAAATATCTTTTCCCCACAGAATTACAGAGAAGAGAAAGAGACGCAAAAACGACTCGTTTCACTTTCAGAATTTGTTCTATTCGGTCCGATGACATTAGAAAGTCTAGAAGAGCCGCTCTGTTAAATCATTTATTCCCTATTCAAGTTAGCAGAGCACTTAACAGGAAGTAGACCAAAAAAACGTCAAAATAAAACAAAAACGTCAAACAACAAGCACAAAAATTTTAACTAAAAGGCAGAAAAACTGTTGAAAAAAAAAATTTGACAGAAACAGCGACAGAATTGCCAGAAAGTGTCATAAAAAATAAATTAAAAAAAAAACACAAAAACGTCAAACGACTAAATAAGCTAAAGCTGAATTGTGCCCGGGGCAGCAGTCTGCCAGCGCTGGTTTGAAAGGTGAAAGCGTTGAGGAGGCAGCAGATTTACTCTGACATAAAACTGATAAGAGTGAATGGAGAAATTCCTGTTTCTTCCAGATAAGTGGCGAGTTGTTTTCATCAGCAGCTCAGAAACAATGGCACACTGCAGCCCTGAGAATAGTCGGGGGAAGGTCGTGTTTGTTTGGGACGCAGTCTTGATTCCACTAAGAAACAGCGGCTAAAAGGTAGCCATATCTAATCATTAAATAACACGCTTCGGTAAGACAGGAATGTTAAGGTCAAGGTTGCAAAGTTTTTAGGAGAAATGTGACTCACTGGGAATCTAACAAAGAAAAATACACATTAGGGCGCCCAGACAGCTCAGGAAAACTGAGTGTGTCACAGCAGCGTTTTCTCCGTTATTGTTTCATAATAGCAGAGATTAATCCTCATCTCATGGAAGAGCACAACTGTACCTACCTCTAAGATGTGATTAGAGGATTTAACTAACACACTTCATTTAGAAAGGATAAGGTACACGCTGACAGACAGGCTCAACTTATTCAATAGAAGATATACATGGGAAGGGGTTAGACGGGCGGAGAAGGGGTGGGGATAGTGTGGAGCCTCGTGGTCTGCCTGCTGTTCTTGCCTCCGTTTTTTTTGTATTTTTGTTACTTGTCTTGTTTTGTTTCGCCTTGTTTTAAACTTGTAACACTTTAAGTTTACTGTTTATTTGATTTTTTGTATTAGTTATACACAAAAAGATTCTCAGAATCTACAAGTGGACTGTATGTTAAATCCTATTTTTTGATAAAAAGACATTTGGAAAAAAAAGTGTTTCTGAGCATACCGTATTTGTAGGAATCTGGTCTTTAACCCTTCCCGTCGACCTGTAACTTTTTGTTTTTATGGGTCAAAATTTAAATCTAAACTTAAAATTGATCGACACTTAATCTCACTTTTCCCGACATTTTTGTCACTTTTTCTGATGTTTGTGTCGGGTTTTTTTGCACTTTCCCCACAATTTTTCTAAATCTTTTTTTAGGCATTTTGTCCATTTTTTCAATGTTCATTCCTTTATAAGATGGTCAGCTTGTTTCCGAAGTAGCTGTGAGAGTATCCTTTTTAACCACGTGCACTTTACCGACATCTGGCCTTTCCTCAGCTCATCTCCAGCCTCTGTAAAGAGCCAAACAAGAATTCCTATTCTCTGTAGTGTGAGTGAACAATAAACTGCTACAGCCTGACGTTGACCCTGTCAGGGCTCACTGACTCACGGCAATCCCAGTCGTGGGCAGGGAGACAGACGCTCAATGCTGTCTTTGTCTGCAGAGATGCAGCGCGGTTACGATCCGGCTGAAACAGTGTTGCTAACATGTCACTATGGAGGGTTAAGACCATCTTTTAGCATTTAAAGAGGATCTTGTACTACCAAAAGGACATGGTATATTTATAGAAGGTAGAATTCAAAATGCTTCTTCTTCTTTTTGTTGTTGTTACGATCCCATTCTACAGTCAATTAGCACTTTGATAGACAGCCAAAGCTATTTACATATTGATAGTAGTGCTGTAGGACTCGAGTCAGGTCTTGGACTCAAGACTGTCTTTCTATGGTCTCGGACTTGTCTCGGTCTCTGCCAAATATGGCATTTGGTCTCGACTAATATTGGAGGGAAAGGGAAATTACACACTAGATGATCTTCCAACGCCCTGCATCAGCGTGCCCTGCTAACATTATTGCCATTCATTTTCATTGATTCACTCAAACACACACACACACACACACACACACACACACACACACACACACACACACACACACACACTCACTCACTCACACCCACCCACACACACAGTAACAAACAAAAAAATTCGCCAATTCTGCCGTAATCAAATTTGCCATCATCACCAGGAATTGTGTGTTTTTGCTTTGAGATCAACAAACAACCCAAAATGATTGTCTTGATACTGTCATGCATAAGACGTGTATTTTTTTTTGTCCTGGACTCGAACCTCTTTGGACTCGGTTTTGACTTGGTCCCGACTAGTCCTGGTCTTGGACTTGACAAAGGTGGTCTTGACAACAAGTTGAATTACATACAACTTGTTTCCTGTGTCTAATTCAAAACATATTCTTGCTTCCACTGCTTATTATTCACAAAGTTTAAGAGAAGTTGTACAAGCTTAATTTGGAATAACAAACGCCACAGACTTCATTTTAACTCTTGTATGTGTCGTTTATGACGAAGGGGGGCCTTATGTTTTCAAATTTTCAGTGGTACTTATTGGCTGCTAAATTACACACTACAATGTTTAATTCTTCATCAGATCCATCCCCTGCATTGGTACAATATATTGAGGAGGACAATCCCAGCTCCTTGTAAACCTTTTTAAAGGCTTGGATATCAACAGGGTTTTGGATACGCACATTACAAAGTTGACCTTTTCAAGAAGCTGGTTGAAGGAATGAAAGGGGGACGCTGTGTTGGCACGCTCCAACAAGTCCTCCACCGCTGGTAAACTTCTGTAAAATCTAGTAACAATCCTGTTTTACACTGCTGCATGTAAAAAGGAATAATCATTATCAATATGAACAGGTAAGTCAGATTATTGTCACTTACAGCAAAATAAGCAAAACCTGAAATATTATGTGCATGTAAACGTAGTCAGTGAGAGTCAGAGTTCCTTGATTCCACTAAGAAAGAGCAGCTAAAAGGTAGCCATATCTAATCATTAAATAACACGCTTCGGTAGGACAGGAATGTTAAGGTCAAAATAAAATGTCAAATACACATTAGGGCGCCCAGATAGCTCAGTTGTGTGTATTTTGAGGTTGTACCAGAATAGGTTTACATGGTTTCTGCCATGTAAACCTATTCTGGTACAACCTCAAAATACAATTATGAACCTGAAAATGAGCTTAATATGGTCGCTTACAACAAAGCAGATATAGAATAACTGGTCTTTGACCGAGACAGAGGATAAGTTAGGGTCTCTTCGTGGAATGTTTTTGATCTTTTGAACAAAATGGTTCTTCTGTCCAGGCAGCAAAACAACAAACGGTGGATTTGACTGAGATTTTTCTTCTTTTTTTGCCTTTTCTATCAGTCCAGAAGAATCTCCTGCAGGGAAGATCTCCGTCTGATATTTTGGGTTGTAGTTTAAAGGCGCGGATGCATAATCTATTAGTTAACGCTGTTTGAAAAACACAGACTTGACTTGTTAATGAGATCAATGTTTTGTTGGTTTTGGGTCTCTTCGGGGAGATTTTGTGGATCATTTGAAAAAGATAAGCCAGCTGCATCCTGTAAGAAATGAACAGACTTCCTGCTCTGTCTGTCCACACTGCTTACCCATAATAATGTGGTTCTGGTTTATTTTGATTATTATCGCTGAAAAGAGGGATGCAACCTGGATCTTACCTCCTCTGACAACTCCCCGAACACAGACAAAACATCCAGCAGCAGACTGGCGGAGTAGAAAGACTTTATCATGTTCCTGGAGGAAAGGGAAGAATAGATGAGGGAAAGAGGGGAGGGAGGCAAATGACAAATGAAAGGAATTAGGAGGGATGGAGGGGGAAGAGAAACAAACGTACAAAGCTATTAGTTCAGGCCATTTCCATCTCCAATCTAGTTTGCTGGAGAACTCCTGGCAGAGATCATAAGATCCACTGATAAGTTATTACAGGGCTGCAGCATTTGATTATTTTAGAAATCATGTCATAATAATACTGATTATTCCATCGATTAATTAGATTACAAATACTTTTGTGTTATTGAAGAGCAATACAATAGTTTGGTTTAATTTTGGAAAAAGCTACATTTTTATTGCCTACACTGCATACCATATCAACTCTCAAATACATTTGCCACATGACATTGTTTTTAAAGAAAACATTTTCTTAAATGCAACCTCAAACTAAAGTAAGCACTGAAGTACATATTCAACATACATAAATATGACCTTATGCTGTGGAACTATTAGAACTACAGTCTCAACCTGAGACTGATCTGTATATAGGCCTATAGGTAAATATTAGGTACAGTAGAGATCGTCCGATACCATTTTTTGCATCCCGATAGCAATTCTGATACCTGAACTTGTGTATCGGCAGATACCGAGTACTGATCCGATACCAGTACATCATATATTTTATTATTGTTTTAACAGCTGTATACTACTATCCCTGTATGGATGTGATATGATTTCTATCGTTGTTGTCCGTCTGACTCAGGTTAAACTCTCAAACAACAAAAATGCCACTGAACTTTCTTTCTTTTGATCCTGCGTAAAACCATTATCCAGTTTGACAGTCAGTTCTAACAGAAAAACAACATAAATAAAACTACTTTAAAGTAGATTTTCTTCAGGGCTTTATTATGTGGTATTGGATCGGTGCATAAACTCTAGTACTTCCTTATACCAGCGTTTTAGGCAGTATCGGAGGCGAACATCTCTAAGTTATACTCAACCTATTTTCATTTATATATTTAATTACAATGTCACACAGCTCTGTTACACATATGCTAGTAGATAGTTGATCAGCTGTTCCTCTGTGAAGAGAGAGAGTGGCGTGCAACAATCAGCTGTTCCTCCAAAAGGACAGTCAACAAGTCGGCTCTTTGGATCAGACTGTGGTCACCACTACGTGTTCTTGTCTTTGTTCTTGGTAGTTGTAGCGTTCAGTGTAGTTTTATCGTCCAAACGACTCTTTGATTTACTTTTTTTTTTATGATACATTTTTGGGTATTTAGGCCTTCAATGACAGCACAGCTGAAGAAGCAAAAGGGGAGAGAGAGGGGGGGAACGACCCCAGGTCGGAGTCGAAACCCGGCCTGCTGCGCCGAGGAGCAAACCTCCACACATGGGCGCCCGACAGCACAACTGTGATTTACTTTTGCCGGGTCCACTTCTTAGAATGGAGGATTAAGTTAGACTCAATGTTTTCTGTTGAGATGCTGAAGCATTGACGTCGTGCTATTATCGTGCTAAGCTAGTTCGATTTTGCAGCAGACACACTGTACAGAGTTGAACTAATTCCAAACTTTGGACCCTTCCTGTCATTTTCTCCAACCTGTCTCTTCTCTTAGCTCCTCAGTATTTACGCTGTCTCTTCATTTTGTAATCTGCGCTGTGAATTTCATGACCTCAGTATTCTGAAGTTCTGGCTACAGTGCTTCTACAGTCTCTGTAACCATGGTAAGATTGATCTCATCCCAAAGTCTTCCCCCAGGTGTGTAATTTTTAAAAGATGACATAAATAGCTCTATTTGGAAATAATGAATCATAGGGGAGTGCATCTACATAGAAGATAAAAATGAAAAAGGATCTTTTCTAATGTGAACCATTCTTTATTGAACTTTAATGCTTTACAACTACCAAAGCAAGTAAGCGCTGTCACTATCGTTACTCTTCTGAAGGGGTTTTGGAGAGGGAAATTAGGTAGAAATACGCTGGTTGACTAGCAGGACACCATTGTATTCATATAATACTATCAATCCAGGGTATAGAGTATGACACTACTGCACGTTGCTTCCTCTAAATTTCAGGTTGTGGTCGACTAGCGGGGCCAGCTCGTTAGTTTGATAAATCGATCAGACCTGCACGTCACACGCACTAGCAACACACTCTGTTTCCAAAACTATGCACATCACTGTCTCAGCGGTACTTTTCTATACACGGAGAGCCTCACTTCCCATAACAATAAACCCCGTCGGACTGACGTCATATACACACGTTGCCCACATGGCTACCTGTCTTAAAGGGGAAGGGTTGGCCGGTAACAATCATGTAAAAGGAGAACGGTGGAAGTTTACTTTTCTAAGCAGCAAAAGTTTTAGAGTCAACATCACAACGTTCTGTGATGTGACTATCGAGCATGCACACATCGCGATATTGATGCTAAAACACAATACCGTTCAGCCCTAACACAAACACACACACACACACACACACAGTTAAAGTAGGGAACATGAATGGCTTCCTTGTAGCTCACACGCTACCAAGCGGTGGCCTCAAACACGTCTAAGGAAGTTTCGTATTCCACCAAAGTTTCCCATAAAGGTTTACTTCCGAGAGTGAGTGTGAGTGTGTGTGTGTGTGTGTGTGCGTGTGCGTGTCTGTGTGCATGCATGTTCTGTCACCAAACGAACCTAAGAACACAGGTACAAACAAAGTAACACACAAATACACATGTAGGGTTAAATACTCTGCACACACACACACACACACACACACACACACACACACACACAGCTGGTTCTCGTAAAAAAACTGCAGGCTGTTTGTGTTCCCCCGGCAGCGGAACAGAAATCGGAGCCATTCCTGCTGGAAACAGAGAGCTTGTGAGCGTTTATTTACCCGTCGCCTGCCTCCATTCATCGTCAGCGCGCTGCTCAAATCATTTTTTAGATGTCATTTTAAACATTTGACGTTTTTTAGTTAGCTTAGGTCCTTTCGACGTTTTACTTCAACGTTTGTTGCTTTTTATTCCTTTTTTTATCCTTGAAGAATGTTTAAGAGTTCAGGAAAGAGGGACGCTGAGCTCTACCCTCTGGCTCAGTGGTAGAGCAGGCGCACATATGCTTGGAGGTTTATGCCTTGACGCAGAGGTCGAGGGTTGGAATCCGACCTGTGACCTACATGTCTTCCCCCCTCTCTTTCCCCTTTCTGATCTAGCTGTCCTGTCAAAAAAAGGGAGAAAAGCCCAAAATAATGTTTAAAAAAAACAGTGCTCGCTCCAGTTGGTTTTGGTTTTATCCCTCTGAGGTCAAGGGGCATTTTTAGATTTGTTGGAGTCTCCTTTTAAGGTATTTGTATATAACTGATTCATGTGTGTTTCATATCAAAATGTTCAGAACAAACTCAGCGTTCTGTAGGGTGGCTCATTGGTTGATCGCATGTCCTCAGAGGGTTAAATCTCAGCTCCAAGAAATTAGTTTTTCGTTCACATTTGACTTTTTAATCTGCCTTTCTGCACGACCAGAATCTGCTTTTCTGAAAGAAAATGTTGGGTTTTGCAGTCTTAACATTACATGACACATACAAGTTCTTTCTCCTGTGAGTATTTATGTAATTCTCAGGAAAAGACTACCCTGGAAGTCCAGTTCTCACGAGAGCACAATTTGAATTTGCTCAGCGAGTCACATTGGCATTCAGTACTGATGCTCATTATTAACTATGCACTTGTAGCCGAGCTGCACCAATCACATCGGTGGATCTGATATAGGTGGGCCAGAGGCGAGCTGCACCAATCACATCGGTGTATATGATATAGGCGGAGCCAGAGGCGAGCTGCACCAATCACATCGGTGTATCTGATATAGGCGGAGCCAGAGGCGAGCTGCACCAATCACATCGGTGTATCTGATATAGGCGGGGCCAGAGGCAAGCTGCACCGATTACATCAATCAAATTTAACGTTGACAAGCCTCTCCCGGCAGCACTTGTTCAAGCATCCATTCCACTCATTTCTGAGGAAAGGGAAAGAATGAAAGAGAGAAAAATGAGAAAATGATTCACACTTCTTTAACTCTTTGGTGCCGGATGCTTCGCGACGACACATCTACCGCCGGTTACTGCGTTGCGCAACTTTGAACCTCCCGCCGGCTGCTGCGTGGCGCAGCACAGCATTTTGTATTCGTCGGTCTTTCATGACGCGTGCAGCAGAGAACGCACTGTCATTGGTTCAAATACACATGAGGCGGGTCTTGTTGGCCATTTAAAGCCATGTGACCACTAAAATGTACTGTAGTTTGCTGAAAATCATGTCAATCAACCAGACATACACGTGCGTTTGTTTATGATCTTTTGAGTGACAAGCGAGAAAATGGCTCCGACAGAGGAGCATTTTGACCGGCGGTAGACGTCGGCGCGAAGCATCCGGCACAAACGGGTCCCGTTTGTCACTGCCCTCGCTGTCAAAATGCTCCTCTGTCGGAGACATTTTCTCGAACGTCTCTCAAAAAAACATAAACAAACGCACGTGTATGTCTGGTTGATTGACATGATTTTCAGCAAACTACAGTACATTTTAGTGGTCACATGGCTTTAAATGGCCAACAAGACCCGCCTCATGTGCATTTGAACCAATGACAGTGCGTTCACTGCTGCATGCGTCATGAAAAAAAGACGACGAATACAAAATGCTGCGCCACGCAGCAGCCGGCGGGAGGTTCAAAGTTGCGCAACGCAGTAACCGGCGGTAGATGTGTCGTCGCGAAGCATCCGGCACCAAAGAGTTAAAAAGGTCCTTATCCGCGAAGATTTCACGTGTCCACAGTCAGCAACCTATCCAACCTTGCCATTCTTTGTCTACATCAGCAGTCGGGAAATGCATTCTGGCAGAGTCACCATGACGTTTGTTGGACGTTTAACGCCTTTTCAAATATATATCTTCTTACATTTCCTCCTGTTCCTTCTTCCACATATTACTTATCTCTGAGGAAAGGGAGGTGCAGGTTACAGGGGGAAATTATTTCAAAATGTTAAAAAACCTGACTTAAACCACAGCCACACCCTCCTGCTTTCAGTTCATTCCTGTCAAAACACTCTTATCACACGCTTTGATATCAAATACGCACCCACACACACACACACACCCACACACACACACAGACACACACACAAGCCGACAGACACACACACAGCGGGTTTGTACTTCTAGGGAATAAAGAGTGACCCGCTGACCCTCGATCTGAAATATTATTTATTTTTATATATATATATATTAGGGCTGTCAAACGATTAACATTTTTTAGTTGATTAATCGCATAGTAATGGTGAGTTAACTCACGATTAATCGCATTTTTAAAATTCTATTTCAAATCCACTCCAATTGAAGTTAAATGAGATTATCAAATGTAATGACACATTGTCATTCATACCAAATGTACTTAATAAGTAAAAACTAGACCAATTGATCTCAAGGGGGTTTTATTGACTGGCTGTCACTGCATTTGTAATCAAGAAGTTACTTTTACAATTACAATTCTTCTTACAATTATTGAATGTAAAGTGGAACAAAAAAAAAATTTCTGATGATGTTGACAGTCTGTGGGCAGAACAGAAAGTAGACCTTTCAAGTGGAACTAAAAACAAAAAAAAATTCTGATATGGATGTTGACAGTCATTCCACTGACCCGCCACATCCATAAAATGACTCGCGCATACGTCAGCCATATGCCTCTCATCAGTTCTCATTACAGTCAATGTATGTGAATGCAGCTTCCACTCCTGATCGATGTAATGAGCTGTTACTCCAAGATAGCTATGATTACCTAGCGATGTCCAATAGTCACCAGTAAGCGCGACAGAAGCTGTGTTGTCCAAATCCGTAGCTAGTTTTGCCTTCTCTGTGTCATACCACTCGTGTATCCTGGACATGACTGTGGCCCTGGATGGCAACTCGTACGTGAGGTCACCGGAGGCCATCCGGATAATATCACGGAGACCTTCGTCTTCCACTATATAAACTGGTCTGCATGCTGTGGCTATCCATTTAGCTATAGCGTGGGTCAGTTTACTGGAGGTCGACGATCTATCTGCTTCTAAAACGGCTGTCAAGTGTAGTTTGTCGTACGTCACCAGAAGCAGAGCTTACGCTGGGATCCGTGTGCTTGGCTTGCAGGTGATACCTCAGACTGGATGTACTTCGGTGATAACTAAACTCAGCTCGACAAATTATACATATAACTTTCGTTTTGTCAAGTGTACTATCTGGCAAAGTTTTGAAAATAAACTTCCCATCCATTATCCCTTCTTTCTCCATAATTCAACTTCTGTGCTGATTCTTTTCAATCTGGCTGCACACCCTTCTATGAGACTACCACTTGGCGGCACAGCTACTGTTCATCAGTGTCGCGCGCCCTGTGCAAACACCTCAATACGGGTCATTCAAGGGGTCAAAGACAACGTGCGTTAATTGCGACATTTTTTCTTAATCGAATTAATATATGATTGCGTTAACTCGTTATTATCGCGCTAATTTTGACAGCCCTAATATATATATATATATATATATATATATATATATATATATATATATATATATATATATATATATTAAAGAGGTATGTTCCAGTCCTTTTGAGTGTTTGGGAGAAAAGAAATAAGGAGAGGAGAGGAAGGACGAGACAAGACGAGGGAGGAAAGGAAAGGACACAAGACAAGACGATAGAGGAGAGGAGATAAAAGAAGAGGAAATAGGAGAGTAAAGGAGAGGACAATAGAGGAAAGGAGACAAGATGAGAGAGGAAAGTAAAATAAAGAAAGGAGATAAGAGGAGATGCTGGAGGAAACAAAAGGAAAGGCGACAAGGTGATATAATATTATATACCACATACATACATGCACGTAGATTTTGGGGGGGGAGCAGGCGAATATTTAGAAGAAGTAGATTTGTATCCCTCAAAAACTATGATTGGTTTTGGGAGAATTAGTCCTCGCTGTCATTCTTTTTTTGTTGCCTTTTTTCGACCTTTGTGACACTTTTTCAGATGCCCTTTTGAGAAGTTTATAACTGTGCAGCTTTGTATGAGAGGATTTGATATAAAATGCCTGACAGATAATGTTCTGTATTTTAACTGTATCTACAAACATAATTTCTGTTTTTTGAATTACAGGACAAAGTGCTGGTAATGAGCTGGCAGAACCTTTTCTCTTATTTTACAGAAGGATTTCTTAAAATGCAGGAAATGAGTGTTTGATGCTGAAACATTGATGCTACGCCCCGGTTATAAAGTGTCCCCCCAATCTATATATCCATGTGTAGATATATATATATATATATATATATATATATATATATATATATATACACACACAGTATATATATATATATAAAAGCTTACTTGTGGAAGCGGGCCGCCCGGTCCTCTGTGTCGGCGTAGAGGAACATCTTTAAGGCGTAGTTTTCGATGTGGGCGTTACCGACCACCTCCTGAGTGATGGATTCGTTGTCCGCCAGCTCCTTCTTCATCTGGAACACATGCACACGCAATTACTCAAAAAACAATTAATCAGATCAAGAATGCAGCTGTAAACAAGACTACAAAATTGATATCAAGAAAGGGATCCACATTTATTTTTCTCCTTTCATCCCCTACTTCCTTTCATTTTCCTCTTTTTCACCCTCTCCTCTCCTTCCCTTTACTTCCTCTCTCTCCCTTTTTCCTCACCTTTCCTCCCCTCTCCCTTTCCTACCTCTCCTTTCCTTTACTTTCTCTCCCTCCACTCCCTTTATTTTCCTCTCCTTTCCCTCCAGTTCATAACTCATCTGAAGAACTAGATTTCACTCAATGACCAAACACTTGTTTTTTTTCCTCTTGTTTTAATCATACTGATCTACTCACTTCATTACTTTAGCCGATGGTTGGAAGGCTTTAGGATGTTAATATATTTAGGTCACAAGATGTTTGGGTGAGAAACGGAGAGAGAATCAATATAAACATTACTGTAACTAAATAAAAAGAATTGAAAATGACATGTATCCAGGCAAGATTTCAACGTTTTATTTTCTTTATGTTTAAGTCACTTTTTGACGTTTTTTGTTGCCTCTTTCAACGTTTTTGACACTTCTGTCATAGTTTATGGCGCTTTTCAACGTTTTTTATACTTTCTCCATCGTTTCTGTTGCTTTTTTCAACGCTTTGCCATTTCTTTTGTCTATGAACTTCTAGCATTTGCCTGTACTGGTTATGGGGCCGGCCCTGCATGCGTCAGTAACATTTAACAGAGCTAGATATCTCTTTGGAAATTAGGCTTTTATCAAGCTGATTTAGAGAAAACAATCTCTAGGTAATGTTCAAACACAGCGGCCTCCAACTAATGTGTCTCCTCCTCACTCTGACTGCCTTTCTCTTTGCAAGCATTTTCTCCACCTGTAACTTCTCCTTTTCATAAAATCTCCCTCCCTCCCTCCCTCCCTCCGAGCATCCAGCAGGGCTTCAGGTTTCCTGTAAAACCACTAAAAGCAAACACAATGGTTCCCTCCAGCAGGAGGACCCGGGCAAGCCTGAATGCATACACTGTTCAGTGTGTGTGTGTGTGTGTGTGTGTGTGTGTTTGTGCATGTCTGTATGTGGTGCGTGTATATATGTGTGTGTGTGTGTGTGTGTGTGTGTGTGTGTGTGTGTGTGTGTGTGTGTGTGTGTGTGTGTGTGTGTGTGTTGCGTGTGTGTGTTTGGATCTCTCCTCTCAGCGTAGCCCCGCCCCCATTCACTCACACACGGCTCTTTTAACTGTACCATAACAGAGGTTTAAACCTTATTGGGAAAAGTTACTTAGCGACTTTCCAAGCCTACAACGATTAAAGTCGATAATATCGGCCCGCCAATATATTGGTTGGGCTTTAGTTCCCGGTGGGTCCAGGATCCCCCCCTCCTCTATCCCGGAGTAGTAGTAGGAACTCCCGATTGTAACGGAGGTGGTAATCCAAACCTGTCAGAATGAGCAGAAAACCATTCCCTTTTGTTACGCAACTTCTATACATCACATAGAAACAGCCCTGGTATCAAAGATCCTCTATAGCTTAGAGTTAACAGAGTTAAACACAGTCAGTAGTAGACAGACAGGTAGAGAGAGACAGGTAGACAGAGCTAAACACAGTCAGTAGTAGACAGACAGGTATAGAGAGACAGGTAGACAGAGCTAAACACAGTCAGTAGTAGACAGACAGGTAGAGAGAGACAGGTAGACAGAGCTAAACACAGTCAGTAGTAGACAGACAGGTATAGAGAGAGACAGGTAGACTGAGCCTCAGAGCCACAGACCCAATCCTCAGTCTTCAATCAAAAGATTTAAAACTACATTAAAAGACGAGTATAAAGAACAATGGCAAAATGAAAATAAAATACAACACAAGTTCCTCTGTTATCAATCCCCGAACAGAGATATCCGATACAAATACAAATTTTAACAAAAATACAGTCAGTGACCATGAACTGGAAACTGAAAGAGGTCGCCATTTAAAAGAGACCAAGAGAGGAACCTGTACATTGCCACCAGGATATCCAAACAGAATTACATTTCCTATGTACATGTCCCAAATATGAAGACTTAAGAACCAAATATTTCCATATATTCCAAAAACATACCAGGCTTAACTACCTACTGAGGACAAAAAGATTCCTTTTTTATTAGAGGAAGATAAAAGCACGGCATGGCTAGCAGCTGAATGTCTTCTCCTGCCACAATACAAGGATAAATAAATAGAGAATTTATGATATCATTTTTATTTTTCTATTCATTTTTATTGTTTCAAAGTACCCTTTTTTTTTTAGTATCTACAATTATATCATAAGTATCCTGTTTACTTGTCTTATTATACAGTATCTGATATATTTACTCTGTTTATGCTTTGACAACACAGATGGACTTTTTGTCATGCCAATAAAGCAACATGAAATTGACAGAGAGGAAGGAGAGAGAGAGAGAGAGAGAGAGAGAGAAATGCTGCTGTTTGTGTAATGACTCATTCACTCTGTAGAAATGAGTCACACATTGATTTTTTTATATTATACAGTATATATTATACTTTGTTAATGTCAAATTAGCAAATTATGTGTCAAACCATTCTAAAAAAAGTATAGTTGCATTGCAGAGACGTCACTATCCAACAGACTACAGAAAACATCTTTGTTTTTTTCATTTTTATATACAGTATATATTTTTCAAAGAAAATCTGAATAATGATACAAAATGGTGAATCATATCACAATCACAATATCAGTCAAAATAATCTAGACAACATATTTTCCTTATATCGTGCAGCACTAGTGTTCCAGTTCACGTCTCCCGTTGGATTAAATCCATTAGGGGTGGGAATCACCAGAAACCTCCCGATAGGATATCACCACGATACTTACGCCACGTTTCCAACTTCTAATTTTCCCCAATTTCAAATGATGTCCCCAAAAGGAAACTTTATCAACATCTGTTTCATCTAAAAATAAACATTTCTGTTTTTCATCTCACTTCAATTTTATTGCTGCAAAATGGGACAAACTGACCAACATGTACAGTATATAATAAAAGATCCATACTTGGCGCCTGTGTATTGATACAGTACTGCAACTGAAAATATTGCAATACTATGCTGTATCAATTTTTGTCCTTGTTTTCTGGACATTTGTATACAAAAAATATGCATAACTTTGTGTTTGTGGATATGTTAAATGTAGGCCCCAAATCCATTGAGAGGTAACTGAACTATACATGTAAATGTATTTTTGAACCTAGTTCTAACCTATAAGTCTAAATTTAGCAGCTGCCGGTGGTTTCCCACCCTCCACCTTCTTCACACTCATTTCACATAGAATGATTTTCCATTGGCCCACTGAGAGAGACGCCTCGGAGAGTTGAGCCGACGATTACGCTGGAAAATAGAAATAATGAGTCCAACATGTTCTGCATGTATGAGCCAGGTCATCAGGGAAACAGGGAGAGAGAGTGTGAGAGAGAGAGAGGAGAGAGAGAGACAGATAGAGAGACAAAGAGAAATTGACTGTGAGCAGCACTGATCTCTACAGAAAGGCAATGGACAGTCCACAAATCCAATCCCTCTTGGATGATTTTCTTTGTATATCCTTTCCTTACAGTGAAGAAGGTGTGAATCTAGCTATTAACAACATAAATGCCATTTTTGACAAGGCAGCAAAACTAACAAATTTAAAGAGGAAAACAAAAACAAAAAAATTTAAAAATGGTTTGATAATGATGAAAAATGTAAGGAAAGAACTAAGAGATGTATCCAATCATAAACACAGGGATCCAATAACCAAACTGTACGCCTTCTTTATGGAGAAACCCTAAAATAATACAAACATTTACTAAGAACAAAAAAGGGAACAGCATAACAAGAATCAGCTAAACCTAATCGAAGAATTAATACAGTCCAATCAATTTGGGGAAAATTGGCATCTGACTGTCAACCTAAACAAAACCAAAATACTGATTTTCCAGAAAAGATCTGGGAATTACAGTAAATCAATTCTATCTAAATACAGTTCAATTAGAACATGTGAAAACTACACATATTAGTACATAATATCAGCTCATCAGGTAGTTTTCAAATGGGTGTGAATGAGATGAGAGACAAATCAAGGAGAGCATTTCAGGCAATTAAAAGAAAAATCAAAACATAAAATTTAGTTAAAGAAAATAGTTAAATAATCAAACCCATCGCTCTATATTGCAGCGAAATATGGGGCCCGCTCAGTAGACATTTAAAATTTACTGATTGGGAAAATCACCCAATTGAGAAATTCCATGTAGAATTTTGTAGAAATCTTCTACACCTACCAAGACACATCCCAGATACCGCCTGCCGAGCAGAACTTAGGCCAATGCCAAGTTAGACTTGAAAAAGATCCATCAAATTCTACAACCACCTGAAAACAAGCGACCCCCGTAGTTTCCACTACAAAGCACTACAATACCAAGAGAGAAACACAGAGAAAAGTCCCCTCAGTCAGCTAGTCCTGTCCCTCAGCTCCCTCACCTCACAGCCCCCCCGAGCCTCAGGACACCCCCCAAACCTCCGGCCCAACCAAATCATCTGCAAACAAAAACAAAAATACATGATCTATTGGAAAGACACTACTAAACGTCAAAACAAAATGAAGTCTTACCTAGCCCTAAACCGAGAGTACACAGTAGCTGAATACTTGAGTACTATACGTGACTCAGAAGGACTGAGCAGGTCCAGGCTGTGGAAACCGGCCTCCATAGACAGACCTGGCGGCCTCGAGAAGACAGGCTGTGTCAGCTCTGTCCACAGAGACAGGTGGGGACAGACACTTCCTGCTTCAATGTAGCACATATACTGACATCAGAACTCTTTACCAAAACTAAATGTAAACTCCCAGATTTTGATACTGTACTGTCTGACCAGACAAAAATGCAACATCTGCTTGGAGAGAATAGTGTGAGCGCTGTAGAAGCAGCGAGATATGTGAGTGTCACAGCCTGAGAGACAACCAGCACAACATTACGTAATATCTGGCGTTCTTCTCCACACAGTTTACCCAATGAACCTTATGCATGTATTTCTTCTCACATTATTATCCTTGATGCTTTGGCAATACTGCTATTTCTGACATTCATGCCAATAAATCAATTTGAATTGAATTGAGAAACGAGAGAGCGAGAGAAAAGCTGCTGTGGTTTGTGTAATGACTCGATCATAAATGAGTCACAGCTACCGGCAGCACTTCATAAAGACACTCAGAGGGTGTCCACACGTTTCAGAAGATCAAATGTTTACAGCACATGTTGCTCGCTTGTCCTCCAACAAAACAAAAAATATCCTAAAATTAGACCATATATATATATATATATATATATATATAAATTGAAATAGTAATACAAAAATTTATTTTTGGCCAGTTCTTAAAAGCCCTAGTCTCCATAAGGACAGTAAAGACATCAGGATTCTCCATGTGTGTTGGACTTGATTTTTTAGGATTACTTTTCCTTTTCAGTCTCTCTTTCCACAGTTGTCCCTTTTTCATAAACTATGAAAACACAACGACAAATCTGATTGTCACCAGACACCAACAACAGGAAAAGCATGACTAGAAACACAAAGGAATACAACAGTAAAAGTCAAAAAAAGCTACAAGAACATCAAAAGTACTTATTTGTGGTATCATATGACTGAACAAACAGAAAGACATTTCAGCCAATTCACACACACACACACACACACACACACACACACACACACACACACACACACACACACACACACACACACACACACACACACACACACACACACACACACACACACACACACACACACACACACACACACACACACACACACACACACACACACACACACACACACACACACACACACACACACACACACACACACACACACACACACACACACACACAATCACTCTCTCACACACACACACATCAAAGGAGCGGATACAAGTGCTGTTGACATCCTGAGCGTGTGACAGTAATGATGATCCCTGGAGTCTCTGTAAAATCTCTGTGTGTGTGTGTGTGTGTGTGTGTGTGTGTGTGTGTGTGTGTGTGTGTGTGTGGTGTTTTCATCCTCGTCCCCAGCTTCCTCTAATTGGCTCTTACTGATCATAAAGTGATCCCCCCCCCACCACTTCCCCACTGTGTCTCCTCCTCACCTCTGTAAAAACCTCCACCTGCTCCCATTCACCTCCTCTAAACATCTCTTCACTCCTCTCACCACCATGTAACCCGTTTGCCCTGTCTTATACATTTTTGTCTCTTTTTCTGGTGCTTTTTTCAACATTTTTTAAGACATTTGTGTTGCTTTATGGACGCCTTTGCCAAAGTATTTTGTAGATTTCTCTACTTTTTTGTTTTTGCTTTGCCCCTATTTGTTAAACATCGGGTTGGACCACAGAGAGCATTTTCTCCCATATTTCTTCTCACAAATCATTAAAAATGGTTCATCATTAAATCATTATGATTCATTAAAAATCTTAAAAATGTCAATGCTTAAAGAAGAGTTCCAGTCCATTTCAACATGTAGCTCTGTTTTTTTTTATGCGTTGTCAGTAGCGAGACAAATGAAAACAATCGGTGCAGTCTACACCAAGTCATCCTCCTGCTAGATTTCGCCCCCCCCCTCCCCGCTGGGACTCCGTGTCCGTCTCGTTTTGCTTCTCATCAAAACAACTCTATGAAATCTAATTAGTTTGGCTCTTGTTAACAAGCTTTACTTTAGGTAAACATGCTCTGGCCTACCCAGGGCTGTGAATCTGAGGTTTAATCTGTTAAAATAATAATAATACATGTTATTATTATATAATACAGACACACACACACACACACACACACACACACACACACACACACACCTCTGCGTGGAGCCTCTGCAGAACAATAAATCACGCTTAACGGTAGTGAAGAAGGTCTGACTCACCGTCTCCAGCTGGTCCATGAGTTTGACCAGGAACTTCCGGCACTCTGGAGTTTTACTGTCCAGCTTCATGCCGGTCTGCATGGCGTACAGCCGACCTGCAACACAGCATGGGGTGGGGTGGGGTGGGGGGGGGTGGGAGTTACACATATTTTTAATGCTCATAGCCCGTTCCATGAATGCCTCGGTCAAAGTTAAGTTCTGGGCGAGTCACATTCTTTCACAGCAGAGCAGGCGAGGATGTTATCTTCTTCTTCTTTGCAACAGATCAAACATAGGAACGTAGTGGAGCGAAGAGGCCTGATCGCACAGAGCTATCGCAACTCCAACTCCCATAATCCCTTGTCTGTCAATTAGCTCCGTGGTCAGATCCTTCGCAGGATGCAACAGCGTGAACGTTACAGCCAGAGGCGACTTCTAGGTTACGTAGGGAGAGTCCTCGGCAGCATTACCCCTCTGAATAAAGGAAACAGGCTAGAAAGTTGTCTTTAAGCTTTTTGAGGGTTACTTAATTATCTGCTGTTGCTTTTCCAGCGTTTTAGACGCAGATATGGAAATAATAAGGGCCAAAAATAATGTGCAATTGCATATTTGTGTTAGTGAGAAACGTAACATTTTTCTTGAGGAAGGACCCCGATATGTGCAAGTCAAACTTCGCCAAACCTTGAAAAACCCAGATCAAAGTAACACTAAATTGTTTGAAAATTATGATTTCAGAAGATGAAACAGCCGAAGCTGTAAACGTGCCATCAGCTTCAACCAACTAATCCATTCATAGAGTCTTCGCTGCTCTAGTGTTCAATATAAATGCAGAGGACTCTTCCATTAGCGGTGTGCAAAACAATCAATTTATATTCAAATCGCTGACACAACATCCACACACATAACAGGATGTTACACATGTCTTCATATGTGTTGTTGTGGTATGAAACATGAAAAGATGAGAATTAACCCTATGGGACAATACATGCTCTATCTATAAACTGAAGATTTCTGCTGACTTCTCAGAGGTTGAACGTGTAGCTGAAACAGCTGAAGTTGTAACGATGGCGTCAGCTTCGAACATCTGGAGCAGCGAGAGGAGAAAACCCTTCAAAAGATATTTTTTACCCACCCAGGTCTGTCATGTGTTTAACCCTGTTACCAGGCAACCAGTCACACATTAGTTGTACTCCACACAGAATACGGTAATTGCTCTGTTTCCACCTCAGGCTCAGTGTTTGAGTCACTGTCCTCTGCACAGCATCAGCAGAACAAAGTCTCAGTTCACAGGACGGGGGGGAAGATTTCCTTAAACAAAAACTCAAGCGTGACACACATGTTTGCATTTGGGAGCCTCAGTCAACCAGTAGAGACAAACAGGCAGCGATTCCTCGGCTACCGAGGCAGCCAGCCGGCCAGTTAGTCTTTAAAGAGACAAAGACGCCCTTTGTGCGATTACACCCATGCAACATTCACTTCTTTGGCTGCTCCAACACAATGAAGTGCAACACAGAAAGACGGCTTTGACAGCAGAGAGGATGTAAGGCCACAGAAAAAGAAAAAAAAGCTCCAGCCAAGCCTACATATTGGTCAACCTCCAGATGTTTTCCCCAGAGCCCCCTGGTGGTCAGTAATGGGACTGCTCCAAATGTTTTCAAAAAAACATTTTAACAAAACTCTTAACCAGTTTCTTACTGAGGCTATTTTGCAGCGTTGCTCCATCTCCCCCCCCCATTTCTCTCTCCTTTTCCCCTCTCTCTTCCTCTCTTTTTTACAGTTTACTCTTTTTTTTAAATTACAGTGGTGGATTACAGGGGTGTAATTACAGTGTAATGTTTCAATATGCACTCATTAAATTTAATTTGACTGGCAAGACAGGTAAAGTCCTTCTTACATTACACAATATTAAGTCATCATTTTTAACCATATTCTGAATTAAGAGTCATGTAGAGTTTCATATTGCAATAATATCATAATCCTACATTGAATCATTGTGAAAACAAAACTTCCTAGATGTTGTGGTGTTACTTCGGCCAGGTCATCATCAAAAAGTGAATTAGTACATTCATGATTTTGTCCATGTTGACATTAGTTGCTTCATGTACATTTATTAAAAACGGTCATATAGCTAGCCGTCTAAACCCCGGGACGAGGCAGTTATGTTTAAATAACCATGCTGACAGTGGCGTTACCACGGAGACCACACACCACACGCTCGCTTTTTGGCAAGGATCTGCCCTACTTTCCTTCTGATTGGTTAGAACTCCTTTCATTGGTAGGTGGAAGTTCAATGATTGGTTAAACCCAGCGCAAAACATTCAGTAAAAACTAAATGTTTTTTTTGGTCGAATGATATCTTAGAGCTGTGCAATTTATCATATTTTAATAGATATTAACTATAATTTTATGTGTGTGTGTGTCTATGTTAGTGTGTGTGTAAGTGTGAGTGTGTGAGTGTGTGTGTGTGAGGCAGCAGAGGCGGGGGCTCCGCAGCTCATTAATAATGTCAATGATCCAATCAGTGTGAAACAGCGGCTGTCACACAGCCAAAAGCTGTCAGCGGGTGGAGCCGCTGCTGAATTACAGCCAAACTAATCCCGGCTTTGACTCGACCCGCCACTGATCGTCCGGTTCCAGGGTGAGTGAGGGAAAATATTGGCCTGCGTTATCCGACTAATTTAGATAAAGGGCTGCGGCTGAAGGAGACGGATAACAGGCACCAAACACCAAAAAGATCAGATTCAGCCTTTTGGAACAAATGTTTTTAATGCTAAGAGATCTTAGAGATTAGTCTGTGGAATAAACTCTCACATAATGAATAAATTAAGAAACATCACGTGGTTTACAAAAAGTATAAAGTCTATATAATAAACTGCTATTGTCTAGAGTCCTGGACTTGGAAAAGTTTGGAAACCACTGCTCTTGACGAGTTCAGCTTCCTGCCCTCATGATAATGTGGACACACACACGCACACACACACACACACACACAGCGAGCGAGACAAACACATATAAACAAACAAAGACAGAGAGAGAGAGAGAGAGAGAGAGAGAGAGAGAGAGAGAGCGCGAAACACGGTGCTGCTGACCTCCAGTGGTCTGGCTGGATCACTGAGGCTGCGTGCTAAACAACACACTCAGTTGTCTAACATTGTAAAGTTTGAGTGGCAGCAGAAGATTAAAGTGTGACACTATCTCACATCTAAAGACCATCTCTCATAATGTTACTGACATTTTAGTCACAGACTAGAAGATTTTAGTTCCAAGACTTTAAACTTACTATAAATGAAACAAGTTTGATTTTGTCTGAACGTCCAGATGGGGAAAACACTGACTGGGACTGAGTTGTATGTATGGCAGCACAATTAAATCATGATTTTAACCTCCCATCGTGCTGCCCTGGTTGTATCAACGTCGGAGACGACGGGAGACCCCCCGACTCTCAGGATTTCGTTCCCAGATTTAGGATTTATCTGCGACAGTGGAATCCCAAAAAAAAGGTTGTATGGTGTAAGGTGGGCATAGTAATAATGAATGTGGAAATCAATTTGAACATCCAATGACTTTTCTCAGATCTGATGGTTGTATATTTGTCCCTCAGTGGACTTCTTCAGCAAGATTTGTCTTCAGGCTTTTTGAGTGTCATGTATTATATGCTCTAGCTTTTCTAACGTTCTAGATACAGATATTGTGATAATAATGGTCCAAAAAGGATGTGATTGCGCCTTTTTTATTATTAAAAAACACCTTTTCATGGGGGGGAGAGGAACCCTTAACCCCCCCCCCCTCTGCCAAATATCTACATCAAAAAAAACAAACAAAGAAACTTCAGTCTTTCACTAACCGAAGGAAAACACTGCATCCATCCAGCCCCGTGCAAAGCTTCCTGCTGCACACTAACCTGCTCTGACTTACCTCTGAAATAAAAAAAAATGTGTTTGGTGCCATTTTGCAAGACTTGTAAATAACCCAAATCAATTCCAGTAACTTTCGTTCCCTTCCTGTCAATCAATTCTATCGCAGAACATCGGACATCAATGAGAAAAACGTTCTCGCTCTGAGTTAATCCGCTTATCTGCCGCGATCTGGGAAAAACAAGTGTTGACAATGCAAGCAGCCCATTAAAACAGCCTACTGCCTGATCTCGGATTCCTTTTTAATCCACTAAGTAGCGTCTCCGAGGAGAAAGACATCACAGCAGCAGCCACTCTGTGTGACGGACAGGTCATCTCGAGGAATTCAGCATCACTTGGGTCCAAACATTCACATTAACAAACCTTTTCCGACTACACCTTCGAGATGTTTTAAGATTTGGAAATAGAAACATTTTAACAAAACTCTGAATGTTGGCCGATAAGTACTGCTCTATATGTACACCAATGTTTCTTTATTTTACAGGAAAATATGGTTACTTCTCCATGTGGAACTGGTTGCACTTGTAATGCCATAACCAGAGTTGTGGTAGTTGGAAAAGTGGAAAGACGACCCCAAACTGTTCATATTATTCTATTCTACTATTCATATGTTTAGTCCGTTTCTGTCGACTTTGAATGAAGTGTGTTTTACGATGCTAAAATTACTGTTATTTACATGGAGTCTGGTGGGTTTAGCAAACGCAATTTTGTGGATGTTTATAGGTTTAAAAAAATAATCTCACTCTTTAACAGAAAGATCGACTTCCTTTCCATGATGTTGTCAGACACTTAGAATAATAATCAGTCTGTCAGCGGCAAAACGAGCACTTTGTGAAGGTACAGTGGGTACGGAAAGTATTCAGACCCCTTTAAATTTTTCACTCTTTGTTTCATTGCAGCCTTTTTCCAAAAATCAAAAAAGTTCATTTTATTTCTCAGTAATGTACACTCAGCAACCCATCTTGACAGAAAAAAACTGAAATTTAGAAATTTTTGCATATTTATTAAAAAACAAAAACTGAAATATCACATGGTCATAAGTATTCAGACCCTTTGTTCAGTATTTAGTAGAAGCACCCTTTTGATCTAATACAGCCATGAGTCGTTTTGGGAAAGATGCAACAAGTTTCTCACATCTGGATTTGGGTATCCTCTGCCATTCCTCCTTGCAGATCCTCTCCAGTTCTGTCAGGTTGGATGGTAAACGTTGGTGGACAGTCATTTTCAGGTCTCTCCAGAGATGCTCAATTGGGTTTAAGTCAGGGCTCTGGCTGGGTGTTTTGTGAAATCTTTATACAGGATCGGGGGGTGGTCGGCTGCTAACAAATAAAACTCCTAAAATACTGTTCCTGCTAGAATAAACTGTCCTTTTTACTCCCCACAGGTCACAGCAATGCCACAGGCATGCAACAGACATGCAACAGGCATCAAGCGTGCAACAGGCACTCAAATACTGTTTCTGCTAAGTAAACGCTACTTTGCAAACACAGTCTCAAATACTGTTTCTGCTAGGATAATTTGCCCCTTTACCCCCCGCAGAACACCATATAGCTCCGAGCACACGCTCACACTATCAACAGGTGATGCAAAGTGAACGCTACTTTGCAAACAAAAACACAAACGCTGTCACTGCTAGAATAAATGTGTCTTTTTATTCCCCACAGTATACAACAGGGCAACAAGCATTGCGACAGGCAATCAACGTGCAACAGGCACTCAATACGTGATGCAAAGTAAACACTACTTTTAGAGCTCTTACCTTGACACCGGACTGGAGAGCCGACAGTCCGAGCAGAGCAGCATCAACGTGGCTGGGCATCCGTACGCGACCCGCAGCAGACTCTGCCAGACCGAGGGACTCCCCGTCTTTTTATTCTTTAGTAAACAAAGGATCGGGTGCGAGCAAAGACGGCCAATTCCTTACTCTCAGCCCATCCTCTGTGAGCAGGTGTCCTGCTCCGAAAGCATGTTTTCGAAACAGGAGGGCCGCTCTCAAAACATAGAGCTCAACTCGAAACCGTTCCCAACACCCGAGCTCGGTGGCTCTCAAAACATGGAGTAAATAGGTTATACAACTGATAAATGAAACACAAAACAATGAATACAGCAAAGCAGCAGTGTATCAACAAGTTATACAAGTGACCCACTTAGCTGTTGTCAAGGATCATAATGCAAAATAAACTTTTTTTCCTCCACACTGGGCCATTCAAGAACAGCCACAGAGTTGTTGTGAAGCCACTCCTTCGTTATTTTAGCGGTGTGCTTAGGGTCATTGTCTTGTTGGAAGGTAAACCTTCGGCCCAGTCTGAGGTCCAGAGCACTCTGGAAAAGGTTTTCGTCCAGGATATCCCTGTACTTGGCCGCATTCATCTTTCCCCTCGATTGCAACCAGTCGTCCTGTCCCTGCAGCTGAAAAACACCCCCACAGCATGATGCTGCCACCACCATGCTTCACTGTTGAGACTGTATTGGACAGGTGATGAGCAGTGCCTGGTTTTCTCCACACATACCGCTTAGAATTAAGGCCAAAAAGTTCTATCTTGGTCTCATCAGACCAGAGGATTTTATTTATCACCATCTTGGAGTCCTTCAGGTGTTTTTTAGCAAACTCCATGCGGGCTTTCATGTGTCTTGCACTGAGGAGAGGCTTCCTTCGGGCCACTCTGCCATAAAGCCCCGACTGGTGGATTGCTGCAGTGATGGTTGACTTACTACAACTTTCTCCCATCTCCCGACTGCATCTCTGGAGCTTAGCCACAGTGACCATTGGGTTCTTCTTTGCCTCTCTCACCAAGGCTCTTCTCCCCCGATAGCTCAGTTTGGCCGGACGGCCAGCTCTAGGAAGGGTTCTGGTCGTCCCAAACGTCTTCCATTTGAGGATTATGGAGGCCACTGTGCTCTTAGGAACCTTAAGTGCAGCAGAAATTTTTTGTAACCTTGACCAGATCTGTGCCTTGCCACAATTCTGTCTCTGAGCTCTTCAGGCAGTTCCTTTGACCTCATGATTGTCATTTGCTCTGACATGCACTGTGAGCTGTAAGGTCTTATATAGACAGGTGTGTGGCTTTCCTAATCAAGTCCAATCAGTATAATCAAACACAGCTGGACTCCAATGAAGGTGTAGAACCATCTCAAGGATGATCAGAAGAAATAGACAGCACCTGAGTTACATATGAGGGTCACGGCAAAGGGTCTGAATACATATGACCATGTGATATTTCAGTTTTTGTTTTTTAATAAATATGCAAAAATTTCTAAATTTCTGTTTTTTTCTGTCAAGATGGGTTGCTGAGTGTACATTACTGAGAAATAAAATGAACTTTTTTGATTTTTGGAAAAAGGCTGCAATGAAACAAAGAGTGAAAAATTTAAAGGGGTCGGAATACTTTCCGTACCCACTGTAAATACAAGCTGGACAATAACTCTATTAACTTACACTGTAGCTTGTTTCTCCGCTGCCGACTGCAGCGACCTCTCTTAATACTGGACCGATGTCAAAGACTGTTGTTCCCATCAGTCACTCAGACACAAACACATATTTAGGAACATAGGGTTAAAAAAACACAAGTTAATAGGGTTGAACGATTAATTGCATTTGGCATTTGCATTGCGCCTGGCCCCGGGGCAAACCAGCCTTCTTTGAGAATTATTAATCTTTCTCCCTCCCTTTGTAGAATTTATTATTTTACTTCAAAGACAGGCTGCCTAAGTAATAATTATAAGATAAAATACATTCCTGTATTGAATTTGTGAAGATTTGGCTAAAGAATTCTATTTCTTTCCATCTACCTTGTTGACACAACAACAAAGCTTTATGCAAATGATTGTGTAATGATGTCACAAATGAACGTGTGGCGACCCCCCCGCCAAAATATATCCAGTTGGGTAGTATTTGGTTTAAATCTTCATGATGTTTGTAATATAATAGGTCCCCTTAAGTTCCTTCCTACTCTAACACTTTGTAAGATGCCACATAACAGACTCTTAACATGAAATCAAAACGGCGTCACTTAACAACTTCTTACTTTGTCAGTATAAAGACTTCCCCTCAGCTGTCAGAAAGCAAGTACCTGTCAGCCCCGTGGACACATGACTTTGATCTGACAGATTGCTTTGGTCTTTTTCTGCTTTTCCATTCTTCTTCATGTGCATTTCGCCTCGAGCAGCTTCCCCGTGTCACAGCTGAAGTGGGTCAGATACAGACCCCTGCTGCGCTCCGAACCCTATACACTCAATCAGAAGTCAGCTCAGATTGTTCGCCCTATTTTGATAATCAATTAATTGGTTGGAGTCATTTTTAATGAAAAAAAGTACAACTTGTGTGATGTGAGCTTGTTAAATGTGAATATGTTTTCTAGTCTCTTCTCTCCTCTGTGATAGTAAACTGAATATCTTTGAGTTGTGGCCAAAACGAGACATTTGAAGACGTCCTCTTGCTTAAATGTATGTATGTGTGTGTCTGTGTGTGTGCATGTGCGTCTGTGTGCGTGTGTCTGTGTGTGTATGTGGATCTGTGTGTGTGTGTGTCTGTGGATCTGTGTGTGTGTGTGCATCTGTGTGCGTGCGTCTGTGTGTGTGTGTGTACGTGGATCTGTGTGTGTGTGTGCATCTGTGTGCGTGCGTTATTCTATCCTCAGTGGATCCTATTTCATGCACCCATGTTATTCTATTGTACTCTTGTATCTCTTGTCGTTATTATAATTTCTATGTGTGTAACACGGAGGAGGGGACCCAAAACGGAGCCAAAACGGTCTGCGCCTCAACCAAAACATCAAAGTTCAATGCCCAGCCCAACTAAAACGTTCGTGGTGAGCATGCACATCGTCCGCAGAGCCCGAATGCAGGAAGCATGAAACAATTTTTATCAACTGAGAATTGTTTTAGGCAAAGACAGACCAATATAACTTTGGTATCAGTACTGAAAAGTTTTCGTATCAGCACTGCCGTCTTGAAAGTAAAACCATTATCCAGCCAAAGTGAGCAGATTTACCAGATTCAAACGACTACACAATTACTATGAAAACACATACAAACTAGTTACAATGTAATAGTGTTTGTTGCTCCGTTGACACATCATAAAGTGATGTTACAGGGTGGAAGACATTCTTTAGAGCTGAGTCAGCCGACTGCCCGACTCATCCATGTTAGGGCACATGGATAGCTCAGTTGGTAGAGTGGGCACCTATATATATATATATATATATATATATATATATATATATATATATATATATATATATATATATATATATATACCCACTAAGAAAAGACAAGGATTTATGTATACCCACTTACAAAGGCGAGATGATACATTACAACATCATTTTGTGACAGAACTTCACTTTCATTCATAAATGCACCCTGTCTGTGTTGTGAAGCACTAAAATTTGGGGCTTCAGTGGCCGTGCCGTGGATCTGACGTTACAAGTTGTTGGCGGTTATTCTTTGCGGCTTTACTTTCTCGCAACTATGTAGAGTTTGAACAAAGTTTTAAAGTAACGAGATATGAAACGTAAACAGACCCAAATAACACTACTTCGGTGTTTTCAAAAAGTCGGCCCCTGAAGCTATTGCCGCATCGGGTGACTGGGTGCTACCTGGTAAGTGTGAGTAGCTTATATGATATTGTGTGTGTGTGTGTGTGTGTGTGTACGTGTGTGTGTCTCTGGGTACAGCAGTAAACTGAATGCAATGTTTAAATTTCCTTGTTACAGTTGATTAGAGAGAGACGGTGAGAAAGTCAAGCTAGAGAGTTTAAAAACAGGCATCCTTGGTTAGAGTGGAGGGACAGAAAGGTCGGTAAATACCAGCACACATGCAAAGCTAATATAAGCAATGGAAATTATTGCTTATTATTGGGAATAAATAAACTTATGGTCATCTTAAATGTGAACTACTTTACACAATTGAATTACTATATGGTAATGTAAGTTATCAATGGTCAGATGGTTAACTAAAATAGAAAGACTGGAGCTTATTTTCTCCTATTGTCTGTTTTTTTTAATGCATTTGTTAGCCATGGTGTTGAAGATTGTAAACAGTTTATTAAATGGTTTTGAGTAAATTTAGGCCAGATGTTTTTGCTAATAGATACCAAACTGAGTACAAAAGTATTTGGAAAGTGTTGTAGACTACCAGGCTGCCTGCCCCTCTCTGTAGTGACTTAAGGCTGCATTCAAATAGCTAAAAGGAGATCTGGCAATTTTCTGCAGGATAGTGCAGCAGTGTAGGGGTCATCACACAAATAAGCCATTTTTTTACCCTTTCATTTCTTCAGCTGTCCTGTCAAAGGCCTAAAAATGCCCCAAATAAAAAAAAATGTTCTTAAAATATTTAAACTGTCAAAGCTAGCACTGCCAGGCTATTGTTAAGTAAGTTAAACTGTCAAAGCTAGCACTGCCAGGCTAACGTTAATGAAGTTTAAACTATCAAAGCTAGCACTGCCAGGCTAACGTTAATGAAGTTTAAACTGTCGAAGCTAGCACTGCCAGGTTAACGTTAATGAAGTTTAAACTGTCGAAGCTAGCACTGCCAGGTTAACGTTAATTAAGTTTAAACTGTCGAAGCTAGCACTGCTAGGTTAACGTTAATGAAGTTTAAACTGTCAAAGCTAGCACTGCCAGGTTAACGTTAATGAAGTTTAAACTGTCAAAGCTAGCACTGCCAGGTTAACGTTAATTAAGTTTAAACTGTCAAAGCTAGCACTGCCAGGTTAACGTTAATTAAGTTTAAACTGTCAAAGCTAGCACTGCCAGGTTAACGTTAATGAAGTTTAAACTGTCGAAGCTAGCACTGCCAGGTTAACGTTAATGAAGTTTAAACTGTCAAAGCTAACGGCGCCAGGCTAACCGTTAGTATCCAGATTAATTTAAACCAGCAGCTCAGTGGCTTGTTAATAATATCAAGCTGTCTGTACCCACTTCATGTGTAAAGTCCCAGTTTAAATAAACGCTAAGCTAACACACAGTCATCTGTGGTTGAGGCTAGAAGGGATACAGCTAACGTACGGCGACGACAGTTACGTTTAGACACAAAAACGACTTGTCAAGTTTAGGAAAGAAAATTTTGGTTTGAATTTAAAAACTGCCGAGTAACAAACGCGCGTTTTCCTGTGTGAAAACATTAAAATTATTATTAAATTAGCCTAGATTGTGCGAGACTTTGCGTGAATGTCCGTAACTTCAGGCCGTAGCTGTATCCCTTCTAACCACATTCGTCATCTGTCGGCTCAGGTAAACAAAGCTGGGATGCTAACAGTAGCTACAGCTAACATTAGCCAGCAAAACTAACTCACAGTAATACGCGACGACCGGGTCCCGTTTCTCATGTTCCTGTGCGGTCCGCAGGTGGTGCTGGATGGCTTTGAGCTGAGGCGGTAGAGCCATGTCTGTTTTAAAAACACCTCCAGGAGACAGAAACAAATCAATGACAGTGTAGAACTCGCTCCCTGGTTGTTGTTAGCCGAGTGTTCTCTTCACTTCCGCGTGTTTGTCCAATAGGAGCGGCCGCCTCCACGGGACAGATGACGTAACCAACTGTATTGCTGGGGATTCCAGTAAAACATGTTAGATTAGACTGGCTATATTGTTCATATTACATCATATTATTGTGACCTTTGTGATTAGAAAAATAAGATATTTGCTATATGTATAAAGTATGGACGATGTTGAACATTTAATAGGCTAAGTTTACAAGTTATACAGCCTATCAAGTTATTAATAATGTTATGTAATAAATTGCTTCACAAGGCAGCAAAATCAAGTCAAGAGTGTAGAAAAAAGCAATAAAAACATTAAAAAAGTTTCAAAAACTTTTTTAGAAACAACAAAAAAGTCGAAAAAGCACCGCAAATGTTGAACAAAGGTTAAGAATATATTTAACTGCTTTTATAAACCAGGAACTTACTATAGACTACACATCGAGAAACTCCAAAATAAGCTATGTTAAAAAAAACTGCTATGAGATCAGTTATGTGTGGACATATAATGCATTTATTTAAAAACACCATGAATAAAAAAAAGGTCAAAAAGTCAAAATGCAGCAAATGTCGGAAAAAGTGTAAAAAATTTTGAAGACGTCCTTGAAAAAGGTGAAAAAAAACGTTGACTTGAACAAAAACTGCCCCAGTTTTGATTATTGTAGGTGACCCCCCCCCCCCCTCCAATAAATTACGTAAAACCCTTTTATAGTAAATTTGACTAATTAAGTAAATGGGCCCTATTTTAACAATCTGAGCACACGGTGTGAAGCGCCTGGTGCAGGTGCGTTTAGGGTGTGTCCAAATCCAGTTTTGCTAGTTTGATGGCGGAAAAAAAGGGTCCGGGCGCATGGTCCTAAAGGGTTGTACTTAGTGTCTTCATTAATCAGAGGTGTGTTCTGGGCGTAACATGCAATCAACCAATCAGAGGTCCTCTCCCATTCTCTTTAACAGCCAGGCGCGTTTGGACCTCGGAGCATTGCTGTTATGATGGAGGATTTATACCGTCATATTTTATATGTAATCTTCTGCACGTGTGTGTGCTGCTGTGCATCCCTGTGTGTGTAACAAGCCTATTGTGCGCGCTGTGCATAAGCTTTTTTACTTTATATTTTACTAATTTGCTGTTAAATAACAATGAAATGACGCGTTATTGACTTATAGACCAGGTTTTTGTTGGTCAGTGGTGCAATCACTTCCCGCTGCCTCAAGATAGCAATATGCCCAGAATGCACCTGAACACACCTCCCTGTAAGACCAGCACGCACATGGGGGCACAGGTGCATTTGCTGTTTAAACAAAGTGGGCGCTGGACGGTATTAAACTAGCACAGACACTTGTGTAGGGCTTTGCGCTGCGCTAGGTGCAAAATATAGGACCCAATGTCTCAATCAAAAATGAAGCAAAGACAATTGTAGTACATGTTTAATTAATCATCTCAAGACAAAACAAGTAGGAGAATAAATGGTCACCTGAACAGTAGCACTAAGACAAACAGAAAGTTTTCTTTTAATATGTATGCATTGGTCATAAAGTGTGCCTCTTTTTCTGTAACATAACTGTGAGGTGAAAAATCAGCTCGATAAAGAGACAGACAACAGTTCACATGTCCCAACCTATCTATAACAACATTATGTAGTTAAAATCAAAGATTTAAAAATGAAATAGGAATTTTCAGTATAGTATGATGCGCCATAGTTGAGGAATCTCCACGAATGACCCTGATTTTAGTTGTCAGAAGAAGCATCAAGACGTATTAGAGATGAACTCCCCGATTTTGTAAATAATTCTCAATAGTACACCAAAACCCAAAGTACCTCCCAGAGCAACGGTGATGTTTTACAGATTTCCGTTCAGTTCATCAAAGAACAGTTTGGGATGTGGTGGCGCTATTTACAAATCACGGTGTATCTTAAGTTTTACATGAGACCCAAAAAAAAAAAACCTTGTCAAATGTTTTTGACCAGAATGCTGAGTCAAACTTGTCAAAATACACCATCTGCTTTCCAAATTAATAATAAATCAAATTATACTTTAATAAGAATATAGAATACAAGTTCTTTACGTTAAAGCCTATGGAATATCTGTTATTATGAGCCCCAAAATAAAACCTGGACTTTGAAAAATATAACCCGATCTGTTTAAGTATTTATTTTAAAACAATTGGCCTATTTTGTCAAGATCAGAGATGTTAATAGCAGTAGCGTGATGGCCTGGCCACACCAAAAAGTGGCACAACTAGTTAATCCATGCGGCTTGGTGGCATAGTGGCTATTAGCAGGACTAGTTGGTAGTTGGCAAGCTTGCTGCTAAACGGCTAGCTAGCTGACAGCAGTCCAGCGCCATGGATGTTGCTTGGATGATCAGCACTGCTTCCGCACTGTGCGGCCTATAGAGCAGGCGCACGAGAGATGTCTGCCGGCTACTTCCGGTCTAGCACTCCGCAAGTCTCGCATTGCCAGACCTTCCTCCACAGTGCTGCCTAGGAGGGTCTGGCTAGTCAAAATTCTGGGATGGGAGAAAAACATGCTCTGGTTTATTGGCATTTCTTTAAACCAATCACAGTCATCATAGAGCCACTAAGCGCAGAGCCATGAAGCCGTTGCAAAAAATTCTCGAGAAGGAATTTGTTTTGGTGCAACGTGAACATTCAAAAGTTGATTTAGCTGTCTGGATTGATGCTGTAGAGATCTGAGAAGTTAACCATAGTCCTCATAAATCCACCGGAGTTAAACATTCAAACAAAGAAAGTGGAAGGTAACGGACATCTGGCAGAATTTCCAGCAGCACCGGAGCAATCCCGGAAGTGGAACATCATGGATATAGACTAGCGCTCCGCTAACCTGAATGGGGATTAAATTATTTAAATGTGCGTCTCTTCTAGACTTGGCTCCAGATGGCCCCAGATTTGATCAAACCCATGCACATGCCATGCATTATCCTAATTGAGCTGAACTGTAAAGATATAGAATTCTTCATTTGTATTTAATGTAAACAAGGCCTACGTCTTGGTGACAGAACTTTAAGCAAGTCGTTCTCACTCTCAACTCGTCATACTGACCTACATGCCAACACACAAGGCACCTTTTAGTGTATGTACTGGACATACTGGGCAGAGCAACTGCTGCAACACGGTGCGGTAAGATGACATAGTATGAATAGTAAAAATAATAAATAAAATAGTAATAGTAATAGTAAGTGGTTCTTGTTGTGTATGTCATCTAAACGTACATTTTTTAACCCCACCCAAGATTCTTTTCTAACCCTAAGTAATACCCTGCATGTTAAAACATGATGACAAGGGGTCTAGGCCAAGTGCCTTAAAAAGTGACCCAAAGGATCCTGACCAAGTGCCTTGAAAACGATGCCAAATGGACCTGACTAAATGCATTGAAAGATTACGCCAAAGGGATACCCAGAGTGTTAAAAAGTGACCCAAAGCATCCTGACCAAGAGCGTTACCAATAATTACGCCGAAGGGGATACCAAGAGCTTTAAAAAGTAGATCCTGACCAAGTGTCAGTATGTTGAAGAGTTGGGAGTGAGAATGTTGTTGCTTTTAGAGGCAAAATTTACAACCATCCTTCACTAACCGATACCAGAACGCAGACAAACCCAAACCACAGGAGTCACATACCTGTTTCAAATCCTCTCAAAGCCTATCAGACCAACCAGGCCATCGGTACTGTAGGTCGGGATCAATTGGAGTGGTCCCTCAGTACCAGAAATGCTTATTTAAGGGTTTTAAAGGGATTTGAAATTAGGGTTTGATCCACTTTTGTCTGGTAATGTAATTTTGTACCTGAGATGATAAACAGATTGCTGAAAACTTCATAACGAAAGATGGATGGATGTCTGATTAAAAAAAAAACATTACAAAACATGAGAGGTAATCTTTTTCAAAATACATAGACAGTGACACCGAAGGCAACATTACAAAAAAGTATTATGTGTAATACTACAAGCTAGGAAGAGGTGATATAAAGTGAGTGCGGGGTAGAGGACACCCTGGATGAGGAGATGGTTGAGAATCAGACATGGACATTGTTTCAAATATATCAGGACTAAATTAGCAATTAAGTTTTGCTTTTCAGCCTTATTGTATTATATATGAGACCTACAGTATATATAAGGCCTGATCTCCAAAAACTTCAAATTCCTATGTAGATTTTGTCCATGCCTGTTAAGAACTACACTACACGGTGATATTTGAGACCTCATCGGTCTCATCTTGGATGCACACAAATTGTGCCATATCTCTTCTTACTGGCAGTTGATGATTTTTGTTATTTTAACTTAAAAAACGTTGCAACTTCTAGTACTTTTAAATATTTTCATTCCAACACATTTGTATATCCAAATTTAAATAATACTTTTGTCACTAATCATTCAGACTATATATTTCTTTAAAGTTTCAAAATGTCAGCCAGGAAGTTTGATTTCTTTTTTTTTTAGATGATTACACTCTTTGGGGAGCTCTTTACCCTCAAAGAGTAAGACACAGCATTTCAACCATTTTGTTGACGCATCGTTTTTCGAAGATGCCTTTAAATCTCATGGATGTAATCTGAGCCATTTTTTAAAAAACTTTCTGGCGCATGAGATTGGGTGTTTTGAGACAGACTTTCTCCATTCTACAAGTCAAGTTGAAGGTTGTTTAAGACCATGCTGAAACAGAAATTTGAAAAGGCAGACAACTCCATCAAAAGCCCACAACGAAGTTGTGGCGTTCATGTCAATGGAAGTAAAGGTCAGAACGGGCTGGAAGCAACGACAGACACATACTGGAAGTGATAACTCTGGCACATGGAAGTGTCAGGAGCAATGGCACCTGAAATTCACTCGCACATGGGTACTGGACCACAGTTTCTTTAGAATGACGAGTGATAATCTGCCTGTCATGTTTGATCAGCACCTTGAAGACAAGCTAGAAAATATTGTTTATCTGCACTTTAATGCAGACTTATGTGACTAGCTAAAGGATTTGCATTGTTTTGTGTAGTTACATTACATGGAGACTAAATGCCTTTTAACCAAAGCGTTCTGCAACTTTAGAAATATCATTAAATATAGCTGCTCAGGTTCATTGTTGGCACTCCAACTCCAAGTGCCCAAGTAAAGCTACATCTAACTGGTTTGATGAGCCTTGATGCATTTAGATGATGATGTAAACCAGGCCCTAATTAGCTCAGGGTAATGCTTCCAGGATGTGTAGAAGGATCAGATATGAGGTACACCTCCAAGAAAAGGGTTTGGCAAACCTCCAGTTGTTTTGGACCTGGTTTGTGACTAGCCGGGCTTTCCTTAGGCTCTAATTCAACAATAGTTACAGGTTTTAGCAGCACCCTGAAGTCAATGCCTGTCTTTCAATCTCTCTTGAAAAAAGAAAACTTCTAACCCATCCCCCAACATTTCAGAGTCAGAGGCGCAGACCTTGGACACAGCCGGTACAAGCCCACTGATATCTGAAATACCACTAGGGATAATCACTCACTATAGTTATGGGCAAAAACCACCAGAGACAATTTCAGACTTGCCAGCTCTGACATTGTTGCACATTCTGAAATTTGTTGGTGCAACTCACTCATGATGGACTACAGGTGAGGTTTGGCTCTTACGTCAGCTTCCTGTTTTGTTTTAAAAAAGTTCAGCAGTGGCTAACCAAGAGCCTGATTAAAAACTGGCAGAGTTAGCGTCATATATTTGTACCCTTAGTCATTAATGCGTGCTTATTCGAATGTGTCATTGGTTGTTAAGATAACCAAGCCGTCGGCAGAGTATCTCAAATATCTCAGCAACACAGAGGAGTATGGTGATCACGGTGAAGGTGTACATGGCACTGAGGAAGATAGTTTTTTCAAAGTGTTCGGGCACCATGCACTTTGTCACATTAAAGGCCTTTTCCAAAGCACTGGCATCACACTTGTACAGCGGGTGGACCTGAGGGACAAAAAGAGAAACAAGAGGTGGTAATACTCTCATGATTGTCTAAACTTCCAATCATTATATGTCTACTTAGGTAGATGACACTGTGCACATTTGCAGGGATTCACAGTGTTATTATTAAATGTATCTCACCAAGTACTTGCTAGCTTTACCTAGCATGTACTGGGAAGGACCACCAACTCCAGTCTTTTGTGTTGTAATATTGGGTATTGAGCAGGTTAATGTTGTTGGTGTCATGTTTCAGGAACCATCTTGAAATGCTAAAAACTCTTGTAAACCAGATCATTATCCACTTGTATCCACCTGGCAGAATAACCATGTAAAAGATCCTGGCCATTTTAGCACCACCATTCGCTGGTATCATTGACACCAGACAGGGTGTATGCATGGATTCATGGTGGACCCTACGGACAGCATTGTTTGATCCACCTCTTTGCTTGACAACATGCGTTGCAATTTGGATTAATTCATTTGTTAATTTGGATACGGAAGCACATTTTCACCTTCTGCTCTCTGTGTGTTGACGTTCTCAAAATCCCTTTGCTATGGGAAACAACAACCAACAGCAAGATATTGATCTTGTCCTGGTGTAGCCTGGTTCCACAACCTTTGGCTTGGCTATCTAACCAGGCTATCTTGACAACGACACCGTCCAAAAACATTGTCCAATATCTGGCTTGCCTTACAAAGTTCAATATTTTGAAGATCTTGATCATTATTGAGCTGTTGCTCCATTGCATGAAGAGATATGATTTGTACACCTAGTAAGGGTGTCCACTAGCCCCATTTCTTTAAAGGAGAAGTATGGCGAATTGGCAAAAAGGACCTTTGGCAACTCGGGCCATGGTGGACGTTTTACATCTCCTGCCTGGCCTGGGAGCGCTTTGGTGCCAGAAGGAACTTCCCAAAGGTTGTAGGGGGTAGTCTGCATGCCCTTTTTTCACCAAGACCATTTGCCTTGCACAGTAGCTGGATTCTTGTGAGATCATTAGATCACATGAACATTTATTTTGTCAAGCTGCAAGTAATGAGTTTGTGTCTTAACTACCTGCTAACCAAACCAATCAGTGTCTGGTGAGGAACAACTGGCAGCTACGGCCGTGGTTTAGGTGTGTGTTTGTTCCAAACAACAATGATGGTATTTTTTGAAACTGCATTCCCTTTCCCAAACAGTTTCCAATGACAGAGTCTGATATGGTTCTGTGTAACAACACGTCAGGTCACATGTTCATGAGTGGCAACTTGATAATGGATGGCTACATAACTCTGTCATAGACAGCACTGGAAGGAAGTGAATTAATTAAGTTTGAAGCTCACAGACCTGGAAGCCAAAGAGGTGGCTTTGTAGCCAGAAGGCGATGACTTCCAGAATGATGCGAAGCAGAACAGAAATTATGTAGAATACGGTATAGATGGGTCGTTCGAGGATCTCTTCCTGGTCAATGTTCTTACAGGCTGCGTAGAGGTGGAAGACCGCCCCAGGAACTAGTACTGTTACCAGTTGTAACGCCCAAAAGACCTGAAAAGGACAGAAAGAAGGGAACGAAGAAGTGAGTGCCAATGGCAGAAACCGATGGGATACAGAATGAAGGTATTCTGAAATGTAAGATGGATATACGTGATAGGGGGGGGGTAAGGTAAAAAATTATGGGATTGGAGGTTGAGCAGGAAGAGGCGAAGCAAGAATATGTAAGGAAAAAGACTATTTGTATATTCATTATTCATCACTTCACACATTTTTTTTTTAATTGGCCATCCAGGTTGTGTCTTTGGTAACCGAGGCTGGCAGGAACCTAGTGTTTCACCTCCCACACTGCATTTTCTACCAGTATGGAAAACCCGTCATGTTGATCACAGTCTGTTTTTCTGATTGCAAATGTTTCAGTTTTCAGTTTCAGGCACAGTTTTTCCCTAAAGAGCAGCCCCCCCAAATTTGTGAAATTTAGTGGATTGTTTTTCTGCATGGGGTGAAGATGTGTCATGTGTAATTATGCAGAAAACTCATTCTGCGTCCGCAGATTCCATTTGGCCCTAAAAATATGATGTTGTAAAAGACTGAAAAGATTGTACCAGTACATGTCTGTGTAATTAAGTTTAGTTTGTAAGTCCTACCTGAGGTGTTATGGGTCTGAACTGGTTGTAGCAGTACAGGTTGATTTCTCTGCGATCGGGGTCACAGCTGAAGTGCAGTGCCTCATTTCCATAGACAGCAAAGCCAAGAACTCCCAAAAAGAACATCCGCACCGAGCCAAAGAACAAGGTGTGGAACTGGCCTATCACCGTAGGAGGCCTTAGCTGGAACACACACATGTACACACAATTATATAATGCCGAACACACGGATACATACAGGCAGGGACACACACGAACATTTATGATACATACAAATATTGACAAGCAATCATATTTTCATGGCACAAACAAGCGACAAGTAATGTGCATGGACCCAAAGACGTGCACACACACACACACATACACACACACACAGTCAGAGACAAAGAGAAAATAGCTTTTGTTAGCCAGATGAATGCAGCTGTGACAGAGAGGCGCACTGAGGACCTTGAGCTCTGAAGGCTAAAACAAAACCCATTCAGAGGAAACATTTCCAATCCACTCTCTCTACCTGTTCACTTCTAACACTAATACCGAGTCATGTTTCCCCCCCCCAAAAAAAGGCCCAAATGACACTCTAACAAAGCAGAGAGCCATCTGGGCTCGCAAACATGTCACCTGACTGTATGAAGACGGAGGTAAATGGAGATGGATGACAAAGCTGAGAATGAAAAACAGATCAATCTCTTTTTGTTTTTTAAGCCTCGAGGGGGGATAATTGTTCCTACACCGCTGCTCTGTAACTGTCAAATTATAAAGTTGTTGCTAAGTGGATGAAAGTAACAATAAAATCCCAAACAACCGGGCTTTGTGAACTACTTACGCATCCTTCATAGAAGTTTTTGATGTAGTTTAAAGACATGGTTTGCCTGTGGATACTCCAGGGATGCTCTGGGCCGTCATGGCCGGTTTGCTGCTGACACACAAGGCCACAAAATCTCCAAATGACCCCCTCTCTCTCTCTCTCTCTCTCTCTCTCGTTCTCTCTCTCTGCTCTGAAAGCCATGTCAATGCATATTTTTTTTGCCTTTTATCCCTCCATCAATTGACTCGCTCAGTAGAAAAAGGACAACAGAGACAGAGGGGCCAACAATGGGCTGGGGGGGCATGTTGTCCCTGCATTATAATCCCCATACAACTATGTCAGCGAAAAAAACAACCTCCTGTCACACACAATGCAGAGTGAGATGGTAAACTGCAACTACAATAGGCTACAATGCACCCAGGAGCTCAACTGAACTTAATGTTTGTTTTTAATTTGAAAGAATTTGAGCTTTATTTTGAAAAGCACCTGATCTTACCCGAGTTACAAAATCATCAGTCTGATAAATTGTCCACTTCAAATTTGATGAATAGGGAAATTTGTGTTCATTTTCCCCTAACACTTTCTGACACAAATGTTGGAGTTTTGTCTACGTGGTCGCTAAATGAGAAAAATAAAAAAGTAAATAATAAGTAATAAACAAGAGTGAGGACAACACACCCTGCACTGTAAATACTTTTGGAAGTGCATTGACGGAGCTGCTGTTGTCCCAAACAAAAGTCGAGCAACACAGAAAGCAGCACAGACAAAAAAAAACTCAAAACTTCAAACTCCAAAAGCCAAACCTGGAGAAAGTGAAATAAAGTCCACACACCAACCGTAATCCTGGCGGAGTGTTGTTCATTCCCCCCTCTTTTTCCACTCCGGGATGATCCCAAACTCATGCCAGTTGCAGGACCTTGCGGGTCAGAGAGCAGAGTCAAGCCAGACGCAATCAATTCGGGCTATTTCTGCTCATAGCTTTTCAAAATAAAACACAGCTCGACGGGGTTGAAGGTACACTGGGGTACATAAAACATATGTTTCAGACTTTTGATTGTGTCTGAACATCCAGACGGGAAAAGACTGACTGGTTGAGTTTTATGACCGCCTTACACCCAAAAAAAACAAAAAACCATTGTGCGGGAAGCATTTCAGTGAGATAAATTAGACCTGTTTAAAATGATTTAAGACCAAAAGAAAATGTATGAAAAATGAACTTGTATTTTAAATATTATACCATCTTATTAGTCTGTGCTGTATTAAAGCCTTCGTCATGAGAGCATGAGAGAGTGATCTTCCTATTTTTATGACTGCTTGTTATTGCTTTGCTTGGCTGACTGGTGTTGGAGTTGCATGTGTCCTGATGCTTGCTTGGCTTCTTATAGTAGCTCAAACTACTGTTGGTAATCTCTACTAGTGTCCTGATGCTTTCTGCAGCTCTGCATGGCATATTAAAGGAATAAAAGCTTATGTTTCTGCTCTAGCTGTATGTACGGTGTCTTTTGGATTACTGTGTGTATATTTTAACCTGTATTAATGTTTTTTGTGTTGCTTTCTGCTGCCATAGTCTAAAATCATCTGCCACATTTACAGAAATGTTGATTAATGTGTGTTTTCCTTTAAAAATAAAATACAAATACCTAGAAATAATAATAATAATAATAATACCGCAAGGGAAATTACAATATTTTCCCTCTTTTGTTGTTATTACACACACTACACACAGCACTACAAACTCTGGAACATGTTATCTCTCCGACACTGTCAGGTGTCTTGTTACAGAGACTGAACCTCCGTTATTAACATTTTTTTGGTTAATGAGTTGGTTAACAGACAGCGCAGATTGGCTTCTCGAAGCAAAAAATAATTCATGATCAAATTCCAAAGCATGTAGTGCCATCCCTTCGAGGAAACACTGCCATTTGTGACTGTGAACACACACACACACACACACGCACGCACACGCACACACGCACGCACATAGACAACCACACACTCACACACACACTCACACACACACACACACACTCACACACAAACACACATACACACACTAGCTGCCACACTCACACACACACACACACACACACACACACACACACACACACACATTCACACACAAAAGGCCTGTTAAAGTGAATTTTTAAGTCCATTTGTCTCACTGAAGCTCCAGATGGAAACGTTCATCTTCAAACCTCAAGTTAGAAAAGTGTACGGAAGGAAAACTTAAACCTCATGAATCATGTCGTGAATGATAACTGTGAGCCAAACTACCAGACTACATGTCTTTTTTTAAAGATTTTTTGTTATTGTTGGCATTTTAGGCTTTTATTTGATAGGACAGCTTAGCCATGAAAGGGGATAGAGAGGGGCAATGACATGCAGCAGAGGGCCGCAGGTCAGAACCGAATCCGCGACGGCAAGGACTGAGCCTCTGTACGTGGGGCGCACGCTCAACCAGGTAAGCTGCCCAGGCGCCACAGACTAATATCTTCTGATTCAGATTCAGAAGTGTCGGTCTTGTTAGAAATGGCCTGCAGTGGTGCAAAGCTCCAGACGGAGCTACGGTGCCTCTGCTAAATAGTCTCAGGAAGGAACTTGTTTTTGTGGAACATGTCATGCAACAGTAAACTCAGGTTGAATAGATAGTCTAGCTAGCTGTCTGGATTTACCCTGCAGAGATCTGAGGAGCAACCATAGTCCTCAGAAATCCACCAGAGGTTAGAACGGCAACACAGAGACAGAGGAAGGGGACGGACGTCCGGTGGAATTCCCGGTGGCACCGGAGATGGAAATGAAACGGTGTCGATGTAGACCATACATAATGGCTCCGGCGCAAGTGTGGGCGAGCCAACGCCTTTCTACGGGGCCCAGAATTTTGTGCTACTAGTTCGAGATGAAACTTTCAAGCAGTTCTTCTTACATTGAGTAAAGCTCTCAAATGAGCACAATGTCATGATTTTCTGATGAATCTGACCTGCGACACACACTTATTGAAACATGTGTGAGTGTAATGACGTCTGTGCAAGGCTATAGCGAACAAAGGAATGATAATGGCGCACCGGTGCATGAATGTAATTATATCTTCTGGGTGTATTAGTTAAATTACTCAGAGGCGACAAATCAGACTGAAAACACACAGCTGCTTATTTCCACATCCTCAACGATGATGTGGAAATTAATGAATCCTCATGTCGCTTCAGAGCGACATGAGGATTCATTAAGAGTCTTTGTGTCCATTTCCACTTGATGAATGTCAGTCCAGTATTCTCTTCCTATCAGCTGTCTGCCGTCTCGTCTCCACCAATCCCTGAGGGAAATATCTGTCCCTTCAGCTAACTGTGTCTATCTATCTATCTGCGTCTGGGACTCCAGCCTCAAACGTTTTCTCAAAGAGTATTTTAGGCTGGCTTTACTGTATTTCCGGAGGGATCCAGACCAGGTGTTTTAAGGACAGGGGTGACAGCGGCAGTTTTGAAGGCACAGGGGACAGTTCCAAGGGACAGTGAAGCGTTGAAGAGGTTAGTGAGGTAGGGGAATAGGACGGGGAGGCAGGACTTCAGGAGTGGAGTTGAGAGAGAGTAAAGGGAACAGGTAGTGGGTTTGGAAGAGCTGATGAGTTTAGAGATTTTAGGAGGAGTGACCAAGTCAAACTGGGAGAGGAGGCCATGTGGAGGAGGGGTCGGGAGGTCAGGGAGGATGGGAAGAAGAGGGGCCGTAGTAAAGGAGGTCCGATACAGGGGATAGGGATTGGTAAATGATGTTGTTTTGTCAGCGAAAAAGTGGAGGAATAAGTTGCAGAGATCCAGAGTAGAGGTAGGGAGGGTGGTGATCCAAGGCTTGGTGGGGTTGTTCATTGTGGAGAAGAGGGTTCTGGGGTTTTGGCAGGGGTCGGTGAGGATGGTGGAGAGGTAGGCAGATTTGGGAGCAATGAGGGCGTCTTTGTAGGCAGTGAGGTGGAGTTTATAGGCTTCATGGTGGACTGTGAGAGGCGATTTGTTTTGTCAGACGTTCAAGTTGGTGGCCAGTTTGTTTCAATTTCCGGAGGTGTAAACCTCCTCTGCTACTCCATGTTTTATTTAATTGGCCTGAGGATCTGCTGCAGGCGTTTAGTTCCTCCAGCAGCCGCAGGCGCTGTTACAAACCCCAGGAAGTAACCTCTAACATCTGCCGAACAAATCCACCTCTCTGTTCCACTGTCACTCTAATGTGTCTCATCTAATTCAATCCAGAAACCGTATCTCACACAAAACAGCATGGGTAGTTTTTTTCCCACGTTTGTATGCATGTGGAAGCACCAGAAACTCAAAATACCTCCAAATCCAAGAAAAAATTTTTTTTTCATAATATGGGCACTTTAGGATTGGTAAAAAGATTGTGGTTTGGATTAAAACACTCCTAAAGAACACGTCCTGGGTGAAAGTCTTTAGTTTTCCCCGGGAAGTGAATACCGCTCTCTGGTTTGAAAGTCCTGTGTTTTAACGCCCACCCCTCCATCCCGACCTCCAACCTAGCAGGCCAGTCGTGTTCTCAAGGCGCTGACACGCCAGCCAAATTATCAGCCGTTGTACTGTCTGGCGAGGTCGGTGACATGAGTCTGTTCGGCACCAATCTGATTGGTGGAGTGCTAACCCTTGACTATAGCCTAGAAATCTAGATGCATCCTAGTGGCAACAAATGTAATTTGCAGCCCCCCCCCCAGCCCTTGAAACCAAGGGGTAAGTGCTAGGGGTGAAAACATTCACAAACTTCCAATATGGAAGTAATAATGGTGTTAAGAGATTGGGGGGGGGGGACACCACCTGGTTTGGGCTGATCTCCGAATGTTAACAGCATCTGGCCTCCCCTTCTATCTATCTACAATATCCATCCATCCATCCATCCATCCATCATCCATCCAACTACCATTACCTATATGCCTTCTCTGCCTTCCCTTCCTCTCTCTCTCTCTCTCTCTCACACACACAAACACACAGTGAGAGAGAGAGAGCAAGAGAGAGAGAGACAGAGAGAGAGAAAGGGGGGGGGAGAGAGGGAGGGTCTATGTTGCCGGTGTCTGAGAAGTACCAGCTCGTCGCCTCTCAGCCGTCAGACAGTCAGTGAGATAACACCTGTGAGAAAAAGTTTCTCTGTCTTGGCAGCCTGTCTCGGAGGAAAAACCTCGACATTGCGTCTTTACGCACGGAGCATCCCGGTCTGTACCCCCCTCCCACTCTCCCTACCCAAACCTGACCCTGAACCAAACCTAACCCAAACCACGGAGCATTCTAACCGCAGGGAAACAGCTGTCCACACCGACAGCAGAACCCTCTATCTGCGTGTGTCCCGCCCGGTGTGTCACTCACCGCCGCCGGAGTGCACGCTCCACGGATCGACCGATGGATGACGACTTCCTCTCCAACCTGCCGCCCGGAGACCTGGAGGCTATGAACGCCACCGGGCTGGATCCCCCCAGCTGGTGGGAGTCCTCCGACGGCGCGGAGACGGTGCACTTCGCCGTGCGCTGCGTCATGACCTCGGTGTACACGGGCATCGTGAGCGTGGGGCTGCTGGGAAACATCACGCTGGTGAAGATCTTCGTGACGAACAGTGCCATGCGCAGCGTGCCCAACATCTTCATCTCCAGCCTGGCGGCGGGAGACCTGCTGCTGCTCGTCACCTGCGTGCCCGTGGACGCCTTCCGCTACTTCTCCGAGGAGTGGGTGTTCGGCGAGGCGGCGTGCAAACTCATTCCCGTCATCCAGCTCACCTCGGTCGGCGTGTCCGTGTTCACGCTCACGGCGCTCAGCGCCGACAGGTAGGACGAGAGGAACACGTCCCGTTATCTTTCTTCTTCTCATGTTTGGGAGTCATCCTCAGAAAATTAGTGATACGTTTCCTAACAGGGCTGTAGTCAGGATGCCCATTTTTGTCGAGTCCAAGACAAGTCCAAGACCAGGACTTGTAGAGCCCAAGTCAAGACAGAGTCCAAAGAGGTTCGAGTCCGAGTCAAGACCGAGTCCAGGACAGAAAAAAGGTCTAGTGTGTGATCGGTTATCAGGTGACCAGAGTTTAATTTCCCCTCCAATATTATTATAAACATCATATAGAGACCTGGACTCGGTCGAGAACAAAAGCCATATTTGGCAAGACCAGGAGAGACCGAGACAAGTCCGAGTCCAAATACCAGCCAGTCCCAGACAAGTCCGGGTCCATAGAAAAACCGTCATGAGTCCGGTCACAGTAATACAGCCCTGTATCCTAAAATGTTCCTATATTACAGAGACATTATAGGCACAAAGGGGGACAGAAATACTGGAAAAGGTGCAAAAAACTAGGAAAAATGCGACAGAAACGTTGAAAAAAACGAGTAAAATGTAGAAAAAGGCACAAAATTGTTCTTCTAATGTGTCAAATACATCTGTCACAAAGATGACAAAAATGTTGAAAAAGGTAGGAGAAGAACACGCATCTTCCTTTTCCTCAACGTGGATGTTTTGCATGCAATTGTCAGAGACTTAGTGATAGTTTTTTCTGAAATTCATATAAAATTCCAAAGACATTTGTCACAAAGGTGACAAAAAAGGCAACAGAAACTTTAAAAATGCGATAAAAACTATTAAAAATGTGTGAAAAATCGTCGGAAAAGAGTCAAACGTTTTTTAAAAAAGCGACTAAAACATTGATTAAAGCAACTGAAATGTCAAAAAGTGACAGAAATTTTGAAAAATGTGACATTAATGTTAAAAACAGCAATTAAAACGATGAAAAGGGTGACAGAAACTATCAAAAATGTTGAAACAAAATGTGACAAAAACATTGCTGAATGTTTTGCAACTCATTCTCAAAGATTGTTGATAGGAATACATTTCCCCAGTTAAGAGAATAACACCCTAATGAGGAGAGGGGTCATCTTTGAGATAACATTGAGTCTTTAGTACTGAAGAAGTGACCTTTTAGTTGGTAGTAATGCAATGTACAGAAGACGATTAGTGCTAAACAAATGTGAACTATGTATTTGAATTCTGTTGGATTAATGTGTGGATGATTTCTGGATGAAGGGATTAGTTATTTGGTCTCTAAAATGTCTTAAAAAAGGTGAAAAATGTGGATCAGGGTTTTCCAAAATGCCCAAGATGACGTCCTCAAATGTCTTGTTTTGTTCCACAACTCCAAGATATTCAGTTTACTGTCCCAGAGGAGAGAAGAAACTAGAAGATATGTACCTTTACGATGTGGGATTATATACACGCACACACACACACACACACACACACACACACACACACACACACACACACACACACACACACACACACACACACACACACACACACACACACACACACTCTCTCTCCTCCTCTCAGAAATGGCACATACTAAGGAAAGCTCATTGTGGGTCTGGCTCTAGTGGCTGTAATTCTGCACCAAGGCTGAATTTTGGGAAAGAGACTTCAGATACAGTATTAGGGGACCACTAAGGTCTATATAAAAGAGACTTCAGATACAGTATTAGGGGACCACTAAGGTCTATATAAAAGAGACTTCAGATACAGTATTAGAGGACCACTAAGGTCTATATAAAAGAGACTTCAGATACAGTATTAGGGGACCACTAAGGTCTATAAAAGAGACTTCAGATACAGTATTAGGGGACCACTAAGGTCTATAAAAGAGACTTCAGATACAGTATTAGGGGACCACTAAGGTCTATATAAAAGAGACTTCAGATACAGTATTAGGGGACCACTAAGGTTTATATAAAAGAGACTTCAGATACAGTATTAGGGGACCACTAAGGTCTATATAAAAGAGACTTCAGATACAGTATTAGGGGACCACTAAGGTCTATATAAAAGAGACTTCAGATACAGTATTAGGGGACCACTAAGGTCTATATAAATATATCCAAAGAGCACATTGTCATGGGATCTTTAAAGATGGAGGTGCAACATGGCAGCTGTCATACAAGCAAGTCATTACACAATGGAGCGTTACGTTCTCTGGTTTAGATATAAGGGCAAACTGTCCCGTGTTAGAGGGGAGGTTTGGAGGACTTGTTGGTGGATTCAGCTGTAAAATGGCTGTTTGATGAATCTGTAATTTGGACAAAGAGTCTCTGGAGGACATTTGTTTTGATGTCAGGACATTTTGTGAAGGTAGTAGGTTAGACGTTTGAGGATATTTGTAGTTGTGGTGTAGCCAGACCTTCCTCCACAGCGCTGTGGAGGTTAGGTGAAGCCTAGCTGCTTTAGAGCCAAACCACCTTTTAATTCATGCTCTCAGCAGCCTGCGGGGCTGACTCAGGCTCTGCAAACGGCAAAACAACCCACCGCCTGACACTCGACAAACACTAAATATGCACAGTGGCGATGAGTGTGAGTCTGAGTGTGTGTGAAAGATCTTGTTTCCTGTGTGCATGTCATGTCGTTACTCCTGACCAGCGATCATCTGAAACCGATGCTTCCTAAACACTCTGATCACATGAGATGCTCCCTTGATTAGCAATTAACAGCCTAATTCACCGTGAAATACTGGGTCCAGGACGCCCTCTGCTTCTTAAAAGGAAGCAGAGACTTTAAATCCAAGATCAGCCCTGTCTGGAGACACAGGAGAGAAGCCTAAAAACACAATCACGTCATGTTTTGGGACATCAACCGGAGCTGACAGCCACATCTCCCTCAGGGCGCCACGTAGAATATTAAAGATAAACCGCTGCAACTAGAGGTCGACCAGTGTGGGTTTTTCTCTGGCCGAAGCCGATCTTTAGAAATCAGGGTCAGCCGATGGCAGAGGAATGCTGCCAGTTTATTTTGGCTGATATGTGCTTGTTTTGAAATGTAAAGGTATAATAAAAAACATATATTGTATAAATAATGTATGAAAAATATATTAAATGAAACAGGTAAGAAGAAAATAAACTGTCACATAAAATTGTCTATGAAAAAATAAAGTTTAGTGCATTTAGAAGCATTTATCAAACTTCTGAGAACAGAAATGGGCAAACTTTCATAAATAAAATACATTAATAACAATTTTAAAGGGGCACTATGCAGTTTCTCTATAGAGTCCCCCCTACAGGTTTATCTATAGAGTCCCCCCTACAGGTTTATCTATAGAGTCCCCCCTACAGGTTTATCTATAGAGTCCCCCCTACAGGTTTATCTATAGAGTCCCCCCTACAGGTTTATCTATAGAGTCCCCCCTACAGGTTTATCTATAGAGCCCCCCCCTTACAGGTTTCTCTATAGAGATCCACCTACAGGTTTCTCTATAGAACCCCCCCCCCCGCAGGTTTTACTAGACAGCCCCCCCCCACAGGTTTTACTAGACAGCCCCCCCCACAGGTTTCTCTATAGAGCTCCCACTACAGAGACGACTGCCATTCAACTCGAAAAAAGGCATATAACCATTCCAGTGACTCAGATGCTGTTCAGTTAGGGTAGATAAAGCTAAACAAACTGAATAGCTCCCCTTTAATCAATAGTAGTGCTGCACACGTGAACACCAACTATGTTCTCGATGCTGAGTTCATGTGTAGAGCCCGCGGTGATACTTGGAGCAAAGTCTCACGTTGTGTCGAGTCTTCTTAGTGGTTTAAAAATAGTGATTTTGATGCTGGCAAGGTAGTGTCCCTAGCACTCCCATTCAAAGGGCCATTTGACCAAAAAAAACAAGTATATGGTGAATCTTAAAAGTGGCATTTCTGTCCTAATTATGCTTTTAAACGACAGTTTGACTCGGGTACTTTCAAAATAAAGACCCTAGGTTCATAGGCGTTGATTTCGGTGGGGACGGTGGGGACGCAAGACTTCATCATGAGTCATCTTTTTTTGAAAACCTCAAGCTCAATTTAGTTAAAAAAAATAAAGTTCATAAATAACACATATAATTCAGATGCTGGCTCCACGCTCCTCTGTTCACCGCACGGCCTGCTGGGACATTCTATAATGCTTAATGTGAAAAAGCTTAATGTGGTTTAATGTACCAAAACAACGATCATTGATCACCAAATGTATCATGGCCATATCTTGTCATGAACAATAAACCAAAATGAACGATTATAGAAGTTATCTCCCATTAACGTTTTCTTCTTCATTGGCCCCTATGGTGAGGAGAAAGCTTAACGTGGTTTAATATACCTCAACAATGATCACTGATTATCAAATTTCTCTCTCTCATATTGCTCCTCAAAACTGTCAAAAAATTGAACCAGACATTTGGAGATGATTGATCGTTGTTTAGGTACATTAGACCACGTTACGTCTTTTCACATTAGGACTTATAAAGCCCATGAGAACTGTGGAGAGTCAACCCACAGCCGCGCCGCTGCCCTACTGTCAGAGACAACTGTTGTTGTGATTTAGCGCTATATACTGTAAATAAAATTGAATTGAATTGAAATTGAATCTTACCTCGCTACTGAGCATGTGCAACTCCCAACAAAGATAATGTAGAAGTGAGATGTCTCACTCTGGAGCTAAAACAGAGACCCAAACACACAGAGTGAAAACAAGATCTGCAGCAATCTGCAGTACAACAAAAATATGGTGTTAAATTAAACCATGTAAACCTATTCTGGTAGAACCTCAAAATACAATTATCTTTAATGAACGTCCGTTACATTCAAGCCGTTGCCAAATGAGTTGCGCTACAGAGCTAATTAAGACTATCAGCTCCACACATCTCTCTCTGTATTTCTCAGTATGGCTATGTTCAGGGCATGTGTTCACTAATCTGTAGTGGAATACGTTTTTCAAGTAACCTTCCCATCATTTGCTCCCCCCAACGCTGAACTATCCATTGAGGTTGTAATTGAAGTTTGAGTCACGCTCTGACTCACTCATTACGCCTAATCGTTGAGTCACACCTGTAAATAACAACACAACATCTCGTTTGATTTCCATTGTGTGTGTTTGGCAATTTGCATGTTGGTTACTTAATGGAAAGTGGTAGAAATGTATTCATAAATTCTAAATATGTTCCGCCTCTTCTGAATGATAAGATTCTCTGACTGTTAATGTCTCAACAGGAAGTCAGCAGGATGAAGTGTGTGTGTGTTTATGTGAGTGTGTTTGGGTGTGTTGGTGTGTGTCTGTGTGTGTATGGGTTTAAATGGAAGTCTGTGTGTGTGTGTGTGTGTGTATGTGTTTAAGTGGGAGTGTGTGTGTCTGTCTGTGTGTGTGTGTATTTATGTGTGTGTGTCTGTGTGTCTGTATGGGTGTGCTTTTGTGTGCGTGTGTATGTGTTTAAGTGGGAGTCTGTGTGTGTATGTGTTTATGTGTGTGTGTGTGTGTGTGTGTGTCTGTGTGTGAGTGTGTGCGCGTTCATGCATGTGTGTGTGTGCGCGTTTGTGTGTGTGTAAATTACACTTAAAGATGCAGTCTGACTCCATAAGCATCAGATGAATGTTTTTCAGAGAAATCCAACAGAAACTGGCTGTGTTTCTCTCTAGCAGTGGAGCTTTGGGGGCGAGAGACTGTTAAAACAGGGAAGAGACAGAGAGAGAGGCTACTAGTATTACACCACACATACTTTTATGTAGGTCTGCAACAAGCATTAAAAGTATTTCACCAGCAAAAATGTTGGTCAAATATGCAAGTGGCTAAAAAAAAACAATGGTAATCTATTCAGTGGCTGGTAACATTTGATCATTCACTATAGCAATTTGGCCGGTGGATGAAACATTACACATTACACATACACATACACATACACATACATTTTTAACCCTGGCTGCAACAAATTGTTTCTGTTACTGTGGATTATTTTTTGGGTGAACAGATTAGTTGTTTGGTCTATTAAAGCAACTCAAAGTTATTCGGTTTGCTGTCACAGAGGAGTGGAGAAACTAGAACATATTCACATTCAACAAGCTGATATCATAACAAATGACTTATACTTAACGATGAATCAATCAACCTGTTGCTGAAACTTGCTATAAAATGCCCCAAAACAATGTGGATCAGGGTTACCCAAAGCCCAAGGAGTTGTCCTCAGATGTCTTGTTTTCTCCACAACCCTTCAGGTTTAAGGGCACTTTAGTTTCTCGGGCACGGAAGTTGCCACTTGGTATTTATTTATACAATATGCAGCATGATAAGCAGGAGCGCAGAGATGTCTACCAACGTCCGAGTGTATCTCTGTGCGTCATCGAGATACTGAGGCTTAAGCTTTCACGACGACGGCTGATCCATTATTTTCTTGTATGGGACCACTTCATCGCATCTTATTGCTTTCTTTTAAGTGTAGCTGCATACATGCTCAGTTCTTATTATGTATTTATTCTAATCAAGAAGTGAGTGTGTGTGTGTGTGTGTGTGCGTGCCTATGCGTGTGTGTGTGTGTGTGTGTGTGCGGACATGAGTGGGGCAGAATAAGCCAAGACAGACAAAAAAACACTGCGCTGATTCAAAATCAGACAGCACAGACTTCAAGGATAGAGAGAGTGTGTGTGTGTGTGTGTGTGTGTGTGTGTCCTGCAGTAAAGGTAAAGGTCAGCACTTAATGTGTCATGCATGGGAGCAGCTGAAACCCTCTGATTGTTAATGCAACTGGACTCCAATTTAAATGCAGGGCTTGACTGTTACAAACTCCGATGATGACCAGTTTTACATTCATACCGCGGCTCTGAGTCTGTTTGTCTCTGTTTTTTAACGTCTTGGGACCATGTTCGAAATTCACGTTCTCATTTCAGCGTGTTGTCTTTAATCCATTAGTGACTCAAACCAAAGGACAAAAAAAACACTCAGTGGTGGAAGAAGTATTGAATCTCAGTACTTACAGGTGCCATGACATGGTGCTCTTTGGATGCTTTTATATAATAATTTAGAAAAACAGTATGGGCTGTGGCATTTTAATGAAGTTAGTTTTAGGTTAATGTAACTGTGCTCACGATCTGTGGCCCAGTTTACCTTCTTACTTACAGTTCTGGTTATCTATCAGGTGATCTGCATGGAGCTCCACTTTGCATTATCTCCCACGGGACAGTGAATGCTGCACGCATTTATCTAGCGAGAACACACGGCTTGAACAACAAGTACGTGGCTACACAGCTGAGAAGGACGGGGGTGTTTTTAAGATAAATATACGGGTTGTATATTTACCCTGTGGGAACGGATGCCTTACATGTGATTAAGCAGAGTATTGGGTAGTACCGGGAGCAGTGGTAGTACCGGGAGCAGTGGTAGTACCGGGAGCAGTGGTAGTACCGGGAGCGGCGGTAGAACTGGGAGTGGCGGTAGTACCGGGTGCATGTTATAGGTTTACAAAGTGAAAAAACCCAAAGTCCCCCCCCCAAAGGGACTTACCATCTCCAACAGAAAACACTGATCACAACCTGCTCCAAACAGCTCTACTGTAGTTCAGCCTTTACTTCAGATAAAAACACTCCTCACTTTGTTATAACACGTTATAATGCTCACCTAGCTGCTAGCGTGGCACACCCTCATGCTCTGCTTCTGACTGGCTAGTAGTCCTTACCTAGGTACTGTCAGGGCCCTCATACTCTGCTTCTGACTGGCTAGTAGTCCTTACCTAGGTACTGTCAGGACCCTCATACTCTGCTTCTGACTGGCTAGTAGTCCTTACCTAGGTACTGTCAGGGCACACCCTCATACTCTGCTTCTGACTGGCTAGTAGTCCTTACCTAGGTACTGTCAGGGCCCTCATACTCTGCTCCTGACTGGCTAGTAGTCCTTACCTAGGTACTGTCAGGGCACGCCCTCATACTCTGCTTCTGACTGGCTAGTAGTCCTTACCTAGGTACTGTCAGGGCACACCCTCATACTCTTGACCCTTGATCAAGGCACTGGCTCAGATCTGGAGTTGGTCCCATTGTAACATTATAGATACAACAGAAAATACAGAAAAGCAGAATAGTCCTCCTTTAAAAGGCATTGGCTGGAGTTATTGATGTTGTTACGGCTCTTGGGAGGACAGTCTCCTTTAATTTCCTAGCTCTGCTGTGTGACGTGAGTGGAAGCGGCTGAGCTCAGAGGCAGCGCCGGGTCTCCTGTTCCCGCTGCGTTAACGCGTCTGTTTACCAAAATGCAGAGAAGTCGTCTGTCTCAGAATGCTGTTATATCAGCTTGTTAACGGGAAACTCATTTCCTGATCACACAGCTGTGGGCAGCGATTGGCTGTGTGTCCCTCTAATGAGCCCCTAACAAGACTAAAGGCCACTAACGAGCTCTTATGGGATCCTAACTTGCCTGAAGGTCCTTGATGAGCACAATAAGCCTAATGGATAATTAGCCTAATGATTGGAGTGGTAACTGGAGCCCCAATCACTTCCTATCAAGATGACGCGCGCACACACACACACACACACAAGGCGGCCAACCCTGTAATGAGGTGTAAAACAGTGACAATACGGCAGAAAATTCACCATAGATATGAGAAAACATGAACAAAATGTGTCCTACACTTAGCTCAGATCATTTTTGTCCTCACTGCCGCTGGGTCTAACGTTAGCGGTCTGCTAACGTTAGCGGCCTGCTCAACCACTGCCGCTGGGTCTAGCTGTCCCTCCTCACGCTCTGCAACTCCCGAGCTGCGTCGGGCAGCTCTCTTCTCCCAGCGAGCTGCGACAAAGTTTTTTGAGGCGTATTTTCATTATGACAACCAACAACAATCAGCATTGGTTGTGTAGTAATCAAATGACCAGAGGAAATCATTCATTGGCCTTTCCATCCATTTTATTTCCATATCGACAACATTATGAGCAAGCAGTGCAGGAACCAAGGACCACGTTGTCCTGACAACAGAGAGATCAAAACATTACAGCAGCCCTGCGGGAAGAGTTTGTGTGATAGAGAAGTGGCAGAAAAGGAATAAACCTCTTCCATATTTCCAGCTTTGTTCATAGAATGGATTTTTCTTTCAGCTGTCTGCCATTAAAGTGTTGACAGCAGGAGTCCTGAGGAGGAAGGAAAACCTGCTGCTCTGCTTTTTGAAGTGATGTTGAAGCTTAACATGGTTCATTCTGAAAGTTAATAATTATTTAATAATTTTATACTCTTTATTGATCCCTATGGGGAAATTACAACGTACACTTTGATGTTATTACACACTACACACGGAAATACACACATGCTCAGGTCCTATACTTGCACTAATGGAGAGCTGTTGGGGTGGGGGGTTTGCGCCAGTCCACACTCTGCACTTTGGTTAGTTTGGGGACTTGAACCAGCAATGGGTTGTCAACCCGACTCCCTACAGACTTAACTGCTGTGGGCTATCTAATCAGAAATGTGTTAACGTTGGGAGAGCATGATGCCTTCTATTCCTACATCTAGATAAGTTTACCAGTACTTATCTGAACTAACGACATGATCACTGTCACTAGATATAAAGAAAACGGTGACTTTCACTCTGTGCTATTCACTGAAAAAAGTTATTGTATGTACTGCTGTGCTGGCACGGCTGCGTTGCTAAATGAGAGCAACTCACCAGGAGACTTCCCCAGAGTGTCTCGGGCATTAATAATCAGTGTTGCCAACAGGGACGTTGTAGAGCGCCCTCTGGTGGACAAACTATGCAAATAAAGAGGTTGACTATCCGTTTTTATTTTATTTTTGCAATATTAATTTATCAGAATAATTAATTTGTCATTATAAATGATTCTGACAAATGAATATAAAAACAAATCTTTGTTTATTTTTAATCGGTCATTATAAATGCCAATACCGATAGTTCAGGAAACGCCTAATATCGGCCGATAATCGGTCAGGCTCTAGTATGGAGTGAAGGAGAACAGTCTGAAATATATCCTCTCCATCTATCCGTCTCTCTGCTTCCTCCTGAGTTGTCTCATCCTCACATCAGCTCGCTTTTCTCTGGCTGCAAAAAATGAAATTAAAAAAAAGATTTTTAACCAGAAAGCACACACTTCATAACACCAGCTCATTTTCTACCCTGATAACTCCCACGGCAATAAACTCGACCTCCATGTTCCATATGTTATATCTCAGTCTGTCCAAAGCATTGGATCATTTGCTAAACTCCCTAATCAAATTGAATAGCTAATGTTGTTGCAGCCATTTTAACTTCATTTCATGTCATGAGTCAGTGAGATGAATAGACTGGACCGCTACTGAAAATAATGAAAATCCTTGAGCAGTAGCAGTTGATATTTGTCCATTAGGTGTGCATTTTCGACTGCTTAACATGCACTTTTCTCATGATTTAGCTCTCTATCTTCTTTAGTATTGTCTCTCAGATCAGGTAAAGGGAGAACTGGACCATGTCTATGTAGATTTGGTTGCAACTTAAGGACCGATGTATGGCTCTGTGTCAAATCTACGCTGTAGGAACAGACCCTACGTCTTAGCCTGACGTGTATTTCTCCAGAAATGTAGCTACACGTCGCACACACACACGCTAATCACAAGTGTGATTGATCGGCTTGGCCGTGGCTTTGTGGCGTCACCTCTGTGTGTGTGTTTGTGTGTGTGTGTGTGAGAGTTTGTGTCTGTTAGTGTGTGTGAGTGTGTGTGTGTCTGTCTGTTTGTGTGTGTGTATGTGTGTGTGTCTGTGTGTGTGTCTGTGTCTGTGTATGTGTGTGTGAGTGTATGTATGTCTGTGTGAGTTTGTGTCTGTGTGTGTGTGAGTGTGTGTCTGCGTGTGTGTATGAGTTTGTGTCTGTTTGTGTGTGTGTGTGTGCGTGTGCGTGTAGCTTAATGAATGTGAAGCAGTCAGTGTCACCTTTTCATGAATAAATATGTTTTCGAAAACATTGAAAGAGGTATGAATCCAGCAGTTGGGAAGCTTTCATGAGGCGACACACCTTTTGCATAAACGCTCAAGGTTCGGACTTTGTGTTTCTGTGTTGTATTCATCGCTCAATAATCACAAGGTACTGCAGATGTGTGATGTGTGTGTGTGAGTGCTTATAGACACACCCAACCCAAGGCCGTTCCATCTGCACACACATTATTCACTTCGTCTCTACATTTTGTAGTCTGATATCTTATGAAAACTGCTTCTCACTTATTACAACATTCCCTAGTATTTTAAAAGTCATAAATTGTAAAAAGTGAGATTTCCATGGCGTTTTTTTAAATTATAAAATAAGGTGCTCTATAAATATTGTGATATTGTGGCCCAATCCCAAAGTGAGCCCTGAGGACTAAGCACTCACAGACTTAACTGATCTCAGGTGCTGAGTGAGTGTGTGAGGATAGGCATAAATGGGATTGGGACAACCCTTCACAAGATCACATGTTACCATGGCAACGGTTAATAAAGATGTTACTGACACTTACCGGTTTGGGTATTTTCATTTTGAGTTTGTAGCTTTCCACACGGCCAAGGCCCAGGAGACGGCTGCCTGAGTCCACATTATTCCAACTCTTGTTCTACAAGCTGGACAACAGGTCCGCTCCGTCCCGTGGTCGTGTGGCGTGCTGTTGCCGTGCCTAACCAAACCGGGACTGTTTAACAACGTTAAGGGCGTGTTTAACACCGCGACCGATCATTGAGTTATCTGGGAAACTTGCTGAGAAGAAGCTGCTGGTTTACACTCGCTCATGTTCCCGGTGTTGATGCTGCAAATAGAACTGAGTGGAGCAGTGAGTGATACGAAAGAGAGGATGAAGGTTTAGCGCATAATGTGCAAAAAACCTGACACACACACACACACACACACACACACACACACACACACACAGTTAGTCCAAATACGTGGAAGGAAAGTTGCTTTAAAATCTCAGTTTTTCGCTCTATAGACTTTCCTCATTGTTACATTCTCACCAAAACAGCCTGTGTTGCATGACATAATCAATAACTCATTACATCAATAAAACAGTTTTGTGTCTTTATGTATAAAAAAGCAGCAGGAAATACAAGATCCAGTCATGAAGGCAGCTCTGGAAACAGTCACAGTTACATAAACACCTGACAGTCTAACACAAGCTAAAGTCTATAAGAACGTTTTCTTCTTTCCTTCAATAATAGCTATTTGAACAAAGCTAAAAACAGTTATGTTGGATGCCCCCCCCCAGCGTTGCATGATGGGAGAATAGAACTTGAATGGTGCAACAACGATACCGATTTCTTCTCTTCTTGTCCAGTCGTTGCTCAGAGGGATCTTTAAGTTGTCAGTCTGGCTGAACCATCGTACAGCGTTTCATTCTCCAGGTACAAAACTAAATAATTATTCCTTAAGACGACTTTCTGAAAGCTAAAAGCATTGAAGAGCATTCAGACATAGTGACGTCCTCTCAGACATCTGATTGGAAACAGTCAGTCATTGTGGCAGCAGATTGCCAACTTCCAAACATCAGTTAACTTAATTATGTGAAGTGCTTCTCTCTCTTTTATCTCAGAAGTCTCCGGGCCAAGACAGTAGCGGATACCAGAAAAAAACATTGCTGCGGAGCTCACCATCATCTGGCACAAATTGGAGCTCTGCGTATCTGCTCCAGAGGACTGGGGATCGCTGGAGCTGGGACGGAGTTGGGACGCAGCCGTTCAGAAGACTGAAAATACACACATTGACTTTAATGGAAACATAATGACTACGCCGCCATTTTGGTACAGATACACAGACGCTCCACAGTTGGAGGACACTTGCGTGTCGCGTGAAAAAGAGGAGTCAGTCCTATTTCTAGCATGCACGCATTTTCCGCTTGAGATGTGCGTGTCTAGCAGCTTGCAAGCTCTAACCTGTTATCATGGGAGCCAAAATAAAAACGGACACGCCATGTAGCCGACACGCTTACGCCAAGCAGGCATTGTGCAGGAGCCCTATCAAGTCGTCCACCGGCTGGCTAGCTTGCTACTTTTGTGCTGCCTTCTGCATTTGTTACCGACATTGAGTTGATAAGTGAGAGTCTAGAGCTCGGCCGACCCGCTGTCGCTGGGTCTAACTGTCCCCCCTCACTTGCCGTAGCTCCCAGAGAACGTCTCCCGAGCTGTGTCGGGCCACTCTGTCACTCCCCGATGTGAGTCGAGTGCAGTTTTGATTCACGCATGCGTCACTTTGCGACAAGTGGCCGACATGCTAACAAGAGACTTGTGTAATGTCAATAAAGTAAACATGGACATACTTAACGAAGTTGGTTTACTGCTGGCTACAAGTTAGCCTCAAACACAACAAAGAGCATGGAAGTGAAGGGAGAAAACATGTTTTCTGAATGCTCTTCAGGCTTCAAACTAACCTGTACCTCATTTACATTTTCCGTCCTGAATTGGAGACTCTCAACCTCCTTTGGGACTTTGTCTTTTATACATCAGACCACATGGATGTCACAACGCTGTGTCCCCGTGCATCTGAGTCACTGATCTCTGTCTAATGAGGTATTTAAAATGCAGCTCAGTGATTACACACAAAGAACAATTACAGTTAGAGTGACAGAGGGTCCCATTGTATGGTTTCTGTCTTTGTCCGGCAGTCTGCAGCCACAGCGGTTTCTCATTAATTCACAAAGAGCCCGGAGCTACTAATGTTGTCAAAAGAAGAAGAAAAATTATTAGATTATTTATGTTTGGTTTCAGTCCAGACAATCGGAAAGGGATTGAAGTGTTCATTTCATAATGGTTTTTACTCTTTAATTATGTAGCAGCCTAATCTAATCTGTTTATTCAGAGCCATGTTGCATTGCAGCTAAGTCATTTCATCTGTGTGTGTATGTGTGTGTGTGCATGCATGCGTGTGTGTATGTATGTGTTATGTGCATGTGTGTGTGTGTGTATGTATGTGTGCGCGGGCGTGGGTGCATGCGTGTGCGTGTGTGCACATGTGCATGTTTATGTATGCGTTTCTGTGTGTATGTGTTTACATATGTGTGTGTATGTGGGTGTGTGTGTGTGTGATTGTGTGTGTGCGTGTATGTATGATTGTGTATGTGTGTGTTTATGTATGTGTTTAGTTTATGAGTTTTTAATGTCGTAGCAGTCCCCCTTAATTCACTGGACAGTAAAAAAGAACACCTTACCAGCTGTAGTCCACGGCCAGCTGACAATAAGCATCCTTAAATACAATGGTAACAAATTAAATAATTTACATCTATAATGACATCAGGCCTAAGCAAAAATGATTAAGACACACAAAGAAGTGGCACACACACCAGCCAGCACAGATGATGGCAAAGGCATTACAGCAGTCCAAGCAGTAAAGACAATACAAAGGAGACAAGAGAAAGGAGAATAGTCTCAGAGGCCAGGTTGAAAGCACATCCAAGACATAACGTGTGTGTGTAAGCATATGCGTGTGAATGTATGCGTGTGTGTGGGTGTGTGTGTGCGTGCGTGTAAGCATGCATGCATGAATGAATGTATCTATGTGTGTGTTTATGTATGTGTGTGCGTGTGTGTGTATTTGTTTATGCATGTGTGTGTGGGTGTGTGTATTTGTTTATGCATGTGTGTGTGCGCGCAGAATAATTTAAGATGTTTTTGTGAAGTATTTTGAAGCATGCAGTCCCTCAGCATCACACTGAGTTGTTTCTGCCGATAGCTTTGAGAAGATGAAGGTCACAGATAAAAGATGATGAGGGTTCAATGTTGCTGCTGCACACCGCAGCAATGCATCATGGGAGGTGACCTGTCAAGTCCATGAAAGTTAAATGAGTTTCTCATTTTTCAGTGAAATTTCAATGGTGGATTGTTTGTCTCTCTGTCTCCGGCAGGTACAATGCGATAGTAAACCCAATGGACATCCAGAAGTCCAGCGCTGTCTTCTGGACGTGTCTTAAGGCCGTGTCTATCTGGCTGCTGTCCATCCTGCTGGCAGTTCCTGAGGCCATTTTCTCTCAAGTTGTCAACATGCAGGTAAAATACAGACATTGTAGTACTACAACAACCACTAACTAAAACAACGACACTCTGAGAACACCGTCAAACCCATGTCCTCTCTCTCGCAATCACTGACGGAAGAAGTATCTAGTTCCTTTGCTGCAGTAAAGAAACTAGATACGAAGAAATGTGATTATGCGATCACATAATTCAATGCAGTCAGCCAAAGTCTGCATATTTATGCAGGGGCTGCATTTTTCCGATTACGGCACGTTTTCTTTCAGCGCATACATTTCTGCCTTCCGCGCAAAATAACGCGGGCTGTGCATGATTCATAACCCCGCATTTTTGTTGCAAAAAAGTCACATATGCAGTGAAGGAACAAGTATTTGATCCTCTGCTGATTTTGTACATTTGCCCACTGACAAAGAAATGATCAGTCTATAATTTTAATGGTAGATTTATTTGAACAGTGAGAGACAGAATAACAACAAGAAAATCCACAAAAACGCATGTCAAAAAAGTTATAAATGGATTTGCATTTTAATGAGGGAAAATACAGGCTGAGATAAGGAACACTCCCTTTAAGAGTGTGCTCCTAATCTCAGCTCGTTACCTGTATAAAAGACACCTGGGAAATGGATATCTTTCGGATTGAGAAGGGATCAAATATTTTTTTTTTCCCTCATGAAAATGCGAATCAATGTATAACATTTTTGACATGCATATTTCTGAAATCTGGATATTTTCTTGTTGTTATTCTGTCTCTCACTGTTCAAATCAATCTACCATTAAAATTATAGACTGATAATTTCTATGTCAATGGGCAAACGTACAAAATCAGCAGGGGATCAAATACTTTTTTTCCCCTCACTGTATCTTAGCAGAAAGTTGAAAAAGCATTTACTTCACACAAAAGCAGCCATTTTCCCCTGTTGCCATCAAACCGTGTTTTTTTTCCTTGCAATTTCATCGCATAAAATTGCGTAAATATCCAGCATTTTCCATCGCATTTTTTAAGAAAACGTCCCGCCAAAAAAACTCTGGTAAAAGTACTAATACAGTAGTAAAAAGTCCTGAATTGAAAATGTTACTTAAGTAGAATTATGTAAGTATCATTAAAAATGTTCTTAAAGCATTCATCGCTGATGTTTTCATCCAACTGCTAACCATAGCTTACACACATAGAAACAACGGAGTTTAAACAAGGGATGCAATGCTGATTTGTCTCGTGGTGGTGAGGACCCTAAACAATACACATACAACATCGCCACGGTTACAACATTTGGTTGTAATACGGGTTGTGCATGAAGGAATATACAGACAGCAGCCAACATGCAGCAACTTCAGGTACGGATAGGAAGGACAGTCACAGCACAGGACGCTGTTTACTTCATTAATGTGGTTACCGTGGTAACGGACTGAGAATGGGAGGAGGATTTGGCCAAACCCCAAAAATCTGGATTCAGTGCATCCCTAACTTAAAGTATTATAAGTAAAAAGTACTCAGGAGTTTCCCTCCTCTCTTGTCCTTGTCTCCTCCACTCTCAGGAACAGAGGGACAACACTAACGTCACCTTTGTGAACTGCGTGCCCTACCCGCTGTCCAATCAGATGCATCCCAAGATTCACTCTGTGATGATATTCCTGGTTTACTTCCTGATCCCTCTGACCATCATCTCGGTGTATTATTACCACATCGCCTGCACGCTCATCAAAAGCGCCCACGACATGCCGGGCGAGGTCAGCGAACACACCAAGAGACAGGTGAGCGGTGATCAATGAATGAATAAATGAATGGACTAATGAATAAATACAAAATGAGCTGACAGGATTCTGCATGTGATCACTTCAACCAAAGATCCGCTATACTAAAGATAACGCATTTCAAGCAGCGCCAATGGTATGAAACGGGCCTCACTTCCTGTCTCCCAAAGGGGCGTGGCCTCGTTTGAAGGTTGAATGTTGTGTGGATGGATGGGGATGGGGGGGGGGGGGGAACCAGAGGGGTCGTTGGTTCAAGTTTCCGTTAGGACCAAAGTATGGAGTGTGGAGTAATAGCTGGAGAGATGCCCATTCACCTCCTGGGCACTGCCAAGATGCTCTTGAGCAAAGCACAAAACTGCTCAGGGCGCAGGTCCACTCTGACATCCCTCTGTTGTATAGGCCTATTATGGCCTGTGTGTAGTGTGTAATATCAACAGTGTAAATTGTAATTCACCAATAAAGAATAATCAATAAGGAGTGTAAATTAAGTTATTGCCAAGGAAACACGTGAGCAGCTAAAGTTGCTAATTCCACCCAAACAGCTGAAATAAATTCACGTGACGCTTCAGAGGGCAGGGAGGCAAGTGGAGGACTCGATGATGCAATGCAAGCGATTTAAGCGTGGCCATGTCGGAGCCCACGGGACACAGAGACAAGAAGCTACTCTGAGTTGGGGGCACCTCGGCTCTAAACCGGCTTCAACCAAACAACACTTGGCAGAGCATATGCTGTGTATCAGGATCGATAATGTGCTTGGTTTTATGTTTTTTCCTTCTTCTTTTTTTGATTAAAAGGAGTAGATTGTCCCAAACTGATCTTCACTTAAGCTTAACTTTCCACACACGTTTTCTGCTGCGTTCACTGCAGTTTCTTCTCCTGTGGCAACATATTGGATCCGTGGTGATGACATGAGTGACTTTGGATTTGCTCTCACTGCTGTCTCCCGTCATCTCCTGCCAGTCAGACTTGTCTTGATGGGATTGCGATTCAGTCCACGCATAGCATGCACGCTGTTAAGTCCCGTATCTAGGGGTATCCTGACATAAACATAAACCAGACGTGTTTGGTATGTGAGAGGATATTTATTTAAAGAATATCAGGTCAAACGGAACAACATTACTTACAAACTGGAAAAAATGGGCCGATGGGTGCTGTGGAAAACAAAAACAGAATATAACAAAAGGAGATCCTCAAGAGGAAGACTATTTCTATAAGACTAAGAACAAAAGAATAAACAAAAATCCTCTCTAACTTTAAAATACAAAACACATACTCACAGCACCCCTGCACCTAATGTCAAGAAACTATTTCAACCTGGGAATGCAAAAAGATATCAGTTTTTAATATCTTAGAGTCAGCTTTTTGTAGAGTTTTAGATTCTGCAATCAATCGGGCTCTTTGAACTGGTGGCAGACTTCAGTGGCACTCCTCGATTGGCCCGTCAGTTGTGCATGCCGCACCAATTAGCAAATTAATTTCTACTGTATCTATCAGCGCTACTTAACAATGTCTCAACCCCAAACCCCTGAGGGTTTATACCTAATATTTGAGTTAGAAAAGCAGAAATTAGGAATTATTCATTATTGACTAAAATTAAAGGAATGGATGTTGATGGATAATCACAATCTGGAGTATGTCAACTTTTACTCAATTCTATTTCAAAAGCACTTCATTTTTTTCTCTCCAAATGCTATAAAATTGAATAAGACACCCCAAAATTTATAAAAGTAGAGATTTGTACTTGCCAAAGAGCGTTGTGTGGAATATCCTGTTATTTTGGGTAATTATAATTGGGTAGTTAAAAAAAACATTTATATAGAAAAACGGGTCAATATAACCTGAAGACAACACAAGGGTTAACTTTAAAAAGTGACAGACCTGTGAATAAATATATAAAGTGAAGTGATTTCTTACTCTTGCAGAAGATAGTCTAGAAGTTTTCTAGTTTAACGGGGATCGACTCGGCGTGAAGCTTTTTGCACCCACACCTCTCACTCCCGCGGCTTCAGAGGCCTTCAATAATATTTGAGCCATGAGGGGAGGTTTTAGTGGAGGACTGTGTTAGCTGGAGAGAGTAATCACTTTACACCAGCCTGAGCCTCACAGATGGAGGAGAGGAGTGAATTATTTAAGACCCAACAGTAGGGGCGGGGGAAAAAATCAATACAGCATAGTATATATAGTATTCTTAGTGGCAATACTGTATCAATACACAGGCACCAAGTATGGATCTTTTATTATATATTATATATTATATATGTGTTGGTCAGTTTGTCCCATTTTGCAGCAATAAAATTGAAGTGAGATGACCAAACAGAGAAATGTTTCTTTTTAGATAAAACAGATGTTGATAAAGTTTCCTTTTGGGGACGTCATTTGAAATGGAGAAAAATTAGAAGTTGGAAAAAAGATGATATTGTATCCTAAGTATCTTGATGATATCGTATCGGGACGCGTCTGGAGATTCTCCCCCCCAGTAGCTGGTCATATCAGGTGAGATGTGTATCTGCTGTGTCTGCGGGGATTCCCACCATAAAAACTATCAATGATGATGACGTTTAGGGCAGAGAGTCGTGTTACACTCACCAAACTGCTGCACAGATTCTCCTTTTTAACTGAAAACACAGACCAGACCATAGGCCGTTAATATTAATATTAATCAATATACATATACAGTCTATGAGCCAGACCCACATCCCCTGCAGCTCCCTGCACTTTTTCTCACATTTTTATGTAGACGTGTGTGTTTTCAGGACACCTAGAAGTTACGTGGGATCCATACTAACGCTTCAGTGACACGTGGGCCAAGAATGGGACTCGGACCCCGGCCTCTTGGGTGAAGGTTCTGTGTTGTTTGACCTCCACCCAATCTGCCTCCTTACACGGACTTTTGGTCTTTGATACTACTCTCTACCGTTGTTTCTCTACGTCATCTTACAGCACCGTGGTGGAGCTGCTGCTCTGCCCGGTGCGTTCCATATCGACACTAAAGGGGGATCTACTGTATGTGTTGGTATATGATGCTGAGAGACACTGACCAATCGTCCATATTGTTTTTACGAGTTAGGAGTGAGAATGGGTTGGTAAAAAGCAATGTTTGTGCATGTGTACACACACACACACACACACACACACACACACACACAGACAAACACACATACATAAATACACAGACACACACACATACATAAATACACAGACACACACACACACACACACCCTGCGGCTGCTTCCATGGCTGTGCGAGTGTATTCAGATCTGTGTAATAGAGTTTCTCCTCAGCTCATTGATAATAAATCTTCCGAGGTCTGCAGCAGAGACTCTGCGTTGACGAGGAAAGCCTGCAAAGCCACAAGTTTTCGGGCTGCCAGCTCCCATTAGAGACACATTTGAGACAGATTGACACTGCAGCAAGCAGCTGTCATATTTCCATAATGCTCCAAATGATAAAAAATACGGAGCCAACATTTCCTAATTTGTGCACTTGTTATCCTGTCAGGCAGCAGAGGAAATAGAAACACTTTTTATCAAATGATAAAGTCTCCCAAACAAAGTATTGGGGTGGCAGTAGCTCAGTTTGTAGGGAGTTGGCTTGGGTTGGGAACCAGAGGGTCGCTGGTTCAAGTCCCCGTACGGATTGTGGACTGGTAGCTGGAAAGATGCCACTTCAGCTCCTGGGTACTGCCACCATACCCCACCCCCCAACTAATCAGGGCGCTGGTTCAGCACTGGCAGCCCACTCTCTCACACATTATGCATGATTAGGTTCTGAGCATGTGTGTGTGTGTAGTGACTACTAACAAAACAGAGTGTACATTGCAATCTACCTACTGGGGATAAATAAACAGTATACATTATTATTATTTATTAGATTATTCTGCACTCATCATCAGGCTGTGAAGTCTTTGAAATCATTTCCCTTTAACTTCTTATAGTTGAAAATATGACAATGCCAGCTTTATCCATTAATTTGACATTAATAGAAAGAAGTATATTGTCGTATTGTGTGTAACGAGGCGATACCGTCTCTCTTTGTCTGAGGTAAATAGCTCCATTGAATGATTTTAAATTAACCATTTTTTTATGTATTCGCTTTTGTAAAAGATAAATGTTTTTGTGCAAATAAATTAAATAAAGTCCCCCCCCCCCAAAAAAAAATCTAACTAAAGGCACAATACGTGGTTTGTCAATGTCAAAAAGCACCTATATGAGCGTTTTCTGAACGATGATAGTAGCTGTGTGTGTGGGTGTGGGTATGGGTGTGTGTGTGTGGGTATGGGTGTGTGTGTAGTGTGTGTTTGTGTGTATGGGTTTGTGTTTGTGTGGATGTATGTTTTCTTATCTCTGGGAACATTTGTGTGTGTGTGTGTGTGTGTGTGTGTGTGTGTGTAGGTCTGTGTGTGTGTGTGTGTGTGTGTGCGCGCGCGTGTGTTTTCTTATCTCTAAGAACATAATGAATTAGCTCTGCTCTTAGATAAGATAGTGGGCGTGTTTGGTATTAATGTGGCCGTCTGCAATTAATGTACAATGTGAAAGTACAGTGAAGAAGCTTTTCCCCCTTCCAGAAAGCTCTGATAGCATCGCTCCCACACACCGAAGCACAGATTAGATTTAACCGTGATGAATGAATGAGAAGACAATGGGAGACAGGGAGAGACATTAAAGTAGGGATGGCATATTTAATGTTGGAGAAGCCATTGGTTGGGCAGAGTACAGGGCGATCTATTTAAGATATATAGATAGAAATTGTGTGCCGAGATTATTTGCAACTTTATTCTTCATGAGCTGTACGTTTGACTGTGGACAGTTTGTACACTCATATTAGGAGTTTACCATTTCAGACTGATCTCATTCATATTCCCAACGCATTCTCACTCCCATCTTGTAAAATGCCTTTGTCGTTGTTATTGACGCTAAAAGTCTATTGCAAGTATTGCAAGTATCGGTTCTTGTGAAATCCCTAGTAGAAACAAGCAAATTAATGACAGATATTACTGCATGGTTTGTAGTTTATTCTCGATATGTAGGAAACACAGACTGTGTGTTTCTACCTCTTTTTCAAACACTGTTGACTACTTTTAAGTATGAACGCTTGTTAAAAGATTGTTAATCTGCAGCAACAGTTGTCGGACCAACCATCAGAGTGTGTTTTTCTCTTCTCTGATGTTCCTCCTCTTCCTCTCAGCTCTCAGCACCAGCGGTTGATTCACTGTTTGTTCGTCAGAAACTCTCCATTAACCCTGAGATTGTCGAGGTCAACCTCACTGCAGAGTGCCGTTTCAGACCTGCAGAGCCACACGGGGCTGCAGCAGAGTCACGTGGATGACTCTCCCTTCAGTATTTATGAGTTTTTAGGGTGACACCTTCTGCTCCACACAAAGTATCAGATATATCAGTACTACCACAACCCATCTATACCTTTACCTGGTGCAGCTACCTCGACTGTCTACTTGAGTCTGTTGTGGAAGTCCAAGGCACTATTCATATTTATGTTGATTGGAAAATGCTTGGCAAGCATGTCTGTAATTTCAATGTTAGGTGGGTTCCTTCTACAAGCCCTGAAGGTGTCCATAAGAGATTTGGACATTTTCAAAAAGGAAACATCTACTTTACAGGTTTGGCGACAAATTATCTCTTTACATATCAAAATAAGATGAAATAACACTAAATTTGTTTTGCAATTCAAGCCAACAAAACCAACAACAACACCAACAACAACAACATAAAGACAAAAGTTGAAAACATCATTAAAAACATGACTATAAAATAACTAGAAAATGCATTTCCTGCAGAACATGCTTGTGAATGCTGAAAAGCTAAATTGCTAAAGATCAACTAGATTGCTGGCTTTAATGCATATGAAGGTAAAGCAGTGAGCATAGCTGAATCTAAATTAGAATACATTTCATTAAAATGTTAAATAATACCAAAAATATAAGAAACAAAAATGGAATATTGTAAGGTTTTCTGAAAAGCTGTCGCTTCACTGAATTGCCGGCTTGAATGTGTAAGAAAAGGTGAAGTCGTAGAAAAATGTGCAATAGTGGGAATTGTTCTAATTAATATGAATGTCTTTAAAAGGTTGAATAATATTGAGACCATTTTTAAAGTGATGTCATAACCCACTAAGCTAGCAATACTCCATTATAGCACAGAAAGCCTGAATGAAACACTAAACTTAAACAGTGATACCACAAAAACTATAAAAGAAATCATGAAGCTGAATACAACTGCGATAGCAAAAGGTTCTGTGGGAAGTTTGATGTTTAAATGATGTCTGTAGGTGAAAGTAGGTGGGAGGAGAAGCATTTCAAAAAGGAAGGAAGCCTGAAGGTGATTTAAAGATTGCTCCATTGACTTTAATGTAAAATTTAAAAATTAAAAAGCTTACTATTTAAAAAAGTATAGATAGCAGAAAAGAAAGTTGAAAAATGTCCGTAATGTGCTTAAAGAGCTGCACATTTTGATATTTGAATGATTTTTGTAGCTGAAAGTATGCAGATGTTAGAGGCGACCAAAGAAAGAAATGAAGAATAAAGAATCGGATAACAATACTGTGAATGCTGCTGAATCAGCAGTTAATAGGATGGGGGGGGGCCCGGCCCTGTAAGAGTGGTCATAAATATATTCCTATGGCTATAGGAAAAACGTCTCACTCTACAGAAACCTGCGTTTGTTGCGCAACACATGTGCATCAAGTTATATGCAAATACACTTAAAAGTTATATTTAGATAGATATGTAAAAAATAAAAATCCTTTAGACCTTAGAGGGTTAAAATATTTATGATATCTTGTAAATGTGTAGCAAGCATTGTGCAGCTGCCTTTAATTTTATTTTTACAAGCCCTCCAGGTTTTTTCCCGGTGCATTTTCTTACTGTATGTTATTGTATATTTGTTATATGCAAAAATAAAAAGACAGCACACAAATGAAGTTGCATACATGCAATACAGGTAGGAAAGTATGTATTAATACCTCAGGCACACACATTTTTTACACACAGTCACGTAATCCGCCCATCCAGAGGAGTCGTGGCCTGAAGCTACAGGCGTCTAAGAGGGTCTTTGGACAACCGCCAAACTCTGCCGAACCGCTAGCAGCAATTCAGAGCGAACACCAATCAGCAGCAGATAGGGTCCCCGCTCAGCAATCAGCAGAGTTTTGCTGTTGGTTAACTTTTAAAAAGTCAGTCTAGGTGAGATGCCGCCGGGCTCTGTCTCACTTAATGATGATTGGCTTCTTCACAAAGCAGAATGTAATGAAATGACATTATCTCGAGATGCAATTATTAAATTATTAAGAGTCTTGAGAAAGGTCCCCGGGGCCGAAACGTCGACCGACCAATACAGCAAATGCACAGGTAAAAAGTGTGCGTCACATTTTTCTTATTTTTTATGTAAATCTTTGGAGGAGTTAATTCTTTGCTCTACAAACGAGACCAAGCAAGTGGTGTGCGAGTTGCTTTTCCACTAATCTTGGAAATTGAAGGTGCGCAATTGCCCATTACCGTTACTGTTTCGCTTAATACCGGACCAATTTCAGAGATTGTTTTCAGTAACTAATCCTTATTTTTCATCAGGCGCGTTTGCGCTGTGTTCCGATGGTGACGCGACACTCAATCGCAGCCATTGAAATCAATGTTTTATAGTCCACCAGTGGTGTCGCGGCGCGTCCCAGAAGCGTGCGTGAAGTGGCTGAACAGCACCTCATATGAACTGGTTCTATCGTTGATTTGGTCTGAACAGGCGGGCAGTGCTAACCCAAATCCCTGCAGAGTTACGCTGCACCTGATGCCCGCTACTGACAAACCTTTCCTTTTCCTTCCAGTTCATTGCAGTGACGTCAAGTTAATTCACTTGCCAAAATAAGACAGACAGGAGATAAATATGCTCCACCGAGCGATCTATATGTACCAGCCACATATGTGCTGTATTTGATCTATTTCTCTATGTTTGGGGGGAGGACATCTAATGAGGTTTTTGGGATTTGATTTTGGCATTTAATCTATAAGGATTTCAGAAGGCAAGACAAGAGTGGTGGGAAAAGTATTTAGATCCTTTACTAAGAAAAACTAGAAATACTGAGCTGTAAAAATACTCCTGCCATGCATTGAAAATATTAGAAAGTATGAAAGTATCTTCAGGAAAATGTAGTTAAAAGTATTAAAAGGAATGGAAAAACTGGAAAGGATCCAAACAGTTTCAGTGTGTTTAATGGTCTGATCATCTCAGCTGGACTTGTAGGACCTTACATTGTTGCTAGGTTACTTTATAATCAAACATCAGATTTATAAACTGCGTGTGTTCTGTGTGCAGGAATCTTAATGTGTAAAGTAAAATTACTTCAACATTTGGACTTAAGTACAGTACTGGAGTAAATGTACTTAGTTACATTTCAGCGCCACAAGAGCAAAGTAAGAGAACATTTCCAGTCTCTTCTTTCTGAGCTCTGGAAACTTCTCCAGCTGAACGTCAGGAGGTCAGGAGGTCTGATGAGTTCGATGCCTGCGGTACACAGAGAAGCACTTTGAAAAACACCGCTGACATTTTTACGTGTTTGTGTTGAGTTGAATCCTTACGCGCTGAGATAGCTGACCTGTGCAAAGTGCGTATGAAGGACATAATTGACCTTTTTTATATGTCTCCGAGAATCTGCGAGCATCCGCCTGATGAGGGCATACTCGACGTGTAACGCATTTGATGTTTAAATATGATCCATTTTGGTCTTACGTCCATCTCTTGCACTGTTTCTGTCCATTACATCATGAGACATTTGGAGGAAGCTTTTAGCATTCAGGACCCAGTGGGAGGTAAACCTTTTTTCCTGTCAAGAATGATAAGTGCGTGTAGGCAAGCAGTTTGTATCAGTTATTTTTGTTGCTTTTGGCTTTTCCTACATCATGAGTGATGGATTTTTAAGCTTCAGTGTAAAAAGCTGAAGTCTAAAGTCTTTTGCAAGTTAGCATTTTAAAGATCTCTACTTGCATTATTTTAACCAGCTCCTGCTGGACAGTCTCTATGATGCACATGAATTGAATCACATTACAACACCAGGCTCTCATTTGTGACGACTGCAGAATCTCTCTCTCGCTGCATCTCATGTCCATGTTAAATTGCCTCCTTGAGTTTTCGACTTGCATCCCTTCCTCGCGTCTTAGTTCCTCCCACCAAGAAGGTACGGGAGAGACGTGAGGAAATCATTGGAGGAGAGAGGACATGAGGAAATGTGTTTTAGAAGGTTTAGACGTCCTTTCCTCTGAAGCGTCATGTTAATTAATCAGCTGTTTGGGTGGAGTTAACAACTCCTTCAGCAGCACGGCTTCTGGGATGGCCACTCTCATGTTTCCTCGCCTATAGCTCCTCAGTAAACCCCCCTCCTCGATGCTCGGGACAGAAATAAGAGCTTTGAGATGGCCTTTAGCGAGGAGGGACAGAACAACTTCCTGTTCAGGACTTGAGTCGAGGAGATATCAAATACGCGACATGAGATGCAGCTTTATTTTCCATCCTTCCACCCCAGCTGATCCTTTCTCACTGTTTTATTTTTTATATCTCCACTCCTCCAGATGGAGACGAGGAAGCGTCTGGCCAAGATCGTGTTGGTGTTTGTTGGCCTGTTCGCCCTGTGCTGGTTCCCCAACCACGTGCTCTACATGTACCGCTCCTTCCACTACCACCAAATGGATCTGTCGCTGGCTCACCTCGTCATCACCCTGCTGGCTAGAGTCCTGAGCTTCTCCTCGTCCTGCGTCAACCCCTTCACCCTCTACCTGCTCAGCGAGAGCTTCCGCAGACACTTCAACAGGTTGGGTCCATTTTTAAACAAGAGTTTCTTAATCTACATCCAATATCACTGACAATGTAATCCTTTGGTTGTATGCAACAAGCATTTTTACAAGGATGAGGCTGGTATTGTTTATTTTTCTTATTGCCAACTAAGCATGGGCTGGTTCCAGTTTCAAGGTATACCACGGTTTGAAAAAGTCACAGTTTCAAGACCACTTACATTTTCCATCATACCATTCTGGCTGTATGAGCTGTTTTCTTCTTCAAGGACACAAAGTGCAGTTTAGAAATCCATCTCCCCTGCCAGTCTGCAGTATGTTTCAAAATAAAATACATAGTGTTCCATGGAAAACAAGTTTTTTACCCAGGCCTTTTTAAAATAATACATTCAAAATCTGTAATTGCAATTCCTTGAAACTGATATTTTGCTAAAGGTTATCATACCACCAGACCGTTATAATGGCCCACGCACATTGCCAACAAATTTCATGAAAAGATAGCACGGTGACCTGATGGTTAGCACTTTGGCCTCACAGCAAGAAGGTACTGGGAATGATCCCGGGTCATTCCGTGTGAAGTTTGCATGTTCTCCCCCTGTGTCTGTGCATGCGTGTTCTCTGAGTACTCAGGTTTTCCCCACCACTCAAAAATATGTTCCCCTCCATCTAAAGCGTCGTAAGGCTGCCGTGCATCACCCAGGTGGGTGCTACACATTGGTAGTCCACCCCTCCCCCGAAGTGCTTTGAGTGTCTATGATAAAGCGCTATATACATGTAATGTATTATTATTATTAACCATCCCAACTTTGTCACGACCCCTTGGCATCAAACTGTCACTCCACAACTGTTGCTGTGGTTAGGGTTAGGAAAGATCATGGAAGTGTGTCTTTAACACAACTGTGATGCACAGGAAACAAGCCGCGGCCTCCTGAGTGAAAGTCCTGAGTTTGTTTGACCCATCCACCAACTCGACAGTCAGAATACATGGACTTTGTGGCTCTTTCTTCTGGACCACTTGCTCTGAGTGTCTAATATTGTCGCGGATGGGTTTACAGTTGAAAGCCTGTTGCATTTTTTTACAGACGCCCAAGGGTGCCTTGTGTGTCGGCTGACTTACTGTGTGTGCCTCTCAGCTCCAAGCCCATTAGTTCCTACTGAAGACGTAGTTTGCCAAGTTAATTCAAAGCTCCTATTGATTTTTATCGTTGATGCAGAAACATTCAGATCTGAAAATCTCAAACATCGCTTTTAATAGTTTCAATATTTTTAGGTTATATGTGTTTGTCACTAAGCGACTTCCACATTTTGGCACGCAGTTTGACAATGCTCAACATTGTATTGTAGGCCAGATTAACTGGTCTTACAACATAAAATAGACAATTACTGCTTTGGGACAAATAAAGCATATCCATCCATCCATCCATCCATCCATATATCTATCTACCCATCCATCCATTCGTCTGTCTGTCTATCTACCATACAAAAGATGGAAAAAATGCAATGGGTGATTGCATCTGTAAAATGCAAATAATAATATTGGATCAAAAACGCCTGCAGTCAGTGGAGGAAGGCTGCTGCTCAGTATTGGCAGGGAGTTGCTGATGTCTTAGTGTCTGTGCACAGACCATGCTAATTTGCAATTGTAGAGTAATCAAAACTTTCCAGAAAGCTGAACATTTGCAGAACTCAGATGATTCAGGAAGAAACAAATAAAATCAGACAGCTAGAACTTACATTTTACAGTTTTTCTCCATTGGTTTGGCTCATTTCTTGAAACAGAAATGACTTTCTCAAAACAACATGGACACACCTCCAAACCACTTGGCAGAATTGAATTTCTCATTCATTTCATCAAATTGCAAATGTCTTAGTACATGTCTCAATTTCTCAGTACATCTTTGCAAATGATTAAGAACAGGTAGTCTACATTTAGCACAATTTCCAAGTGAATAGATCGTGTTGATCTAAACAGATTGTTGATTCTCAGTCTAATGGTTGTTCTCTCCAAAATATGTCAGCGTCATTTCATTGTATAAGTCATCACATGCACAATAGTCCGTTCAAATGTAAAAATTATTTAAGAACATAATACCATGAATACTATATATGAATCTCTTGGAACATTTGATACATTTATTACAGCACTTGACAGTCAAGTGAAAATAAAACTTGACTAACGAAGGTGGAGTATCACACATCTCAGATGACCAATCAAACACTATGTTTGTCCATGATTGTGAATGCGGCCAAACATGTATATATAGAGCTTGACCATGCAGGACCAGTACAATTTCTGAACATGGAGGCACCTGGCCAAGTAAATGAGCAAAGGCAACTGCCTGCTTGAGGAAGAGGAAGGAGTAAGGGTGCGTGGTGGACACCCTTATATCTCCAACCTGGCCTGGGAACGCCTCGGGATCCCCCAGTCGGAGCTGGTTAATGTGGCTCAAGAAAGGGAAGTTTGGGGTCCCTTGCTGGAGCTGCTGCAGTACCAGTATGTACATGTAAGTCAGTTACTGGTTGTCCATCATTATAATCTTTTTACATTTAAGCAGTGGTTCCCAAACGTTTTTGGCTTCAGTACCCACTTTACCTGACTTCTGAATCCAGGTAATCCAGGTATGAAAGTAATCATTGCATTTATCATTAGAATCCTTATTTTGGAGAATATAAGCTGTCAAGCTGCAATTAAGGCCTCCCATGTAAATCTAATACTGTGGGTTTTACTGTAACATTCAGTAAGTCTAGTCATTGATTATTTCCCCCTCCCCTTTCTGTCAACTTGTTTGTGGGTTTATATTACAGCATATGATGTGTACATTTTCTTTTTACTAACTTTGGAAGTTACTTTATGTGTGTGAATAAAAATGGTTACGATTTCCTTGGCAGTATGAGTGCAATGTGTGATGTCAAACCTTGGAGGCTGCTCTTACCCTAAAATCCTATTGTTTTTTCAGTTTTATACACTATTGTCTTCTGTTATCTACAGTAATAATACAGTAACCGATAATATTAGTATTGGTCAATGAAGGACTGGGCTAAGACTGAAAGTTGAACATAAGAGATATTTCAATGGTCCTCTGCCATAGTGACAAAACATCTAAACATTTTGACTTGCAGTGCTTACACAATGCCAAAGGGACGAAGCATTTTGGGGGCACTGGTCTATTTCAAGAAAAGAGCCAAATCAATTCAAAGCAAAGGATCTTTGCCATTTTCATAACAATGAGTCTCTATATGGGAAAGAAATGTAGTTTTGAAGCATGAGTGAACAGTTTTGGGAGAGCTTTTGCAAGGAGCTATAGTGTTCTGAACTGTAAGACTGTTATGCTAAATGATCTTAGAGTTTTGAGAATGTAATTTCTGTTTCAAGAAATGAACCAAAACAATGGAGAAAAACTGTAACTGAATTAACTCCATAACCTCGTCGCAAGATGAAGTATTCAAGGCTTTGTCATTTTCTAAATCTCTTTCTGATTGGTACTACTTCCACTGAACATCATTATTCTACCTCGGCAAGATGGAAACTTTCCAAAATCTGGCACAGTCCTCCTAAAACATGCATGTTACAGTGAACAACTGTAACCCGGAGACAGGCTTTGTGCTTTCATCACCTCAGAAGCAGCAGAGAATACGTAGAGAGAATAAGATGTGCCTTCAGGAAGCAATTATAGCAGGGCTGTAGCATGAAGAACGCGGCCTAATGCACATGTCTTTGTATTTACTTTTAATTATTCAAAGGAACTTTTCAACTGAACTATGTTTTGAATCCAAAGTGAGGATTTCCATAAAGTACAGACATGTTAAGCCTTCACCTTCTGTACCCGGGGAGCTTGTTAACCAAGAGTCAAAATTGTTTCATTTCTTTTCCTCGTTTTAACATCTTTTAAAGCTGCTGCAATGTCGACTTTCCCTGAGGGCAGCAATTGATGTTTAGGACTTTTAGCATCGGCAAAGATTTCCTGTATCAATTTGATTCCAATTCACAAGGTCCTGATTAGATTTCTTTTTTGATTAAATATCAATTTGATCAGGGATTTTTCAGTTTACTTCCCTTTATATACTTGGATATGAAAGAGATTCTCAGAGAACTAACGCTGTAAGTTGTACAAGGAAACTCTTTAACTGCTGCACTATTAAAAATGTTAACAGTTACCTCCAAAGCAAAGGTGGAATGACACAAACTAAATATATCACACCCACAGTGGCGTCGCAGCAACATCACGTGACACTTCTGAATACGACTGCAGACAGCAGTCGAAACTGTCAAGGTATGACAAAAACTTTAAAAAGGTGCCCTGCCACACAAACCAGTCCATATGTGTCATTGGCTAGCTGTTAGCCAATCAGAGTCGAGCAGCTTAGCTGGTTGAATATTAGTGATAACTGGCCCAAATGGGGCTGAGTCTTCCTGCGGGCTTTCTATACCACGCTAGAATGGCTTGAAACAAGGTAACCAAGGTAACCAAGTTACAGAGTCCGTGGTAGAACTTCAGACATTACCACAAAGTCATGAGATACGTGGAGCAGGGCACCTTTAAGCCTGTCGTATAAGAAAAAAGATCATACATTTACATAGTAGTTAGTTACATACATTATGACCCCCAAAGTGTTACATAGAAACAGAAAAAAAGTTTTTTTCTCCCTTGCCAGTCATCTTTGGAGCGTTAATTAACACAACATGGATTCCTTTAATCGTCTTTAATTTGATACCAATATCTTTACTGTAGTTTAAAAACAGAGTTGCGGATTTTGTTCTCAATTAACTCAGTTGTTTTGTCTATAAAATGTCAGAAAATATTGAAAAAGTGATTGTTGTGCCTCCTCACCATTCTGTTTCATTAACAGAGTCCAGTTAGGTGACTTCAGGATTAAATCTCTTTCAATCTTTTTGTGGACAATGTTGTTTTTGTGGTTTTAGTACAGAACATATGATGCAATCCATTGTGAAGTAGTCTAATGGTACTGGGGATTGGGGATTGCGCAATTGCAGTAATTTGGTGCTAATTTTAGGAAAAATAGTAAATAAGTAAACATTGATTATAGCAGACTTATTTCTCCATATTTGTTGGTTTGTGCATGTCAAATTACAAAGACATAAAATGAAACAACCAAAAGCAGAAGCAACATCATCTTAAGGACAATACTATTACTATTATTACTAAATTGGAAGATTTTTTGATGAATAAATTGGGATAATTAGGATGTGAAATAAAGTACAATAATGTAAAGCAATTAAAAGAAGTACAATAAATGTCCAAAATGCACAAGTGTTATATTAATAGGGAGTGTTGTATTTTGTTCCAAGAGTCAGGTGCCAAATTACATTAACCTAAATATAGGAATTCATAAAAGGTTGGACATTTGAAATGCAGTATCTATCAGTAATCAGAAACATTTTTCTCAACAAGTTCCAAAAATTATGCCACCTACATTTACTTTCCACCAAAGGAAACTCACTCGTCTGTCACGTGTTGGGATAATCTGACATCTCTTAAGATGACCACCACTGATGTGGCATCTGTTGCTGCGAGTGCAAAACCTCCTCCAAGTCCAATCAAATCTAATCTATAATCTATCTAATCTAATCAAACCTTTAAAATCTGTAATGACGATATTTTGAGTAGTGCTGTGAAACTTCTGAAGGCCTCAGTTAACTCTCTTCTTTTTCTTCTTGGTTAGTCAGCTGCGATGTGGTCGAGGTACCCGACCCGAGCGCCAGGCCAGCTACCTGCAAAGCACCTCCCACATCCGCCTCACCTCTATCAAGAAGCCCACGCACAACGCCGCCAACATCGCTCAGGCACCCAATGGCAACGCCAACAGACAGGAAGTGGCTCTGTGAAATGGGAGGCTGCGTTAGCTTCAGCTTCACCTCATCCTGGGAGTTCTGCAAACATTATGAACTCGCACAGCTCCGAGACCAGGAGAGGTATTGTGTGTGGATGGATAGAGGACACTCTACAGGCCTTGAATGATTGTACCAATTACTCCCGTCACCCTGGTTCAGAACATGAAAAACCCAAACTAAAAATACTTATTTTCTACACCCACAATGTTTGCTAGGAGTATATATCTTAAAGATAAAAAAGTTAAAACTGCAAAGCAAGGTTTAACAAAGGATAAGAGGACAGTCTTGTTGAGAGCATGGTTACCAAAATAGCATGTCTGCAATGAAAGATTGTGTCGTTGTTGCTGGAATGCTCATCATCGATGGATCAAAGCCATTTACTGCATTGATCCAGGACGAGAGGGAGGATTTTGTCTGCTGTCTCTTGATAAGGAGGGTCAGAGACCCCAGAGACATGAGAGAGTCCATGTCTTGTCCAAGGATATTTCGGAGAAAGCTGCCGATCATTGGAGGTTTAAACGTTTTGACTTTCTCTGAACTCCAGCTACGACTATTTGGGAGATGAATGCAATGGATTTGTAGCAGATAAAATCTACCCAAAGCCTTGTAAACCAAAATATCTAGGAATGTGGAGGAAAAGCTGTTTGTTAAGGGTTTGGATTGGGGCTTTGTTGTTCTCTGGGTTCACTGGGTACACCCATAGACAGTATAATATTAATGGACAGCCCATGTGTGACGTCACCCATTGGTTTGTGGAGATCTGCTATCGGTCGTTGGGTTTGCCTTTATGGGCGCAGCCATGCTGGTTGCAGATGTGACGATTTTAGACGAGAGGGAGGAGTGAGGGAGAAGCCCTTACTCTACGTTACGTCACACACTTTTACCGGCAATCACATTATAGCCACGCTCTAAAACACCCCCTGCTTTATTGCCGATCGTCAAATTAAAAGAATGATCATTCTGTGTTGCAGAAGACTTAAGTCTAGCGATCGAGACCATAAACTCATTATGAAAATGTTTACTGAGGTAATAAATCAAGTGAGAAGTGGAACACTTTCTTACAGACTTCAACAGAAACTTACCCCCTTTTGCAACCGTTGAAAACTGTTGAACACTATTTTCCCTCACAAAAATTACATATTACATAATTAAGACCTCCTACAAGCAAAGATGATTTGACATCCATCAGTGATGAGCCAAATTTTTTCAGGGTAACTCAATATTCACCATGTCTCAACTCAAGTAAAATCACTTGTCTGTCATGTGTTGGGACAATCTGACTCCTCTCGATGCTCAAAATCTTCTCCAAGCTCTGTAAACATAACCAAGAGCCTAAAGAGCTCTTCCTGGTGGATGCACAGACTAACAGACCCAACATGTAGACAGTTAGCGTCAGTGCTTTGTGCCGTGTTGCTCCTTTGGCATGAACAGACAGGTGATGAATATTGATGTGCTGTATATTCAAAACAAACACAGAAGATGATTATGTGACATTTGTGATGTTTTTTTTTTTTTTACTTCCTTAGATGTTTGATGTGTTTTTCAGTCCAGGGCATGTTTCACGTTTTTGTGTTGGAAAATTATGCTTGAATCGGATAAACACATAATAAATGTTTCTATGTAAGCGCACAGAGTGACTGTGAGTCCCAGACTGCAGCAACATCCCCCATGCATACATGGAAATAAATGTTTTTTGTAAGCAACTTTAAAATACTTGTTTAAAGGCAGACTAACCACTGCTTGTCACCCCAGGCTTTAAGCTCCTAAATAGACAATCAGATGTAAGCGGAGCTGAAATTACAACATGGGTACGTGGGTGTCAAAGAATGTGAATAGAGCTGTTAGTGGCTGTCAATATGCCAGCTGTACAGAGCGGTGGGTGGCGAGACAGCTGTTGGCTCCTCAAAACGTCTGGCATGTCATTATCTGGGGGGGGAATCACAGATGTACTCAAAGACTTTGACAGGATTCTCCATTTAACCTGTAACTCAGATGGTTTAATCAGCGTGCTGCTTTATACAGCAAATAAAACCGGTCTTCAACAGGCGCTGCACCGTTTTATTAGTGTGAATTGTCTTTAAAAGGCAAAGGGGTTTATTTAAGTTATTTTATGCATGCAGCCACAAATATTCAAGATTGTAATTCAGCAAAGTGCTTGGAAAGAAACACTCAGAAGGAAGAGTTACTAATTTCCATGCTAGGTTATTGACTAAAATAGGGCTGGTGTATTGCAAATACCAGGGCTGTTTTTTGATCCCATTGTTGAATGTAAAGGAAAAGCTGCTTGCCGTCACTCATTGGCCAACGTTTTTTTATTTCCATTGTGTTGAACGCGCCAATAGCGCGCCAGGTGGATAACCAAGTTTGTGATTGGTTCCCACAAATTGGTAATGGAAGCACATTAGATACATTTACAGGTTTACCCAGTCTAAAAGAGATGCTCTTAACGGGTGTAAAGGTGACAGCAAATGTTTTTTAAGGTGGACGACAGAGACAAGAACACACATGAATGTTGTGTGCTTTTGCCTGAGTTGATGGTGGTTAAACTTTTGTCAACTTGTGTTCAAAAGGAGCTAATTTTACTGATTTAAGTTCCCTGAGTTATGCAGCTTTTCACCAGCAGTGAGCAAACAAAGATCATATACTGTATATAAAGTGCTGCAGCAATGAGTCCTATAACCCGAAATGAGCTAGCCACATTTTTGCATTTCTTGTTTTCCATTGCCTCAAAATCTGTGTTTTTTGGATAGTTTTGGTTAGATGTCTGAAATAAAGTCAGTGGTTAACAAGCTTGAAGGCAAACATCTGAATTTGACAAAAAAGAACACTCATTGTCCTCACTTGAAACCTGATCCTCACAAAGACAGCTTTACAAGAACACACACACGCACACACACACACACACTCACATGGTTTAGTCGAAAAGAAAAAGGTCACAGGTTTAATAATGTATGTATAAAGGCAGGGTTGGTAACTTTTTTCAATATACACAATTTTGTATTGTGTGAAATTGCCTTATGAGCAGAAATGTTGAAAAATAAGCGAAAAAATCTATATATCTACTGTATATATAGATCTATATCATCTATAGCTGTTGTAATCCTGAAAAATGGGCTGAAATGTCATGATTGATGATAACTACGGCGCAGACTCTGGCTCCTAAACTACTGTACAACATATTTCTGTTTTATTTTATGTATGTTGGAAGGAAGTGAAGTCTATAATCTGGACATTGGTTTAGTGTCAACTAAGCATTTTTAAGTAATGGTGTTATATAGTAGCCGGTACAAAGTCCCCGAAAGAGTCACAGAAAAATACAACAGCAGCGATTAAACTCAATCCTGAGTTTCCACAAATTGTGTGTGAGAGATATATTTTGGAGTGAAGACTCCTGTGAGTATATGTTATTTAAATGGGACAGGCGTTTAATTTGATCACCCAAGCATAGAATTAGCTGAGTACTTATTATGCTAAAAATGATAAGTCACTCTGATAATGGCTTGCTTTTCCGTCACTCTCTTCTCCACTTCTTGTACCTTCGTCTCCCTGACTCGATCCCTCTCCTCCATTTCCTCTTTATCTGCCCTGCCAGCCTCTCTTTCTGCCCCCCCCCCTCCCCCAGTGTTCCTCCCCCTCCCTTTCCCATCAACTCTCTAATATAGTGCGTTTTCACACCGACAGCCTTTGGTTCAGTTGAATCAAACTAGAGTTTGGGAATGCGGCAATCAAACTCTGGTGCGCACCAAAAGAGGACCAAACAAGCGTACAGAAACCTGCTTAAGGATGTGGTCTCGGTACGCTGTCAATCAAACTCTAGATAGGTTTGTTTGTGGTGAGAACGGGATTCGTACTCCAACCGCACCAACAATACAAACTCCGCCAGTCTGAGCAAATGTCTCCTGTTAATCAGGTGTGTGTTAGCACCTGTGATGCAGCAGAGCAGCAAACTGTAGCAACGTGCAGTGTATCTATCACAAAACTAGAATGCGGTCAAGCTCGCTGTGCGTCATTCCTACCTCCGTGGTCCAAACAGCACAGCGGAGTCTCTGTGAGCAGAGCAGATGTAAGGTCTCTCGCAAAACAATGTCCCCACCATGCTGAAAAGTCGATTTCTCCCCTCCCCCCCTTGTGTGGTATTGAAGAGCTGGATGGACCTGGGAACATAGGACCTCCTTAACCTGTCGGTTGAGCATGACAGTGACACAAGTCTGCCACTGAACATGCTCCTCTGTTTAAAGAATGTGCTGTGTAGTGGGTGGCTGTCATTGTCCATGAGCGCCAGCATCAGTCTCATTGTCCGTTTCTTTGCAGTTGCTGTGAGCGACTCCAGCTCAATCCCAACAACAGAGCCAGCTTTCTTTACCAGCCTGTTCAGTTGTCCAGCGTCTCTCTTCTTAATGCTGCCCCCCCCCAGCACACCACAGCGTAAATCAGGACGCTGGCAATGACTGACTGGTAAAACATCCAGAGGAGCTTACTGCAGACTGACTGAATGAGCACAGCCTCCTCAGGAAGTAGCACCAACTCTGCCCTTTCCAATACAATTTTTACATTTTTTATATATTTTGAATGTCATCTGTGTTTTCCTTCTCATAGGATAAATAACGGTATTCCCACCATAAGTTGGTGCATAAAGGTATGCAGGAAATTAAGTCTTTGACGTTCAAAATAACCCTGGGGATGACACCCAGGCCCTACACTTTAATATGAGCCCCCCAAAAATGCCCATTCTGAGCCAGGAAAACAATAATATTATTATATATATAGTACAGTATACCCACTACAATACATTAGACTACACCACTAGTTGCCTTGCCTAGTTAAAAATTTTTTTTGTTTTAAATGTAACCCACAGCTGAATGTACAGTACGTGTTCTCCGATGAAATGTAGGAAATAAACTCTGCAGAAACTAATAGGAGGATTAGTGGGGGGGTCCAGAAAGCTTGGTTTAGTTTAAACGGGTCCATGTATATGTCCGGACAGGCAAAACAAAAAACCCTTAGCGTACATATCCTTCAAAATTCATAACTATAAAAAGCTCTAACGGAACATTGTGTATAAGAGTGTAATGTTATCCGACGGTCGTTTAAAATGAGAGAAATTAATCAGAGTGTATGGGATCATTTAGGTTTGTTTAATGGTCTCATCACGGAGCGGTTTAATTAAACCCATCACCCCTCCAGAGGCGGAGCTGTCTGATGAATGAGAAGCTCTTAGTCTAGTGAAACCGGAGCCAATACTCCCTCAACAAATAAGATGAAGTCGGCCCCGTTAACTACTTGTCCAATCACAGCCAGACATGGAATCAGGAAATCTGATTTGGGCAGCAGAAAACCTCTGCCGCCCGGATCTGGTTCGTCGAGGCCCCTGACCTTCACTGCCACCCATGTGGCAGCGCACCCGACCCCAGCGGTTCCTCCCACAGGTGGTGGGCCCATGGGCTGGAGAGAGAGTTGCCACGTCGCTTTTTCGAGCTGTGCCCGACCGGGCTCCGCGGCAAACCCGGCCACCAGACGCTTGCTGACGAGCCCTCCGTCTGGCCCTGGCTGCAGACGTGGGCCCTGGGCTTCCGCCAGGCAGGGTCCCTCAATCCCTTCCTCATAGGGTCTAAATCCAATTTATTTAAATAAACAAAGATACACGTGCAATCAGTTAATCAGGAATGTGTGTAATGTATGGATGTGTGTAGTGTATGGATGGATGTAGCAAACCAAGCAACCTTCAGAAGGAAGAGAGAGGCCAATGACTGCCTAAAAAATCCTATTTATAGACATGTGAGCAATTAGTTGATCCAAGTGTCAATCATCAATCATAAGCCAATCCCCAGAGCCCAGCAACCAAAGGGACTCTCACTTGGAGGATCAAACAATTTAACAAAAAGTATAAACAAAAACCTGGTTACATGATGATCTGCTTGACAGGAAAGAAAACAGGAAGTGCAGTTATGGTGCAGACCTACAAAGTGAATGTGGCTCTAAATAACCTCCACTAATTGTTCGCTGCTGTAAAACATGTTGCAGCATAAACATTTACACAGCACTAATCAACATTATTGATCCGCTGTTTAACACTTAAAGAGAGTGTGCAGAGAGTGAGTGGAGAACTGGCCCGCTTTGATTATGGATTTTCAGATTTAAACCCTTCTGTCTTTTCCTGATCAATACAACCTATTTAAACTGTCTCCTGTGTATTTGTTACACAAAGCTACGTTATAGTTTACGCCTCATGGTCAGCAACTTCTGAAGAGCGGAGATACAGATGTTGTGTTTGTGTGTGAAGACATCACAAGTAATGCGTTTGTCAGCAGCAGTGTGAGTTTGGGATTTGTGTTAAAATGAAGATGAGCCAAATGAAAGCTATAAGCAAGAGTAATAAATACATTCATACAGGACCTCATTGGGTCTGTGGGACCAGTTTGAGTTAGCAGAAATAATAAATAGCATAATTTATCTTTTAGCAAACTCATTGCCTTGGCTCATTTTCTGTTAAGAATAAGAAAAAAAAACTTATTTTGTTGCACTGCACAATGACCTCCCTCCCCCTCCCTTCTCTACACATAACTATTACATATGACTTTGGGTCCCGAGTGGATTTAACTGTAGGTGCAATGAGCCTCTGTTGTCCTTCTGCACCTGCTATTCTGGGATCTGTTTTCATGCTAACCAAATGTGTCTGTAGCTTGAAACAAGCTACTGCAAACCGTTTGCTAGCTGCTAATGCTAGCTGCTAATGCTAGCTGCTATCGCTAGCTGCTATCGCTAGCTGCTATCGCTAGCTTTTAGAGAATCGGGTGAGTCGCTATTTCATACCACTAACAAGGCCCAAAGTAGCATCACATTTCAACGCTAGCGTAATGAGAGTCATGAGTGTTTTCCAAGATGGCGCCTGCCTGTATACGCGAACGGTACTGTCTCTAAAATCTATCTTTTTAATAAACTGTCCAATTACGTTCTCAATGCTTCGGTTTACATGTATGGACCGCCCGTATGCTACCGCTGAAAGGTGGTGCTATTTTGAGGCTTGTTATGGTATAGAATAGTGATTTACCCTATGCCTTGAAAGCTAGCATTAGCAGCTATTCATCGGTTTGCAGTAGCTTAGTTCAAGCAACAGACACATTCGATTAGCATTAAAACATATGCCAGAGAACGGTCGCCTTGTTACACATATGGTTTTAACCCCTATGTTCATTTTTCACCAGAATTGTGAATAAAAAATAAAACAGGAAGTGCACAACAAGACTAGACATGAGTGACTTAACGTTATTGTTAATTTCCCTCTTATGGTGCAAACCTTCAGAGTGAATGTGGCTCTAAATAACCTCCACTAATTGTTCGCTGCTGTAAAACATGTTGCAGCATAAACATTTACACAGCACTAATCAACATTATTGATCCGCTGTTTAACACTTAAAGACGTGTGCAGAGAGTGAGTGGAGAACTGGCCCGCTTTGATAATGGATTTTCAGATTTAAACCCTTCTGTCTTTTCCTGATCAATACAACCTATTTAAACTGTCTCCTGTGTATTTCTTACACAAAGCTACGTTATAGTTTACGCCTCAGGGTCAGCAACTTCTGAAGAGCGGAGATACAGATGTTGTGTTTGTGTGTAAAGACATCACAAGTAATGCGTTTGTCAGCAGCAGTGTACCTGTGAGAGTTTGGGTTAAAATGAGACGAGCCAAATGAAAGCTATGAAACCTTCTCTACACATAACTATTAAATATGAGGTCTTCGGGTCTACTGGACCCGAGTGGATTTAACTGTAGGTGCTATGATACTATGTTGTCTTTCTGCACCTGCTATTTTCACACAAAGATTCCTCCCAAAAATGATTACATTTCAAGCACGTTCTCCTTAAGTTCTAAGAAGTAAGCACCAATAATGATCAAAAATCTTTAATTCAAGTTCCTTGTTTTCTCACAAAAAACAAAAATTATCATATGATCATAAATGTGATCTCACAGGGGTAAATGGCAAATATGAACCATACCTGATGTACATATCGCTGTTATCTGTTAAGTAATTTTCTATAAATTGTTACAGATGTATTGATTTAAAAGCCTAATAATGTGGTGGGTCCACCAGACCCAGGAACATTGGCTGTGTAACAACAATATGAACAGCACACAAGGGTTAATTAGCGCGCGCGCGCACGCACGCACGCACGCACGCGCACACACACACACACACACACAGGAATCAAGTCCTCTGTGTCTTCACTTGAAGAAAAGCAGCACCACAGACAATCAGGGTCCAAAATTACGTTTTTGTTCTGCCTTTGGCTGCTAAACGGAAATCATTTACCATTGATAATATTTTTCAACGGGATACATAAGTTGTTTTTCCTGCTAAACTAAACTGTAACGGCTGCTGAAACAACTGTTGCCTCACAATGACCGGTACCCGACTCACATTCCCCTTTTTCAACTAAACATGGTCATGTGACTGTTGGGCAGTCGCCGTAATTTCAAGAAATCAATCATCATGGTTGGTGTTGAATGACATTATAGTCCATTGCTTTGGTGCCACATTTGACTAAACACAAAAGCTTAAAAGTCACTTTTACTTTGGGCGACTCACAACTTCCCTGTCACTGACATTAAACAAGAGAGAGAGAGAGAGAGCAAGAGAGAGAGAGAGAGAGAGAGAGAGAGAGAGACAGACAGACAGACAGACAGAGACAGAGAGACAGATATAGATAGACAGATAGATAGATAGATAGATACTTTATTCTCCACTTGTTTTCACAGTCTGTACAGTCAGTACTCGGGTCCAGATCACATTGAGTCCGACCTCTGCTTGTCACATAAACCTGCTGTGACAGATTATCATTCAGAGAGGCCAGATGCTGTCTGCCCACGTCCAACTCTATTCAGGGTTCATAGCAGCTGGATGGATTAGATGAGCCAAATATGCAAAAGAAAATTGAAAATGATAAGGGAAAATGCAAATAAAACTGCAGAGAAGAGGGAGACAGAGGGAGTGAGTGTCTGTGTGTAAGAGAAAGATTTGGAAGTTGTTAAAAGGACAATTCCGGCGCAAAACGAGCCTATAAGGGTTAATAACATATATGTGTACCAAGTTGATCTGTTTTCATGCTAACGGTTTACATGTATGGACCGCCCGTATGCTACCGCTGAAGGGTGGTGTTATTTTGAGGTTTGTTATGGTATAGAATAGTGATTTACCCGATGCCTTGAAAGCTAGCATTAGCAGCTATTCACCGGTTTGCAGTAGCTTAGTTCAAGCGACACATTTGATTAGCATGAAAACATATCCCATATCACCTTGTTACACATATGTTATTAATATGTTAATTTTTCACCAGAATTGTCCTTTAAGTGTGCATTCCTTTGTTTATTTTGTGAAACTGTCTCACCTGAATAACATTAGTTGATTTAGTTTTTAAAAAATTCTTTTGACATAATTTAATTAGTAATTTATTCAATAAAATTTCTTAAATAATTGTTATTGTCTGTGTTGTTTTTGACTTTAATGGATCTGACGGACATGAAATTCAAACACTACAAGGTGGCAAACACATTATAACCAACGGGAACCGTTTCCCACCCAGCTTCTCTCTCTAAAGAGGACAACAGGAGGGTTTATTCAGGAACAACATATTTTTTTATGGCTAAGAGAGTGGATAAAAAAAGTCTCCAAATTGTTACACACAAATGAAACACACATTCTTAACACAGCACGACAAAATGCTAAAGATGAACATCAAAGTCATGCATGCTTCAGATGTTTTCTGACTGGTTCGGAGGGCCTTGGCAGATAAAGGGAGCCACGCAGCTTAGTGTCAGCTTATATAGTGACTGGGAGCATTGGGCCCAGGTGCTTCCATCAGTTACACAAACCTGCAAGAGAGGAGCTAATAGGGCTTAACCAGTTAGACCCGGGGGCCGTCACAACATCCAAAATCAGACTGATCAGTCTTTCAGGATCGTTTCAGTGTGACTCAACTTAAAGTCTCTCTCTTGGGATCTCTGTGTGCCTTAATTATCAATCAAAAGCATTTATCATATCACCAACACATTGTCAAATTTGACCCATTTCCTAGATCAGAAATTTCTTTCAACCAAAATTTCAAAGTAAAGTAACGTGGATGGTTCTCTACAACGCTCTTCACAAGTAAAATAAATGATCCGTTCCCTTCTTTCATTGAATTTGGTAGTTTTATTAATTTTAATAGCATTTAGAGAGAAATAAACGTTAAAAGTGACAAAAACTGGGTGCCTGGGTTGCCTAGTGGTAGAGCCTATTAGACTCCGACCGGGCTGTTTAAGCTGAAGCTGAGGGATAATGCAGGCAAAAGTGGCTTCATATGAAAATCAATGACAGGGCAGAAAAACATGTGGCGAAATGGTGAAAGCACTGTATGTGCAATATATTGCTACCAAATGTGTGGTGCTTATAGTAAAACTGTACATTTGATCCATGTGTGTTTTTTTAAAAATATTTTCTTTTTGCAGACTGCAATGTTGAGTATAATGTAACGGTGGTGTTCAAAAACTCAATAAATTACTAATTATAAAAAAGCAGCAGGTTATCCAATGAATCCGCATGCGGCTGCTTCTCAAAGCGTCATGGGTTGGGCGGGCCGATATAAAGACATAAGTGAAATACATTGATTATAAAAATTTGTGGGTAATAAAAGAACCAGATGTAAAGTAGGAAGCCATCTGGACTTGGTCCCGCTTTAGATTTTGGACGATACAAGCTGTCTGTGAGTCAGCCAGCGCTTCAGGACGGCTCCGATGATGCATTTAAGAATCACTGGGTCGGAGATGATGTTCATTACATACCGAGGGGAAAGCCTTATTGATCTGTCTGCAGCCTTTAAGAAGCAGAATAGGACTTAAATCACCAGCCAGCTGCAGTGCACTGAGCCCTAAGCCCCAGGATTACGGTGTATTTGTCTGTCCAAGTTCATCTTTCTTCTTCTGTCCACCTTTTACAGCTCACTTTTTGCCCATTTCTTCTTTGTGTCTCCTTGTTTAAATGTCTTGGCTTGGTTACATTTAGTTCCTCTAATTACCTTTTTTGTATCTAAAAGTGGAAAAATATCACATTTTTTTATATTTCCAAAAAATGCAACAAACAGTAAAGACGAAGTGCCAATTCAGTTTCAATAATAGCATCCAGCAGTTCATCAAAGTAGGGTTGTATTTCCCTAATGTCAAAGTAAAAATAATCAAATAAAGTATAGAATGGGATCATCTGAGAAGACACCATTTATACAAATGATAAAGAGCCAAGAATTGATCCCTGTGGTACACCCTCAGCAATGATTCAGGATGGACAGATGGAGAATAGGTATGACTAACGAGAATTCTAGCTCCTCTATTTTATGGTGCAATTCTTTAATTAGATAGCATCACAAGTACTCATATTGGTAGGGAGGACTTTAATAGCTGGTCTCCTACCCGAACGTTGAGTACAACAATTTAAGATGAACCATTTGTTTAACATTGTTAATGGTTATGCCCCCAATAATAATAATAATAATGATAATAATAATAATAATAAATTGAATTAATATAGCGCTATACAAAAGCGCTTTACAGGGCAGAAAGATAAAACAATGCACAACTAAAAGCAAAACAAGATTCAGGCACAGATGAGAAGGGAGGGGGTGTGGGGCTTATGGGTAGGCAAAGGTGAAGAGATGGGTCTTGAGGTGGGACTGGAAGATGGTGAGGGACTAAGAGGTGCGGATCTCTTGGGGGAGGGGGTTCCAGAGCTGCCCTGGAGAAGGCTTGGTCCCCAAAACTGTGGAGTGTTGAAGCAGAGGAGATTGGCTGAGGTGGATCTGAGGGACCGTGAGGGTTGGTAGGGGAAGAGGAGGTGCCACGTGGCAAAAGGTTTTATGGTCAGATAAGACCAAGCTTGAACTTTTTGGACTGAACTGCAAGCATTATGTTTGGCAAAAACCAAACACAGCACACCACCCAAAACACACTATACCTACTGTGAATCATGGTGGTGGCAACATTATGTTGTGGGGGTGTTTCTCTTCAGCAGGGAATGGGCAATTGGTCGGGAAAATGGATACACTGAATTCTTGAGGAAAATCCGAGGCCCTCTGCTGAACATGGGCAGGTGGTTCACCTTCCATCATGACAACGACCCTAAACACAACGGCAAAAAACTATGCAGTGGCTTAAGGATAAGAAGGTAAATGTCCTTGAGGGGCCAAGTCAGAGCCTGACCTAAATCCAATAGAAAATCTGTGGATGGACTTGAAGACAGCAGTCAATCGCCACTCACCACTAAATTTGACTGAACTCAAACAATTCTGCAAGGAAGAATGGGCAAATATTCCCCAATCTAGGTGTGCCAGGCTAATAGAGCCATATCCAAACAGACTGATGACGGTAATCAAAGCAAAAGGAAGCTCTACCAAGTATTAAATCATGGGACTGATGACTTTTCAAACTCTGTTATTCTAGTTTTATTTTCTTATTATGTTTCAGAACTATTTCCTTTTTATTTTACTTGAATGTTGTTATGCAGAATGTGTAAATAAAGCTGGAACATTTATTTTAATTTTTAATTGGTTTTGATTCCAGGCTGTAAGACAAAAAATGTCAAAGGGGTATGATGGTTTTCTATAGGCACTGTAAACTTGAAAACACACCAGAGTTGCCATGGATATTCTAATTTACTGTTTGGATTTATCTTAATAAAACAGTTGCAAGACAGCACTTGGTGAGATTTTTCTCTGTCTGCAGAATCTAAGCAGACTGGCAATATGGTTCTGATTCACTTAACGTCATTGTCACGCTTCAACAGTTGCTCACAAAAGCATTCAGTTGTATATCCACGCCAGGACTCTTAGCAGAATCGGCAGCCAAAGCAAATATCACAGAGTGAGAGTGACTATCTTCACTATACACCTGAGGAGTTTAGAATTAAATGGATGATTGTGCTGAAAAGGGAATTCACACGGCTCCTGGATAATTTGAAATGAATTGATATGCTTGTTGGCAAGCCATAGTATCCATAACCAGAGGCAACATCAGCACATTGTCACAATGCTGAATGAGTTTTGAGTTAGGAAGAAGGCAACACATCCAATGAGAGTGCATAACATTTATTATTTTAACAAAGAACAGCACATTGTACAAAATAAGTATGTGATCTGATTTAGTGGCTGATTTACTTGTGCATAATGGCTTTTTTTGACATCATTCATCATCATTTTGGCTCACTCATTTCCCAGTATTGGACGCTTGATGTTCTTGCCGCTAGCACTTATCAGTTTATTTTTGCTGACCACTGACAAGCAAAGAAAACAGGCTCCACCCTCCCACAACTGCCGTGGTTGCACCTGGACGATTGGACGAACAGTTCACTCTTAGGGCTGTCTGCGCCCGGATTTCAAAACAGACCAACATGGTGGCTGCCAACTAGGTGTTGCTAAAGTTTTACAGGGGATCGCAAGGCCTTTTGAGGGTTGTAGGCATAGACTGTATAATATTAATGGACAATGCATCCAGTTAGGTGAAGTGCTGCAAATGCAGAAGTGCCTTAAACCTGCATTCTATCTTAATTCCTGCAGGAGGCAACACGTGCGGTTGCAAAAGGAGGTCAGTTTCTATATTAAGATTCCATTATTAGTCCCACAAGGGGAAATTACAATTTAAACTCAGTTGTTATTACACACAGGTCTGAATTACACACACATGCTCAGTACCGTTTTTGGTATATATACCAGAAGAATTACAACTTTCAGACAAGTTGCCCACGTCACATCTACGTCGTCAAGCTCAGGTAGAGGCTGCGCAGTAATGCTCAGCCATCACCAGAAAAGAGCTTAGAACATCCTTCCATATATATACCAGTACACCAGTATACCAGTATAGGTACCGAGCATTCTGATACCTGAACTTGCGTATCGGCCAATACCGTGTACCGATCCGATACTAGTGTGCCATACATATCTTTTATGTTTTAACAACTGTATACTTCTATCCCTGTTTGGATGTGATATGTACATGTTAAACTCTTTATAAAACATGAACAAATACAACAGTGACAGTAAGTCCTCATGGAAAACAACAAACTACATTAAAGTAGATAGTTTTTCGGGCTACGTGTTATCGGATTGGTACATAACCTCCAGTACTTACCGATACCAGCATTTTAGGCTTTCCTCAACTTTTTCTAATGGAACCCCCCTCCCCCAAAAAGCGAGTTGAGCAGTGCCGTCTGGTTCAGTTACACATCACCGCACCTTGCTTTTCTTTGTTGCTCAAAAAGACTTCCAAACTTTTCTTGAGCACTCTGACAGCTGTGGCTGCCTGATTCATCGTTTATTGCCTGATGATGATCTGCTGGAGGTTTCAGCTCACACACATCCATACCACTTTATCACTGAGCGTATTTGTGTCACACACAGCCAGAGACCAAGAAATAGACTATCCAAGAAAATACATCTTATATACAATCATCTTCACTGGCCTGACACACACACACACACACACACACACACACACACACACACACACACACACACACACACACACACCCCTTTATTGTGTCTTCTATTTCATAGGACTCCCATTAGAGGGCTCCAATTGTAATGACACAGTTATGAATAAATTTGCATTTCATTGGTGTGTGTGTGTCTGTTTTTCCTCTTTGTCCACATGGTGACACAAAGTGTTTTTGAAATTACAACCAGCAATAACTTCATTGAGTCTTACACGACTGAGAACCAACCCTCACTTCTATTTCAGGACATTGTTTGGCTCGATGAACAAGAACAAAATGTCCAGTGGTGTTTGTAATGTTGTTCATCGCTGTGTGGCTGAACACAAAGAGGATGTGGCAAAAGGAGTATTACACCCAAAATCTGTCTTCTATAGACTTTTCTGTACAAAATACAATGTTACAATAATAAATGTAAAATTCAGAGATATAACCGCCAAGTAGAAACAAACTTTGTGGTGCTGTTGTTCAAAACAGGTAGATAGCTGATGAGTTAAATGTGCGATATACTAGCCACAGCCAACCTGTCGTGCGCCAGTGTGACGTCATGGGAGCGCCGTAACTGTTTATACTTGCGTGTGGTGGGCCCAACACTAGGTATATGTTAGGCGATAACATAGCCACAGGCTAATTACTGCTAACTAACATGCTAGTTAACGTCAGTAATTAAACCTAAACAGCTAGTGGAAGCCCAAACTGTCTGTGTGCTTCTCCTGGCAATATGGTGATTTGTCGACTATGCAACAACAAGTTGCGTGATTATGACACAATTGTTAGCCTATTTTTACAAAAACGTCTGCTACGGAGCCATAACGTGAGCTACAAGGTAATGGAGCCTTTTATACATTGCCGTGTTTCTTTAGAAATGAACAATGGACAACTTAAATTTTTAAATGCTTCAGATGTAAAGTTATTCGCTGTCAAAGTGGCACCAAAATGAATGGCGGTCAACGGAATGCTAACGGCGGGGAGTGCTTTGTAGCATTAAAATGGCGCCATATGAGCTATGCTTTGCGGACGCCCGCTTACTCCCTTGTAAACAACGGCAGAACATTGACTTCAATGCTTCAATTTCATCAGATGACCTACTTCGTCTGATAAAGCCTTTCATTCACCACAGAAGAACTCATCTAAACCCAGGAAGTTTACAAGAGAGACTTGCAGTCACTCTGAGAGTCCTGGCATCAGGTTACCCTCAATCTCGTTCAGGCTTCCTGTTTCTGCTTTGTTGCGCGCTGCTGAAAAAAATAGAGTGGTTCACTCAATATCCTGGCTTGCCAGCGAGATCTACGTAATTTTGGACTCTAAATTGGCCTTAAGGGCAGCTACATGCTCAACAAGTCCTCCAAACTATACAATGATATTGGTGGTTTGTCCCCCTCTCCCCAACACAACCCACAGGAGAGTGTCCGCATTGGCGATTTTAGACCCTTTGTAGGGGGGCCAAATTATAACAATTAATATAAAATAATTTTAGTAAGGGTTTGCGAACTTGTCTGTTAGTAACAGAGGACAAACTATTACAGGTGCAAAGGTCTTGAAACAGGTTTAATATCCGAGTGGGAAACATAGTGTCGGCAAATCGTATGAGGTTGTGCCAGCTTCCCGGCAATAAAATTGCTGAAGGTTAGAACATTGAGTCAAACTGGTCGTTAATACTGAGACTGAACACTTTTGCAAGGCATTAATGAAGACACTATGCACAACCCTTTAGAACCATGCGGCAGGCAAATGGATCCTTTTTTCTGCTGTCAAACTAGCAAAAGTGGCTTTGGACACGCCTTAAAGGCACCTGCGCCAGCTGTGTGCTCTGATCATTAAAATAGGGCCCTCTGTGGTCACAATAAATCTTCCCAGGGTGCCTTTAATACACAGCATGCAGCAGGAAAATGAATTGTGTACAAATGTTTTGTATCTTTCCTGTACATAATCTGCAGAGACATTACAGTCACATTGGACTTAATCTGACCAGTAAACCTCACACTGGCCTTTTCAGCCGCCTAATTAAACTGATTTAAAGTCAAGGAGCCTTAATCACACTGACACACCGCTGCATGTGCTTGTGTGTGTGTGTGTGTGTCTGTTCTCGTCTAACTATATTCATGGGGTCAAAAAACCGTGAGTTCAGTATACTTGTGAGCTCCCCACAGTTTGTGGGGCCAACATGCTGGACCCCACCACTTGGTTTTAGGATTAGGGTTAGAATTAGGTTATGGTTAGGGTGAGGGTAAGGGTTAACGTTAGGCATTTAGTTGTGATGGTTGAGGTTAGGGTAAGGGGCTAGGGAATGCATCATGTCCCCACAAAGATAGCGAGACGTGTTTATGTATGTGTGTTCTCGTCTAACTATATTCATGGGGTCCAGAGAGAGAGAGATAGTTTGACTGGACTGCTTTGACAAGGCGTTACAGGTTGATGCAACACCAGCACCAGTTCTTCCTTCACAGCTCTCATCATGCCTGTAGGTCAATCCTGCATGTGTGTGTGTGTCTGTGTGTCTATGTGTGTCAGAGGGCAAGACAGACCCTTCACCATATGTACTGGTGATTTTCAAGCTGTGGGTCCGGACTTTGTCATCTACCTGGGCTTTGATGGAGAATATGTGTGGCCTGGGACAAACTTTAAACCATAAACTGTAACGACAGCTGTCTGTACCCAGCTCACAGTTACCTTTTCTTGGCTAAGTGTAACTTCACAGGCCGCTAAACTTAACTGTCATGAGACCAGTAACCACTTTACTGGCCAGCGGTTGCTGCAATTTTGTAGGATATGATACAAACGTGATTATAGAATTAAAGTTTAGTCGGCAAGACCATACTTTTACATGCTAAGGCCTGCTTTAGTCAGTCTTTAAGTCAGTCATCACACACATGACTCAATGATCTCACAGAAAGATGCAGAGCAATCACAGATAACCCTAACCCCCTGAAATCATGAGGATACAGGAGCTTCAGCACTACAAACTGTAGAAGAGAGCCAATCATAGACATAGCTTTTGTTGGAAGTGTGATCATCAAAAGAGAGATGATGAAAGCAGACAAAGGGAGTACACATCAGAAGGAGAGGCTTCATTTGTCCATGGGTCAGACGGGACTCCAGGGCGAAGCCAGAGGGACAGCATTTAACAGGACTACACAATATCCTCGGCATCAGAGAAAAGCACAGTCTCACTGTAAACAGCAGGGTGGAAGATCCAGAGATAGAGGGAGGAAAGCAAGGTGTTGATTAGATAGGTGTCGAGAAGAGAAAACCACAAGAGACAGACAAAGAAATTGAGAACCTTCCAGCTTTTGGCTCAGATGAAATGTCTTAACCCCACATTTTGTTTCTATAAATCTTACAATCTTGGATTTGACAGATGTCTCCTCAGGTCACTGTACACGTGCCATCAAATAAAAAAGAGAAACTCATCATCATCATCATAATCATAACCATCTAGACTAAACCCACCAGACTCCATGTAAATAAACAGCAATCTTAGCATTGTAAAATACACTTCATTCGAAGTCGTCACAAACAAAATAAAACTATAAAAGCCATTTTGGGTCACATTCCAGTCTTCCAACCATCACAACTCTAGTTCTGGTTGAAATAAACAGAGTGTACAGATTTACACGTGTAAACATGTTGGGTCTATGCACGCTAAAAGTACTGTTTTTTTAGATGGAGTTTGGTTGGGCTTAGAGCTAGCGACTTACCCGGCTGTTTCTGATTACACAGAAAGGTTTTAAAGAGGTTTTCTCTTTCTTCCAAGGTAGACCATTAACTAAGCAAAAATAAATGACAAAAATCGTCCAACAAATTGCTTTTTGTCTAAATTCTGGCCTGATAAACCGTAACTACTCTGAACAAACGCAGCCTCAAGATATGGCCCTACATGTTTTTCACATGTAAGGAAAAATTGCAACTGTGCTCATTTCAAATGTGCATGAGTATGCTTGATGGTGCTCTGTAAAAATTTGTGTGTAAAGTTTTTTAGATCTTTACGCTTACTGTTAAGACATGATTAGCTGGTATTGACAGGTTACATCAGTATGGGACAATGGACAAGTACATTTCCTAGAGACAGGATGAGAGGCATAGGTTGTAAAAACAACTGTTCTGAGCGTGGTCATGTGCAAAGTCATGTAAGAGTTACACAACTTATAGGTACCCCCACGGGAGCGACTGGTGAACCATTGGACCAGGAAAGCACTAAGAGACGTGGACATGCTTGAGCACCACCAGGGGGCCAAAAGGACCTGGCCCCAGCCAACCAATGGGAGAAGACTACGGCTATGTAGATTAGTATATTAACTGTCTGATTTAGGGAATCGGGGCCATTCTATGGAGCAACAGGGTGAAGTAGAATGGCCTACATAAATGTGTGTCTTGTAATGCCTTTGTTTTATTACCTATAATAAATAGAGATCCAATGAGCGGAGCTGTCGGGACTTTTGTGACTTCCTCCCCCTAAATAAAACAAAACATTTTCTGCCGACAAAATCTCTATTATATTGATAAACTAAAGGGTCTCAATACTAAGATACATTGTTAGAGAGAAAACCAGGGCAGAGCAACAGAGGACTCAAGCGTCTTCCTTACAGCTCAGTTACAGGGACAAATGTAACACCATGAAATCCATTATTTTCTGAGTGGATCCTGGGAGCATCCGAGCAGAGCGACACGTAACAAACAGAGCAGCTGTGGTCATTCTGGGGGGCTGAATCTAGGAAATCATCTCACAGAGGGGAACAAACATAGCATGTAGAATGTATAGATGTTGGAGACAGATACATTGTAACGTCAGATTACACACAACAGGTTTGATTCCAATTTACTGACAGAAGATGAGAGCTGGCTTTGACTTGTATGGATGAGACAGGAAATGATTCTTTCCCAAAGGGAGTTGCCACGGCTGAACATGGGCAGAGTTATAAAATATAACGCCAGTAGAATAAATATAAAAAGACTGCAGCAAGAACAATAGGCCTATACAAAGGGAAATTAAATTCTTGGAGAGCTTCTGAAAAGTTCTTGGAAGAATCTAAACTGCTGATTCGTACATTTGAAATTGTTTTTATAACTTGTATAAATTTAAATTCTCATTACATAATTCTTCTTGCTTATCATATCTCTTCTTCCTGTAAGTAACAACAGTGTACTCTCTGCAGAGATCTGCAAAAGAAAAGAAGCAAGAAGTCCGACAAAACAAAGATGAAGAGTAAAGTTATAACCAAAACTGTCTATTTCTTGAAGAAAAAGCCTATTTGGCTGGACTCTGGTCGAAATCCACTTAAATATTTTATGTGAAAAATAGCCAAGTCTGAGACAATAGAAAAAAATATCTTGAGTGTGAGACTGTACTCAGTACTACAGCACTGTCCTGCCGACAGACAGACAATAACCTCTCTGGCGAAGGTACTAAATCATTATTTTTGTCCACTAATATGTTATCCACATGTAAAAGGTTATTTTTTTGTTTTTCCCTTATTCGTTTTTCAAACAAATCCTGTCTGCATAAGCACTGTATTAAGAAAATCTACCAAATGAAAGTGAGTGATGCACAAGTGAGGGACAGCAAAATGTCTCCTGTTGGTGTGAATTAGAACAGGAAGAAGTGGCAACATTTTACACATATAATAATAGATGCAAAATGTGCCAGAAGAGGTTCTTACACAACTTTTTCAAACGCCTCATATTGTGTTTTCCTTCTTGCTTTTCTCATGTTTGTTACAGCAGAGACTCAGTATCTTCACACACTCGATAAGGTTTAATCTCACTTTTACTAAACTCAAAATAAAATGCCTCTCTCAGACACAAACATCATTTGCATGCAACTCGGAAGAATGAGGAGTTGAAGCGGCTCGTCTTATAGATGTCTGAAAAACCGACCCCGCAAAAAAACTAATCAATACAGCAGTTTGAGTAGTCCGACCCCACTGTACACACCTTTTTCACAGAGACATCGTCAGGTCTGCATGAGCAAACAGCCCTTTCAGTTATCTTCTGCCTGTGAATAATACATGAGCAGCACAACTTAACTCAGCTGGATCGCTGTGTATGGGGCATTTTGCACAAGATTAACATTTTACATGTATGGGATCATCATGTTTTCACCCTCTCTGGATGAAAATGTGGGACATCTGCACCGATAGAAGTTGACAAAGGCTTTTTCATTTTGAGAAATAAAAAGGACTGGAGTACAAGATTATTGTGTGTTACATGACAGCTGTTTTAAAGTGCTGAAACAGCCTCACAAATGACCAGTGAGTACCAGAGTCAATTTTTAACGAAGAGTTGAATAATCATCTCCGCTAAGTGCCGCAAAAGCACTGAAACGGTCAAAAAAGTACCCGTGGTATTTGAGCATTACCCAGGAGTTTAAATGCAACTTTGTTTGTAGTATATATATTTTACACTTATAGTTTACACCTATACATATACACAGAAGCTGATGTTTAATGTACACTTGTAGAGGCCAATATACACTCACGTACGATATTGAACGAAAAGTTATGCACACCAATTCATATGGTATCCTACGAAATTAGGTGAACACCGGCTGATCACATGACGCCAGTTACAGACAGTTAGACTAACAGAGTAACTGTCAGTCACAGCAGGATCCGGACAGATATATTTAAATATACACACACACACTTTTCATGCAACAGTGCATCAGTGTTTGTGGCACATATCTGCAGAGATAAAGTTAAAATGACCAATTATCCACATTTGAAGCAAAATCCTACAAAGTTTGACGTATACTTTGCACTAAAAGTGCTTTTTCATTCATTCTTCCGGGGGACTTCATTTGCTCCTATGCTGTCTGCATTATTATGATCCATTCATATTTGCACAATGAGAGCCGAAGGTTTTGATGGAGTGAATTTGACAGGCAGTTTTATGACATACACTTTGAAAATCTAATTTAACAGAAGGGCCTTCTTCCTGATTGAGTTCCACAGTGTAAAGCCTGTATGGGATTCCCTCCTCTGTGTCGGTGGAATAGATGGGAAAGTGTATTCAATAAAAATGCAGTCGGGGAGTTCTTTGGCAATCTGACAAAAGCGATGGACAGGTGACCAAATTAATATATTTGACTACATTAATAACTATACACATCAGTGTAACTACCTGCTGCATGGGCATATCTATTCAGCAGGGCTGGATCCAAATATTCAAATATTAATCTGCTAGCTAAAAGTCAGCTTCAAGCGAGCAGTCTGATGTTTGTACAGTAGATTCAATAAGGTAAAGACTGCGCCGGTTGTCACTCGTCAGACAGCAAAAACGCAGGTCTTTGCGTTCGTTTTGAATGCCTGCAGCAAAAAGTTGAGTCTGACTTAGTCTATATCCACAACTTTCCACTTCCGGGATTTCCCCGGTTCCGATTACGCTGTATGTCCTTCTTTTCGTCCGGATGTACGTCCCCTTCCTCTTCCTTTGGGTTTGTGTTCTAACCTCTGGTGGATTTCTGAGGAATATGGTTAACTGGTCTTCAGATCTCTGCAGGGTAAATCCAGACAGCTAGCTAGACTAACTGTCCAATCTGAGTTTTCAGTTGCACAACTTAAACTACTTTTGAACGTACACATATTCCACCAAAACCACCGGCACCGTGGCTCCGTCCGGCGCTTAGCACCGCCCAAGACGATTGTCATTGGTAATCGCTAAAGGAGACTTTTATATTCAATAACAATGCCAAAGGCACGTGAACAAGCGTCTGTATTTCCCGCGATGGGAGTGAGAATGTGTTGGATTTAAAACAAGCTACGTCTGTTATAGTGTGGATGTCAGGAGGTCACTTGTTCCAAAGTCTTGGGGCAGCAAGTGCAAAAGTGCAATCACGCAAGTGTTTGTACCTCAACCTTGGGACTTCTAAAACCAGCTGATGGGAGGAACGCAATCACCTGTCGGACAGATTCGCTGGAGCCAGGCCATTAAAGGCCTTAGAAATCAGATGTTCAATTCACCCACCGCCTCGAATCAACTTACCCCTATGCTGGGGGAAGTTGAGCCGCAGTGACACTTTACTCCAAGGTCTTATTGCCAGAGCCCTTTGTCATAGAGGCATTCTTATAAATTCAATAGATATGAGACATCCTGAAATAAGGGTAGAGGTTTTTTATTGTACTTCTCTCTCAATTTTCTTTGCACAGAGGACTACAAAAGTAAAAATTGGCTCATCTTACCCCACTCTCCCCTATTGACAGAAAATATTTTATATCAGAATGATGGAAACAAATTTCTCTTCCTTCCTGTTTTCTGTCCCCTTTCTTACTTCCTTCTCTCCTGTTTTTGCCTGCTTTTCCCTTCCCTCTTCATGGTTTCTTAAATAGTGACATTAACTACTTTTCCACTGCAGTGATGAAATCCTTTCCCAGCTTAATCATTTCTATTACTTCAGTGATCCATTCTGTCTGAGTGTGTGTCCCGATTTTCATGATTTACAGTTTTTGTGACCATCCATGAGTGGCTCTCAAACACATCAATCAAAGGTCTGCATCGGATTTTTATTCCAGGTCTAAGGTCTGGAACAATTGGTAATAACAAAAAAACATTCACTCTGTTTTTTGAGCTTCATGTAGTAAAAGTACAGCAGTATTCTCAGCGTCATGTAGTAAAAGTACAGCAGTATTCTTAGCATCATGTAGTTAAAGTACAGTAGTATTCTCAGCTTTATGTAATAAAAGTACAAGAGTATTCTCAGCTTCATGTAATAAAAGTACAACAGTATTCTTAGCGTCATGTAGTAAAAGTACAGCAGTATTCTCAGCATACATAGAGTACATGCAAACAACATACATACATACATACTTTACATGCATGCATATATACTGAAAGAAAGGATTCTTTTCAGTATTTGAAGATCTTTCATTGTATTGCAGTTTTGCCGTTCCTTCAGCTTCACCACATTTTGCATCTTTTTACCGTCAAAGTCAAAAGATCCATTCTGGCAACACCCACAGAGAACGCTCCAGCCTAAAATGGGTTTGTTATTATCACGCCATGGCCGAGACAACATGAAGAGTAGAGACTCGCCTGTTGTCAACGCTTTGTAAGCTGACCGGCAGACAGAACGCCAGGCTGAAGTAGCAGCTTTATATTCAGCTCAATCACGGAGCATAAGGGTGGGCGATGAAGAGTAAACAAACTGAAACTAAACCAAAGCCCTGAACTCCATTGTAAACTCCATTAAATTGTATTTAAATAGCATGAACAGCAGGACTGCCGCTCCAAAGTCCCAGTTTTATCATTCTGCAATCAAAGAGCTTCAGGCTGAGAAATGACAAAATAAACTAACATGAACTTCAAAACCTAGACCAACACGCACACAAGAAAATAAAAACACAAGCTGCTAAAATGACTCCCTGAAGCGTTACAGGAAAAATTTAATTATTCAGAAAACATGGCATCACATCCCAACATAATAACTTTTGGGTCTTTTAAGGTCTGCATTTTCCACCCGCAAAGATTTAAAGTCCCGTAACATGCTGCTTTTTCTTTTCTTTCTTTTATATAGACCTTAGTGGTCCCCTAATACTGTATCTGAAGTCTCTTTTATATAGACCTTAGTGGTCCCCTAATACTGTATCTGAAGTCTCTTTTATATAGACCTTAGTGGTCCCTAATACTGTATCTGAAGTCTCTTTTATATAGACCTTAGTGGTCCCCTAATACTGTATCTGAAGTCTCTTTTATATAGATCTTAGTGGTCCCCTAATACTGTATCTGAAGTCTCTTTTATATAGACCTTAGTGGTCCCCTAATACTGTATCTGAAGTCTCTTTTATATAGACCTTAGTGGTCCCCTAATACTGTATCTGAAGTCTCTTTTATATAGACCTTAGTGGTCCCCTAATACTGTATCTGAAGTCTCTTTTATATAGACCTTAGTGGTCCTCTAATACTGTATCTGAAGTCTCTTTTATATAGACCTTAGTGGTCCCCTAATACTGTATCTGAAGTCTCTTTTATATAGACCTTAGTGGTCTCCTAATACTGTATCTGAAGTCTCTTTTATATAGACCTTAGTGGCCCCCTAATACTGTATCTGAAGTTTCTTTTATATAGACCTTAGTGGTCACCTAATACTGTATCTGAAGTCCCTTTTATATAGACCTTAGTGGTCCCCTAATACTGTATCTGAAGTCTCTTTCCCAAAATTCAGCCTTGGTGCTGAATTCCAGACACTAGATCCAGTCCCACAATGAGCTTCTAGTCAGGCTTCTGCCTGTTATTCAGTTCCAACACTTATAGATGCGTTTGTATTTCCATCTCCAGCCTGCTCCAGTATTGCCAAGGACTTTAATTCACTGCAAACGATCGATGCATTTCAGCAGTGACCATTGCAAGTTCAAGTTTATAATGCTTGTTCATCAAGGCAGCAGGCTATCAACCAAGTACAGTAGTAGTAAGGTACCACCCATTCTCCAGAACAATAACCAGTAAACAGATACCTCAACTAGTGACGAGAGTGAAAGAGTCAAGTCCAGTCTGCTAGATCAGAAATCAATCCCTGTAACTGCTGATACAGTATATGGTCAGACTGCCCAACGAGATCTGACCTGGGAGTCATAGCTCATGTTCTCAACTCTTCAAAGGGCGTCACAGCTCTGAAAACCTTTCAGCTGCATTTGATGATATACTAGATGACTACAATATCAGTGACAAGGTAGATTTTATCATCACTGATAATGCAGCTAACATGAAAAAGGCTTTTAAAGTCATTATGGCAGACCATTCAGATGACATGGTTGGGGAACGGCTATATATGGACTTTCTCCTTGCTTCCCGTCAACGGCTATCCTGCTTTGCCCACAGTCTTCAACTGGTTATCGGGGATGGGATGAAAGAAGTAAAAGTGATGTCATGGGCAATCTCAAAAATAGCCAAACTTGCCAGTCTGCTACATAGTAGCACTGTCTTTAAAGACTGGTTTGACGCTGTCTTTGGAAGTAAAAAGCATTCCAGTCTCAAATGTCACAAGGTGGAATTCGCAATTCAGACAGATACAAGCAATCATCGAATTAGATCATACTGCACTGACTCAGATGTGCTCAGTAAACTTTGAGAATGTTGTCCTCAGCTCACATGAATGGGCCCAGTGTAGAGAACTTACACAAATTCTTGGACCATTTGTTGAGGCCACTGAATTGACGGAGGGTGACAAAATTGTTACCATCAGCATGGTTGTCCCTACTGTCCTTGAGCTACATTCTCATTTAACAGAAATGGATAGTGAAAAGAGACTCTGTAGGCCACCGACCAGGGCCCTCGGAGCCTCACTAAAAAGAAGATTTGCCGGCATCTTTGTTGGATTACGAATGGCAGAAGATCATGGCTTTGATTTGCCACTTGGCTATGATATATACATGCAGGGAGCGATGCTGGACCCCCAGTTCAGCTTGAACTGGGTTGAGTTGGATGTCAGGACCAGTGGCAGCACTACCACCATACAAAGTAGGAACTGCAGAAGTCACTAACAGGTAATGTATATATTTATAAAAAAACAACCTTTAAAGTACAGTGTATTTGCAAGGTAATTTAAGAGGAAGAAGTGAGTCAAATTTATTCTTGTTTTATTTTTTCAGACCGCTTGATTGCTCAGGCTAAGAAAGTGGACCCAGACGTCTGAGGAACCCACAGGACCAACCCAGGATTCTGCCCCAAACGCCAAGATTCCACAGCTCCTGGCAAAATATAAAACTCACAAAAAAGCACCATTCCACCCATGGATATCATCCAAGTGTCAACAGTGAGGTAAATATATAGCTGGAAGATATTCAGAGCTGTCCGGGAGAGCAGGATGCCCTTGTATTTTGGTTGAAAAACAAGGACAAACACCATCATTTGCATGCCCTAGCTGTCAAAGTGCTTTCTGTACCTGCTTCCTCAGCACCAGTAGGAGTGTTCTGTGCTGGAGGGCTCATTACGAGGCCCCACAGAGCCAGTTTAGCTCTCCTCCCTCATATTTCATATTTCTCAAGTGTAACGAAACTGAGGTTGTTTTCACCTGCAGACAGAATGTTACACTAAAAGTTTGTCGATCATTCACTCAGATTTTGTTTTTCAGTAGTTTTAGTAGAAAGAGTGTTTAGTGCTGGAGGGCTCATTATGAGGCCCCGTAGAGCCAGCTCATAGATCTCAAGTGTAACAAAACACTTTTGTAAAACTGAATAGTTTTTCTTACCTCACCTGCAGACAGAATGTTAGACTCTGACAGTTTGTTGATAATTTCCTCAGATTTGTTTTTCCTGTTGTCAAGAACACTTTTGAAGGATACAACATTGTAAAAATGCTTGTCCTGTTTAGTATACTGTGAACAATATTCATGAATTCTATATCATTTATTTTAAAATTCTGCACTTTGTTCTAAAATAAAAAAAAACATGTTAAATTACAGTGTTCATTGTTGTTTAACCAAACTTTAATGTTTTCTGAAAATACATGTCTTTCTTATTAACCCACGTCCAAATAATATAACAACAATATATCTTTTTAGGGAAGGCATAAACCAACCAGAGGGGTACACTCTGTAATACTGCTCACTTCTTTTCTACACTACATCTGGAGTGAAGCTATATTGTCACTTAGCTGAAATGCTCATTACTAGTACCTACTGTAGTAGTGGATTGGTGTTTGTATCAGTTCTAACACTGCGGATGAGGTATCACCATTCTGTTTTCTTTAGATTATATCAAATGATATAAAGGGGAATGGCTATACTTATGAAACCTAGATGTTGTGACACTGTTTTTGCTTTTAGATCAACATATAATAACCCCAAATAATTGCCTTGATACTGTCATGCATAAGACTTTTTTTCTGTCCTTGACTTGGTCTTGACTCGGACTCAAACCTTTTTGGACTGGGTCTTGTCTTGGACTCAAACCACTTTGGACTCGGTCTTGACTTGGACTCGACTAGTCCTGGTCTTGGACTCGACAAAGGTGGTCTTGACTACAGCCCTGCTCTTATATCTCTCCATTAGTGCATGACTAGGTCCTGAGCATGTGTGTATTTCAGGCCTGTGTGTAGTGATTACTAAGAAAACAGAGTGTAAATTGTCATTTCCCCACTGGGGATCAATAAATTATTAACTTAAATTAAATTAGTTAGCATCTTTTAGTTGGTTCTGTTATTTTTAGCTTGCGGCTGACGGCTAGGACGACAGCTTTGCTCTCCGTACTGACAGTCCTGCTCTGTGCTGGAGGTTTGATGTTTCTTTTCCTGCTTCTGCGCATTAGTCAGCGATTGGTTTGCAGATTAGTGCAACTACCCAAAAAGTCGTTTGAATTTCAGATTTTAAGAAACTGCAAAGACATCTCCCCCTTCATAAGAGGAATGTGACAGCATCTCTGTACTGATAAACGTTGCCCAAATAAAGTCAAAATAGTCGAGGTCTGACATTTCAGGGAACATACGCCCTATTTACACCAATACGTTGACGAGTGAAAACGACAAAATATTCTATCAGATGGGCCTTTTGTTAGGACGGCGACGCGGTTTTTGGGGGCTTAAAAAAGGAAAAAAGTGAAACGCCCCTGAAATGTGCTATACACATAAAGCTGCCTTGCCTTCTCTGCTTTACCGTTTGACTGGGCATACAGAGGGTTTGAAGTCACACATGTCGAAAATCGTATTCCTCTACAAAGTTCTGAAACTCTGCAATTATACGATGGTGCATTGTCACTGTACACAATCTGGAGGATTCCCATGTCTTGCAAAGATTGACTTCATGTGTTTGATCACACAGGCTGCATGTTGGGAAGCAGCGCCATGTCTGGATAGTTTGACAGGTAGTCCATTACCAGCAGGTACTTCTTTCCATCCAAGTGGAACAGGTCTGTCCCAACTTTCCGCCATGGTGCCTGAGGTAAGTCTGTAATTGTCATGGACTCTCAGTGACTGTATGCCAATCCTGTAGTTTCTCAGTAGAAGCCCGTTGACCACACTCACCTCTGATGTAATACTGTTGACATTCACCTCTTGGCCAACCCTCACTCAGAAGCTTGATGACTCTGTGAGCCTGCATCTTGCTTTGTATCTGCTTGACTTTCATGTCAGACACTGGCAGCGACTTAGTGACCATGCTCACATGGAGATTCTGCCTGCTGCTGCTGGTAGCTCTTTGTCTCTGTTCTCCCCATCCCCTCTGTCTGTCCTTGATTGCAGGAGTGAAGCTGTGTGTGCGGGAGTCAGGGTTCCAGCTGCAGCTCATCTACACTAACCACCTCTGCTTCAAATACCCTGTCAACCTACCACTCTTCATCAGATCATAGTCAAGAAGATCACATTAGTTGCGCTGCTGACTCTACTGGCTTGTACAAGTTTGTTTTTTGTGATTTTTGCGCACCCTGATTATTCTCTTCTACAGTTCTGTGAACCTGACTGTTGCTGCCACTTTACTCCTGCTATCCACCACTCCTGCTCTCCACACTGGATCTCTGGATTATTGGACACGGAACCTTGGAAACACAGTTCCACGCACGCTCTGTACCCCGGGTTTCCATTGGATTTGGTCTTGGCTTTACCCTGTTGCATTCCCTAACTTGGACATTGGAATGAACATGTTATACTGTCATTTTGTCTCTGGCGTTGTCTGCATTTGGGTTCAACCTAGTTTCTCACGTAACAGATTCACATTAGTTTCTGTGGAACACTCACCCAGTTCATCACTCTGTGCCGTTGCTCTCAACAGAACCTCGGCTAGCACTGTGCTTGCCCGGTGTGTAGAGTATATCAGGTCAAACTCATAGAGTTGTAGCTTCATCATAAGCCTTTGAATGCGTGGGGACATCTCGCTGAGGTTCTTCTTCACAATGGCTGTTAACAGCTTGTGATCTGTCTCTGCTATGAACTTCAGTAGGCCATATACATAGCCATGGGATTCCTAGAATCCACATACCAGTCCTAAGCACTCTTTTTATATTTGAGCGTAGCGATATTCTGTGCTGGTCATTGTTCTGGACGTATAGGCAACTGGCCTCCAATCCTCTCCAGCAGTCTGTAGTAACACAGCTCCAATACCGTCTTTGAGAATATTTTACATAGGTCAAAGAACATCAGCGCCGGTTCTGTTGGGAGTGGTTTTCAGATGTGCCCACTCTTCTGGGTCGTCATTCCACTTGAATTCACACTTGTTGTGCAACAGCTGTCTCAGATGTGCTGTTTTGGTATGAATTTTCCAATTACATTGATAATTCCAAGCACTCTTATCACACCTTTTTATCTTCTGGTCTGGGCATTTCCAGTATTGCCTTCACTTTTGCTTTTGTCTGACACCACGCTTCTGACAGCTTGTCCCTTTGACTTCTTTGACTTCACTCTCACTGACTAGATTGGCCTTTGCTCCTGTATCCAGTCTAAGAGGAATGACAGCTCCATTTATTTCTAATGGTGCCATCCACTTGTCCTGCTGAACACTATTCACATCGGACTTTGTTCAGTCTCTTCTTGTCGTATATCATGCTGTGTTACCATCCTCACCAAGGTCAGTCTACGGTGTGGACACGATCTCCTCCACTCTATTCCCTCCGGAAAAGCATTGCTTAGCAAAGTGATTCTTCCCCTTGCACTTTTTTGCCATATTCTGGACATCGTTTCGGTGCATGCTGGGTGCCACACCTCTTACACCCTCGCCACAGCCGCTCGCAGTGCTGTCATCTATTTTAGCATTGCAGGGCTTATTCAGTAGCTTGGCATATTTTTATGACTCCAGCTAAGGTAAGTTCAGAGTCTTGTAGTAACCTCTCTCACTTTTCTGTCATTAACTCCGAGCACAATCACTGAATCTTAAAGGTCTCCAAAGTTGCACATTCTCGCTTTCAGTTTCCAATCTGTAACAAAAGCATCCAAGCTCTCTGCACACAATTGCGTGCGCGAACAAAACGCATACTGTTTCGAACGGTTCCATCAAACTTTTCCACAACTTTGTCAAACTTATCCTGCACGCTGGTGAACACAAACATGTCGAATACATCCACAGCTTGAGGTCCCGTGACGGTAAGGAGCAGTGCAATCTTCCGCACATCCGGTTTGCCATCCAGCCCCAGAGCCTGCTGGTACAGCATGTATTGGCATTCAGTTAACATTTCCAGTCCAAGTCAGAGGGTCAGACGGCTTCACACTATTTGTGTGACTATAATATATCTATATTTGACTCCTGTGCCACTCCTGCTACCATGTTATGTTACATACAAGACTGAGTTGAACATAAACGTATTTAAGTCAAGTGAAAGCATACTCATTCAGCAGCATGGCTTCAATCACGTCTTCGACTTCCCTACTGCGTACATAGCTACTGACAAGGTAGCTATATGTACACTACAGCCACCTAATGTTTGGAATGACACTTATCACTACACTCGTTTTGTCTAGTCAAAATTGTGAACCTTTGTTCGCTTCACGCTACTAGGGAGAGAAGTAGAAGGAATGTTGTATGCAGGTGGTGTTGTGTGCAATGTAGTATGTAAGCTGCCTGGCATGCATACTACATTGAATTTCACACACGTACGCGTGACCCTATGCACACAGATTTCCCCCCCACCCAAAAACACGGAATAAAAAGTGAGAACGCAGCGCCACTTTTGCGTTTCTCTTCAGATCGTTTCTAAACAGCCTTAAACTGAAAAACACATTTTTGAGGGGACGGAATCTTGGCTTTCAAAAATAATAATAATCATCAGTTTCTCCCGTGGTAACTGCATCCCATGCTGTACCTGTTGTTATTGTTGTAACCGTCCTCTTGACTGTTTCCATCACAACGTCAGTGGGAGGCCACGCCGAGTCTCACTCTGTAGTAAAGTGTGAGTGGAGATAGATCCGTTTGTGAAAGGCAGAATTGGCTTTCACTCCAGTAAACACCTACGTAAATATGCACTCTCTAATGATGAAGATGGGAGGTGAGAAGCCACAGAGGAAGGAATATGGATGGTGCAAATGGAGGGAAGAAAGTAAAGCAGAAAGGGGGGGAAAAAAACTACATCTTTTAATTTAAATTATTAAAACTGTAATGAAAGGCAAAAGATGGAAGCTTTAAAGTTACATGTCTAATTGTTTCACTTTCGATCAATTAAACTAAGCTAACGGCATCTTTCTCCAGTTGCTGATTGGTTAAAGACATTTGAGGGCGCCGTGGGAGATGAAGACTGGAGGAGGAGGAGGAGGGTTGCACTCTTGCCTGAAATGACAGCTGACAGATTTAAAGCATGGGATGCAATGCTGTGATTGGCTCGTGCAATTCATGTCTTATTGGATTAACTAAAAAATGACCACGTCCACCCAGCTGATAAATTTATGAAGAGAGCCGGGTGATGTAAGTTATTTGAAGTCTTCCTGGAAAAAATTTGCGCTAAGCTTCATTAGTCAACTGTGAGAATTCTCGTGTGGATTATGGTCACCCCCAACAAGCATAGTGACCGATTGCAGTGATTTTTACTGCTATTATAAAGTTTAGGGTGCAGCTGAATTAATGTAATTAAAAGACTTTTCTCAGATCTAATGACTGTTGTTGGACTTCTTCAGCATTAGGTTGTCTTTTTGACTTACTGTAGATATTTATCATCTGCTCTAGCTTTACCAACGTTTTAGACACAGATGTGGTGATAAAGGGCTAAAATTATGGAAAAAAGAGATACAAAGAGACACAAACCGACTACAGAGCCCTAAAACAACCCCAATGACAACAAAACTGACCGGAAAGCAATAAAACACAACAACAAAGAGATACAAAAAACCCACAGTAAAACACAAAGTATGGAAGAAATTGCATTTTTTTTTTCATTATTAGTGAAAATCATCACGTTTTCTTGAGGCCGCCCAAATCCCACGCCAAAAAATACACACTTCCAAGTCTTCCACAAAGTGAGGGAAAACACTGTGGTTACAGTGATTTTGTTGAAATTCATTAATTAAAATTTTTAGCCACGTGGGCTTTAAGGGAGGCTTAATTACCAAGTGATTTAAAGGTACCGTGGGTAGGACTGTGAATATACAGCACTTACCCCTGATTTCCACCAACTGTGGAACGGTGGCAGAGTCATTAGGTTTCCATTAAAGTCGATGTGTGTATTTCCCCAGACTGCTGAGCAGCTGCTTCCTGACTTTGACCAGAGCAGATCCGTAGAGGTCTTTTTATTCCCAGATGCCGGAACGCTCCGCGGGAGTTCATCACACGGCAGATAGTGCAGAAAAGGAAGTTGAGCACAGAAACAAAATTAAACATCCGGGTAATTTTCAAAATAAAATACACGTTGTGCTCACAACGGATCATATTTCCCTGCACCTTGAAAACGTCATAATGGGCAGAGACAGGCCTAAAGTCAACAGGCCCGATGTTTTGTGGTTCTGTCAATAGAAACTACATCCTGTTAATCGCGTGATTGTAGTGGAGTTAATAATTCCACGATCATACGTGAATTCGCGAGATCTCGTGGTTCCTCCGTGGTGACTTCAGCTGTCAGTCATGGCCGCAGCCGTTACGCAACAAATCCGGACCGGGTGGGCATTGACGGACGGTGGAGCACGGAGCCGACACGCAGCGGAGCTGATCCGCAGACGTCCCACAGTTGGTGGAAATCAGGGGTTAGGGAGGATAAATGCGTGAGCATGAGCAGTGATTGACACGCAGTTACGTCGGCCCTGATTGGTGCATCTGAACAGGGAGCTGTGGATTTTTTTTTTAATTACTTGCTTCATATAGTTCTACTCGAACATAGGGTCAGTTTCAGCAAATGTGACAAAAAGTTTTATAGTTTTATAAGTCTTACCTACTGCATCTTTAAAAATTCAAATATTTAAAAAGGACATAAATGAAGATTAAAGACATCCCCATCTGTCAGTGGAGACAGTGGAGGGTGTTTAACATCTAATGCATCTAAATCGCCATATTTTGACAACTGTAAGTAGCTGTGACAAGATAGATAGAATGATCTACGTGTCTGCCTCACACTTCTCTTCCTCGGTTTTATTGACATGACCGAATTTTAAAACCTTAAAGCAATATGGCGGCAGGTGCTGTCAAGCAGGGAGCAGGTGTGCTGCTCAGATTGTTCTATGAACAGGGCAGAAATATCCCATTCATTCAATAAAAATAATTATTTTATTTGGTTACAGATCTGCTGTGTCCCTGTTTTTTGTGCAAGAGGGACAAACCACACACTGGAAGGTATTACAAGCATCATAGGCTTCAATATGCTCTGAAATTATGATACAAGGTGGTAGTGGTAATTATTATGGGTGTTCAAATATTTATGACAGTATGTAAAAAAAAGACAAGAAAAAAAAAGCAATTAAACGATGGTTATTGGTGCGACTGTTTCCACTGCAGGGCTGAGAGAAAGTCCATATGCTCACACAAACACTCTCTCTCTCACACACAGTTTGTGCTATATGAGCTATATATATGATCTTAATTAAGCTCTGATGCGCTCTAGCTAGTGGTCTGGATTTACCCTGCAGAGATCTGAGGAGCAGTTAATCATAGTCCTCAGAAACCACCGGAGGTTAGAACGCAGAGGGAGACAGAGTAAGGGGACGGACATATGGTGGAAAAGAGGGATATCTGGTGGAATTTAGGGCGGGACCGGAGCAATCCCGGAAGTGGAACATCGTAAACATTGAATAGGGCAGCCTGTACAAGAGCCAAAAGAAATGTTCACAGACTGGCTACTGCTGGGAGAGCACGGTAATCGAAGGCTCAGATGATTTAATCAACATGTTGATCAGCGAGACATTTAATGGACACTTTAGTGAGAATTTAGTGAAAATAAATTGAAAACCATTGGAGCAATTTTGGGAGAAATTGAATTGGGAGTCTGGGGTTTTCTGTGCAGATTAAAAAAATGGATCTTTGAGTTCACTGAAAGTGTTAAAAGCCTTTTTCTTCCTCTCTTCTCCATCCATCCATCAATTCGCCAATCAGTCAAAGGCTGTCAAGAGCTGTTATAGAAGATGTAAACACACACACACACACACACACACACTCTCACACCTTTTCCATTATGCGTCAGCCTTGGGAACATGTTTGTCTCAAAGTGTGGATCATCAGCATCATCCTTTACTGTGTCACAACAGGGACATAAATTACCCATAATGCACTGGGAGGGGTGGTAAAGTGTATGTTCACAGATAAACTTAGCGCCGCGGTGACGTCAGAAAAAGTCATTCACAGCAACTAACGACGACAGGGTTTTGCATATGTTGAGAGCTTTTATATAAAAATAGTCTTCAATTACTGGCCGTACACTTCTAATGCAAAAAAAATGGGACCGTACAGAAACACAAGGGGAAAAAACATTTTTTAAAGCAACAAAAATACTGAAAAAAGCATCAAAAACATTGAAAAAAACAAATGTAAAAAAAACTCAAAACAGTAACAAAAGGTTTGATAAAAAGGACAAAAACAAAAAACGTGAAAAAAGCTCAAAATTGTTGAGAAGAAAGCGACAGAAACTTTCAAAAAGCAACAAAAACGTAACAAGATCAAAACAAACATCAAAAACGCAACAAAAACGTAAAAAAAACGACAAATACGCTGAAAAAAGCATAAAAATAACATTGAAAAAAGTGACACAAACAAAAAAAAAAAAGACAATAAAAACGTAAAAAGGCGACAAAACGAGTAAAAAAGTGTTATTTGAGTAAGATGAATGCTTTTCTGTTTAGGTGCAATTAACAGAAAACTGTGACATTCTGTTAGAGAGAGTGAGCAACGAAACGTCCTAATGACCCCAACAGGGAGTTGTGTACAAGCCACAGAACGTCATTTATTGAAGTGGAAATGTCCATATGTTTTCTTTAGGGAAATTTAAAAGGGAAATTATTGGTCCGTCTTCTCTGCTTTTCTTCATAGTCATCAGATTCCTCTACCAACCCTTATAGAACTGGCTCAGGTCTGCCTTGCACCAGCTCTTAGTCATGCTGTAATAGTTTAGACTGCCGGGGGGACTTCCTCTCTCCTCTCTCTTTCCTTGCTACTAACCTAGTTCTGGAGAGCTTATTTCCTGGAGTCCTTATGTTTTCTGCCCAGCAGTTTCCCTTGCATTAGGGTGCCACCTAAATCATGGTTGCAGCTGTTGCCGTGGTGATGTGTGGTTATCTCAGCTGCAAAATGCAGTAATAGATCACTATCTTTGGTTGGTACCCGACAAAACAGAAACACCACCTGTGGAAACTACATGGCCTGATATGACAATTTAAAAGCATTTAGCTTAATACTACGCCCATGCTACGCTCCGCAGTGCCCTGCTACGCTCCGCAGGGTCCTGCTACGCTCCACAGTGCCCTGCTACGCCCTGTAATGCCTTGTTCATCACACCCCCAACCGGCACAGTCAGACACCGCCTACCAAGAGCCTGGGTCTGTCCGAGGTGCTCTGGGAGGAATTACTGGAATTGTTGGGTCTTTGTAAATTATAGATTGTGGTCTAGACCTACTCTATCTGTAAAGTCTCCTGAGATAACTCTTATGATTTGATAAATAAAATGTAATTGAACTGAAAGGTGTGCAATGTCAGCTTCACTTTATACAATCTTTCATTCCACTTTTAAAAACCTTTCTCCTCCACTTTGGCTTTCCTCTCACCCCATCAGTCCTCTTAATTTATTTTTTACCTTCTCTCTTTGTTCCCCACAAATCTGATTTTCTCTAACATCCTTTCTTTGTCTTCCCCCCCGCTTCATTCTAGGTCTTTGCGCCTCTTTCTCTCCTCCCTTTTTTCGAATACATCTCTGTGGTCTTGCCTCACGCCTCGTACAAATGTTTCAAGTTGGATTCGACAAACGGTGTAGAAAAACAACCCGTTGTGCACATTAATGAGATTTCATCGCCTTTAATAATTGCTAATTTACAGAAAGGTAAGTCTGCCACGTGTGGGGGTTGATTTCATTCACAATATATATTTAAGAAGGGTAACATGAGTCCTTCCTCTCCCCTCACTGACTCTTCCTTTCCTACTTTCTTTGTACTTGATCTTACCATCTTTCTATCTTTCTACACACAGACACACACACACACGCAGTTCCTCCATTGACCCTGATCGACAGTCTTGACTTTCTGCTTCGTGCTCCGAGCACTTCGCCTGTCGGAAACAAGTCACAGTCGGTAAAGTCATTAGACGAGACGGACGTGTTTAGAAGTGGATGAGAAGCCGTCTGTTTCGATGGCTCGAGGGCTTTCAAGTCAAAACACCAGCGTGACTCATCTCTGCAAAGTTCAGTTGCCGCTCACGCAACATTTAAATGTTGGACCTCAAACACATTTTCTGCATTCTGGTTAATTTTACTGCAATCACCATCAATTAATGGTGCAAATGTCTTTATTTATCTAAATAATAATAATAATGTATACTTTATTAATCCCGCAAATTACTATGTTTTCAATCTGTTGTTATTACATACAGGCCTGAACTACACACACATGCTCAGTACCTATACATGCACTAATGGAGAGATGTCAGAGTGGGGGGGTGCTGTCCATGGAAAGGTGCCCTGAGCAGTTGGGGGTTCAGTGCCTTGCTCAAGAGCACCTTGGCAGTGCCCAGGAGGTGAATTGGCACCTCTCCAGCTACCAGTCCACCACCATACTTTGGTCCGTATGGGGACTTGAACCAGCAACCCTCCGGGTCCCAACCCAACTCCCTACGGACTGAGCTACTACCACCTCAAAAAGGAAAAAAAAAATTATAATGAAACTGTATTTGTGTGTGTATATGTGTGTCGGGGGGGGGGGGCTGCACTGGCCAGTATTGATTATCACCCCCCACCCCCTGTGTTTCGTGTGATTTTTGGATAATAAGAAAAAGGATAAAACAACGCTTTATTTTCGTAAATATTCCTTTACATTCGAAGTATTTATGTTTTATCTTAACATTTATGTGTCGCAGAAAATCCTCCCTAAGATGAGGGGTATTTTTTGAAAGCAGCTCGGTGTAAATAGAACCAAAACAATGAGATGCCTGCCTGAGGATGGAAATATCAATTAATACAACGGGCAGTCGTCGTGACTCGACCACGTCCCTGTAACACTCATGAACGTCAATCATTGGAAGAGGCAAAGTCAAATAAAAGACGCGTGTTCATAAACATTCATTATTGTGAATTGAGAAGCTAAAAGATTAGTTTATTTCCTGAGCAAACACTGAGAAAAACAACAGCACAAAAAATTATCTTTCAGCAAGTAAATACATGCACGAGATGGCAAGGTCAACAAACTCCTGTGTCGGAAAAATGGAAATCCCCGGTGCTTAGGCAGTGAGCCCAGAGAAGATGTCCACATCATATTTGTTTCTCTTTCTTATCAAAATTCACCTTTTTCTTGTGCAGAATTCTTGTAATAATCCAAAACTTATGTCCAGCGTGTTCGTTGAGAGTGACTTTGCTTCATTTTATTTTGGTAGGTGTTATATCAACGTCATGTTATTAGTGTTACTACTGTGTGTTTTATTTTTCATTTCGTAAAAGTACAGTACTAAATATGTGTTAGTGGTCTCACCGTCAGCCCTGAATCAACATCTCTGCCACACACGTTTTCAGTGTGTGTAATGTGTGTCTAGTTTCCACCACCCGCAGAACGGCTGCGTGACGGCTCCGTGCTCCGCCGTCCGTCAACACCCACCAGGTACGGATTTGTTGCGGAACGGCTGCGGCCAAGACTGACAGCTGAAGTCTCGAGGACCCGCGAGATCTCGTGAATTCACGTAGAATAGAACCACAAAACCACTAGTTTGTTTCCATCCAGAGGAATAGAGAGGAAACAACTCTGTGCTGTGTTTTCAAGGTGTAGTGCAGGGAGATATGATCCTCCGTGAGCATGCTCTATTTTATTTTGAAAATTACCGGATGATTATTTTGTTTCCGTGCTCGACTTCCTGACCCGCACCGTGTGCGGATATGCCGCGGAAAAAATTAACTAAAATTAACATTAACTCGTTATTACCTGCTTTGTTACTAATGATGACCTGATTGAGTTGAAACAGGGAATTCAAATCTTTGTGAGAAAAGATTCTGCTTTGTGCTATCATGTAAGACGGAATATGAACACAAACTGCCCAATGGATGAAGCCTTTTAATCTTTAAGAAGTGTCTTCTGTGTGTCTCTGTGTGTTTAAGAAAAGTCAGAGGACAGGTTGTTTCCAGTGACCATTTGGTTTGTCCTCGCGGCACTTGTTACTCGCTGATGTTAAAACTGACACCACTGCCTTTAGTGGGATTAACGGGGAGCAGCCCGAGCGTTAATATGAATCGACTCTGACATCTTGTTAGGTCGTAGCTGCTGTCTGTACACGAGAGAAATGGTACATGCGAAAGGTCTCAGCACACAGCTGGCTCCCCGGGGCATTAAAAAACACAGTTAGAGACAGACATGATAGCATGTGTATGACCACAAGTCACACAGACATTAAAGAGGATAGACTGACGTTTTTTTTTTTTTTATTCTAACCATCACTTCCATTTATGTTTACTCAACTCGAGCTTGGCTAAGCAAGTATTTGACTTTTCCTTGCTGCTTCTGCTTCATATGCTCAACTATTCACACCTGGGAGCTACTGCAATCTGTCTGGGACTATCTAACAAGTGCATGTCTCTCTTTGCAATGTGTGGTCAACTTCAACAGCAGGACGGTAAAACCAAAGATACTGAAATATATAAATACATGCGCAATAATCATCAGCATCTTGATATGCCACACCTGTGAGGTGGATGGATTATCTCGGGGCAAAGAAGAAGTGCTCATTAGACAGATTTGTGAACCATATTTGAGAGAAATAAGCCTTTTGTGTACAAAGAAACAGTCTTAGATCTTTGAGTTCAGCTCATGAAAAATGGGGGCAAAAACAAAAGTGTTGCATTTATAATTTTGTTCAGTGTAATTTGAAGTTGAAGTTGTGGTTTGCAGCGTTAAGAAACTCTCCTACTAAGTGTCTAAACCAGTAAGTTTAGCACACTGGGGATCAGAATCTTTTTTTTAGTAAATGAAACTAACAACATTAATTCAATTTAAAGCCTTCAGTAAACAACTGCTCTTTGTCCTCCAGCAACACAGACTGCATCCGCTGGAACGCATAATTCAGTGTCTTCCCTCTCCAGCACGTCTCTGCCATCTGTTGCTGGAAGGTAAGAAACTGATGGAAAGCTCAACCACTTCTCCTGCAGCTTATCTAAGCAGAAGAGCTCACTTATTCATTACGAGGCAGATGCAAAGCAGGCATTAGTACAGTGCTTCAGAACACACAAACATTAAGAGAGGGGCTTTAAATAAAGCTGGTTAATTATATATATATTCTATCCCATATCTAATATATAAATAACGTAACATAAAATATGAAAGATTGATTAAATAAACATAATTAAAGCGATAAAGGAATTGTAAATAACTAAATGATTATCCGACTCAGGGCATTAATCTGTGTTGACACTGGTGTTAGTAGCTTCTGCAAAGAGTAAAAATCAAGAGAATTGGGAGCCATAATAGTTTGTCATATAATCAGCATGTGCAACTTTATTTTAGTTTTTTAAGTATAAACAGTTTCATCATCTGTGTTAAGGGGAACATGACTTTGGGCTGATTACAGAGCACATGTGAAGAGATAATTATGTTGAATATTCTTTGGCCAAAATCAATTAAAAACTACATTTATATTGATTGTAATGTGCGCCATATATATTCTATTGAAATGAACAACAACGTCCTTATAGAGTGCCTCATGAAAAGTCATGAAAATCCACTATTTTCTTAGCATCCCACGTATTGGTAAAGTTCCCCCAGTTATAGAAAAAATCCGTCGGCAGCCAGTGCTCTGAAACGTTCTCCTCCCATTAAAAAACAATGTAGGATTTTGATTGTCAGTGTGTGAAAAAAATGAAGGTTTCTGTTCAGTGTCCAAAGAACATACAACAAATAAATAAGGAAAAACTGGCCACACATGGCGTTTATTTAGCGCTATCACTGTACTTGTCCCTCTGCGTTTTCTTTCCCATTACATGTAATTTAGCTGACGCTTTTATCCAAAGCGACTTACAATTGCTAGTATGTCAGAAGTTGTACGCCTCTGGAGCAACTAGGGGTTAAGTGTCTTGCTCAGGGACACATTGGTTGATGTATTGCAGTGGGAATCAAACCCAGACCTCCCACACCAAAGGCATGGGTCATATCCACCATGTCATCTTTCTTCTCTCAATGGCTGAGTCCAGAGGAGAAGAAAAGGCTGTTGCTGGACCCTTTGGATGACTTAGATATTATTTGAAATAGACAGCATTTGCAATAAGCTCTCCTCCATCTTCAGTTGCCAATAATTGTCCATCTTTCTTTTTGATGTAGCGTTTTTTCTGTAGAAAAGGTGAAGGACAGAGCAATATCCTTTCATTTATTAAACTGTCTTTTATCCGACTAAGCGGTTAAAAGCCTTTTCTAACCTGACCTTAAAGCACTACTGACACATCTTAATGTACGCCAGCAGAATCTTCTCTTTCACAATACAAGTCTGCAAGAGAGAATACAGTTCAAATGTCAGAAATGATGACGTTTGAAATCAATGGCTGACGGGGGCTCGGGGGAGGAAATAATGGAGAGGCTGGAACTCGACTGAATGTATCACAATATATCAAAGAATTTCACCATTAGAAACACGACAGAAAAGATTGGAACTTGGAAGATTTTCTATAGGGAGGTAAGTGATACATGGGCAATGCACGCAGTCATTTCTATTGTATATTTTCTGTTTGACTGCTAAGAAAATAACCTTTAGGGCAATTCCAAACCTACAGTTCGGTGTACTCATGAACTACTACAAACTATTTCTAGTTACTGTTCCATTATGTTTTACTGTGACTGTTATTGAAACTATTCATTACACCCCCAACCGGACATCAGACACCACCTACCAAGAGCCTGGCTCTGTCCGAGGTTTCTTCCTAAAAGGGAGTTTTTCCTCGCCACTGTCGCACTGTTGCTTATATTATATTATTATTAGTATTATATATTATAGAGTGTGGTCTAGACCTATATCTGTAAAGTGTATTGGGATAACTCTTGTTATGATAATTGATATATAACTAAAATTGAACTGTATTGGTGCGATTTGGGGGGTGAAGATAATACACTGTCGCATTTTTCATTTGGCTCGGTTTGCGTTCACGCTGCACTTTGTCGAACGCACCAAACACTGTAAACACACACGAAGCGGTCAAGACGGTCGCTTGTTTATTGGAGAGATTATCAAGAACTTCAGCTTTCAGAAGTAATGGAGCAACAACCGCATTTATTATGATGATGTCACACAGACTAATGATGTCACACAGACGACCAGCGATGTTGGGTCAGAACAGCTTATGGATCTGAATGTTACCATCCCTAAAATAATATATAAGTCCGTAAATTGTGTGCAAGGTTGAAACAGGCTAGTGAACGCTCTGTTTTTGGATCACTTCCTGTGTTTGCGTCTGATCGCGTTCACACCTGGATGAACTTTCCCACTACACCAAAACAAGCGGACTATCAGACAAAATGCTCCAGGGTTTAAAGTATTAATAAAGTATTAATTATTATTATTATTAATATTTTAAATGGACCAAACCAGCCATGTGTGGAAGCAACCTTAGTGTGAAGGCTGGATATGCAGTTCCAGGGAAAAGACGCATGTGCACATCTTCAGTGCTCTTCATATTCAAGATGCAAGACATGCAAAATATTTTCGGTGTTTTTTTTTTCCCACACAGTGTATTGTAGCCAACTTTTAACATCAGCTGTCCAATGGATTTAACGCTGGACATAAGCCTCAGCAGTAATGCATGTTTGGGCAGATAGCTGCAGAGATGCATAAACACTTTATTTATTTGGCCGGCTGCCCAAGCATTAACAATCTGCTACGTCAATACTTGTTTTGGATTTATTTCAGACGCTTTAAAGCCTTCGAGTTCTTCCCAGTGTGGTCTCTACAGGTGGAATTATATTACACAAATAATACAAATCCACTACTGCTCAGCTGTGACTTCACAGCCTGGAAAAATGAATAATAATATAAATTGAAATGTCAACACCACCCGTTAGGACGCACCTGCTGTACATATGAAAAGGAGGAAAGAGTAGTTTGTGCACCTTTGGCTGAATGTGTTGACATTAAACCATTTGTTGCAGGCAGAAAATAGCTTTTCACAAACGCTATGTGGAACCAGAAGGTGTAGAAGCACTCAGTCACTGAGTCCCTAATTTGTATATGTATAGAGAAATACAGGAAAGGAAGTGGAGAGAGAGAGAGAGGAAGACATATCAACATATCTGCATATAAATGCCAGATCTTTAGGTAACAGGGCAAGACTTTAGTATCCGCAGCATTTTGGTTTTCATTTGTAGTCCGAGTCCTAAAATGTGGGGTATGCTCGCCACAAAAGACCTGTCGAGCACCAGTGTGACGTCATGCTACTGAGGAAAGGCTTCCGACTTTGCTATTTCTACAGACTAGAAGAAGAAGAAAAAGATAAACGGCAGAACTGGCAGCAAATTTTTTTGATGCCAGTTTGATTGGATGACCTACTTAGTCGGATTGAGCCTTTCATTCACCATAAAATAACTCATCCTAACCCAGCAAGTTTACAAGTGAGAACTGCAGTCACTGGCATCCGGTTACCCTCGAGCTCCTTCAGGCTTCCTCTTTCCACTTTGTTAGAGTGGCGCGCAATAGAATGAATTCCATGACACAAAATCCTGGTGTGGCAGTGAGATCTACATCATTTTGATGTCACTGTGGCGTGCGCAAGCTCGGATGCAGTGACTGTAAAACGGCCTTAAGAACCAGACAAATTCTGCCCTATTCTGCCTAACCCTAGTCAATGATTGGCTTACCCTGAAAATAACAAATCCCACTCCTCTTGCTTAAACCTAACAAACCAATGAAGGAAATAAGTACTAGCCAAACAGAGGAAGTACAGTGCGGGTTATGTCTTTGCCATCGTAGAGAAAAAATGTATTAGGCCTCATATCTAGACAGGTTTACAGCCTAGCAGGCCCTGGGTGGACCAATCACAACATTTGTCCCATGTGGGGCATTTTTTAAGACGATGACTGACGGAGGAGAGTCATGCTTGAATGTGGAGTACTTACTGGACTCCACGGGAATGATCCAGAGGCCGAATCGTCATCAGGCAGATAGCTGATGGCTTCCGAGATTAATCCAAAAATAGCAAATAACATTACAGGAAACTGAATGACTACTGAGGCGGAACAGAGATGGCGGCTGGCAGGTTAGGTAAATGCCGGAGGCATCTTTTTTTGCAGATGCATTGCACGTATTCATGCATGGCATTTGACCTTCTGTGCTTCTTGTACACAGTTGAACATTCAGTTAGAGGTAAGCGGTGTATCATTATGCACACAGAAATGCATCTCTTCCTCTCATTTTGTCTCCAGATAAAACAACTTCAATGAGACGCAACAGACTCTGACAGACCGGATATGATTAACACCTTGTAGCCAGATGTTCAGCAGTAATTTGCGTTCCTTTGTATTTTTTACTCATTTTCTTGTGAATGATCTTGTTTGTTTCTCCTCTCCTTGATGTTGGAAAATTCCCTTAATTCAGTGAAGGACAACAATGTTGAAATCCTCAAGTTCTGAGGAGAAAGAAAAGATTGCTTTACAGTCATTTCTCTCAATGTTTGGTGTTATTGCACCGACTGAACTCCATCACAGTTGGAGATATACAATCATCATCTGTGAGGTATGCTGAAACAACAGGGAGTCTCTCAGTTATGGAGAGATCGAGACTCTGAACATGGTTGTGTGTCAAATCCAAACCCTTTTAAAGATTTATGAAATCTGTCACTGTTGACTCAACTGTATTAACAACATGTAGGAGAAAACCTACCTCATGAATGATGCAGCTGTAGCAGTGAGTAGATTTCAGAGTTAGATATAGAGCTGTGTTTGCAGATACGTGATTTTATTACTCAAGCAGTTGGGTCACATTTCAAATAAAGAGAGATTGTTTTAAAAAAAAAACTCTTATGGCTAAATGATTAAAGTGCTCATATTCTTTTTGGATTTTTTCCCTTTCCTTTGCTCTATAACATATCTTTGTTTTACACATTATAGGTTTACAAAGTGAAAAATCCCAAAGTCCCCCCCCTCCAAAGGGACTTACCATCTCCAACAGAAAACACTGTTCACAAAAACTGCTCCAAACAGCTCTATTGTAGTCCAGCCTTTACTTCAGAGACAAATGTGCGTCACTTTGTAACACAGGTTATAAATCTCACCTAGCTGGCTAGTAGTCCTTACCTAGGTACTGTCAGGGCCCTCATACTCTGCTTCTGACTGCCTAGTAGTCCTTACCTAGGTACTGTCAGGGCCCTCATACTCTGCTTCTGACTGCCTAGTAGTCCTTACCTAGGTACTGTCAGGGCATGCCCACATACTCTGCTTCTGACTGGCTAGTAGTCAGTCTTAGCTAGGTACTGAGCATGTACGACTCCCAACAAAGATGGCACAGAAGTAAGATATCTCACTATGTAGCTAAAACAGAGAGCTCAACACACTGGGTGAAAAGAGGAGCTGTAGCTATGTGCAGTACAACAGAAATATTTTTTAAAACGTTTTTTGAAAATTAAACCACATAAACCTATTCTGGTACAACATCTAAATAGAATTATGAACCTAAAAATGGGCAAAATATGAGCACTTTAAAAGATGAAACTGGTTGCTCCAGTAGGAAATGATGCAGGAAAGTAAAGTGATCCATCCTTAGTAGTCTGGATCAACGACTACATTTTCCGTACATCGTATCTGGCGCTACTGGATGGCCCTTGCCTTCCTCTCTGTGAGTTGCCATTCTCAAATTCCATTTGCTTTCGGGATATAACTAAACAGCTAACTTTGAGCTAGCAAGCTACACGAAATTTTAGACCGTCCAACATAGCAGGCATGCTTGTGTCTTTCAGGGAATGATTGTAAATGTTTTTGGGAGCGATTGGTGGGATTGCAATATTGTAAAGGGCATTTTCTTTTGCACTCAACCAAAACGAGTTCCTTTCCCAGGACTATTTTGCCACTGCTGCTCTGGCCATTCTGCTCCATTAATTTCACTGAAAGCCACCTTTCTGTCATTTCAATGGTTACAGCACTGTAGACAATGACACACATGCAGTAAAAAGCTGCGCACAGTGGCCAGTATGGTTCAGTGGCAGGGCAGGCGCACATGTGCTGAGAGGTTATGCCTCGATGCAGAGGGTTCAAATCAGACCTGTGACGATTTCCTGCATGTCTTCCCCTCTCTCTCCCCTTTCTTACACAACTGTCCTGTCCAAAATTAAACCTGGAAAAGCCCCAAAAATAATCTTTAAAAAAGCTGCACACAAACATTATTAAGGTGCTGTTGTGTTTCTGCAGTGTCTCATTTCTATTCTTGCTCTTTACTGACCGTCTCTCCAGCATCCTAACCCTCTCACGGGAGCAGCTGAAGGACAGGCCTTCTCTGCCTCTCCCAGGACACATGCATTTCAATTGAAATTTCACACACTTAGCTTCTATCAAAAGCTCATGAGGGGGAGAGGGGGACTGACATCCCTGCTACCAAGAAGACCTTGGAGAAGGGGAAGATTAATGATCACTGACACCGAGCTAAATGCAGTGTTGCCAACCGTTTTCCCATGAAAGTAGCAAGCACCAGCTCCAAAAGTAGCTAAAAGTAGTTAAGATGACGTCATTACGCAATAATTAGCAAAAAGCTTAAGTGGTTGTGTCAGCAAGGTAGATACAAAGAAATAGAAATCTTTAGTCAAATTTAGTCAACAGAACAGAAGGGTGGTGACCATTTTGGCAGATACTAGAGAGAAATATCTTGCGTGCTCGTGGGACAATACTTTTATATGCATATATATATATATATATATATAAATATATATATATACATATATATATATATATATATATATATATATATATTTTAGTCGTGCAACAGAAAACTGAGATTGGACAGATAGTCTAGCTAGCAGTCTGGATTTACCCTGCAGGAGATCTGAGGAGCAGTTAGCCATAGTCTTCAGAACGCCAACATAAAGAAATTGGAAGGGGGCGGACATTAGGCTGAAATGAGGGACTGTGTAATACCAGAAGTGGAACGTTGTGGATATAGACTTTACAGACGCTGAAGGGGCATTTTTGTGTGGGTATCTGGCACTGAGAGCCATTGACCAAGCGTCATTATTTGACGAGTTGGGAGTGAGAATGTGTTAGTTGCACAGAATCCGGTGCACGATAGCGATTCAGCTCGTTTATGCTGTTCCTTCAGTGAGTTTATTTTGAGTGTTTTCAAATTGACTATTATATCTATGTCATGTACCAATATTTGAACCTCACATCTGGGCGCTGACGACTTCGCGGAGCATTACCAACTGCACACTGAGATCTGACACGAAATGAGAAAATGAGGCATCTGGTTTGTCGACGGGCCGTCTGAGAGCAGAGTCCATCACTGAGCCTGCAGATACATTGACCTCAATCTGAGTGTAATGGGGAGAAGATTGATGTGAAATGCTGAGCGAAGACGAGACGGCTGCTCCTCTGTCCCTTTGTGAAAAGCTAATCAACTAATAAGAAACAAACACTGATATAACGTGGGAGACGGGAAGATTGTGTGTGTGTGTGTGTGAGTGAAAGAGTCACACCTAATTCAAAAGGTAAATACACACAAACACGCCTGTATTGCTAGATTAATGAGGGCATTTGGCTGGCGCATGAAGAGACTACAACTTGCATTTTGGTGTGCAGCCCTGCGTTGTAGAAGGGCGACCACTGAACCATGTAACCTTGGAAATTACCTGATGGTTGGATTCTTTACATAAGCCTTGATGATAATAAGATATAATATATAACAACATCACCGGACCTATAATTTTTAGGTTATAGTTCATATGGTTCACGGTTCACACTGGAAATCTTCGAGACTGCATGAAGAAGACATTAAAAGAGACACTTGACATGAGGTAATGGACTCAAAACATTTTTTTTTGTTATTCTTTTGTGATCATTGATTTATTGATTTTTGGCTCCTTGAACTACAGCACGGCGCACCAAGACTTCCCTGCAGATTTTCTAACGACTGCTACCTGACTGCTGATACATTCTACAATTGACCATCCTAACTGGAAATACGTACGACTAAATAGAGCTAAAATAAATTGACATTTAGATGGACTAACTTTGAATTATTTCCCACAACAGAAATCTGAATGGGTGAGTCAATGTACACTGAACAAAATTATAAACGCAACACTTTTGTTTTTGACCCCAATTTTCATGAACTCAAGATCTAAGACTTTTTAGCAGTAAACAAAAGGCTTATTTCTCTGAAATGGGTTACGGATAGGGTTCATCCCTCCTCTCTCTTTCTCTCTCTGACTGCAGTTTGTCGTCATCATAACCGACTTGAGTGGGCAAATGCTCTGATTTGATGGCATCTGGCACTCTGGAGAGATGTTCTCTTCACGGATGAACCCTAACAATAACACCAGATACTGACTGACTGACCCCCCCCCCAATACAGTAAAAGTGCACATTTTAGAGTGGCTTTTTATTGTGGCCAGCCTAAGGCACACCTGTGCAATAATCATCAGCATCTTGATGTGCCACACCTGTGAGGTGGATGGATTATCTCGGCAAAGAAGAACTGCTCATTAGACTGATTTGTGAACAATATTTGTGAGAAATAAGCCTTTGGTGTACATAGAAAAAAATATTAGATCTTTGAGTTCAGCTCATGAAAAAGTGTTTGGTGTTCATAATTTTGTTCAGTGTATGTTGCATTAATAGAAGGTAGACATTTAAATGTTCACGTAAAATTGTTGTGAAACCAAATATACAAATGATAGGAAATCATGCATAGTTATAGCATATTCTGTATGACTTCATACTTCACTTGAGATACCAAGATTTTAGGATGTTTCCGGCCGATTCAAACTGTTCCTCCTGATATCTTCTCCTCTCAGAAAATAAAAAATAAACGTATTGTCATGAAAGACAGTAGGAATAGGAAATGGCGATAGGTGTAAACCGAGCCATGGGTATCCTGCTCTGCCTTTGAGAACATGAAAGCTCAAATGGGCCAATCTGGAATCTTGCCCCCTACTGTTTGTCAAGACAAGTGAACAAAGGCAGCCATGTAACTTTTCCTCATGTATAACAAATGACGCAGGCAGGAGGTCAGTAAAACAGCAGGGAGGACTAGCTGACGACTGAAATATTTATAGTTGCTCAGAAACCTCGGAATATATGCAACATTTGTACAAATAAGAAGTTTAAGTGCAGCATAAATAATGTAAAGAACAGAGGTGGAAACAAACAGAGACATCTTTCTGCCTTTAGAAAACGTGACCGTTTTGGCTAATACACCTATCTGTAACTTAATGGCGCTAACCCACTGCTAGCTGCAGCTCTACTCGGCTCAAACTCCTTTTTCCATTGCATATTTAGTACCACCTCATGTGTGAGGCGAGCGGGGCTGGTCATCATAGCGATGCCACAGGAAACTGCGTGACACACAGGCAGAACGTCTAAGTGTGTTGTTTTTGATTCTCAGCATGTGGCTGTTTTCCAGAAGACAAATTTTGTTTCAAATATAAGCTTTAAGCAGCAAAAAAAAAAGACGCTGGCTAAAAAATTGTTCAAGAGGACACCCCCCGTCTTCCGCTAGCAATTATGACGCAGTGATTAGTGACAATTCTCTCTGACCAAACAGTAGTCTGCAGGTTTTCATGTCACCTTTTGGTGTTGCTTGGTACCTTAACAGAGGTGGTACTAAAACAGTCTACAGATACTATGTTACACAGGCTCTGTCTTCTGCAGACCACTCTCCCTTTAAAAACTCACTCGTCCCTAGCTTCCATGAAGTACAGCTGAGCTGACGATGTGTTTGGCTAGTCCTGGGGTCTTTGGGGTTGGGCCGCAATTGAAAAAAATCTAAAATTCTGTTTTGAGAAAGCTGAATCGCAATTGCATCAAGACAACTCTTATTTACAGAGGATGGCAAGACAGCAGTGACAGCAAACCCAAAGTCACTCATGTCGCAGTGCTATGTCTCAGCACAAACAGGTGCAGCTAAACTAACCTGAAGTCTACGAAACAAGATCCACATTACCCAGCTTCACCACACCTACCAACCGCGGCCCTGCACGAGCTGTCACACAACAGTGGTTAACAACTTGTTCAATCGACCCAGGGTTTCCCAATCCAGCAACGAGTGCGTTCACATAAAAAGGGGGCAGTGTTTGCACCATATAACCAACCACAAACATGGACAAGTCTGCCATATTTTACACAAGAAGAGCAAACAATAAACTCAGAAATATGAAAAACCCAGACACGTTATACAGGCTAAAAGCAATACAGTCGCTGCTGCTAAATCCAGTAAGCTGTCAAAAAAAATCTGAAATAAAAAATAAAATTTCTAACTGTTCATAGTGCACATCTTACTATCCGCGGTGACGCTGTTATCGACCAAGTATTGATTGGTCAATAGGTGGTGCTTTTACACCGGTTGATCTCTAATCTCCAACATAACTTGCTCCTCAGTAGGCTAGGTGTTCAGAATAAATAACCATTGCGATGCAACCCGGTCCAAAAGTGACGCTTGGTCAGATGCCTTGGCCGTTTGTTATGGACGCAAAAAGAATCTGCGGCGTAAGAACAAGACAGTTAAGTTTAGGAAAAGATGGTGGGTGAGGCTACAATGTACATTTTAGTGACACGCGGGACAAGAACCCCGCTCTCCTGGGGAAAAGTCCTGTGTTGTTTTGACCCATCCCCCCCCGGTCGAGCTGCTGCTCTGCCCGGTGCGTTCCATACAGATGCTTAAGAGTGATTTTTGCTTTGGGATCTGACGCTGAGAACGTCAGTATTTGGCGAGTTGAGAATAAGAACGGGTTGCAAATACTGACACTTGATCAGGAACCCATACCTTGTTGGAACTCTAAGCTCCAGTTGTTGCCTTGCAGGTGGAGATACATCACAGAGGAGAAAGCCTTTACTCCCTCTGCTCCTCACTCAGGGGCTCCATGTCTACTTCAGGTTAGTCTCGCTTCCAGACCTTCCTCCACAATGCTGCAAAGGAAGGTCTGTCTAGTCCACACAGCATTCCTGGATGGGAGAAAAACATGCTCTACTTTATTGGCTATTGGCTAACCATAGTCCTCATAAACTTGAGCAATCCCAGAAGTGGAACATCGTGGATATAGACTAGCGTCAGGTGCACCAATGTTGAGCTGCAGCAGTCCAAACAACAATATTCTTGTTGTCCTTAATTCAACTCCTTAACTTCTTATGGGACATGAAATCTGCTCCCTCTCTCGAAAGCCCTGTCTTTTTTACAGCAGCAGTCAATGTGTTGATGAAAGTAATGAATACATGGAATACGAACCAATTACAGAACGTTACTTTTTAGAGCTATATTTACAAATGGTTCATGAGAACAGCCTGCTATGAGACACGGTTGATGCTCTCTCTCCACCTGTCATATACAATAATCACTCAGCAGAGAGCCACCTGTGTCAGGTGGCTCTCTGCTGAGTGATTGATAGCTTGTTGATATGCTGTAATGAGAAGCCCAGCAAGACACACATACACGCACATGCATGCACACACACACAGGCACACACACACAGATACAGAGCCAATTCCCAGAGAAAGAGACTGAACAGCATTGATTTAGGTGAGCATCTGTGTTTGCGATGCCATTGATACCTTTACGTAACCCAAACACGTGTTCAGTGTGAGATAAATGCCTCTTGGAAATGTAGTGATCCTCAGAATTGGGATGGCATGACGTGACATCACATTATGGTTGAACTGTACTGTTTAAGCCAAACCCCCAATTTCCACAGGATGTGTAACGGCTGCGGAACAGCTCCGCTGCACGTCGCCTCCGTGCTCCACGGTCCGTCAACACCCACCAGGAACGGCTGCGGCCGTGACTGACAGCTGAAGTCTCGAGGACCCACGAAATCTTGCGAATTCACGTAGAATAGAACCACAAAACCAACAACAGTTTGTTTCCATCCAGAGGAATAGAGGGGAAACAACTCTGTGCTGTGTTTTCAAGGTGTAGTGCAGGGAGATATGATCCGCCATGAGCACGCTCTATTTTATTTTGAATGTTTACCGGATGTTTTATTTTGTTTCTGTGCTCGACTTCCTGTCCCGCACTTTCTGCTGTGTGATAATTGCTGAGCTGCTTTAAATCAATCACAACATATTATTAGCTAAAATCTCGTACATCTTGATGCAGTTTTGCATCTAAACCAGGGGTCTTCAACGTTTTTTAAGCAAGGACCCCTCAGCTGAAAAACACGGACCCCTTACTACAAATGTATAAAATTGAGTTGCGTATTAAACTGGGCCTAAAGCCTTTACACATACTTTCATGATGCATACAATACTAAGCTTTAAAAATAATTGTTGAAATATTCATAGATTTATACACCATGTTTTAATGTTAAAATGTGGCTTAATGCTTAAGCTCAACTGTCTCTTTGGATGGCTACCTAATGGCTACCTTAACTATATGCCAGTAAGCCTATAATCATTGTACTTAAAAGAAAAAGTGTCTTCATTAATGTGTTGATTCATGTTAATGTATATTTTTGGACAATAACTTGGCAAACCCCCTGCAGCAACTCTGAGGACCCCCAAGGGGTCTCAGACCCCCTGTCGAAGATCTTCAATCTAAACCACTCTTAAACAAATTTCTCTGAACCTTCTGGATGTAGAGAAATTAAGCTTTTAATTTTCTAAACAAACTATTGATCCATCTCCTCTACGGTTACCATATCTTTATGGCCGTCTGTGTCCACGTTGTTAAAATACAGCCAACAACCTGACTCTTTGAATGAATTGAGATAAATCAGCTCGGTGTCAAATTGTAATAATTAATAATAATTGAGGTGGCAGTAGCTCAGTCAGTAGGGAGATGGGTTGGGAACCGGAGGGTCGCTGCTTCAAGTCCCCATTTGGATATGGTGTTGGACTGGTAGCTGCAGAGGTACCAGTTCACCTCCTGGCCACTGCCAATGTGCTCTTGTGCAAGGCACCAAACCCCCAACTGCTTGGGGCACATCCCCCCCCTCCACTCTGACATCTCTCCATTAGGGCATCTATAGGTACTGAGCATGTGTGTGTACTCCAGGCCTGTGTGTAATGTGTGTAATGTGTGTAATAATAATAATAATAATAATAATAATAATAATAACAGTAAAAACATTGCATAGCTTTAAAACTCTTTGAGGGTGTAACTTCTCAAATGTACCTACGGGTAAAAATAAAGTAACCTGAACCTGCAGAGGTGGACGGAAATAAAATTAAACCTCCTCTGATTCATGTTTCTGCCTGCTAACCCCTCAACCTTCCCTTCTCCACCACCTCTTCATGAAACCCCCGAGCAACGGTTTGATCATCATTACCATAGATTAACTTTCTCTAACATTAACGGATGTTGTCTCTGCAGGCTGAGTGCCTGCCTGCTGCAAATGACACGATGCTCGTGTCTTTTATCTCTGACCGACAGATGCAAGTGTAAGCGTAGCTAAATAAAGCCGAGCGCGTTGATTATGCCACTAAATACATACACAAGGAAAATTAGTGCAGAAATGTATGCTGAAAATCAACACTGTGGCACTGTAGAAGCTTACATAAGTAATGATTTGTAATGAATTTGAGTTATTATCCCCCCCTGAGAATTATTGTCTTTTTAAAATGAGTACAGTTGTTTGTGTAAATCCATTCCGACCTAGTTACACAGTGTGGGTGGCTCAACGTAATAAGCAACAAACATGGTGACAACTTTTGTTGTTGTAGGAGGAAATAACTATCGGGCTTTTTCCCGATCTAACAGAATAGAGTCCTCCAAACCATACGATGATATTGGTGGTTTATTCCAACCCGCTAATGCAGGGGTCTCCAACAAGGTGTTTGGTGTTTAACGCCTACAATAAGGCAGTGGTTAAGGTTAGGGTTAGGTACCTTGAAGTTAACGTTGTTAGCGCTGCCTGGAAGTCGATGTTGGGGGCTTAAAACACCATTGAGCCGCCAACAAGTAGCTTGCATGTTTTCCATTAGCTCGCCAAGAGGTTGACAAACTGAGACACAAAATGACCATGATATTAAAAGTGAGGTAGCTCACTTTGTGGACCATAGAAGTGTGAAGTGGTTCTGTTCTCTTGGACCCTGATGGAAATATTTTTAGTGATATTTATTATACTGTTACAGCAGCAAAATATCAGTCATACAACACAGAATATAAATATAAATGAAATTTTGATGTAAAGGGAAGATTTTTCATAAGCTTTGCGTATTGCAATTTCATACGAGTACAAACAGTAGTGTGTTACAAATAAATGAAGGTGATGTGATGCATGTAGCTTTTGGTCACTTTAGTTTTTTTTGTTTTTTTTTAAAGTAGCCCTTAGATAAAGAAACGTTTCATAAAGTAACGCCCCCGTATCGGTGGAAGGAAATACAAACTCATATCTAATCCGGAGAAGGTCGCAGTTTGTTTAGGTTTAGGTACCAAACCTACTTAGTTAAGTTTAGAGGAAGATGGATGTTAAAGGTCCAGTGTGTAACGTGTTTATTTATTCATTATCAAACATGGTGTCCACAACCATCAATTCTAAGTATTCCTATTGGCCTGAAATTTTATATTTCCATTTGCATGAACTGGGGTAGATGCTCCATAGTCATGCTCCATCTTGAACTACGTTAGCCGGTGAGGGACATACAGGACGTACTGCTCCGCCTTTCACGTTTTCACTTGATAAACTCACAGGTGGTGTTAATGCTGCTAACGGGTTTTGTCGCTTCCCGGCCCCGGCAAGTTTGAACAAGGAAACATGGAGGACAACACGTATTCAAAATCCACATTTCAGGAACAGAAGATTTTATCTTTTCCCAGAAAAAGAAAAATGAGATTGAAAAGAGCATGAGACCGGCTTTTTAAAGCGTGAAGGCTACCGTAGCTGTAATACGTACTTTGAATTACGTGGTGCGAGAGAGTGGATGGCGATACACGATCTCAACTCTAGATGGGAGAAATTCCTACACACTGGACATTTAAGGTTGAATTCAGATTCAATTTAGTTTATTTATAAAAGGGGACAGTGCAAATTTAAAAAAAAACAGGATTTTTCATGGATAAAAATATGCCTGGAATTAGCCAAAAGGTTATTTTTCATGTAGTATAGTCCCCTGTCCTAGATGTTGAAAAAAGGCTTTATAAAATACATCGGCAACAATAGATGGAGATCCCCCGTCCTACCCTGTTAATATTGTACGTGGCTTTTTATTTTGCAAATGTTCCACCAAAACAAGTTCCTTCCTGAGACTATTTCTCAGAGCCGACAGCGCTGAGTCCGGACCTTATTGCCGCCCATGATGATTGTGAGTGTTTGTTTCTACTATCCCAGAATGCATCTGTGGTGTAGTCAGATGTAAGACTAGGGCTGTCTGGATTTCATTTGTTGTGGAATTGAGAAAACGCAGCAGTGTTCAGATATGCAAAAAGGAAAGAAGGTTTCTTGAGGCAATGTTGCAGAGGCCTGCTGTTGGCTGCACAAGATTTAATCAAACTAACAGTGGTCGGTCCTCTCATGCGTGATTGCACATATACAGTCTGCACCAATCAGATTAGAGACAGCAGATGTACCTGTTGTAGGGAGTTAATCAAAAAGAGAAAGGGAAGGCCTTCTTAACGGGAGCTGTGGTGCAGGAGATATGTAAACGGTCAATGTGGGATCATCTCCACCAATTAGAGTGATTAAAACGCTGCTAAGCACGGGTGCATCGTTAGTCATTGTCCTGCTTTGAGCCCGCGGGTGATGGAGAGCGTAAAACCTGCGTGACGCCCTCGACCTGCAGACATTCAGCTTAGGGTTTAAGGCTTTACGTTAGGAGAAAGACACCGTCCTTAAAAGGTTAAGTGTTTCCCTACAGAGATAGAAATCAAATCCTAAAAAACACGTAATTCAAAGTGGACATAAACAAAATAAAACTCTCAAAAACCGTCTACGCTGTTCCAACAATCACCACTCGGGTCTGTTAATTCACTTATTTAGATATGCTGGCTCTATACACGATAAAAGTACTCTTTAATTAAATGGAGTCACGTTTTGCTGATGTGACCTTTTTGGACTTTGCTGAGGATTATAAAAAACATGTCTTTGTTATGTAAATGTGAAAAGTGAAATCTGGGCTGCATTACATTTATGTAGCAGGTGGCATTCAGCCATCAGTCATTTTCCATCACAGCTCCTATACTCTCTTTTTCTCACAACAGGGGGGTCCACATACATGAGCTGAGCTCTGCAACCTGGGCTGCTTTCCCCTCCCCATCCTCCTCCCTCTGTAACTGTGTTGGAAAGGAGTGTATGTAAGCTGTACCCTTCATTTTGATCCACTATAGCACAATGCAACGTGGTTGAGTTTTCCAGGAGGAAAAGAATAAGCAGAAGAACCCGCAAAAACCTTTTATTATAAGATTTTTTAGGTTTTAATGCCTTTATTTGATAAGACAGCTAGGTGAGAAAGGTTAGAGAGGGGAAAAAATTGCAAGCATGTGACTGCAGCAGTACAACAGGAGAGGAAACTGTCAGCTCACAGCAGATGGAGTGCAGACTGTCATTAGTATTACTGCTGGAAAACTCTTCCACGAGTCAAAAGGCATCTAACTGAGAAGGACTCTGATCAATAAGCTCTCGCCAACACAATCAAACAGAGATCATAAGTGCCTCCAGCTGACGACAGAGAGCCGGCCGAGGCAGGCAGCTGCGCATCGTGCAGCTGATTGAGAGTAAACACAGGAAACACTTCAGACATTTAGGCTCTTGTGTTGTAGTCAAGCTCCAAAACACTTCAATTCAATTCTAATTGTATTCATTGTATCAAATCATAACAAATTATCTCTAGACACTTTACAGACCGAGTAGGTCTAGACCACATTATAAAGACCCAACAATTTCAACCATTTCCCCATGAGCAAGCATTTAGTGCAAAAATGGCTATCTGACGTGCCGGTTTGGGGTGAGATGAAGAGTGGCAATTATAATAACAATAAAGATAAAGGAACTATGACTAGAAATAATATTTGTAGCAGTTCAGGGCATAGCAGGACACTGCCGGGCGTAGTGGGGCATAGCAAGATGTAGAAGGGCGTAGCAGGGCATACAGGGCGTCGAAGGGCATAACAGGGTGTTGTAGAGCATAGTACAGGGCATAGTAGAGGGTAGCAGGTTGTAGCAGGGCATAGCAATGCATAGTAGGATATAGCAGGGCGTAGTAGGGGGTAGCAGTACACTGCAGTCACTGTTCTATTATTTTGACTATTATTGCCCCTGTGCATCACACCCCCAACCGGCACTGTCAGACTCAGATGTTTCTTCCTAAAAGGGAGTTTTTCCTTGCCACTGTTGCACTAGTTGCTTGCTTTTGGGGGAATTACTAAAACTGTTGGGCTTTGTAAATTATAGAGTGTGGTCTAGACATGCTATATCTGTAAAGTGTCTCAAGATAACTTTTGTTATGATTTGATACTATAAATAAAATTGATTTATTGCAGGGCATAGCAGGTAAGCAGCAGGGCGTAGTAGGGCGTAGCAGGGCGCCGAGCAGGACCACGGGGGCAGCTGCAACCATGAGTTAGATGAACCCAAATCCAACAGTTTCAAAGATTTCAAACATACTAATTATGTCTATATGTATGTAAAAAGGTTGGAGATCAGGGTTGAAAACAGAAATAAAAGTCTCCAAGACGAGTTAATACGGACTAGACTCCCCCCCCCGTTGTTCTGTACAGTGTCCTTGAGACCACAGATAAAATTGTGAGTTGACAAAAATCTTTCACTGTATTTATAACCTTGTCTAGTTATCCCGAGTTAAACTAAACAAAGTATCAGCGCTTCCTTTTTCCTCTGTTGCTGTTTTCTTTCAAGGGCAGAGGAGCAAAGTTATTCTGGGAGAGCTGTGGAACATATCAATCAAGTTTTCTTCCTTTTCTGCAACATAATCGTTAGCTGTAAAATATGGATTACAATATGGATAATACTGAGCAGTCGATTCACAGTCACAGTGTTGGTAAAACTGCCTTAAAAAGCTTCTGATCACATAATCACTTTTTAATTTGGTTTTAACAAAGATGTGAATGTCTGATTATGATCTAAATGTCATTTCCATGATTAAATATTCAGAAGATGATGTAATATTTTGCAAGAAAGAGGTCAAGTTTAATATATTATTGCATCATATATATCAGCACCATTAGTCCCGAATGCGGACCAGCTTCAGACTTCGAAAAACTCTTCTTGGTCGCTTGTTTGTTTGTCTAGTGTTGGCCGTGTGTGTGTGCGTGTGTGTGTACATTTTACTGTGCCCCCTCTCCAGGTTTCTGCTTCTTTCTCTCCATGTCTCCATATATACAGACGTCAAAAACTCTTCTTGGTCGTTTGTTTTTTGTCCAGTTTTGACGGGTGTGTGTGTGTGTATATATATTTGTGTTTGTGTGTGTGTCTGCGTGTGTGTGTACATTTTACTGTGTGACCTCCCCAGGTTTCTGCTTCTTTCTCTCCATGTCTCCATATATTCTCTCTGTGTATCCATCTTTTATTCATGCAGCAGACCCTGCAGTCATCCTGAACCATCCTGCAGTAACCCCTCCACTAGCAGACGTAAAAAGTTGGAGAGGGAGAAGTTTTTATTCATAGATTGAGTTAGAAAGGGATGAGGACCAGAAAGGACATGGTGGTAGGATACCTGAGTTATAGAAAACCAAGACAATCACAGACAAATAAGAAATCATTAAACCAAAAGTTCCCGACGGACGAACACACCAGAGAACGTCAACGGTGGCAGAAGTGCAGACTTAAGTTCATGCATTGAAAAAGGAAATGTTATGTTTTGTGTTTGTTAACGTTATCTTTTTCCAGAAATTTTAAGTGTGGGAAATAAGGTCAGATTGGCATTAATATTTAGCATATTTATTTCCCTTTTCTAATATTTTATCCTCAGTTTATCACCGTAAAATACATATAACTAAATACAAGAAAGCACAAATAAAAAGACAACATGGGATTGTCTTGGCTTTCTTACCTCTTTTAAAAATGATTCTATAACAATGGAGTCTAAGTTCCAAAGACTGTACATTTTATTATGCTTATATACAATTAACCTTTGCATATCTGCAAACAAGTCTCTGCTGATTGAAACGCAATTTGTGTCCAGTGTCAACATTAGAGCTGTAAACTTTCATTTCAGCTTCAATTTGTTATAAACGGCTGTGAGGCATTCACCCCCACCTCACAGTTCTGCACTCAAAATGAAAACTGCCATTTGTGACTCCAGAAGACAGGAAGCTGGATGTTGATTGTGTTTAATTAAAAAGCTGTCTGCCTGTCAGGCTGGCTGCACTTTTTGGCTTGTTGTTCTTATGTTTATGCCAAATCTGAAAACCTGAACACAATGGAAAACACAGGGAGCACAACTTTTTTTTTAATAAGCCTCCAATCTGCGCCTGCAGAGCGACACAGGAATCTCTCCTCATTCGTGGCTTTCTTTACACCCTGATTAGCTGCATTCATCAAAAGGACACTGTAGAAACAAGACAGCACCATTTTTCATTCACCAGCTGAAAAGGTTTTCCACCCTTACTGCATTAAACCAAGTTTAAAGGGTAACTACCCCTTTTTTCAACCTGGACCCTAATTTCCAATGTTTGTGTCTAAGTGACTGATGAGAACAACCATCTCTGACAGTGGTCCAGTATTAAGCGAGACAAATCACAGAGTGTGGACTGGTAGCTGGAGAGATGCCAGTTCACCTCCTGGGCACTGCCAAGGTGCTCTTGAGCAAGGCACCGAACCACCCTCAACCGCTCAGGGTGACGTAAACACCTCCTGTTTACATCCAGTACACCAGAGTGATGATGAGATATGAGGTTTTGGGTGTGTTAGTTTAAATAGAGATTAGTTCTACTGGAAATAAAAAACACTCGGTGCACTGAGATCACTTTTGGCTCAAAACTTTGCTTGAAAACCAAAATGTAGCGGTGCAAATGTAGCCTGTGATCACATGCTCCAACAACTCCACCACCTCTGGAAGACTCGAGGAAATCCTGTTTTACACAGCTGCATGTAAACAGGAATATTAGCGGAACATTCACTATCACTAGCCAAGAAAACTGCTTAGAGGAATATTGACTTTTTCAGAACTTCTGCCTCACAGCAAGAAGGTTCTGGGTTTGAATCCAATTCCTGTCTGTGTGGAGTTTGCATGTTCTCCCCGTGTATGCGTGGGTTTTCTCCGGGTGCTCTGGTTTCTTCCCACCATAAAGACATGCATGCTGGGTATCTAGGACTACAGTTGAAAATTAGTCAAATGGCCAACACTGGCGCATTTACAGAAATGTTAATTAATGTGTATTGTCTTGATCAAATAAGTAAATCTACTACAATAAGAGCAAAAACCTGGAATATTATGTGCATGTAAACGTAGTGTAGTGTGTCTGCAGTTGTTTCTGGAAATGGCTCCTGATGACAGAGTTGACTCTGGGCGATGAATGGGCGATGTTAAAATGATTTTGACCATCCAAACTGTCGCTTTTTATTGTTTGCATCTGCAAATGGCGCCTTAATCAAACCACATAATGGGTTGAATGGTATTACTGCTGATTAGATGGCCCTGGCTCTGCGTCCCTCATCTCTCTTCTCACTTATTTTCTCTTAGTTTGTCTGCTCCTTTTCTTTCTCGCTGATGTCCTTTCATTTGTAACCAGCTCTTTTCATTTCACTCTTTTCTCTTCCTCTCATTCTGAGTTGGACAGAAGCAATTAAGGTACTCAAAAACATTTGCCTAATTGTTGCAATTTGCAATAAAAAGGAATCTCGGGGTTACAACTCAGTCAATAACATCTTTAGTCTGTGTTACTTTCCTGAGATAGATTTACAGTTTGTCTGATATCTATCACAAATAAACGTCTATGAATCCACTCAGGTTGTCATCACATCTATAGTTTGTTTGCTTTGGTCAGTTGAGTTCGTAAACTTGAGTGTTTTCTCCTCGGTTCGGATTCACACAGAGAAAAATCTAAGCGAACCAAAATGCATTAAATTCAAATTACGAGTACACCAATGCATTCTCATGACGTTCGTTTGAAATTGTACAAACATTTATGCACACCAATTTGTATGACGTGCTCTGGTTTATTGGCATTTCTTTAAACCAATCACAATCGTATTGGGTTGTGCTAAGCTCCAGACGGAGCCTCTGCTTAATAGTCTCAGGAAGCAACTTGTTTTGGTGGAGCATGTGTACGTTCAAAAGTTGTTTAAGTTGTGCAACAGAAAACTGGACAGATAGTCTAGCTAGCTGTCTGGATTTACCCTGCAGAGATCTGAGGAGCCGTTTACCATAGTCCTAGGTCTACATTTATCATGACAAAAAGGTGACAACAAAGGCAACAAGTAGGCGATGAAAAGGTGACAAAGAGGCTACAAAAACGTAGTAAAAAGGTGACAAAAAGGCAACAACTAAAGAGACAAAAAACAGTTTCTACTTATGTTACGTAACCCTGGTTGTGCAACAGAAAACTCAGATTGGACAGATAGTCTAGCAAGCCGTTAATGAAAAGCGATCAAAAGGCAATGAAAAGGTGACAAGGAGGCTACGAAAAGGCGGTAAAAAGGCAACTAAAGGAAGCGCCTTGCGCAGGTGCATTTAGGACATGTCCAAATCTACTTTTGTTAGTTTGATGGTGGAAAAAAGGGTTGGCGCGAGAGCATTGCATTTAATATGGAGGATTTGCACATCTTTTTTAATCTTCTGCATGTGTGTGTGCTGCGGCGCATCCCTGTGTGTGTAACAAGCAGTGTGTGTGCGCGCTGTGTACGAGCCTAGCAGCATTTTACTAGTTTACTATTAAAATAACAATGAAATGCTGCGTTACTGACTTCAGACCAGGTTTTTGTTGGAAATAACGCGATCACTTCTTGTTGCTTCAAGATAGCAATTCACCCAGAATGCACCTGAACACACCTCCCTGTAAGACCAGCATGCCCAAACGCCATTATAAGGTTAAGGTGCAGCAACTAAGCCAAATGGATGTAACTAAAAGACTTTCTCAGATATGATTGTAGTTGGAGTTCTTTAGGTTTGAGTTTTTTGAGTCTTAGTTATTTATGATCTGCTCAAGCTTTTCGAACACTTTAAACACATATGGTGATAACAACAATCCAAAATTATGTGAAAAAGAGACAATACTACCAAAAAGAGACACAAATGTACCACAAAGAGACGCATACCGACTACAGACGCTAAATAACCAAAGAGACTTCAAAGAGACGCAACACAACTACAAAGAAACAAAATCCCAAAAAGAGAAAATTGCATTTTTTTGTTGAAAAACGTAACATTTTCTTGAGTAAGGATACCTAAACCCCTCGCCAAATATGCACGCCTAAGACATCCAGAAAACGAGGGAAAACACAGAGAGGGTAGAAAGTGATATCGTTGTTTGGTTTGGAGGACTTTAAAGGAATCTAGTTTGGAACGTAAACGCAACACAACACAAAAAAGATTCAGCGAGAACTGAGACACCATCACGACTACTTTGTATTTGTGAACAAGAACCTCTCATAGAGTCCAAGGCCGACAGGAATGCGTTATCACAGCAGTAGCATAAAGAAAGAAGTCTGGAGTATTAATGCTGAAAGGGGAAGGTCCGTCACATTATCTCACAGCTACAGAGGGAAAAAGACATCCTGTCTGTTAGAAAAGAGATTCCGCTGCAGAGTATTGCATCCCATTACCCGTCCATATGGATGGAAGACAGAAGATAATTGAGGAGGAAGAGGAAGACGTTTCTGTCAAGGGAGTAGACAGACATTCTAGGGCAGAGGGAGACAAAACAGAGATGAGTGAAAGAATAGAAACATATCAGAAAGAAGAGACGATAAAGGAAGAGAGGAAGGAATTCAAAAAGAAGTAGGAGAGAGCAAAGAGGAAGTAAGTATAAGGAGGGAAAGGTTAAGATATAAAGGAAGGAAGAGTGGGGAAGAGGAAATATAAAAGAAAGGAAAGAAGGCAAGAAAGATAGGAAGCAAGAGAAAAACTAATGAAGGGTGTTTGGAGATGAAAGAGGAAGCAAGAAATAGAGAGGAAAGACAGGAAGGACATAATCTGTCCCAAAGCAGACTATCCTCAACAAGGCTCATTAAAAACATATTTGCACATTTACCTCATACCAAACAGCAGTTTTACTGTCTATTTTATGTTGTTCCGAGTGGTTACTGCAGAACGAATGAAAGATTTCTTGCAAATCTTTTTCCAGGCCAGTGGAACTTTGTATCGTCTGCCTGATGGTAGTAAAGTAAAGAGAGCTCTTTGTCTTTTAAATGTCTCATATACAAATTCCAGAGTGTAAACATTTAGAGCAACAACAAGAGGACATGTAACTTTCATGTCATGCAGGATAAAGTTGCCGAACATCAAATGGCTCGCTTTGTTTGACACAGCGCCGCTCACACAGCAGTAAGCTCACAGCTGGATGAACTGTGGCAGCTGGTGTTGTGTGCTGGATTCAGAAAGTGTTTGTGTTATTTCCAAAGTGTTGTGGTTGTGTTATTTCTAAATAAAAGATGGACCCATTTGGTTGTCTTTTGACTGTCGCCAGCTTGGTTCTTTGGGGACCATTGTTGGGCCAGAGGGGGGGAGCTGGTGCAACCCGTTCTCACTCCAAACTTGGGCAGTGGCTGTCAGTGGCATGTCATGAGCCCACCCACAATCTTTTCCTATACCTAACTGTGTCAAAAGTGAAGCCAAGAGTCCCCACCCAGCGTGTTTACATTAAGCTGTTTACATCTGGGTTGTCCTTAGTCTATATCGACAACGTTCCACTTCAGGGATTGTTTAGGTGGCGCTGGATGTTCCTCTGAATGTCTCTCGATTTCGGCCGAATGTCTGTCACATTCCTTTTCCTTTGTGTTGGCGTTCTAACTTCCGGTGGATTTCTGAGGACTATGGTAAACTGCTCCTCAGATCTCTGCAGGGTAAATCCAGACAGCTAGCTAGACTATCTGTCCAATCTGAGTTTTCAGTTGCACGACTAAAATTACTCTTGAACGTACACATGCTCCACCAAAACAAGTTCCTTCCTGAGACTATTTAGCAGCAGCATTGTGGTTCCATCCAACAATTATGATTGGTTTACAGAAATGCCAATAAACCAGAGCACGTTTTTCTAATGTGTGGACTACAGAGACCTTCCTCCGCAGCGCTGTGGAGGAAGGTCTGGCAAAGCAAGACTACTGTTGCGCTTCATGGGTGAAAGTCTTGTGTTTTTGTTTAACTTCTTCCGGGACATGAACTGTACTGTTTGAGAAGCCAAACATCCCCCCCTGACCTCCTCCCTATGAGGCTTTTCACCCTCTTATACAGCAGCAGTCAAAGTAGTGCTAAACATGTGGAATACAAACCAAATACAGTGCTTTTATTTTTACAGCTACATGTAAAAATGCTTAATGAGAAGAGGCCGACAGAGTTTCTACAAGGTATCCACGAGAGAAGTTCTCACAGTTATGGTTTATTCTTCCTCTTGTTAATCATCAGAGAGAGACAAACACTTTCTTTTTTGCTCTCATTCTCTCTCACTCTCTCTCACACACACAGCTTAGTTTCAGACCTATGGCTCACTGCTGCCCCCAACAGAACATTACCAGGAGTAATAACTAGATTACTAGAGTAAGACTACATTAATCAGAAGCAGAATAAATAATACAAAATAAATTACATTATTTGTCTCTGTGAATTATGCAAAGATAAACAGTGATATGAAATGCACAATAAATACAGAAAACAAATATAGTCATACGAAAATAAAACTAAAGAGGCTGAATGGGCTGCAGTGCAGAATCTGCAAAGAATGTATATAGTATGTGCAATGGGCTGACGTAATAGTCCAGGATGAAGGTTAGTGCAAAGCGAGAAAAAATAAAATGGATACTGTCACAGTTTGTAATACAAAACAGAACAGAAGCTTTCTTGTAGCAAAACCTGTCTCTTCTTTAATCCCTGTCAGGCCACGCTCTTGTATAAACGCGCACACACACAGACACCAAGTTGAGCTTCTTTTAAGGTTATTTTGGGGGGGGTCAGCTGTCGTCGTTTCCGTCAGCAGGACCCTCCTCTGTCTGTCCTCTGCCTCTCCGTCTCTCTTTCACCTCCTCTCCTTCACTCCGCTGATCCTGGTGAGGCTCTTTTCTTTCTCTACCTCTTTAGAAACCTCTTTACTTTCAGTCAAGTGTCTTTGTGTTGTGTTGTCGCTGAAATTCAGCATCAGAAGTGTCTCAGTTTGCTATTTTGTGATTCTTCAAGTACATTTCTATGGAGAAAAAGAAATGAGTTTTTATTCAGTATAGGCTTTTAAATAAGCTGCTGGGTGGTTAAGTGGCACTTGCGCCGATCTACTAATCTGGTTTACTGAATAATATTACTGTAATGTAGCTAACTAACACATGGAGGGCTCCGTAATGGCTGCCGAGGCACGAGAAGTTGCTCCGTCACATTTCTGTCAGGTCATGGTGAAATAATCTGTCCACAGTTCAGCGTTTGAAAACATTCAGTCACACTGTAATGTTAAAGTAAGCATGTTAATACCTATACATTCAGTGTATTTAGTCTGTATTTTGCTAATGGTTGATGATACTGTATACTGTGCAGATTGTGGCAGGAAGTTGAGAGGCAACACATTCTCACTCCCATCTCATAAAATACGGACGCTTGGTCAGGTGCCTTTGTCGTTATTGACGCTAAAGGTCTCCTCGAGCTTCAGTCTGTACACTTTGTCACTTCGAGATTTTGGCTGTGTCTCAAACCACATACTTGCCCACTTCAGACACTTAGCTTTAAGTAGATAGTGTAGATAATGCAGTCAGTGCACTGAAAGTACCCGGATGACCCCCTAAAAACTGTCAAAAAGTTGAGTGTGGAACGCAGGACCCTAAGTCGGTACCCGATCTGTGTTGCCTGCATGATCAGTTATTATCATCTGATGATAATCCTGTATTACGTGGATTTGTGGCACTGCACGATCTGTTCCAAGCTTCCGGTTGTAGTTGTAGCAGTCTGCTGTTAGCCTCCACCGAGAAGCCAACGTTAGTTCAGCTAACAGCTAAAGATTTTTGTAAGATTTTGAGTAGATCCGCCCGCTCCTCATTTGCATACAGGAAAGTGGGCTGGAAAAATCACGTTCAAATTGTTAATTTTGGGACAATACTAACCATCGAAAGTGGGCACTACGGCAGTAAGTGGGCAATGCTCATTAGCAGCCTACTGATGGAATGAGACACAGCCTTTGTGACTTTTTGGCCTCTTTTTGTTGCGTCATTCTGTTTTAAAAACTTGCTTTTATTCCACGTACAGTGACAGTTTGAGTGACGCAGGAATCTCTTATTGTTGTCTGTTTTGCTATTTTTTTTTATTAAAGAAAAGTAAAAACTTCTGATTGCAGCTGCTTGTTAAATGTGAATATTTTCTTCACTCTTCTGTGACAGTGAACTGAATATCTGAGTTGTTTATTTCAATCTGGTTGACAGTTTGAAATTCAGAGGGAGGGGCCAATTTTGCTTCAGAGGGTCATTACAGCAGGATTGTTTTTGAGAGGGGTAGTTAACATGAAGCAGGAAAAGAGAGTGGAGTTACACAACACACAAATTCACATACTTCATATGGAATCTGTGTGTGTATACACATTGTGTGTGTGTGTGTGTGTGTGTGTGTGTGTGCTTGGCAGTGTGACCATATTTGGGTGTTCTCAGAATAGAAGAGGCTACAACAGGTGTGATATGGAGTGTGTGCGTCTGTGTGTGAGTGGGAGTGTGTGTGTGTGTAAGAGAGACACGGAGTGGGGGCTGGTTGGCTTAAATGGCTAATTTTAACTTTGCAGATACAATAACGGTGGCAGCCATGTTGTGACAGAGTTGTGAGAATAAACACTGGCAACACACACACACACACACACACACACACACACACACACACACACACACACACTTCACGCTCAAACATTTAAAAACAAGATTAAATGTCCTAGTCCATGGTATGAAGCTGTTGTCAACATGGTAGGAACAGTAGGAGGCATTGAAGAAGTGGGTGGGACAATCCTAACGTGGAGAACATTTTTAACAGAGATCTTTGCCAGACAGATGCCATTTTCTGTACTCTGGAGCCTTTCAACAGATGGTTTTGATACTTTGATCTGGCTATGCATGAAGGAAAGAGATGGATACATTATGTAATTTCACCCACAGAAAGTGGTCATCTTAAAGAATATGTTGTTATGTTATGATGGTGACATTACCAGATTGTGTCGTGGCTGACCCTGAGTGCAAAATTTCTGATTTGGTTTTTGATTGATTTTAAGAGACAGTATTTACGAGCAGAAAGTTCAGGAACATCCAATCATTTCCTTGCGGAGAGAATCTATGGAACTGTAGTTACTATGACGGTTTATGATATTGTTTTGTGCGATGTGGCCTAAAGGAAACATGTCCATGTTAAATAGAAGGATTGAACCTTGGTCATAAGCTTAATAAACTCACAGTAGCTTTGTTTGAACATCACAGAGTGTATACAGTGGTGCTCATAAGTTTAGGAAGTGAAAAAAAAGAATTTGTCTTTTGGAAATTGATCTTATTGCCTTAATTAAAGAAATTAGGAAAACTCTTTAAAAACCTTTTAAGGCCACCAATTTTCTTTGTGAATAAAATAATGAATCATCAATAAATTAAATGTTCTGCCTTAAAATACAGGGGGCATAAGTATACAAACCCTATAATGTCCTTAAAGGTTGGATGTTTCCTAATTTGTATAATTAAGGCATTAACATCCATTTCCAAAAGATGTTTTTGTTATTCCTCTTTTTAGTCAACTTTAGCATGGGTTCCTAAACTTATGAGCACAACTGTACATCTGTGTGCATCAAATCAGAGCAGCTGTTGGGAGGCGAGAGGCGCCGCAGGAGTTTAGAGGCTTATTATCTTCCTAAATATAAATCCACGTTCCATTAATAACCTGACAGACATGCTGAAGGACCGCTGGGATCTGTCACATCATACCCACAGTTTGAGTTAAGAGATCAATATGTGGATTTAGCTGAGAGATATTTGTTACATGAGATAACACAGAATTAGTTTACTGGTTATATAAAGAGATGTGTCACTGAATGCTAGAAAGTATCTGTGTGGATCTGTAGCTCTGTTTAAATCAATACAGTGTTGTTTGGTCTCTAAAACGTCAGAAAATAATGAAAAATGTGGATCAATGTTTTGCAAAAAGCCCAAGATGACTTCCTCAAATGTCTTGTTTTGTTCCACAACTCAAAGATATTCAGTTTACTGTCACAGAGGAGAGAAGAAACTTGAAATAAAAAATCGTTGCAGTGTCAAACAACAACAACAGCTTCAATAGCATTCTTTAAAATTGCAAGGAAAGGACATTTTGGAAATATTTTGCGTCCATAAAACTCGTGTCTCCTCAGCTCAGTCTCATGGCAGTTGGTGAAATGGTCCCGTTATTTAATCTATCGTGTACAGGTCACGTTAATGTCGTTATTTTTGTGTGTTGTTTACGAATTTTGAAATAATGTATTTCAATGGGAAGCCTATTTCATGATCAAAGAAAGATATCGGTAGCGAGTATTGATCGACCCAAAGTCCATGCAGGGAGGTTGGTCGGGGGGTGGATGGGTCAAACAACACAGGACTTTCAGCCCGGAGACCGAGGATCGTGTCCCGCGTGTTGCCGTTCCTTTCCGTGTTCTTTTCTTCCTAACCATAACCGGCGTGTGGCGTTTCATTTGCCCGTTGTTGCGTCCCCCAGAGCAGCCCAGTGTCATGGCAGTTCTTGAAATGTTCACGTTTTAAAATCGTGACATGTACACAAATCACTAAATCAATATAACGTGACCATTTCACGAACTGGCGTGAGACTGGGTTGCTCTCCTACATGGACCACACTTAAGTGAAAATTTCTAAAAGAAAATTAAATAAAAACATCAAACTTTCAGTTATTAAAACACTAATTCCTCCACTGTGATGTAGAAGCTGCAATCAGAGACCTTTTTTACTTTTTCTGCATAAAAAATGACTCAAACCATTCAAAATAGTTGCCGGTTATTTTAATATTTGATTCTCTCTCTTTGACCGCAGAACCCCGGGCATGGAGACGTCGGTGAAAGCAGCTGAAGTGTTGGCAGCCTTGCAGCCTGACGTGAACGCTAAAAACACCAAAGGGGAGGCGACAGCGCCACCTGCGGCCTGCAGCTCCTCCAAACAGTCGGACCCCATGGAGGAGTTTACGAGCCGGCTGCAGGACATCCTCAGCACCCATGGCTCCGCAGCCGGCCTCCTGGACACGCAGGTGAGTAAGGCGGCATCGGAAAACAAACAACTGTATAGCTTCTGTTGATTTGCATCTTAAACTAAAGTTTTATGTATTGTTTTAAATGTATCAGAGTCTGATGGAGGCGGAGGTGGAAAAGATGAAGAAGGAGCCAAAAGATGACGTCCCAGTTGCCATTGAGACAGGTGAGGCAGCACGATGGTGTAAGAATAGTCTATATATCCACAACGTTTCATTTCTGGGATTGTTCAAATTACACCGGATGTCCGTCACCTTTCTCTGTCCTCATGATGGCGTTCTAACCTCCGGTGGATTTCTGAGGACTATGGTTAGCCTGCTCCTCAGATCTCTGCAGGGTAAATCCAGAAAGCTAGCTAGACTATCTGTCAAATCTGAGTCCTCTGTTACACGACTATAACTACTTTTGAACGTACACATGTTCCACCAAAACATCTTCCCGAGGCTATTTTGCAGCAGTACCATGGCTCCGTCCGGCACTTGGTACCACCCAAGATGATTGTGATTCCTTTAAAGAAATGCCAATAAGCCAGAGTGTGTGTGGCCCTGCCAGACCTACCTCAGACCTAACCGTTTGAAACCTTTTTGAAAAACCTTTTGATACCACTGATACCAAGTGCTGCACATGCATACCACCTAGACGGGGCAGGACATACGACCCACCTCCTCAGAGAACATAACAGTCCCGGCTTTAACGTGTCGTTGTGAAATAGTCACAGTTTGGGGAGAAAATCAAACGCTACTTTACTGTCTTAAGAAAAGTAATGCCTTGTGTTTGTCTCTGTACAGAGGTCTGTCTCATCTTAAAGAGTCTGAACAAGCTCTCTTCTCCAGAGCAGAAACTGGAAGATGTGGTCAGGAAGTACGCCGAAGTGGTGAGAAGGGTTTTATTTCCATATGTGGAGACTTATCACTACAACTTTCTAAAAGATCTCTTTCTTCTCTATGCACTAAGTCTTCAGACCTCTTATTGTTGTGTGTGCAGGCAGCCCTGCGGCGGAGTGATGAGAAGAAGATGTGCGTGTTGCAGCAGCGGCTGTCCGTCCTGCTGGACGAGCGGCAGCAGCTGCAGGAGGAGAGTCGCAGAAGCATCACCGCTCGCTGCAAACTGGAGACTCTGTGCAAAGAACTGCAGGGACACTACGCTGTGCTGAGGGTATGTAGGAGCAGCTGGCAACTAGAATGTGTAAAGAAAGCTGTTGGTGGCAGTAGGGTTGGGTACGAAAACACAGTGCTTCCTAAACCGCCGGTATCTACCAGACCAATGGCAACGCAGATTTTGGTGCCTCATTTCAATGCTGCTTAAATGCCTGCACTGCCCTCTGTTGCTCCAAAACATTACAAGCAAGAAATTGCAAATGATATGTAGTATGCAGTTTAAGGTAATTGGTTGAATCAATTTAGCCACTGTGAAGATATCAGTGTCTAACGTCAAGAAAACTGTCTTGCCCACAAATTTTAGGGGGGGGGCGTAGGTTTCAAGATGTATACCATCAGTAAATTGGAGGAGATTTTTTGAGATTTTGTTTTCCACTTGGACTATGGAAAACATTTGACCTAGGGAAAAAGATTTCTGCAAATATAAAAACCCTTTGAAGGTATCCTAAATGTGTCATATTAATAACTTAGGATGGTTCCTTAAAAAGCCATGTCTGTCTTAAATGTTGAGATGTTCATATTGAGGTTGTCCAGTACAGAATATGCTAATTTATCTTAGGACAGAAAACCTGAATATTATCTTCAGCTCAAAAATATTATGTCTCCCTATATCTCTCTATTTCTCTCCTCCCTCCAGGAGGAGAACCTTCAGCGCAGCAGGGAGGATGAGGAGAAGAGGACGGAGATCACCAATCACTTCCAGAGGACGCTGACAGAAATCCAGGCGCAGATCGAGCAGCACAGCTCCCGCAACGACAAACTGTGCCATGAAAATAGCAGCCTGACCGACAAACTAGAGAGTCTCATGAGCCAGTGCGAGATGAGGGAGGAGGTGAGGGGTCAACTATTAATTCTTTATAGATCATAAGAAGCCACCGACCGCCTTTTTTTAGAGGGGATGTTTAGGGACAGATAAGACGTCAGCCGAAGATGCCACAGACGTTTTCAACACCATCTGAAAGCTGGGTACCTGAAGATTACACTTGGTGTCAGTTCTAGTCATGATTCAGAAATTAATTCAAATATAAGGTCTGAGAACATTATGATGGAATTTTATGATGCCCATTCCCATGCTCACACATAAGTTGTTGCAGCACTTTAGGGGTTGATATCCTTTCTTGAACAGATTTGGTGTAACATTTAATGCTTTTTTACCATTCAAATTGATAAAAATGGTAAAAACAATCCCTCCAAAATACCACTTGTACAAGACTGTAGAAAGATCCATGTTGTGATTTGGTATTAAAGACGTTTTACATTTGGAGATATCTGCCAGAACTGCATTTTTCCACGACTGAATGGCTAGCACTTCTGTTCTGGAAACCCCCTTATTGTCCATATTCCTAAGAAAGGCACACACACCCTCCGAATGCCCTAGTTATCTGGTTTCTGGTTGTAAAGTACCACAAAGCTGTGATTTTTTTTCTTCCTGCAGAGTTTGGAGAAGATCAACAAGCATCGCGAGCTGCAGCAAAAACTGACTGAAGCTAAACTGAAACAGGCCAACGCTCTGCTGACCGAAGCCGAGGAAAAACACAAGAGAGAGAAGGAATATGTAAGTGGATGTTATCGTCTCCCACAGTTGTTCTGTTTGTTGATATCTAAAGGTGCGCTGGGCCATACGCTCTGCCAAAAATGACAAAATAAGTACAAAGTTTCATTTTGAAAAAGCATATAAAAGATTTTATGAAAGGGATGGACTAGTATGTTGTTGGTTTTTAAATTTCAGATTGTATCCTCAGCCTTTTTAGACATGTTTTTTCATCAAAACTGTCATACAATGTTTACAGTGTGAGGCAATTTCCAATACATTAAAATGCACACCATAATCATCCACTCTTAGCGGTTGTTACAAAGGCACACCATGTGTGTCATTACTGTTTTAATGTAGCAGATATTTCAAATTATTCACATTATTATTATTATTATTATTATTATTAGGGTTATCCGTTATTAACGAGGCCATACAGAATCTGTAGACACAAATTTCTGCAGAATTTTCCACAGCTTTTCTACAGATTTTAATGTTAACACATCTACAGCCCAAGCAGAAAAACAGTTTCTTAAATCAGCAAATTATTTGATTCTGTTATTGGATTTATGAGATAATTTTTTGTATGTTTTGCTACTGCCACTTAAAGTAATTTGAAATACATCTTTATTGTATTTCATGAATGTGCTTTTCTGTAAACTTAGTCAGTAATTGTGAATCTTTAAGAATTAGAGGCATGATTTTGAAGTTTATTAACATTCATAATTATTTGGTAAAACTTAAAATTAACTTAAAATAACTACGACTAATACATTTTAAATGGATCATTTAGATTTTAATCTTTAGTTAATAGTTAAAGGGCCCTATCTTGACCCAATGGAAGTGTCTTTGCTATTTTAGGACCGTCCAGCGCCAACGTCCTTTAAATAGCAAATGGAGCTGCACTCATCTTTGCGCCCATGGGCGTGCTGGTCTTACATGGAGGTGTGTTCAGGTGCATTCTGGGCGTATTACTATCTTGGGGCAAAAGATCGCGCCATTGACCAACAAAAACCTGGTCTACTTACACACAGCGGGACACACACTATGCTTGTTACACACACAGGGACACACACTATGCTTGTTACACACACACACACACACACACACACACACACACACACACACACACACACACACACAGGGACACACACACTATGCTTGTTACACACAGGGACACACACTATGCTTGTTACACACAGGGACACACTATGCTTGTTACACATACAGGGAAGTGCTGCAGCACACAAACATGCAGAAGATTACAAATAAAAATATTATGGTGCAAATAGCAATGCGCCAAGGTACTGGCTTTTAAAGGGAATGGGAGAGGACATCTGATTGGCATGATATGCCAAAAACACGCCTATGATTAATGAAGATGCTAAGTACAACCGTTTGGAACCATTCTTCCGCCATTATACAAGCAAAAGTGGATTTGGACACACCCTAAACGCACCTGTGCCATGCGCTTCATGCCAGGTGCATAGATCGTTAAAATAGGGCCCTAAAAGAGTTAATTAACTATTAATTTGCCAATTATTAATGACTGTTATTATTAAGTGTTACCAATATTCTGTACACATGTTAAATATATTCACAGATTGACTGTATTGTCTCTGTTAGTTGCTTAGGGAGGCTATTGACAAAACAAAGAAATGCTTCGCTATGAAGGAGCAGGAGCTGGCCATGAAGAAGAAGGTAAAGAAATGTCTGTAATGTGTCTCCGTCTGTTCTCTTCTAACCAGTTACTGGTTCAGGCTGCTGAGTGGAAACTGCAGACTCAGACACTCAGAGAACAGGGGACAATGATGCAGGCACAGGTGAATATTCACTGACCAGACTAACATGCTGACAACGAGGACAGTTAGCCGGTAGCACACACCTGGGGCAAGACTTTGGTATGAGATGAATGGTACCATGGTTACAGAAAGACAGCACTGTAGCCAGAACCTTAGAATACTGAGGTCATGCAATACAACACAGGATGAATAATGGGTTCACATGCCATGAAAACTGATGGTGCAGATTACAAAATGAAGAAAGAGCGTAAATAGTGAGGGGCTAAGAGAAGAGACAGGTTGGAGAAAATGACAGAAAGGGTCCAAAGTTTGGAATCAATTCAAACGTAATTAAAACTACAACTCTGTACAGTGTGTCTACTGCAAAATCAACCTATCTTACCACAGTAATAGCACAACGTCAATGCATCAGAACAGAAAACATTGAGTCTAACTTAATCATCCATTGTATGGACGATGAAACAACGGCAAACACTACAACTACCAAAAACAAAGACAACAAAATACGTTAGCGGTGACAACAATCTGATCTAAAGAGCCGACTTGTTACAGCTGACTGTTGCGCACCATTTTCTCTCTCACTCAAGGAGAAACAGCTGATTAACGATCTACTATCATAATTGTAACGGAGCTTTGTGACATTGTAATTAAATATGTAAATGAAAATAGGTTGAGTATAACAAATATTTACATATACCTATATACAGATCCTTCTCAGGTTAAAACTTTAGTTAAGTTCCACAGCTTAAGGTAATGTTTATGTATGTTTAATGTGTGCTATAGTTTGAGGTTGTTACTGCATTTCATAAAATGTTTTCTTTAAAAACAGTGTAATACGACACTTAAATGCACTTCATGTTTAGTGTTTTGAGAGATTAGATTGTAATCAATGTAGGCAATAAAAATGTAGCTTTTTCTGAAATTTAAACCTAACTATATTGTAATGTAGTAATAACTTCTATTGTATTGCTCGTCAATTAAACAAAAGTATTTCTTATCCGATTACCCAATTAATTGATGGAATAATTGGTAGAATACTCGATTACTAAAATAATCAATAGCTGCAGCCCTAATAAACTCTTTACACACAGTAAGAAAGACTATTAAGAGAACTCTCTGGAGGGTCTGATATGGTTATTGATTGATACCAATTAACAATTAATAGGTTATTTGACTGTTACGATATGTCTGGCTTTTAAAACTGATCTTTTCCTCCTTACATGCCCATATACAGTATATAAGTTTAAAGGTTAACTTACAAATTAGTTAACTATATTTCTTTAGGTTGTGATATTACTGTCTGACATTTTTGCATCCACCTCAATACAATGGAGGTAAATGGAATTGTGTTTGTGTAAATATTTTCTAAAAGATCCAACAGCATTGTGTCTTTCACAGAGAACACCTTTCAAGAAATGACACACTGTTCAAAAACAAAAAGGACAGAAACTAAGTGTTGAATTCTCAAATTCATATTTTATTTTAAGCCAAATATTCTTGATGTACAGACAATGGACATTGTTAATATAAAAAGGTATTAGGTTAGCGCTAGACCTGGGGATTTTGGACTCAAATTAGACCCCAAGTCACAAAAACAAGGACTTGACTTAAGAGAGACTCGACTACCTTAAAACGTTTGACTTGAGATTAGAAAGAAAAAAAACATTTCAGCTTTTTTAACAGTTAATATTTTTAGCATTCAGAAATCTGATTGACTTCGATCTTGACCTAAAAGTTGCTCGTGCAGGCTTATAAAGTTTTATTTTAAGTACCTTCCCAGCTACATAAAGAATGTAAACTGGTTGAAAGTGTTTCTGAATGAGTAGATAAAGTGTCAACATGTCGTCAGGACTGAATGTTGCTTTACAAACCATCAATCATCATTTCATCCTATTAACTAAAGTTCTTTTTATTAAACAACTTCTGAGTTTGAAGTGAATATTAGGTCCCTTATGTTTAATGCCTGAAAAACGTGCAAGTGTGAATGATTAATGGCCTCCAGCAGCTTGTACGGCTCATAATTAACAACTCATGCAATTTGTAATTCATCACTCAGAGACATAGTCATTAGCCACCTTTCCAAGGGTTTAAAGGAGAAATTAGGTTTTGGTTCTTTAAACATACATTATGTGCCTTTACTGTGCTGTCTGTTAGGAACAATGCCTTTGTCTCTTTGACAGGGATGTACACTCACCGGCCACTTTATTAGGTACACCTGTCCAACTGCTCGTTAACACTTCATTTCTAAGCAGCCAATCACATGGCGGCAACTCATTGCATTTAGGCATGTAGACATGGTCAAGACAATCTCCTGCAGTTCAAACCGAGCATCAGTATGGGGAAGAAAGGTGATTTGAGTGACTTTGAACGTGGCATGATTGTTGGTGCCAGAAGGGCTGGTCTGAGTATTTCAGAAACTGCTAATCTACTGGGATTTTCACGCACAACCATCTCTAGGGTTTACAGAGAATGGTCCGAAAAAGAAAAAACATCCAGTGAGCGGCAGTTCTGTGGGCGGAAATGCCTTGTTGATGCCAGAGGTCAGAGGAGAATGGCCAGACTGGTTCGAGCTGATAGAAGGGCAACAGTGACTCAAATTACCACCCGTTACAACCAAGGTGGGCAGAAGAGCATCTCTGAACGCACAGTACGTCAAACTTTGAGGCAGATGGGCTACAGCAGCAGAAGACCACACCGGGTGCCACTCCTTTCAGCTAAGAACAGGAAACTGAGGCTACAATTTGCACAAGCTCATCGAAATTGGACAATAGAAGATTGGAAAAACGTTGCCTGGTCTGATGAGTCTCGATTTCTGCTGCGACGTTCGGATGGTAGGGTCAGAATTTGGCGTCTACAACATGAAAGCATGGATCCATCCTGCCTTGTATCAACGGTTCAGGCTGGTGGTGGTGGTGTCATGGTGTGGGGAATATTTTCTTGGCACTCTTTGGGCCCCTTGGTACCAATTGACCATCGTTGCAACGCCACAGCCTACCTGAGTATTGTTGCTGACCATGTCCATCCCTTTATGACCACAATGTACCCAACTTCTGATGGCTACTTTCAGCAGGATAATGCGCCATGTCATAAAGCTGGAATCATCTCAGACTGGTTTATTGAACATGACAAGGAGTTCGCTGTACTCAAATGGCCTCCACAGTCACCAGATCGCAATCCAATAGAGCATCTTTGGGATGTGGTGGAATGGGAGATTCGCATCATGGATGTGCAGCCGACAAATCTGCGGCAACTGTGTGATGCCATCATGTCAATATGGACCAAACTCCCTGAGGAATGCTTCCAGCACCTTGTTGAGTCTATGCCACGAAGAATTGAGGCAGTTCTGAAGGCAAAAGGGGGTCCAACCCGTTACTAGCATGGGGTACCTAATAAAGTGGCCGGTGAGTGTATGTTTGTACAATAAGTAATAGCAGGATAGTTTGTTCCATATTACACAGAACTTGAGAAAACAAGAGTGTTAAACCTAAAGCAGCAAACAGAAATCCACGTAAGGGGATGATGTTTAGCCAGAAACCAACCTTATTTAAATACTATGTTAGGTTCTTTCTGTGCTTCAAGTCTGATTCTTTTGTCTTTCCTTCTGGCCACAGCTGAAACTCTACGGTGAGAAGTTTGATGAGTTTCAGGCGACGCTGGCAAAAAGCAACGAAATCTACGTCCGCTTCAAGAAAGAGATGGATAAAGTAGGTGGTGAATACCGTGTCAACCTGGTTGGTGGGAATGAGGATGTTGGAAGTCTTATAGAGATAGTAAAGATAAACCGAGAACATTGATAACCATCAATGTCCTCTACAATGTCTTTACTGTACATTTTGAGGAATCCACCAATAAGAAGTGTCCATGTTTATAGTACCTACAGCTCACATAAGTCAGATTTTGTTTTTAGATGTCACTGCAGCCCTTTGGTTTTAAACTCTTCCCCTTTTTAGATGTCAGAAAAGATGAAGAAAATGGACAAAGAGTCAAATCTGTGGAAGACCAGGTTTGAGAACTGCAACAAGGCTCTGACTGAGATGATGGAGGAGGTATGTTGATGACGTTCCCACTGTTGGCCCTTTAGGGGGTTTGTTGAGTCTTGACAACAAGTCCTCCAAACCATACCATGACATAGTAGGTTGTTCATTTCTACCCTCTAAAAGGCCCTGACACACCAACCTGACAGCTGACCGTTGGCAGAAAAGGCAGTCAGACTGAGTGACTCCCCCGAGTTAGCCATAAAAAGTGCCGCTGATTGGGCGAACGCGTCACATGGGTCTAGTTTTTCTGGAAATTCAAAGCAAGACTGTCTTGGGGGCTTGTTAATAATATGATCTCATATTATACTGAAATAGTTCATCAAAACGTGTTTCTGAAAACATTTTAAGGAGAAATAGGCCGTGCAGCTGCTGAATCTGTCTTCATTTCAGATCAACAAAGGTCAGTTTAAAAGATTTGTCCGATTTTGAGAGACTGTAGTCACGCTCATCCCGCTCCACATTTCCAGGTTAGCTCTCCACCAATCAGATTGGTCATTTGAGTCCAACTGCCGGTAGTGGCTGCCTTACGACCGAGCATGTCGGCCAAAATGAAGGCTGCCGGCCCCCCCCGACAGACGACGGCACAGAACACACCAGACAGACTGGAGTCACCGACCTCGCCATACTGTCTGACTGCCAATAATCAGGTTGGTGTGTCAGGGCCATAATATAATCCACAGGAAGGTTCTCCGTCCTCATATCTAAATCAGAGAATGTAACGGCCTATGTTTCAAACAACCAGTTAACACTGGGAAAAGGTGGCCCTTTAGTTTGGTTTAGGCACCAAAACAACTTACTCAAATTTAGAAAAAGATTGTGCATGGGTCAATCATTTGTTATGTTACTTAATGAACGGTTGTGAAGGTGACACAAAATGTCATGTAGTTCAGTTTCAAAATGTTTTTAAATAAACATCGCTGTTTACTTTGCTTTTTAAACGGGACATGAAGCCCGGGGTTAAAGTGTTGAGTTTGTTTGACCCAACTTGCCACTCTTACTTCGTCACCTACTTCCCCCTTTGCTCCTGTAATAATTACAGGAAACCACTAGTGGGCACCGCCACTGTAAATGTAAATAGACATTGTAACTGCTGTTTGAACAAATTACTTATGGGAGCATTTTTTGGGGCGGACGGTCTCCTTACATGAACCTAGCCAGGCATCCCACAAAATCATCACAATCTGATGACCTGCAGATTGTTTCCAGCTGAGCTATTAACCTTTTTTTTCTATATATCTCACTTTCTTTTGCCCCTCTGTTTGTTCCAGAGAACCATGAAGATGAAGGAGTATGACGTGTTTGTCCTGAAGATTCAGAAGCTGGAGAGGTTGTGTAATGCCCTACAGAGCGAGAGGGCAATCCTCTATGAAAAGATCAAGGAAATCCGCCAGACTAACTCCAACATCCCATCAAAGGTCTTTGGCGGCTCTAAAGTTGATGAACTCTTCAACCCAGAGAATCCTGACAAATCTGCCATGCTGACCCCTGTAGACCTCCAAGAGCTTAAGGAGCTACAGAAGGAGGACTCAGTTCTAACAGAGGGCATGTCCCGTCTAAAGGAGGAGCAGGCCAAGCTGCAGGAGATTGCAGCCAGCCTGTTGGCCAAACCGTGCGACAATGATGAAGAAGACAATGATGATGTAGACACTGAAGAAGACTTGATGTCTTCTGCATTTGCCCAGTTCAAGACCAAAGCTCAGGTTAAAGAGGAGGCAGTTTCAGTCCCTCAGCAGGCGGCAGATGTTAAATCAGAGGCAGCAGAATCAGTTCTTCCACAGCCGGATAAAGTTGAGGAGGTTCCTAAGACAGCTACGTCCACACCTGTGGAGAACAATCCTGATATGATTCCAACAGGCACAAAACCACAAGCTGTAAAAGTTCAAAGCCAGGTTGAGGAGAAAGAAGTGAAACCAGATGAGGCGATCCAGCAGCAACCTGCTGAACCGGTACCGACATCTGAGCTTGAGAAAGTCAAGATCGATCCACCAATAACCCCAAAACCAGAAGGAGCAGAGGCTGAGATCTTGGTCAAAGCCGCTGAGGTCAACCCAGTGGTCCCAGTGGAAGACAAGAAAGTCCAGGCTAAACCAGTGAAAGTACCAGAGGAAGCACCGACCAAGTCAGAGTCAGCTCCACCCTTCAAAGACACACCTAAAGCAACTGCATCCTCCAATGCTGACTCCTCCAAAAAGCAAACACCAAAGAAAAAGAAGAAGAAGAACGGAAAGAATGCCAGCTAAAGTTGAGGATGTGCAGAAGGTGTGTGTGTGTGGTGTTATTTGGCTAGGTGTGTGTCGCATAGATGAAATCCAACTGTGCCTTTTCACCTTTTTGTTTGTCCTGGTGCAGGCAGAAAGTGTTGTCACTGTTATTTTCCCCAAGATTCAATGTAACCAGATGTGGACAGACAAATCAACCAACTGTATTTAACAGTTTGAATGTCTAACTAAACGTTTAGTTTGACATGGGCATTGGAATGAAAGGCCTAACTAAATTAATAACAAAGTCTAAAGTATTAAATGTTATCTAAAGGGCCATACAGTATTAATTTAGCAGAATGCAATCTATTTTAAACCAAAAATTACTGTGACTCAAATAAAGTTTTTTTTGACAATGTTTTTTTGTCTGGTATTTATTTTATTTAACTAGTTGTCCCTAACCATGAAACAAAAAGAAAGCAAAAGACACAGTCTTGGGTGACTGGTTAGCTCACCTGGTAGCGCGGGCACCCACATGCACAGGCTCATACCTTGACTCAGGGTTTGAGTCAGATCTGCGGCCTTTTGCTGCATGTCTTCGCCCCCTCTCTCTCCCTCTGCCCCCTTTCCTATCTACAGCTGCCCGGTCTGTTAAAGGCTAATATGCCCCAAACATCTCTTAAAACAAATAAATGAATAAAAGATGCAGTCCTTGTTTGGACTGGACAATATAGTCTCACTTTTTAAGAATGCCCTCACTTGTAAGTTCTAAAACAGGTTAGTCCTGTTAGATCCCGGTTCACCCCTGTTCAGGAGGTACTGGACCAGCTCTCCGTCTTAAAGGGTCAGATCCTCTAGGCCAAGGGTCGGCAACCCGCGGGTCTGGAGCCGCATGCGGCTCTTTGATCCCTCTGATGCGGCTCAGTTTTTGAAAATAATGAATGAGTATTTAATTAAAATTTATTTTATTTTAGTTTGTTCATTTTCAAAATGTAATTCTATGAAGATTATGGCGATCTTGTAACATCTAAAATATTTTAATATTTAAAAATATTTAATGTTGTCGCTCTTAATACACGTCACAACTTCCAATGTGCGACACCCGCCAGTGAGCAGTTTCTTGAACTTTTTGACCCCCGGTAGGCCAACTATGGAGAATTCAAAGAAAATAAAAGTATCTGATGAAAACAGGACATTCAATGCTACGTGGGCAGATTCATTTGCTTTCACTGCTGACGAGACTGGTTTACCAGTGTGCTTAATATGTAATGAGAAACTAGCTAAACTAGCAAAAAGTCAAATGTCGCAAGACATTTCCAGAATATACACGCAGCCTTTGCTCAAAAAATATCCGGATGGAGATGAGAGAAAAAGAACTGTTTTGGAACTGACACGGAAGGCTGATCAGAGCAAAAATCACTTCAAGAAGTGGATGAAGTCAGCACATTCAAGTACATATGCTAGTTTTGTTGCCGCTCAGGAAATAGTGAGGCACAGGAAGCCGTTCACAGATGGAGAATATATAAAAGAATCTTTCATTAAGATTTTAGAACATCTATTCACAGACTTTAAAAACAAGAGTGAAATTGTGCAGAAAATTGGGGATATGCCCCTCTCTGCAAAGACTGTCAAAGACAGAACCATAAAAATGGCAGAAGACATCACCAGACAGCAAATTAAAGACATCAATTCAGCTGTGGCCTACTCAATTGCCTGTGATGAATCTAAAGACAAAGGTGATATTGAACAAATAGCGCTGTTCTGCCTGGATGTAAACTCGACTGGGCCACAAGAAGAAATGATCGAGTTGATACCGCTAAAAGGCCAAACCCGGGGGGGAGGACGTCTGTCTTGAATTGTTTAAAAGCAAAAGGAATAAACACCACCCACCTGGTGTCAGTGGCTACAGACGGGGCACCGAGTATGACAGGCGCGCACAAGGGCTTTGTGGCTTTACTGCAGAAGTCGCTGGACAGAAAGTTGCTGACTTTTCACTGCATCCTGCACAAAGAGGCACTGTGTGCTCAAACATTTCCTCCGGAATGCACAGAAGTAATGAAAGTTGTCATTCAGATTGTGAACAAAATAATGGCGAAAGGTTTAAATCACCATCAGTTCCGTTCGTTACTGGAAGAGCTGGAAAACACGTATTCTCATCTGCTGCTGCTGAAAATAGTCAGTGGCTAGAGCAACCTATAAGAACCTTAAAGATGTTAAATACATTCAATGTATACTACTTGTACTTTAAATGCAGTAATTATATACTTTATTGTAGAATTGAGCAAGGGCAAGCAAACATAAAGTGATTAAAATCTAAATGTTTAGACTAAAGTGTTTAAACACCTTTGTGATCTCAACATTTTTGACAGTCCCCACAAAGATATGTGTACAAGAACGCACACTTAAAAACAGAGATTACAGTGTGGGCACCAGGTTAAGTCATCATTAACAGGACACAGGTTTAATAACGTTTTTTAAGACTCCGTTTAAAAATTAGGTGCAACACCACCTTTCTGTACCATCAAAAGCTTTGAAATATATTTCTTACCATGCAGCACAAGTTAACCTTCACCCGATGATGCTGTTTCCCTACACAGGTGAAGGGTACTGCAGTGTGACCTAATAGCCACTAGATAGAGACAGTGTTCTTCATATCACATCTGTATTACATGAGGTTTTTGAAGGTATGTTTGGATGTTTTCAAGGTTTTGGACACACATTTGACGCACTCATACTAACGTGCTCATAAGCCAGTTTTCTTCTTTATCACTGAGCTACAAGAAGCTGAAACAATAACCACTGCAGTGTCATTAGTTTCACTGTCAAATTCCTTCTGTTGACTAAATATTATTTATGTAACTGTTAAACAACTACAGCCTCAATATTGTTAGTTTATTTTGTTATTTAATTTGGTGGTTTGTTATTTTTGTAGATTATAATGACATTAAAATGTTTATGAAATGTTAACCTTTGTTGACATTTTACATTAAAATCAGTCTAAATATAGACGATCAAAGATCATTTTTCATCTTATTTCAGACCTTTCTTTTAAACTTGGGGCCGAGTGAGGGGCACGATGCACAGAAATTTCAAGTCTTTAAAACAATTAAATTAAACAGACACAAGAACATACACAGATGTCACTAGGCAGGGCCTTAAAGCTCAGTCCAAGTATAAGCAACCTGCAGTAAAATCCATTTATCAAAACGAATAGAATAGGGTATGACATATGGAGCCAACAACACGGAATATTCAATTATTGGGCTTTTAACCCAGCCTTCAAAAAATCCTGTTCAAATTCCCAACTCGTCAAATACTGACCCTTGGTCAGTCGCTCTCAGTGTCAGATACAGACGCAAAAATCACCCTTTAGCATCTGCATAGCAGCAGCTTGACTGCAGGGCTGTAAGAACACTTACAATTGTACTTTCATGTGGCTCGTTGTAGTTTGGTTTATTTGAAGTTTATGTACTTGCACTTACTTACTGCTGTCTGGAGATTGTGCTTTCAAGGTCGAAAGCCCTTTATTGTAAGTTGCTTTGGATAAAAGTGTCAGCTAAATAAAATGTAATGTAACGTAGTATGAGGAACGACAACAAAACTGAAACGTCATTTTTTTGCCCCACCCACCTAGAAAGCGATAAATTCGTACGACAATTAGTTTTTTTAATGAGTACTTTCACACAGAACGCGAACGTTACACGGCGATAAAGCCACGTAATTTTTCTTTCTAAACAAGATCGATTTCTCTGAACCTTTGCGGTTTAAATAAAGACATCAACCAATCACGATGTGTTATTTACATATGAGGAGGCTGCTGTCTGACCTCCTTCATTATATATCCTTTTAACTAACACAAATGCAGCATTTACCAGAGACTTTCACAATAAAAGCCTTTTAGATATAAGCTTTTCCAGAGGGAATTACATTCACATTCAACAGGATGCATCCTCCGATTAGCGTCTGTAGCTAACTGTGTACTTAGGGACAATTTGCAGACATTTAGCATTTTGAGTACTATGTTAGTATTCATCATTAGTGTCAGGTGGTGACTGAATGGTTTCATTTCATTGGTCCATTTCAAATTTCAGGATTCTTTTAAGACTCTGGACTCATGAAACTCTTACTTTTTACGTTTGCAGAGAAACAAACTCATTATTTACCGAGAGATTCTCTCTGAAACGTTTGTTGGGACGAAGACGAGCTGAGAACCGAGCTGCTATTGTCTTTCTTTTGTCTTTCTGAGGAAACGGATCTGTAGATTGTCTCGTCAGTGATCTGACTCCAGCCTGAGAATTTATTTCACACATTTTATATTTTTGCAAGAAACGTTTATGTCATGTGGATGATTTGTTTGACGGGGGAGAATATTAAATGGAACTTTGGGGGAAAAAAAATCTAATTTTAAGTTCCAGTTATTCAACTGATTCAACATTACCGCCAGCGTTACTGTTTTAGACATTCATATAATCAGCATTATTTTGCTTCCACTATTTTGCTTTATGGCAAGATGTTGGAAGGAGGAAATAAGATTTCAGTTATGAGGATTTCACACAAACGCACAGACATGAAATGGAGCAATATGTCTACCACTGAGCAACAGCCGCCCCTTTAAAAGCCAATCAGAGGTCTTCTCCCATCCCCTTTAAAAGCCAGGCGCGTTTGTACCTTTGACACATTGCTATTATGAAGGGAGGATTGGCACCGCCCATGGGCGCAGGTGCATTTACTATTTCAACGACGTGGGCACTGGACGGTCTTAAAATAGCAAAGACACTTGCGTCAGGCTTTGCGCGCGCCGGGTGCAAGATGGGGCCTGAGTGATCATTGAGATCATTGAGAAGCGACTCTCTTTTACAATGGCATCGAGTCAACTTTAGTCAATTGATATTGTTTTAAAATTCTTTTGAATATCCATATCTTGTCTCAGCGTACATTAGTCTCTAAATCCACTACATTGTAGAGCACTTTGAATTGCATTTTGTTATTTTTGAAAAACATTAAGAGTTACAAACAACAACTTTAAAACATATCTGAAATTTGTGGATCGGCAGAGCGTCAAAGAACTCGTGAGCGACAAAGATGCTGAATCCTGAGAGAAGAAAATAGAGGAACTGACTAAGATAATTAAGCCAAGTTTGACTCTCTTATATGAAGAAACAGAATCAAAGACATCCTGTGGGACGCAGGTCCCATCAGCTGTACCTTTAGGGACGTCCTCCAGGCGGCGGTACCAGGACACCGGCAGCCCGACGGCAGTTTCCCCGCGGCGATACGCCGGCTCATCCTCAGCGTGCGCCTCCTGGCTGCCGCTCCCGGTCAGATTCTGGGCCTGAAGACGACTCAGCGCCGGACTCACCTCCACCAGGTGGAGGGACACGGAGGCCCCGCCCAGCACGGACCGCAACTGACTGAACACCTAGAGGGAGAAAACCGACACAAAGGAAAATCAATACTTTATCATACAGCTCAACAAATATTAAAGTCCCCCTCCACGCAAAAATATGTTTATGTGTACTGGTTGTCCCCTTAATGCCTGTCCTTAACTATACTGAATTGTGACTGTGCAAATTTTGTCACTAAAGATGAGGTTTTTTGGGGGTTTTTACGTTCCTCTCCTAAAGGTGGAGATGTCTTTGCATTTCTCTCTGAAACCTCCTATACATGTGCAGAAAATAGACTAATTAACCTGTTTAATCGCTACAAAAACTGATGTGTAAGAATGTAACATTAGGATTTTACGGGGGAGGGTGGGGGGGGGGGGTTGTCATGCAGTAGTGGTACGTGTCCAAATACGCGTTTTCACGGATCGCCCGCTTCCCAGCATTGCACGCTAATGGGGCTTGCTCTCGCGCAATCTCTTACTTCATGTAAATAGTTTCTGAAAACACATTCAGGAAGAAATGAGCCATGCAGTTGCTGAATCTGTCTTCATTTCAGATCAACAACAGTCAGTTTCAGGGTCCATACACCTTTTCCAAGGTCAAATTCAAGCACTTTTCAAGCACTTTCAGGGTCCATTTTACATCACCGCAAATTACATACCAAAACATAGTCAATATTATTATTTAGTGTTTTTGTCACATTAAAAAACATAATGCTGTGAACAGCCAAAATTGTGTTTTGTAATAGCAGAAGGATAGATATTGAAGCAATATTTATATATTTTCAAAATATATCACTATATCTAACCTTTGAACAGAAATATTTGACAGGCCTTGGTTTTGGGACATATTCTTGATATATATAAGGTTTGATTAAAATCTGAGACAGTAACAACAACCTGTAATTCCACTTTAACCCAGAAGGCTGACAGTGCACAGGCACCTGCTTGTAAAATAGCCTATATTAGTTAAAAAATGTATTTCATTGCCAAGACATAACCATGTATCTAATAGAGCAGTGTAAATATGATATGAGGCCATCCTCAACCTAACATTGGGCTACTAGGTAGTAATGTTCACTCAGAGTTTTGTTGTTAAACTGTGTAAAAAGAGCAGTGCCGTTAAATCACCGGTTTCAGGTACGTACGGCACCGTCTGGATGGTTTCAATATTTCATAAAGTGTTGTTTCTGCCATATTATATAATCATCAGAAATCATTACATTCATACTGTATATTCAAACATAAACAAACTGGTGTCCCATAGCAACAATAGAATCACAGATAGAATGGAATAGAATCAATGACCATTTGGATTGAAAACATAAGAATACATGTTGTTGTTGTCATAACAACACATTGAATACTAGGACAACTTTAGTTCTGACACATTCACTCAAACAGCAGTTTGTAGCAGAGAGTCATTTGTGACAATCCAAAGGTGCACATTGCAACGAGAAAAAAACAATGGAAAACATGGACTTCAACTCCCGAGAGACTGAACCGCGAATTAGTTTCTATCTCAGTTCACTTGAAGAACAGGTACGGTGTGAGCTGAAGGACAGCGAGGCGACGCTCACCCAAGGTGAATCTGAGGGAAGAGTTCATCTGATCATCCGAGAGGACTTGCTGGCCGATCTCCTCGATCAGCTCCAACTACAGAGAGAGGGAGGCAGTTGGAGCCATGAGAAAGAGCTGATGCAGAAGGAGATAGGTGAGTTGAAAGTTCAGCTTGCTGAACGTGTCCCCTCCCCACCTAGGGAAACAGAGCATCTAAAAACCCAGCTGGTCAAAACCAGCCACAGGCTGCAAAAAGCCCAAAAACATCTGGACCTGCAGACCTTCATTACTGAAGACCTGAAAGTCAAATTGGAACAGATCAAGGGTGAGAAGGAGGCCCTGAAAAGGGAAGTGGAGACTCTCAAGGTAAGTAAGACCAACGTGGAGTTAGAGTTGGAGAGTTTTCTGGAGATGGAGAGGGCTCAAGCTCAAGAGCTGAAGGCAAAATTGAGCAAGATGGAGGAAGCTCCCCAACGAGTCCACTCGCCACCCGGGGAAACAGAGCATCTAAAAACCCAGCTGGTCAAAACCAGCCACAGGCTGCGAAAAGCCCAAAAAGATCTGGACCTGCAGACCTTCATTACCGAAGACCTGAAAGTCGAATTGGAACAGATCAAGGGTGAGAAGGAGGCCCTGAAAAGGGAAGTGGAGACTCTCAAGGTAAGTAAGACCAACGTGGAGATAGAGCTGGAGAGCTTTCTGGAGAGGGAGAGGGCTCATGCTCAGGAGCTGAAGGCAAAACTGAGCAAGATGGAGGAAGCTCTCCAACGAGTCCACTCCCCACCCGGGGAAACAGAGTATCTGAAAACTCAACTGGTCAAAACCGGCAACAGGCTGCGAAAAGCCCAAAAAGAGCTGGACCTGCAGTATTTCATGACTGAAGACCTGAAAGTTGAATTAAAGCAGGTGAAGGGAGAGAAGCAGGCCCTTAACAATATTGTGGCAACTCAGAAGCTTCAGCTTCAAGAAGAGAGACAGATGCTCACGATAAGTAAGACCACCAACGTGACTCTGGAGAGCCATCTGGAGATGGCGAGGGCTCAAGCTCAAGAGCTGAAGGATAAACTGAGCAAGAAGAAGGAAGCTCTCCGAGAACAACAGGAGGAGGCAAAGGAGATTCTGGAAAGATCCCAGGCTTCCCATAGATCCCAGCTGGAGATGCAGGACCAAAGCAACAAGAACATCATTGCTGCTCTTGAGAAGAAGAGTGAACATCAGCTGGAGAGTGAGCGTGTCCTGTGGCAGCAGGAGAAAACCTCCCTGCTGGAGGAGAGCGACAAAACAAGAGCCTCCCATGTGGATCAGATTGACGAGCAGAGCTTTGTGAGTGACTGCCTCCTGGCTGCTCTGAAGAAGACTGAGCAGCAGCTGGAGACTCATCTCAATGAGTGGAAGGAGGAGAAGGCATCCCTCCTTCAGGCCACAGAAAGCCTGAAGCTAACTCAGCAGGAAAAAGAGCAGGAGTGGGAGAGGACTGAGAGCACCTTGAGGTCCCAGCTGGAAGATCTAGAGAGCCAGATTATGCAAAAGCCAAAGAAGAAGAGGTGGTACAAAAAGCTTTTGCCTGGCTGAGGAAGAGAAAATACATTTGTACTGGTATAGTATCTGTCTTTGTGTCTGTGTGTGGGTCTGTCTGTCTGTGGGTCTGTTGGGTGTGTGGGTGGGTCTATGTATGGGTGTTTGTCTGTGTGTAGCTGGCTCTGTCTGTATGTGTGTACATGTGTATGTATGTATGTATGTCTGTGTGTGTGTGTGTGTGTGTGTGTGTGTGTGTGTGTGTGTACATGTATAGGTGTGTGTGTGTGGGTACATGTGTGGGTCTGTCTGTGTGTGGCTGGCTCTGTTTGTGTGGGTCTGTCTGTGCAGGTGTATGTGTGTGTGTCTGTGGGTGGGTGGGTGCGTCTGTATGTGGGTCTATGTCTGTCTGTGTGTGTACATTTGTGTGTACAGATCATACAAAAGCTGCAGAAAGAGTGGTACAAAAAGCTTCCGCCTGGCTGAGGAAGAGAATGCATTTGAACTGGTATAGTATCTGTCTGTCGCTGTCGGGTGCATGGGTGAATCTGTGTGTTTGTCTGTGTGTAGCTGGCTCTGTCTGCATGTGTGTACGTGTGTGTGTTCGTGTGTTTGTCTGTGTGTAGCTGGCTCTGTCTGTATGTGTGTATGTGTGTGTGTGTGTGTGTGTGTTCGTGTGTTTGTCTGTGTGTAGCTGGCTCTGTCTGTATGTGTGTACGTGTGTGTACGTGTGTGTGCATGTGGGTCTGTGTGTGGGTGTATGTGTCTGTTTGTGTGTGTGTAACGGTGGGTGGGTTGGTATGTATGTGGGTCTATGTCTGTCTCTCTGTGTATGTGTGTGTGTGTGTGTGTGTGTGTGTGTGTGTGTGTTTGCTCGCAGGGCGTGTGATGCGACAGTGCAGTAGTGTTGGAGTAGTTAGTGCTTGTAGTTAGCATGCAGCATGTAGCATGCACTACATGCTGCATGCTACATGCTGCATGCTGCTTCTGCTCGCCACTCTCTGATTTCAGCTACTACCACCGGACAGCCCCTTATTTTAAGGGGCGGAAAGAGGAGTCGAGTGTGTCGCTTCTTCCCCCGGTACATAGCCTCTCCACTGCCAAGACCTTGTACACGCCTCCCCGTGGCACACATGGTAACTGGGCCCTCGTGGTTCCAGGCTAAGTTGTACAGGATCTCTGAGCAGCAGTGGGCCCCAGAGACGCGGCATGCAGGCCCATCGGTGAGTGGAAACGCCCTGATGCCCGTCAACCACTGTCCCAGCTATGGGTAAATAGCCCCAGCTATGGGTAAATAGTGAAGACCCCAACAACGGTGCAGGCGGACGATGTTGGTGTGAGAGCCACCACAACGTCTGGGAAGGAGGAAGAAGGCAACCCCACAGCCACGTGGGTAAACTCGGGAGGGTACGGCGGCTGGGGGAGCAAACCCTGTGGCGATGTGAGAGAACTGAAACTATTCCTCACGACTATATAATAACTACTGCATACACACAACTAGCTATAAAAATGATATCATGTTTGTTGGTGTGCCGGCCCTGGGCCTGTCCTACATGTGTACTGTGGTGTGTCTTGTTAACTTGCAGGTGTAGCGGAGGCGATGATGAGACGACTGTGATCACCTGGCCGGTCCTCCCAGACTATTTAACCCCGCCTACCCCAAGACCGGGCGCACGCATTCTCCTGATGGCGCACCAACATGTTTTCTCTCTGTTAACTACTGACAACATGCACCTCACATTCTCCACACCATCCATCCACCTTCATTCATCACTGATACTGACAATCACACCTCATCATGCTCTTGTTTGCAATATTAATTAATAAATGTCACTTTATTATTGTTACGTTGCTGTGCATTTCCCTCTTTTGTTGTGGCTTGTGAGCCGGTCGTAACAGGTTGGGGGCTCATTGCCGTGAGTGTAAAACCAGGACCATGTTTGTGGTTTTCTTTAATTAACCCTAGTTGCTGTTGAGGCCTTTGGTTAAGTTGAGCTGGTCCATTGTTGTTTACATGTTAAGTTGCTCTACAGTCATGTGTAATATAGTTTGATGTAGAAATCAGGGGGCAAACGCTCATTTGCATCCTACACCCCCAACATGTAAATTGGCTCAAATTAATTTATGTTAATTATAATATACTAAATATAGGTTTTTGTCTGGAGGTACATGTTGGTCATCCAAAGAAAATAATTAAATGAACACGGGAGCATTTCTTTCAGGACATTTTGCAGGTTTACTACGATCGTCATGTAGCTTTAGACTTTAAGACAATCAGGTTTATTTAGTGCCACAGAGCCTTTCAAACACAGCTGCTGCAAATTAACGTTTTATGAAGAAGAAATGCTTTAGAATATACACTGGTTATTGTCAAATCAGCTACAAACTTGAATTATTTGGTAAATATTAATTATCAGTATACTTCTTTGTTTTGGGAATAATCAATGAATCCTATGATTTTGAGTTTAAAAGATTTTAGACAGTTTTTGAGAGGACGGACGCTCCTTATGTGCATAAAGTTGCCTGGATTCAACTTTATGCACATGAGGAGCGGGTGACTCAAAGCGGCACTGGTACAAAGTCCCTGCAAAGCTACCAGAATGCATTGCACCGCCGCTCCTGTACAACCGAATGGGAAGCTTGGAAATGATGCTGACGACGAACTCGTACCAGAACTTTCTGAAGTCTCCACTAACACCGATGACAACACTCCAGGAAGTCGCTGCACGCTAAACCCCCCCACCATCAAACTTCTAATGTATTTGTTTGTTTTTCAAAACTTCCCTGACTTCTCAGATCCTGCTGCTGTACTAATAAAGTCCGTACCCTGAGGACGTCGCTGGCCAGCGATCCTTTCCCAGGTCCGAGCTCGACCAGCTGCAGCTGTTCGGGTCGACCGGCTCCCATCCACTCGCTGACGATCCACACGCCGAGCAGCTGGAACACACAGAAACACACCTTCAAACACTTAGAACAGCACGACCAGACGCTCTCACAACTTCTCTTATCTAACTGAGAAGAAATGTGCAGCTTCCTCTTAGCTTTCCTGCTAATAGATGTAGAACATTCTAACATGGGTGATTTTCAGGATGCACATGGCAAAAATAGACCTGTTAACCAGTTAAGGGATTTATGGTCCGGCGCGGCTTCACGCAGAGCTTTCGCTGTAGCCTACGTAAGTGGCCTACAGTTTATACTTGTGCGCTGGTGTTTGTGTGTGTCTATCTCTTTAAGAGAATAGCAGGGCCGGTTAGTGTGTGGCTCGATGGTGGTTTTTTCCACTAACGTCAGACTTATTGTCTTTCCTGTTAAGGTGGATTTTTTTTTTTCCAGCCTCACTTCTCTGAAGATCTGCTGATTTCTGGTGACGTGATGAAATCTCCGTCCGGTCCCAGCATGCTGTTCCTCACGTAGTAACCCTGAAAGAGAACGAGGGACGATGAGCAGCGGCAGAGGGTCAAAAAAGGTTCATATAAAAGGAACAGTTCAACCTTTGTGTGGTCTTCCATCCGACCATGTCCTCTCGGGTCAAAAACACTTTATTGGAGCTTTTTCCGATGAATTAGGCACTTTTTTTGACGCTGTCTGTTTTTTTTTACATTTGACACATTTTTTCACTTTCACTAACAACAACTTCTAACCACTATAGTTTTATTTTTAGAATTCATGATTCATGGTCAATAAACCTTGTGTTTATGAAGTTAGACCTAATTTTTCAGTTTAAAAAGCTGAACTTAGGAATAATTTTGACTAATATTAGAGGAACGTATGTTGATGGATAATCAGAGACTGGTGTACAGTAAAGTTGGCCGGTATCCAAATTTTGATACCGTCAAACTTCCCTATTTTACCGCGGTACACTGTATCACCGTGACTAATTAAAAATAATGACGTAAGGCTCAGACGGTGTCACCAAACCGTTGGCTTGTGCCTACAGAGTTCAGAAACTGAATATCAAACACTAACACTGAAACACCTCTGCCAGATTTTTAGGGTGACTGATTTCCACTCACTGTCACTGGGTTGGTGAGCACCTCTCGCATGTACTCCGCCACCGGAATTGGACCTGTGGCTTTTATTTTAGTGGTCAGGTGTCGCAGCATGGAGTGTTGGGGCTTTTCCTCGCCGGTTGGAGGGCTGCAGAAGAGTCTGATCTGAGCTACTCGCCATCGCACTGTCACACACAAACAAACAAAAAATAGATATCTAATAACAAAAGAACTTTTCCTGAATGACATGACCAGCAATTTACAAACATGCATAGTTTTAAAAAAGGTTGTTTAGTGCAAGTGCCTAACCCAATTAGATAGATAGATAGATAGATAGATAGATAGATAGATAGATAGATAGATAGATAGATAGATAGATAGATAGATAGATGATAAAATATATACATTTGTTCATTTGTGTCTGTCAGTCGGTAACAATAGCTTAAAACAACAAAGTCCTTGTGTAAGAGTAATTAAAAATGATGACGTAAGGCTCAGACAGTGTCACCAAACCGTTGGCTTGTGCCTAACAGACTGATGAGGGTTATGCAAACCGCAATAATAAATATAACATCCGGTTAATCTTTTACAAAAAAACATCTTCCGTGTAACATATTTGTAGTGAAAACTAAATATACAGGGTTTTTTTTAAATTGATTTAAAACAAGTCTTAGTTTACTTGATTTGTATGTGTATTCACTTTTGTTTGTGGGTTAATTTATTCAATTAGCCAACATAGGAACTTAGGCCATAGCTAGGATTTTGGAAATAATATGCATATTATTTCCAAAATCCTCATTCATCATGGCAGTTGAAAGATCTGAAAAATACTAACATATAAAACATTTTAAATAAGATAAAATCCTTAATTAATCCTACAGTGGGAACATTTTCAGTGATCCTGCATCAAAGGGAAAGTGCAATGACAAACGCATCAGTAAAAATGCAAGAATAAAACAGTTAAGGACACAGACAGAATGTTTAATAACACCGTATTCACAGTATTGCACAGAGGAGTTATTGATGTTGCATAATAAGGTGTAGATTGATGTTGCACATGAGTAAATTGTCACATAGGGTGCGTGTGGTCTACTTGGAGCAGTGTTGATTATAAAGTCTGACAACAGAGGACGGATGTGTGGTAACTCTCCTTCACTGCACATTTGGAAAACTAGATAGATTCGGATTACAGGTGTTTAAATTGCATCATACAAAAACCTAATAGGACAACATACCTGATTCTTTTCACTTGTTGATCAGGTTTATACACACACACACACACACACACACACACACACACACACACACACACACACACACACGCACACACACATTATTGTGGTATGATGTCCTTGATTTGTGCATTGCCTTCTCTCACAACTCCTGCCCACATCTTCTGATCTTCCACTATACATCATGCCAACATAAAAACTGACACACTATGTGAAAGCTATCAACAAATAATGCTCTTTTGTGAGGATGCAGTATTTTTAATATTGCAAATTATTGTTTTACAATGAACACGGTGTATTCCTGACATTTTGTAGAAGATGGTAGATGTTCTTAGCAAGAACCACTTATGTAATGAGGGATAACTAGTGAAACAAACAAACAAGCAAACACACAACAGTTTACCAAAGTTACCCTTGCTTTAAACATGAAACGGAAAAGTACCAATCAAATTAATTTTGATATTGATGATTGTATTGATCTAAAAGTCAAATGAGTTTCAATATTTCCATCGAACGCGTTAAGTCTTAGTTAAAGATGATTATAATTAGCGGTTTAAACCGCTTATGTCAGTTTTATGTAGCTAGCGTTAGCTAGCAAGGTTTATGGTCAATTTAGCTTCAACACAACGTAAAACAAAGTTATGTGACTGTCAGTAGTTAGCCAACAAAAGCAGTCACCATCTAATAACTGATATTTTATGACCGTTGGCACTCCGAACCGTTTTTAAACCGTTTTTAAAAACAATTGTTAACCAGATTTAACGAGTGTACAGAAACTAACCACAGTCTTACTAAACTGTTACATAGCTAGATAGTGCCATTTGGTGATAAACAGGTTAAAAATAAAACCTTATAATCACAACGTAATAAGTACGACCGTTAGCATGCAATTAGACGCCCCCTGAACTTCTTGACCTTTTAAAAATATGATTTAGCTAGCTAGCTAGTTGACAAATTAACAAACGCTATATTCCGAATTTACCTAAGCGTTACCATTTGTTTCGATAACAAGTCTTAAGCTTTATGTTCCCAGTTGAGGTTTCAGTTCCATTTAAGCCAAGGAAAGAAAACTATAGTTTTCCGATACAAGCAAAGTATGACTGAGGTGCGCCACTCGGTTACTGTTTGCTTACTAATGATAGCATCAACGTTAACGGATATCGGGTAACGTTCAATTATGCCTAACGTTAACGGCCTGTGTAACGTTAACGTTATGGTTGGTTAGCTAGCTAGCTAGCTAGCTAGTCAGATTAGTAGCTACATTTAGCTAGCTAACTAACTAGAACCATAGACTGTATATTATTGATAATATACTATATTATATATTATATTATATTAATATTAACGGTCTATGGCTAGAACACGGGTATTTTAATTTTAAATGAACGTGAAAAGGGCTGCTAGTGCGATGTTAGCCTGAGGCGATGTTAGCCTATTTAAGGCTTTAAAGTTAATCTACTTTAAACCATGACATGGCGTAGCTAACTTAGCTAGCAGCTAAAATATCTTGTTATTTGTCAGATGAACACCAACTTCCACATGCGAAAACGTCAAAATATTGTTTTAGCTAATGTTAGCTACGTTAAGATGAAATAGTGCTTACCATGGAGTTTAACAGTAACGAAGCAGTCGTCCCTCCCAACCCTTCGTAGACTGGCATCATTTTTCCTTCCTTTGTCGACTGTGGCGCGATGCTTCCAAATGACCGCGAACAACTGAGGAACTTGTAATACATCTAAAAGACATATTTAATACGTTGCTGTGATGTATAGATTTCCATCACAATACGACGTCCAGGCGCTCAATTAACGATGCTTCTAAATGACCCGCGATCATTTGCAGATGAAGCGATCATTTGCAGACGGACGTGTGTGCTTACTGGGTGGTCATCAGCAGAACCACTGTATTTAAAAAGAAAAAGAAAAATCACGTTGTATTTACTCCTTAAATAATTTATTCATTCTACATCTTTCAGCTAAGACATGCTCTGCTCCAGTATTAACTGTTTTATTTTTGAAATATTGTATTTTCAAGTCTTAATACTTTTTTATGACCAGATAATAGTCACATAAACTATTTCCTTTTTTATAATTTTTGAAAAGAATTAAGATTTGAACATCCCTAACGCAAACATTAGCACGCTGACAAGCTAAATGTCAACATGTTACAGACCTAAAAACAATTCAGGGTTGTTTTTTAACCTGGGTGTACGGCTTAAGGTGTAGGTCCTGGTCCTACTTTCTCAAATAGTTGTTTTATATAATTCCAACTTCGATATTTTACCACTTTGTGCTTGTTAGAGTTAATTAAAGTTGAATGGCAAACAAGAACAGAACCCAGCGCGGCGAGACGGACACCATTACAGAGGCATTGCCTGAGAAACAGAAAGGCTACCTCGAACCACGTTTTGCCTAGATCCAGTCTCAGATTCAACAGGTGGGGATCCACAGCGCCAATAAGCTAACTGGAATCCATGCTCAGCTAGCATCTCTGACTGCAAGCCTGGGCTCTATCAGATCGGATGTGGACAACCTAAAAAGCCACGGACATGCTTTTCAGGAGCATGAACATGAACCATTGGTTATTTTTGTTCTCTTGATGTGTCTTTGCTTTATCGCACTGTTGTTTGATATGATTACAGATACCACTAGATACTGTGTTTCTGAATGCTATGCCAACCTAGTCTAATAGAGACTTATCTCCATAGGTTAGCTGGGCCACTGCTAGGCTAGAGTTTCCTTTCCAATGTGCTGTTTTGTGCTTTTTGTTTCTTGTAAATAAATAAATATGTTTTCTTTGATCTTAATTTATTGTGGAGCTAGTTGCTGTTGCAACCAAGTATTTATGGGCTAGTGTCTGTGGTCATTCTTATTGCCCCATATCCAATCTTGATCACAGACCTACTTTGGATGTAATGTTAGCCTCTCTGGCTATGTTCCCCCATCTCCCTTCTGTATTGTACTGTACTGTATGCCTCATCTGTTCTTTTGTTTTACATGTTTTGTGAAATAAGGGACTTAAATTTGGATGCACTATTGTTAGGATTTAGTGAAGTGAAAGGCAGTAGCGGAATTCACATGTACTTTCATTAAGAAAGCAGCTTTTTTGATAATGGGTGATCTTTCATTTTTAGTTTGGAATTGTGGCAGACTGAATGCTCCTCATAAACGAGCCAGCACTCTGGGCTTACTCAGAAAGAGAAATGTTGACATTTCATTATTACAGGAGACACATTTACTGCAGGTGGATACCGGCTGTTTAGCCAATAGATGCCATCATACAATGGCATCCTCCTCAGCGAGCTCAAAAACAAAATGCATGGCCATTGTTGTCAAACTGAATCTCCCACTTAAAGTGTTGTCCTCTTGGTCAGATGATACAGGAAGGATTGTGACTTCCACAACAGAATTTGGTGCCAGAAAAATTGCCTTTGTGTCAGCTTATGTGCCAAATGTTTTGATGACAATTTCTATAATACACTCACTAATCAAATGCTGGAGTTAACGGACTGTTCTTTTATCGTTGGTGCAGATTTCAATGCTTTCTGGGACCCAAATATTGATCGGTTGAACACAAAGGCCACTAGGGACCAGGCTCAGGCTACAAATGCTCTGAAATCTTGGGCCGGGCCAGCAGCTTGGGGCTTATAGATATTTGGCGTGCAGTTAATCCCCCTGTACGGATTATTCCTTTTTCTCAAGTAGACATAAATCTTTTTCCAGGATATATTTTCTTTTTGCACCCCCTAAACTATTTTCATTTAATTGTACCCAATGGCATTATCTGATTATAAAGGGGTCCTTTGCATATTTTTCCCTATTTCCTATCTTGTCTTTGCTTTTTAAATGTTAAATGTGTGAACTCAAAAAGCACTTTGAGTTGCCCTGTGCTGAAATGTGCTATATAAATAAAGTTGCCTTGCCTTTGCGCCAACACACTTGGCCAATTGCCTGAACATGTGGTTAGATGGCGTTTCAATACTTCACTCAGTTTATTGCAGAATTCCAAATATTTGCAGAAATGAATGCTGGCTCTGTAGAAGACCCCAGGATATTGTGGGACGTGATAAAAGGGTTTATTATGAGCAATACCATACTTTTTTGTTCTAATGCGCACAAAGCTACGTCACTGAAGCTGCAAAACCAGAAAAGCTGAAGCTGTGTTCAACAGATTAGACTCAGTATTACAAACAGATTTTACTGACCTGATAGCTTTAGAATGATCATTAGTCAAGAAAGAAACAACTTTCTGAAACAGAAGTCTGAATTTCTAATTCCCAGAGCAAGACAGCGCTATTACTATCAGGGTGCTAGACCTAGTCGCCTTGGAATGAGATTAAGATCCAGTGATCATTTTGCAGATATTCCTGCTATTAAATCTTCAAATGGTAATATTAGAACTGACTCTGTCAAAATCCTTCATACATTTTATTCCAATCTGTATGAATCTGAGGTTACCTTGGATAAATCCCACCGTGACTGCTGGTTGAATCAGCGTGACTTGCCTCAATTATCAGAAAAGGAATCAGCTAGCTTGAACAAATTGATTTGATTGAACTAAGATGATGAACTAAGAGTTGGCAGTACAGAATATGCAAAAAGGAAAATTACCGGGCTTTGATGGGATTCCCCCTGAATTCTATTTATATAATATAACTTTTTGGGAACAGTTGGGCCCTTTCTTTTTTGACATGATTAACCTCTCTATTGAAAGGTGTGATCCAGACCATCAGCAGATTCACTACAATTTCATTTATAGGAGATATCTCACCACCGTGAAAATGCATCACATGAAAATAATTAACAGTCCTTTATGCACATTCTACCCAATAAAAGCGCAAGATACATATCTTCACATGTTCTTAGAGTGTGCTCTTGTTGGTCATTTCTGGAACAATTTGCTGAGCTTACAGCTGCTAAGAGGAGGACTGCAACCAGTTGGAAACCACCTCATGACTTATCTATTTGTACATAGAGCCTTTCTTTTGGATGTTGTGTACATGGAACTATCTGCGGCTCGCATTAATGGAGCCCCAGGACTTTGGACACTTGGCTCAGTGTTGCTGAGTCTTTGAAATCTGAATTTGTCTTAGTCTCTACTTCTGTTTAAATGTGTGATTGGTTCCCTGTCTCGTGTCTGTCTATGTGTGTGTATGTCTGTTTCTGCATGTAATATTTGTAAGCTGTGAACGTCACGTTCTGTTGTGTACTTTTTGTGTCCCCTCCCATCTTTCCTCTGTATGTTTTAGCCCTGGGCCCGTTTTTATGTTCCAGTGTTTTGCCTGTGTTTTTTTGTGATTTTTATTAATTTGTAGAATGAAAAAAAAACAAAAAAACGTTGGATCACAAAAATAAAGATGCTTCGGGTTGGAGGTGGAGTAATTTGGACGCTGAAAGGAGGTTGGTTGCTGAGGTTGCACTGCACAGTTATATTTCATTCACCCTGTTCTTTCTTTAATGTGAAATGCTGTTTGAATTTTTAAGATAGACGGATTCCTGCCTCTGTTGTGCCGGTTCCAGCTCCATCTCCACCTCTATCACTAATCAGGCAAATAGCTAATTTTTTCATTTTCATATTATGGCTTCTGGGAAATGTATGGAGTTAATTTATTTAGAGAGTGAATAAACTTGTGAAAGTATTGCCATGTAATCCCTTGATTTCAACAATGTATTTGTATTCTAAACACCACCTATTTAAATTGTAACTGTAATGGAATACAGTTACTTATAATATGTATTCTGAATACGTAACGCTGGTACACGTATTCTGTTACTCCCCAACACTGCACGTATAACAAGAAAGGAACGAGGAGATAAGAAGGATTTACTCTTCCAGGTTTCTCTCTCTTGCAGATTTTTTAAAAAAGGAAGACATTGAGTTTTTAACGAAAGAGCACTTTTGCAGTTTTTAGAAAAAATAAAAAAGAGGAAACAGATGGGAAGACAAGTACAAAGGGTTTTTAAATGTTTAGATAAGAGGCTAATAGAAAGGGAGGAGGAGAAGGGGACAGAGATATGGGAAAGGGGGATTTGATTTGAGGCAGAAGTGAAGACCTTTTTTGAAGTGTATCAACCTTGTGACAGAAGATAAGAGTTCACTTAATGAGTCTGTGGATCTATGAAGGAGATGTAAGCAGAGACACTGATTAATATGTTCGAGGGCGAGTTAAGTAATAATGTCACCCTGGAAAAATTATGTTGAGGTTAATGAAAATACATATCTGCAGCTTCGGGCAAACACTGGTACTGGTAATGCATCCCCTTAACCCTTGTGTTGTCTCCCCTTGTCTCTCTCCCTCCCAGCAAACCTGCGTCTCCCTGGGTACCTTGTTTTTGTCACTTATTCCAACATTTTTTGTCACTTTTTCCAATGTCTGTTGATTTTTTCTGCGCTTTTTGTTGTTGTTTTAACGTTCTATCAATTTTTTCCTTCAAATGCTATACAATCGAACAAACACCCAAATTCAACAAAAGTAGTGAACTGATCATTTATTTAACTTATATTTTGACAATTTAGTTAAATCAAACAATTTCTGATATAGAATATAGAAAATGGATCAAATTTGACCCAAGGACAACAGAAGAGTTAAAGGACATTTCGCACTAAACAAACTAATCTTTTGGGCTCAAATACTGCCAGCATGAGGCCAGTTATAAAGTACCTTTTCTTTTAGAAAAGACATTGCTATTGCCACCTGAAGAAATTATGTCATCTGTCTTTGTGGGGTTTTGCATCTTTTTGGTTGTTTGGGTTTCCTTTGGAGTCGTTTTGGGTCTCTGTGGTCCTTTGGCGTCTCTTTGTAGTCGGGTTGTGCCCCTTCTGTGGTAGTTTTGTGTCACTTTTTAAAATCACTTATCACCATATCTGTGCCTAAAATTTTATAAATGTGAGAACAAAAAATAATGAAATAACACACAAAAAGCTTAAAGACAAAACGACAATCATTAGATCAGAGAAATGTCTTTTAGTCACGTTCATTGAACTAACATCCATTTAGAAGCTGTTTCACAGCTTTCTATTATTTCACATGGGCTTTATCAGCAGAAGGAGTTCAGCTGGAACTGGAGATGATTAAATGTATTTTTTCTACACTTTAAGGACTTCTCGTCCTGGTTTGGTTAGCAGATGAGTCTTAACATTTATATCACACGTAAGATAAACGTTAGGAGGTAAATAGAATAAAGCGAGCAGGTAGCAAAAGAAAATGATAGAAATGAAAATCACTTGAGGGAACTGGGAACTAGGAAGCTACACAGAGTGAGGAACAAATGTAGAAATGAGAACACCGAGACTAAAACACACAAAGAAATGAGGCTAGTAACGAAGAACAGGTGAAACACACGGGGCAGACAATCACAGAGGCTGGAAAACACACAAGGCAAGAAGTTAAACAACACATGACATATAAGAAGAACCTACAAATAAAACATGAAATAAAACAAAACCCAGGATCACAACATGACAGACTCATTTCTTCTAACTGAAAACATCTTGTTTTCATGAACTATTTGTGCATATAGGTACGAAAAGTAAAGCATTTGAATTCGTCTTCCACGTCTGAATGCCAGCCGAACTTGGCCCCGCCCATAACATTAAAGGTCAGGAAGTTCATATTCTGACCAGAATCTGAGTATGACTAGGTCAGGCTACGTATTTATTACTGTATAAGAGCATGAAGATCCTCATAGGGAGGAGGTGATGTTTGGCTCCTAAAACACAAGACTTTCACCCAGGAAACCACTGTTCATGTCCCAGGGGTACTACTTAAGGTGGCCGGAACTTTATCCAAAACCAATATATTTTATCTAATCCTAACCAGTCAATTTGGTGCCTTTGGCCGGCTAAACTCAGTTGCAACATCCGCTTTAAAGACCGTGATCTATTTCTGGCTCACAGTCCCATATTTTCTCATAAACATCACTGTAAAGACCACTAAACTGAATTGCTGTGTGACCGGCTGCCGGGCCTAATTTCGTAGTATATCACACGACCCATTCCTGCAAATGCGTTGCCTCTTTGACATCAACTACTGAAATTCTTTGTAAACTTATAGGTCAACTTTTTCAGCTCATTTAAAGAAAGAATATTCAAATACCTAGAGGGGTTTTAGCTTCAAATCCTGACAACGTTAAGTGTGTAATGAGAAAGTGCAGGTAGAAAATGTAATGCAGCCCTGAGTCTTATACACACTCCTGCCTATCTGCAGAAAACATGCAAGATGCCTGCCAACATGTAGGAGGCACTTTTTTTTCCTGGTGTGCTGGTGATTAAACTAAGCTGAGCTGCATTTTCGCTGTCATGATCCTAAAACGTGTGATGTGAGAAATCACACTGACAGACAGAGAAGAGAGTGCTGTGAATGTTCTACCTACTGACCTTTCTTTAATCCACTCAGGCATCAAAGTCCTTCATTGACAAACCATCGTTTAACCAGATTTACTTTACAGTACACAGCCAGACGTAAGTGGAACAAAGTGTGTGGACACTTTTCATAAACGTGCTGCTCTTACACAGGGCCGGCCTGTGGCCTGGGAGAGCTGTCGCAAAGGGGGAGCGAGGCCTTATGCGAAGTTAACGTGCAAATCCCCGATCCTTACACCATGATGCATGCCCAACAGTCACTGTCAACCTGCACGGGGACTGCCGTTATTCAGACAGCTGTGTGTGTGTGAGAACTAGACTAGAAATCTATTGACATGATTGAAAATGAAGAAAACAGAGATTCCAGAGATTTGGCAGACAAGCATCAAGGCATTCCCGATCCTCCTCGGCCTTATCTGAAAGAGATGTTTGAGATAGTAGGCATCAAGAATGACTCCTGGCCAATGTGCTGCAGAACTCTAAAAGTATGGGGAACTTCTTAATTAATGTCTGTTTAGTAATTCATATTTCATCCTTTATTTTCTTTCCAGAAGCCGTATTTGAGCGCGCACACACACACACACACACACACACACACACACACACACACACACACACACACACACACACACACGTAGATTCCTTTAAATGTTAAGGGGAAGATTGAAAAAGAGAAACTGAATCTGTGAATTCTCACAGAATCACAACTGAATTCATATGCTAATCTTATTAACCTGGAGTCCCAGTCTCTGTCACAATAATCATATATGGGAATTTTAGGCCTATTGGCAGACATCCATTTAAAATGTAGCCAATGGCACATAAAGAGCCTTTTTCCACTGTTTCTCAGCTTGCACTCTAGTAACATCTGTGTGGTCCAGGTGGCTTTGCATTAAAAATGGTTGTCATTCGCAAGGCTACTTTTACTTTTATAGTAAATTTCCAAGCCTGTACTTTGTTACTTTAACTAGAGTAAAGAAGTTGAATCAGTACTTCTACTTTTACCATAAGAGTATTTTTCACACAAGTATCTGTACTTCTACTTGAGTACGGGAAGTGAGTACTTTTGCCGTCTCTGGTGGTTGGTCAGATTTAACATTGACTAAGACGCTCTGATGGTGTCTGGTCTTACATGCATGCACACACTCTCTCTTTCTCACACAGCTGCTAAGGCAGACGGATGTGTGGTAGCCTGTAACTAATGACCTCTTGCTGGTTTTGACATGCTACTTGTGTGTGTGTGTGTGTGTGTGTATGTGTGTGTGTGTCTTGCTGTGGTGCAGGTGTTAGATGTGGATGTCCATGTTGCCAAAATAGACCCCAGAAGCGGGAGGCCCCCAGAGGTGCAGAGTTGGCGCTACCAATACAACGGTTCTGGGCATAACCAAATGCTTTATATGTGCCAGTGGTCCAAATGAGTAAAGGTGGGTTAGGCCTTGTGTTATCTTTCCATCCACCGTGCAACTTTTTTTCATTTTGGGTCAAACGTAAAAATAAAAACCATTTTCTACATTCTGGTCTTCTTTTTCAACACTTTTGTCATTTATTTCTGACGTGCCTGTCCCTTTTTCCATGTTTTTGTTGTTTTTAAGTTTTTGTTGACGTTTTTTATTCACTTTTTTTGCTGACATTTCTGTTTTTCAATGTTCTATCAAATTTATTCACAGAGAATGAGCTGAACATTGGGCTGGGTCTAACGTCAGTGGTCTGCTGACCCACTGCCGCTGGGTCTTATGTTAGTGGTCTGCTGACCCACTGCCACTGGGTCTAATGTTAGTGGTCTGCTGACCCAATGCCGCTGGGTTTAACGTTAGAGGTCTGCTGACCCACTGCTGGGGTCATCAGTTTACGGCCCAACTGATGCGTATTAGCCACATGACAACTAACAACAATCACCATTTTGTTGGGTACCAATCAAATGACACGTGAAACAATGGCCTTTCTATCAATTTTCTTTCTATGGAGCCGGCTCTGGCCTCCACTCTTAGAAGTCACTTATGACCCACCTATTTTTCCCTATACTGCCTTGCCTCCCCCCCGCTCCCTGATCTACACCTCCCACTGCCTCAGCAGAGCAGAACACATCACCAAGGACAGCTTCGACCCTGGCTATTATCTGTTTGACCTGTTGCCCTCAGGAAGGCGCATCAGAACAACAGACTCAAGAACGGTTTCTTCCCAAAAGCCATAACCACTCTGAACTCATATGCACTGACTTCACTTGACAGCTTACCCCAGACTTTCTTCTTCTTCCCACCCACTTAATATATAATATCAGAAGACACTGAAATCCTGTGTAATTTCACTGCTGTACAATACTTAAATATGTATTGCAATTTCATAACTATCTTCATAATATGTATACAAACCATATTTATCTTTCTTACTATTTTATATATGTTTATAGTTGTCTCTGGAACTGTAAACCTCATCTCCCCCCTCCCCTTATCTTTTGCACAACTTACAAATTTAGGCAGCCCAGTCTTATGGCAGTTCGTGAAATGGTCACGTTATTGAATCTATAGATTCGTAAAGGGGACACATTAATGGCATTAATTTCGTGTGGTGAGCACAAATTTTAAAGTAATGTATTTCAATGGGAAGCATATTTTGTGATTACAGAACGATTATGGTAGCTGATAAGGTGAAAGTCAACACAGGGAGGTTGGTCGGTTGGTTGGGTCAAACAACGCAGGACCTTCACCCCGGGGACCGTGTCCCACGTGTTGCAGTTCCTTTCTGCGTTTCTCTTCCTAACCACAACCGTCCCGTTGTTGTTGCCGTGTCTTGTGTGTGACGGTTTCTTTCCTCGTTATTCTTTTCCTTGTTGGTGTGGCCGACGTATGGCGTTTCATTTCCCAGTTTTAGCATTTCATTTCCCCATTGTTGCGTCCCCCAGAGCAGGTTTGAAACTCGTGACCTGTTCATTTAAAAAAATCGATATCAAATCAATAAATCTAAATAACGTGACCATTTCACAAACTGGTGTGAGACCGGGTTTAAATAGGAAATAAAATCAAGACAAGTACACATGGAGTGGGATGTAAAGTGCATAAAGTTATAGTGCAAAGTAGTGTGCAAAATGCATATTGGAATGATCAGTATGTAATGTGAAGAGAAGTGGGTGAGTGGCCAAAGTTGGGATGACCCCACACATCCGCCCAGTTCAGTAGAGTGATGGCAGTGGGAAAGAAGACGTTCTCATGTCTGGTTGTTTTTGAGGGTTAGGGATCTGTAGAGCCTGCCAGAGGGGAGGAGCATAAAGAGAGATTATGAAACGATGGGAGTGAGAATGTGAGAGTGTTGGATAAAATCAACCTCAAATAGCCCTTTGGGAGAGAGAAGCAAGTTAAAATGTCCCAAAATATTCTCCCAGTACCAAACTGTCCACAGCCTCAGCAACCATACAAAATGTTTTTGTATGTGTGGTTCATCTTTTCAAACCCTGTTTACACGTACATAGTTATTTTGACAAATGGAGACATTACCCTTGGTTTGTGCCCTTCGTTTACGCAAACAGAGAATTTGCCTCTGAAAACGAGTCTTTCTAAAAAGAAGTGAAGATTTTTGAAATCTTCATTTGCATGTAAACTGAGAAAAATGGAGGTTTACACATAGACAGTTAAAGAAATGGATCAACAGATCCCGTTGCTCTGGACGGAGACCAGTGAAGGAAAATAGAAGCTCTTTTCCGGTGAGGGCTAATTATTGCTAACTAAAATGCTAGTTAACATTAGTAATTAAACCTACAGCTAATGGAAGTCAAAACTGTCTGTGAGCTTACTATATGGTAGTTAATCTACTGTGCGACAGTTAGTCGCGTGGTTATGACACAATCGTTAATCTATTTTTATAAAAACATCTGCTACAGAGCCATAACATGGGATGCTAACGGCAGGCGATGGCTTATTAGCATCAGAATGGCGCCATAGGAGCTATGCTTAGAGAGGAGAGACTTACCCCCTTGGGTTTAGACAGCCGAGGAAGTGAGGAAGAGAAGAGAGGATTCTGATTGGCTAACCTGGGCTTGAGCTTGTCGTTACACTGCCAACTTCAGGTTTGGCGTGCTCTTGACAGCGTTGACGGCATATATACACGGGTACGTGTAAATGAACACTTTTCTGACAACTGACAGCTGTGCACCATGTTTTTTTTTTAAACCGAAGAGGTTGAAATGTCCGTTTATGAAAATAGCCGGCCACATGTAAACGTAGTCTCACCCTGCTTCATCAATATTTGACACTGAGGCAGTTTTATAAGCTTTACATGAGTCTTTGTTACCTTGTTATCTTGCGTGTTTCTGAACTGCAGGTAGATCCACGGATGAGAGTAGAGCCGTTTGATGTGGATGTGGAAGAGATTAGCTCCCATTCACCTCTGTCAGATTCATGTTTCTGTCTGACAGCTCCAACACTTCAGAGGAAATCCATATCACACCGGGGGGTGAGCTGTGTGTGACTGATTTCCTGTAATTCCATATTTGCGAGGACCAGAATAAGTGTGAAACAGAAAGTGAGGACTTGTTTGGGAGTCCTTTTATTGTGGGAATTACCTTTGTATAAAATATGAATGTGTTTTTTTTAAGGAACAGAATTGGAAGCTGAATTATGTTTAGTGTTTTTTTCCCCCAGTGAAAGTTGACGTTTCAACGTTTATGTCACATGAAAATGTGTTAGGAGGTTGATAGAACAAAAGGCAAGCTGTGTGTGTGTGTGTGTGTGTATGTGTGTTATGCTCTATGTTCCCTTCCTGTGTTAGTTAATCGCCCTATCTGTGCCTCTGTCATTATTGATGCAGTGTGTAACGGTGTTGGCTCTATTTAGCTCCTTACAGCTGAGTGCACAGCCCATAATGTGTGTAAGGAGGAGACACTTTCTGCTAGATGCTGCTGCCTGTAATAATGACTTTGGACACACACACACACACACACACACACAGTATAATGCTCTGCAACACGAGCACACATGAGCAGTATGAGGGTCATGTAGCCCAGAGGAACACTTCAGATATCAGATTGTATTGTTTGAGGTGATAATGATTGGACTGGACGGCTGACTGTGGTTGTAATTTCTGCCTGTCACAGCTTCAGTACAATCTGACATGATGCTCAGTCGTGATCACTCCCCACTGTGCCATTTTCCCACTTCAGTGTCAGGCACTTTTAGCCGTGTCCTATTTCAGCCGCCGCCTCCTTTAAAGCCCACACTTACAAAGAAAACATGATAATGAGTTGACCATAATGTCTAAATTTCAGCATTTATGTATGGAGCACATGAAATGTGGCAGAGTTCAGGTAAAAAATTCCCAATGCTTACCTTTGATTTGAGCGAAAATGTTTTGGGTGCAAACTAAAATTACAACTTAATATCCAAAGATTGGATTAAAGGGTAACTGGCGTTTTATTTTATTATGTTTTTGTGTCTTACTGACACACTGACAGGAACAACAATCTTTGAAATTGGTCCAATTCTAAGGGTGAACGCTGTAACTGGCAGCCACAGACCGGCTGCAACGTAAGCCTAAGCTTTTACTTTGGATTTGCTGTGTTTTTATCTCATGTTATTGCATGCTTTTATTTTGAAATGTGTGTGTTTTTAAACGTTTGTTTTACTTGGTTAATGGTTAAGGATTTGCACCTGGGACCAGGGGATGGATTGACTGTTTTAGATAAAGGACACAGAGAGCACAACAGCACAATGGGGCGGACAGAACGGAGCAGACAGAGAGACAGACAGAACGGAATTCCATTGAGACCAGCATCGTCCCCGGTCTAGAGGAGGTTGGAGAATACACAGCGGAAAACACAAACACTGACCGCTAGCGGCTACAGTTGGGAGAAGGTGAAACTTCTCCCTCCCGCATAAGTCTCTTTTAAGACCGGTGTTTGTCTCAATGAGATTATCTGTATGAATAAAGGTTAAATAACTAAATCAAAATTATCCAACATTATCCTCGCTCATAGCTCCTTAAAGATCACTCCTCCATCCTCGCTCATAGCTCCTCAGAGATCATTCCTCCATCCTCGCTCATAGCTCCTCAGAGATCACTCCTCCATCCTCGCTCATAGCTCCTCAGAGATCACTCCTCCATCCTCGCTCATAGCTCCTCAGAGATCACACCTCCATCCTCGCTCATAGCTCCTCAGAGATCACTCCTCCATCCTTGCTCATAGCTCCTCAGAGATCACACCTCCATCCTCGCTCATAGCTCCTTAGAGATCACTCCTCCATCCTTGCTCATAGCTCCTCAGAGATCACACCTCCATCCTTGCTCATAGCTCCTCAGAGATCACTCCTCCATCCTTGCTCATAGCTCCTCAGAGATCACTCCTCCATCCTCGCTCATAGCTCCTTAAAGATCACTCCTCCATCCTTGCTCATAGCTCCTCAGAGATCACACCTCCATCCTTGCTCATAGCTCCTCAGAGATCACACCTCCATCCTTGCTCATAGCTCCTCAGAGATCACTCCTCCATCCTGATTCTTGGGGGCAGGAATAAAGAACAACTTCCAGTTCAAACCCAGGAATGAGGAGATATCAAACAAGAGACTAATGATTGCAACATGCAAAGCTTTAAATTACCCAAAAATAATATGGACGGTTCAACACATCGCTCTTTACAAGTACAATTAAAACATCTTGCAGTGTGACGGCTGAAATCATCTTTGAAGTGAAATTTTAGGTTTTTTAGCTTGCAGCCCTTTATTTCTTCCAAAAACTAATAATATGCAGTTGAACGTAACATGAAAAGCCCAAGTAAAAAATACTAAATCGTTTAGGTTTCTGTGTTTTATTTCCTGTAAGACAATATGGGTTTCAAACATGTTTGCTCTTATTAGTATTCCAATTTGATTGAGACTAGCACACAGCCAAAAAACTAATCCCAAAATGGGTCTGAAAGCCTCTGCAGGAATGAAATCACCGCCTGTTCTGCTGATGCGGTTTCTGTCTCAATCCAAAATTCAATTTAATTTCACTGAAAAGATAACAGCAAGGTGTAAAACATGTCCTTCCTCTCTCTATTTTACTCCACCACACCTCTGGTTTCTCTCTCTCTTCCTCCTCTTCAACCCAACAAATTACTTTCAGTCACGTTCTCTGCAAATGGCTCATGATGAGCGCTCAGGCCACTTGTACATTGTGCCATTATGTGCAGCCGTGTGTGTGTGTCTCTGTGTATGTCTGTGTGTGTGTGTGTGTGTGTATGTGTATGTCTGTGTGTGGGTGTGTGTGTGTGTGTGTGTCTCTGTGTATATGTATGTATGTGTTTGTGTGTGTGTGATTTTGTGTTAGTGTGTGTGATTTTGTGTTTGTGTGTGTGATTTTGTGTTTGTGTGTGTGATTTTGTGTTTGTGTGTGTGCATGCATGTGTGCGTGTGTGATTGTGTTGTGTGTGTGTGTGATTGTGTGTGTGTGATTGTGTGTGTGTGCGTGTTTGTTTGTGTGTGATTGTGTGTGTATATGTGCGTGCGTGTGTGTGCGTTTTTGTGTGTGTGTGTGTTGGATGGATTCTCCAGCAGCAAAGTGCTAAGTGAGCCTCTTAGCGGGACAATTTTCTCCTTATACCTCACTTCGTCCTCCATCTTTCCTCCTCCCAACACATTCCCACTCCCAAGTCGTCAACATTATGACGCTACATAACGTTTTTTACCGCTCGGGGTAAAACCACTAAGTAACTAAGTGCAGGGGTCTACAACCTGCAGCTCCAGAGTTGCATGCGGCCCTTTAGCCCCTCTACAATGGCTCCCTGGGTCTTTGACAATAAATTACAAGGAAATAAAAATTATTTTTTTTGTTTTGTTTATACAGCAACATTTTAGTTTTCATTATTATTGTTGTAGATGTAGACCTATAGTGATTCTTACCTTTTCCATTTACAGAACATTTCAATCAACTACAACTATTAGACCTAGTGATGTTGATTGAGTAAATTAGACTCAAATGGCTGTTACCTTCATTTTAAGGCTCAAACAGGTTTGCAGCTCCAGCATTTTTTAGCTAAAAAATGTCTCACTCGATTGTAAAAGTTGACGACCTCTGGGTTTGGGAAAGATGGTGAAACACAGGACAAAAACCGTGGAAGAGTATTACTAAAGATCCATTTAGTTTGCGTGGAATAAAGGCCAAAACACAGAGAAAAAGCTACGTTTATAAAACTACGCGTGTACATGTGGACGAGGCTTTAACGCAGGGGTGTCAAACTCATTTTCACTAAGGGCCAAAAGAGAAAAAAAGAGGATGACATCAGGAGACATACAGGCCTTTTGTTTCACTGAAAAGGGCAAATATCTTTGGCTTTATTACTGCATGTCACTTACTCATCATTTTTGTTGTTTTTACCGACTTTTTTGTGGGTTTCTCAGACGTTTCTGTCATTTTTATTTATTTATTTATTTTATTTTCAGAATTTTTGACGTTTTTTGTCGCATTTTTGTCCACATAAAGCCCTACAATAGTCAGCAGAAACATTCCTTAGCCATTGTAGAATTTAGCCAACCAAGCAAAAGAAAGATGACCTGTTTCACAGCCTGAATATGAAAACTCTCTCTCTGCTTCTGGGGGAATTTATGAGTCTCAAAGTCGGCAAATCTGCCAAATTCTGCTCTGAATGTCAGATAATTACAGTTTAAAAAATATTCCCTGTGTTTCTGATTTCTGACTAGGCGGGCCAAAATCTATTGTGAACATACGGGCCGGATCTAAACCTGCAAGGGGCCGGATTTGGCCCACGTGCCTCGAGTTTCACACACGTGCGGAGGGTCTATGGATTCAAACAACAATCCTGGAAAACAAGAATAAAGTGTTTTTTTTCCCTGGAGGAAGATAACGATTCCTTCTAAGATGATGAAACATTCAGAGATCGAGTATACACTTTCTTTTCTTCACACCTCTGCACACACACACAGTTACATTATAACATTATTATATTTATGACATGGGTCATATGTCTGTGTGTGTCTGTGTTTGTGTGTGTGTATGTCTGTGTGTTTGTGTGTGTGTGTGTCAGAGAGAAAGTATACAATTCCTTTTCTTCACACCTCTGCACAAAACACACACACACACACACACACACACACACACACAGACACACATACATTATTACCCATGTCATAAATATAATAATGTTAACATGTAACGTGAGTCTTTATATTTGTGCAGTGAACTTTGTCACCACTGTCTGCAGATGGAAATGTCTCTGTAAACAGGACCCCCCCACACACACACACACACACACACACAAACAACACAACAACAAATTCCCTTCGGAGAGATTTCTTTAAATAAAAAAATAATTTACTTTGCACTGAACATGCAAATTGAAGAGCAGATGGTCCTTTCACGTTACCAGACAATCTCAGGAACAATACAGAGTCAGAACATGGGCAACAACGTCACGTGCAAATAAATAAAACAAATAATCTGGGAATTAGTTTTATTTTTTGAATTATTGTTTCTATAGCTTGTATTCCTCCCCAAGGTTTTTTTTTTAAACACCTGGGAATAATGTACTATCCACTGCTTCTGTTGTGTGTGTGTGTGTGTGTGTGTGTGTGTGTGTTTGTCCATGTGTTTGTTTGTGTCTGCGTGGGTGCGTGTGTCTGTCTGTGTCTCTGTGTGTCTGTGTGTGTGTCGGTGTTTGTGTGTCTGTGTGTGTATCCATGTATGTCCGTGTGTGTGTGTGTGTATGTCTCAGTGTGTGTTGTAATACTTTGTGAGGACCGTTTATTCCTTCCACTCATCACTTATTCAAAATGCTGTTTCATTAAGACTTTGCAATAAAGTCAAAGTTAGAATTAGGTTTTAGTGTAATATACTGTATAAAACACTTCTAAATTTGGTTCTTTTCAGAAACCATTGTATGCAATTATTAACTTGATTATTAAGTTGTGGAAGTCTAATTTTAATGTTTTATTAGATCGAACAAATGCTGGAACCAATCAGGAACTCAGGAAAGAAATCAAGAAAGAAGCCTAAAAAATACGCTTCCTGAATGCATTGAAAGGAGGAAGAAAGGAGGAAGAAAGGGGGAAGAAAGGGGGAAGAAAGGACGAAGAAAGCCAAAAAACGATTTATTGTAAACTGTCTCAGGAATGTATGTCTGTCAGTGTCCAGGCTCTTTCAGCAGGTTTTTGATTTGGATGTAAGAGTGAAAAAATAAACATTTCAAATACATTCATGCACTTTAGCATCTTGACTTGAAAACCTGCCCAATTACAGTCAAACATTACACATAAGCAGTGCATTATGGGTCATTTTTAACTATACACAAACCTGCAACACCTAACATGACATGCTTTTAAGAACTATACGTATATCTTTTCAGTAAAAAGTTAATCATGAAAACATGAACCTACATCTACAAGCAGCCATCACCCAGTTTGCTGCAGCTCGAGGGAACATCAGATCTTTTGTACCGTTAAATGAAGTTTGGGGACTGTGAGAAGAAAAATCAATATCAGTGCCTGACAGCTTCTCCTTGCCACACGATTCAAGATGCCTGTAGCTTCTTCTGTGTGGACAGAGAGGATATTTAAAGGAGAGGAGATAAATGTTTTCAGTTTGGAGGATAAATACAGAAATGAGGTTTAAGGTCAGATACTACATGGTTTATGGTCCTGTGGAGATGCTCCCATACATGGAGACCACAATGAGCGCTCCCTGACTGCATGTTGTAGGCTTGAATGTTGTTAAATGCCTGACGAACGTCTAACACATAGCTGCTCTTTCCCTAGATTTAGTCCAGCCTCCTGCTTACCTGTTATACTGGTTTTCATTCAATAGGCCTATGTCACACTTCCTGCTTCCGGAAAGCAGAGTAGGGAATCCGAACTTCCAGTCAACAGTCCCTTTCTCCATAAGGATTTAGATTATATCATCAGCCATGATGTCTACACCGTCTGAGGTAGACTGATTACGAGCTACGCGGTTGTGAAATGAACGTTCCTGCTCCTGTAGACGCTAGAAGTCTGAATGAAATCAACTTGGTTTTAAGAAAAATGTTTTATTTGTGTTCTTACTCTCAATTTCCACTGACCCAGCTCCGGCAATCCCCTGCCCTCCGGAGCAGATACGCAGAGCTGCTATTTTTGCCCCACTCAGAGACGTTCTTCCGGCCAATCGCTGCGTGACATAGGCCTATTATAAACAGATTTAAGCTGTCTTTACGTAGAATATAATCGTTTCTGTCCTGTCTGTTGGAGGGAATCTTAAAACTAAAAAAAGTTCAATTACATCTTGTGGAAAGTCCTTTTAGATGACGATCCAGATATTTTAAAAAGGATTTCTAGACATTGTCAGTATTATTTTTAATGAACGAATTAAAAGTAACACTGCAGTGGGTAGAAAGCCAGAGTGAGACCTTTTCCTGTAGCTTTCCCTCTTCCCTTTGTAACAGCCAATTGGAACGCTCTCTGTCTCCGAAATGACCTGTGATGGTCCAAAGTCTCCCATCTCGCTAGGTTTTCTAAAGCCAGAGAACAAAGCTAAGATGATGTTGTTTTCTTTCAGAACACTAAAAAATTCAATATGCCAAAAGATTGTTATGGATATTATTGCCCAATGTAGACACAAAATATAGGGCCTACCACAGCGTTAGTGCCCATTTTTAGCAATATTATTGCTATTTTTGCATTTTCAGGCTTTTTTTATTATTGACAGGACAGCTTAAACTTGACAGGGGAGAGAGTGGGAACAATTGTTGTTTTTTATTCCAAATTTAGATCCGAACGGTCAAACGTTGGTTATTTTGGTTGGAGCTACAACATTTAGTTGATCTGCGACTTCTTTTGTTAATCGTCTGGATAGTTTTTAAAGCAAAAATGTTCAATCTGCTCATCTGGAAACTGTGAAAAGTGTATATTCAGTGCATCCCATGTTGTTCCGACGACATGTCAGATGGAGATCATATGCTTTGTATAAAGACTACATTCTATGAAATTAAGTGAGACGCTGCAGGTTGGTTTGCCTTTCTCAAGCTGGTAGGTCCTCTGTTTGGAGAACTGTAAACAGTGCATGTTCTCTCTTTGTGGACAGAAGACACACTTTTCCCTCCTGAGATATGTCTCTTTGTTGGTATTGTACTATAATAACTTCAATATTCATTCTAACTGCATTTATTTATGTGTTTGAGTTAGAGTTGTTTGATACCAGCATCAGAAAAGCCTCTGATTCCGCCTAAGATGCTGGTATCAGTATCGGCGAGTACTGTAGTCTCATCTGGAACATGATTTAGTCCCGAGAAAAATCTACTTTAAAGTAATTTATTTGTAATTATTCCATCTATGACTGACTGTCAAACTGGATAATAAAAGAAAGTTCTTTGGTTTTTATTGTTTGTGTTTGTTCATGTTTCACAAAGAGTTTAACAACAACGTAGTAACATCCATACAGGGACAGTAGGGTACAGCTGTTAAAACATAATAAATATGTGTATTTTAATCACACTGGTGTAGGATCAGTACTCAGTATCGGCCGATACGCAAGATCAGGTATCAGAATCTTTATCGGGAAGCAAAAAATGGTATCAGAGCATCTGGTGTGACTGCTTGCAGATAATTTCCAAAACAGGTCCCAGCCAGATTTCTTATAGTTTTCAAATGTTCATTAGTTATATGTATTTAGTCTTAGCAGGCTAGCGGTTTACCCCTGATTCCAGTCTTTATGCTAAACTAAGCAAATACTTTAGTTTAGCACAACACGTTTTTCCAAAGAAACCAACTAGAGTACGGACCCATCAACTATTTTGTGTGTGTCATGATAACTTTATTAGTGGCACAGTTTTCAGAAGAGAACAAGAAAGATAAAATGCCTCACTGATGTATGAGCAGAACATGACATTGAAAACCAACATGACACCACATTTTATATTCAATAAATTCCCCTGCATACGTCAAAACAGGCAACGACATTTAGGCTACACCCCCACTGCTACGTTTTCAGTTTAAAGCGATCTCAGTCCTCACAAGAGTTTTAGCTCCAGGAGCAGAACTAATCTGCGAACACGAGAATGAGAACACGTCTGACAACACACATCACATGACCGTTCACACACACACACTGGGCAGGTACGTGTCAGTGTAAACAAGAAGACTGTCTGACGTTACTCTGCGTTTGCAAATCATGGATGTAGAAGTTGAAAATATATAAAATACTTTGGAGAAAGAACATAACGGTGAAGAGTAAGAGCAGTGACTTATTATCTTTGAGCGGCGGTAATGTGCAACTGTTATTTAAAAGGTATACAGCTGTGCTCATAAGTTTAGGAACCCATGGTAAAGTTGACTAAAAAGGGGAATGAAAAAAATCATCTTTTGGAAATTTACCTTAATGCCTTAATTAAAAACAATTAGAAAAAAATCCTACCTTTAAGGACACCAATTTTCTTTGTGAATGAATAATGATATTGTCAATAAATAAATGTTAAAAATAATAAACATCTGCCTGCTTCTATAGGAATTTAACATAGGGGTGTGTATGCTTATGAACCCTGTATTTTAAGGATTTATTTATTTATGATACATTATTCATTCACAAAGAAAATTGGTGTCCTTAAAGGTTGGATTTTTCCTAATTTTTTTAACTAAGGCATTAAGATCAATTTTCAAAATAGGATTTTTTTATTCCTCTTTTTAGTCAACTTTAGCATGGGTTCCTAAAGGTATGCACTGTATGTCAGCTACCTAACCAATAAGACTGATGGACGTGTGTCATCGTTTTCCAAAGGTCTCCGTTGTGTCCGTCCAGCCTACAAAGCAACCCCCGCTATTTCAAACTAAAAACGGTGTTTCCAAATGTCTTCGTTTTAAGGGCGGATTAGTGTGGATGTGAAGCATAAACACAGCAAAAGATATTCATTTTTAAACTAAAACGTAGAAGTATAGATGTAGCCAGATTTTTGTGTTCATGATGGTGAGCAGACACATGAATGCCAAATCAACAGCGAACAGGTGTGACAGTGGACAAACAATCAAAGTCTGTTTTCGAACATAGCAGTAGGCATGCCTTTACATGTGCATTAAAGGGTTTAATTCACGCCCTCAATCAGAAACAAGAATTCACCCAGGTATGCACATAACATAATTGAAACTTTCAGGCGTCTGCTATTGTTTGTTTGCTGTTTACTGTTTGGACATTTGCACAAGATGCACTCTCTCTTTTTCAACAAGACCCTCTTTTGTGTGGAAAGCTGGCTAATCCGTGGGGGACGCAAAACCAAAATCATGCTACACCGTGGCCAGCCTGGTCCCCGCCGGACGCCGCAGAGAATTTATCTCTGATGGGCAGCTTCTCCCAACACTCTTCATCCGCTTTTCTCCACCAGGAACTTCTTCTTAATTCTCGTTGTAAACGTAGAAGATGACGTTCTGTTTTCTGCTTTTAACAAAAACCAAAAGCCTGTTCTTTGTGTTATGAAACTGAACTTTTATAGCACTTAAAGCAAGTGCTTTCATTGACATATCACATCAGGAAACATGTTTCCAACAAGCATTGGTTCAGCACTGTAAGTAAAAGAAGTTCCTGGTGGACACAGAACCTTACTCTCCCATTTTTTTTTAAAATTCTTCTGGTTTCTGCATACTTGTGTTATTTTCTTCCTCAAGACTTTTTTTCATCCTCTAATTCATTCCAAATTTTCTTTCCTTTCGAGTCTGTCCAGGTCTCTGCGTTGCCGTTACGGACTCTGCTGCTCCATGTTCTCAATCAACGGGTCTTTCTTCATAAACTGCAGATGTCTGATGGACCGCCACACCCCGACGTAGCTGTCACTAACCGACGTAGCATTGGCGGCGTTCTCCTTGTTGAGATGTTCCCTCTGCATCGCCAGCACCTCATCTTCAGTCATGACGCGGGAATTTACGCCCACCTCTCCGTCTCGTTGTGCAACGTCTCCTGTCGACACTTCTCCGTTAGCAACATCCTCCTTCCTGTCGCTGATCAACACTCCCTCTATCTCCGGGCGTTCGGGGTCAGATCCGATCCCCGAGGCTGGTCCGTCGCCGTCCAGAGGTGGTTTCTCCGTGTGCGGCTCGCCCGCCGGCGCTCCGTCCTTGGCGGCCTCCTCCAGGTCCTCGTACAGGCTCTTCTTCTTCGTCTCAAAATATTTGACAATGCAGTAGGTGATGGAGCCGATGGTGTTGACCACGACGCCGCCGATGAAGAGGTGCGTGGGCGCAACGTCGCTGAACGCCAGCATGCCAACAGTGATGGTAGCGATGCTCTTGACAACGCCGACGAAGCTGGTGGTGACGGCCGAGTTGATGTAGGTGCAGTGCAGCGTGGTGAAGTTCATGGCGCAGCCAATGAAGACGCAGATGACAAAGACGACCGTGATGTACGGGTTCTGCCAGCCCTCGTACGTCCACATGTTGACAGCGTCCAGGGAGATGACGGAGCACACCAGGAGCACCTGAGAAAGAGAGAGAGAGAGAGAGAGAGAGAGAGAGAGAGCAGCAGAGAGACAAAGAGACAGAAGGTAGTTAGAAAAATTGCGTTTGAGACACTTTGTGTTGCATGACATATGAGTTGAAAAGTGCTATGCAAATAAAGTTTGATTGTTTTCATTGATTGATTGATTGAGTTGAGACAAAACAAAAGGAGAAGAGAGAGAGAAAGAACAAAAGAGGAAAGAAACTACAAACAGTAAAAGGAATATAAAGGAAATGAAAGAGACAGAAGAAAGAGAGCGAGAGAGAGAGAGAGAGAGAGAGAGAGAAGAGCTTGAGAAACAGAAAATAAGGTAAAAAGAGAGAAATAAAGTGTTTTGGAGAATGGTGAAAGAAAAAGAAAGAAAAGTGAAAGAAGAGAAAACATTTGGAGAAAAACAGTGAGACGAGTAGATGAGAAAAGAAAGAATAAATTGAAAGAAAGCAATAGAAGAGGTAGAGACTCAAACATTACTCAGACAGAGAGGAGGAAGAGAAAAAAATATAAGATGTGAGGAAAAACAAAGGAGACAAAAACAGTGAGAAGTAGGAGAGAGGAACTAGAGAGGTAAAGATGAAGAGGATCATGAAGAGAAGCAGAGATACACAACAAAAGAAGGAAGGAGGAGAAAAAGATAAGTAAAGAAAAGAATAGTGTGAGATGCAGATAACAAAGAAAGAAAATGAAATATAAGTAACGAAAGAAGAGGAAAGGAACTACAAACAGAAAAATTAATTGCAAAATAGGAAAGAAATAGAGGAAAAAGAGAAGAGAAACAAGGTAAAGATAAGGAGAGGATTATAAAGAGAAGCTGATATACAACATCAAAAAGAAGAGAAAAAGATAAAAGGAAGCAAACAACAGATAAAAAGAAGAATGCTATGCTAAACTGAGTGGAAAGGAAATAGCAAAGGAAAGAATAGTGTTAAGAAGTAATAAGGGAACTGCTTCTACAAACAGAAAAAGAAACGGCGGAAAAGGAAAAGAGGGAGTTAAACGCCTTGCTCGAGGGCCCTCACCGGCGTGGCCATGACGGCGATGGCGTACTGTGCCGTGAGCGCCCCGTACTCGCTGTCATGACAGGTTTTCTGGATCACGACCAGGTAGGATGCGTGGATGATGACCGCCAACACGCCGGTGACGTAACCGAAGGGATCGCCGGTCAGATCACCAGCACCTGGGGACAAAAACACACGTTAACATGTTAAAGCAACACTCCCATCACGTGAAAAAGGGTCGCTTGGTCCGGTGACTTTGGCCTTTGTTATTGATGTAAAAAAGTCTCCTTTAGCGTCCCCGGTGTATAATGGTCTTTACACAGATTTACGATCTTTCATACTACTCTCTACTGTCGTCTCTCTACATACTACTCTCTACTGTCGTCTCTCTACATACTACTCTCTACTGTTGTCTTTCTACATACTACTCTCACTCTACATACTACTCTCTCTACGTACTACTCTCTCTACGTACTACTCTCTACTGTTGTATTTCTACATGCTACTCTACTGTTGTCTCTCTACATACTACTCTCTACATACTACTCTCTACTGTTGTCTCTCTACATACTACTCTCTACTGTTGTCTCTCTACATACTACTCTCTACTGTTGTCTCTCTACATACTACTCTCTACTGTTGTCTCTCTACATACTACTCTCTACTGTCGTCTCTACATACTACTCTCTACTGTTGTCTTTCTACATACTACTCTCACTCTACATACTACTCTCTCTACGTACTACTCTCTCTACATACTACTCTCTACTGTTGTCTCTCTACATACTACTCTCTACTGTTGTATTTCTACATACTACTCTACTGTTGTCTCTCTACATACTACTCTCTACTGTTGTCTCTCTACATACTACTCTCTACTGTTGTCTCTCTACATACTACTCTACTGTTGTCTCTCTACATACTACTCTCTACCGTTGTCTCTCTACATACTACTCTCTACCGTTGTCTCTCTACATACTACTCTCTACTGTTGTCTCTCTACATACTACTCTCTACTGTTGTCTCTCTACATACTACTCTCTACTGTTGTCTCTCTACATACTACTCTCTACCGTTGTCTCTCTACATACTCTAATTCTAAGTATTGACAACAACACTATCCACATGACACAAGCTGACGCAAAAGCTACAGACTCCGAAATGGCACATCCTAAGGAAAGCTCATTGTGGGACTGGCTCTAGTGGCTGGAATATCTAAAGTCTCTTCTGAGAAAGAGACTTCAGATACAGTATTAGGGGACCACTAAGGTCTATATAAAAGAGACTTCAGATACAGTATTAGGGGACCACTAAGGTCTATATAAAAGAGACTTCAGATACAGTATTAGGGGACCACTAAGGTCTATATAAAAGAGACTTTAGATACAGTATTAGGGGACCACTAAGGCCTATATTCAAGTCCCCCTTAGGACCAAAAGTACGGAGTGTGGATTGGTAGCTGGAGAGATGCCAGTTCACCTCCTGGGCACTGCCCAGGAGCCTTGCTCTTGAGCAAGGCACCGAACCCCCCTTAGCCGCTCAGGGCGTTGGTCCTGCACTGGCAGCCCACTCACTCTGAGATCTCTCCATTAGTTTATGTATAGGACTGATGTGTGTGTAATTCAGGCCTGTGTGTAATGTGTAATAACAACAGAGTGTAAATTGTAATTTCCCCACAGGAGATCAATAAAGAGTATAAATTAAATTTAAAAAAATAATTAAATTATATAAAAGTATCCAAAGAGCACATTGTCATGGGAACTTTAAAAGTAAAAAAGAAAAGTGTCTTCTGACCCGAGAGACAGAACATACATTGTTAATAGTTTGGCTGAGGAAGCTCATAGTCTAACAGTACGTGCAGCATCTGACTTCTCAATATAGAATGTAGCCTCAATAAAAATGATGGGAACAAAGATGAGTGTTTGCGAGACACAGTGAGGGAATGATAACACAATGTTTCATCAAGGCTCACAATATTTGGATTTTGACAATTACAGTTGACTTAAACTGAATCAATCAATCTAAAAGTACAGTCTGACTTCATTCAAAGGGCATCTTGGTTTGTTTTTCCACTGTTCCAAAAATCGCCCCTCTGGTGTGGTTGAAATAAACCCTTATTTCACCAGTTCTCATGTGGAAATATGCTGCTCTATACACACTTAAAGTACTGATTATTTACATGGAGTCCGGTGGGTTTGGTGATGGTGATTTTGGGGTGGTTTCATGTTAAACAAAAAGGATCTATCTCCTTAACAAAAATGTCTATCTCTGTAGGGACCCTTTCCATAATGTTGTCAGACACTTATAACATGTTATTTAGCTGATGCTTTTATCCAAAGCGACTACCAATTAAGTGCTGTCAACCCTGAAGGTGCAAACTCCAGACAAGTAGTAAGTGCAAGTACATTAGACTTAAATGAGCAAATCAGATGAGCTGATCCGTTTGTGGCCCTGTATGCAAGTACTAGTGTCTTGAAGTGGATGCGGGTGGCAATTGGTAACCAGTGAAGCGAGTGGAAGAGGGGTGTAGTGTGAGAGAACTTGGGGAGGTTGAATACAAGTTGAGATGCTGCGTTCTGAATGAGCTGCATAAGCCGGATGGCACATGTAGAAGTAGTAGAATTAGTAGTAGAATTAGAAAACTGTATTACTCTTTTAAAAAGAATAATAATCTTAGTCTGTCAGCGTTTAGTGGATGCAGACTGATGCTGAACATTTATCCTGTAGGGTTACATAGCAGCCCGGTTCATGGCTGTCGGTTACAGCGTTCACGCACAATACTGGACCAGTTTTAAAGATTCTTGTTTAAATCAGTCACTTGGACAAAAATGCATGGGAAAATAGGGTCCAGGTTGACCAACAAAGACAAAACTAACCTTTAATGATGCAGTAAGGCAGTTGAAAGCCACTATTTGTAGGATTTGAATCGCCAAGAAATACCTTTTTCTTTGTGCATGAATGCTATATTCTGGTTTTGACCGCCATGAATGTAACTAAAATGCTTTTCTCAGCTCTAATGATTGTAGTTAGACTTCTTTAGCTTTATGTTTTGTCTTTAAGCTTATTGAGAGTTATATATTTATCTTCTGTTCTAGCTTCGACAACCCTTTAGATATGACCGATATGGAGATAATAACGGTCCAAAATAATGGAGAAAAGAGACACAAAACTACCACAAAGAGACACAACACGACTACAAAGAGACGCCAAATGATCAGAGACCCAAAAACAACCCCAAAGAAAACACAAATGATCAAAAAGAGAGACAACACGACTTAAAAGAGACACAAAAACCCACAGTGACACAAAATGGGTAAACAGGGTAAATAGAATGTTTTTCCTCAACATTTTTTTGAGGAAGGCCACCTAATCGCCTCACCAAATAAACACATCTAAGTCTTTCACAAAGCGAGGGAAAACAAGGAATATTTACTCATGATCTACTTTTTAGTGACAAAATATTGACAAAATGACATTATCTCACTTGATCAATCCATTAAAAGATGTCTGGAAAATGCAAATATCAAATTATCCACAGTTGAAAGCAGGCGATTATCACCAAAGATTAAGCCCAGAGTGATGAATCAGTCCATTAGATTCATATTCTGCACATTTCACACTTTGTGTTTCGACCCCTCCTCCTTCCCAAGAAACAGCGGTGGTGGAGATTGATTCAGGAAATGAATTATGTGTAGTTTTTTGTGTTTATGACTTCAGGATCATTAACAGTAATGGAAGAGGAACATTTGTTGCTGGGAACGATGATTAAAAAGATCTTTTCAGGGCCAGAAATTCATGTTCACAGCTTTACATATGAAGAAAAGCTGTTTAACTGGGGGATTTATAAAAGAAACTAAATGCTGTTAGAGGACAGAGTCTGTATTTTCTTTTTCTTGTGAAAGTCAATGGCATTAAAAGGGAGAGCGGGATGGAGAAAGTAATGGAGTTATCAGAGGGAGAGTTAGGGTGGGAAAAGGAGGAACAACAGAAGAAAAAGAAGAGTTCAGCCTACTGATTATGACATTAAGGTGCAAGTGAAAGCTGCAGTAACTACACATCTTTACTATAGATAGATTTTTTTTCTGCTGCTAAAATTCTATATCTTCTACCTTCACCTCATGATGAATCTAACTTATAACAATCAGTGCTCTTAAAAAAGGACTAAAAACATTTCTTTTTAGGAGAACTTAGAGTTTTTATTAACCCTGCAAGTCGTTGCATTGTCTATTTGTATTTTATATTTTTACCATGCTTTTACTGTATGATCTAACAGTAGCACTTTGAGATTTGCTTCAAATCTAAATTACAAATAAAATGTGTTATTATTATTTGCTCTGTTAAAAGTCTACTTTTGCCCTGTATTTTGTTGTCTGTTCTGTCCCTTGTCTGTCTTAAATGTTCTACTTTAAGGTAGTAAATGCACTTTATGTATAGTCTATGTGTACACAAAATGTAGCCTGTCTCAAATGTTTTTATATAATGTTGTTTTTATATATTTTAAACATGTAACACCACTTGATCCATGGTAAAATGTTGTTTAGTTCCACTATATACAGTGTATATGGTTGAAATAACTATAAAACCGACTTGACTTTCAATAGATAGGCCTAGATAGATAGATAGATAGATAGATAGATAGATAAATAGATAGATAGATAGTTAGTTTGGCCATAAAATACTTGTGAACTGTTGCCATTTGTGTTTAAAAAAAGGGAAAAAGAAAGGAGGATGTGAAGCAAATTTAAATGAAGAAAGTGGCTATGAAAGGAAGGTAAAACAAGCATGTGGATGTGTGTTTACCGGCCAGTGCAGCTCCACCGGTGGTGATGACAACAGCGGTCACTACGCCGGAGGACGGCACGCCGTTCCTCAGCACGCACATGCCGATGCTGAGGGTGAAGAGCGGCAGGCAGCGTTTGAACACGACGTACATGGGCAAGCTGAGGCCGCGCAGAGACCACAGAGTGAGAGTGGATTGTAGCGTGGAGAGGATACAAACTGGGCCGAACTCCTACACACAGAGAGGGAGACACACACACACACACACACACATGCACAAGTTTTTATTCCCAAATGGGAGAGAAGTCCCCACAGTGTGACTGTGTGAACTAGTCCCCACAATGTAAGTCACAAACACACACACAAATATACATACACACACACACACACGCACACACACACACACGCTTGTGGCTCTGTGAAGCTATAATGCTCATTGCAATAAAAAGATAGGCCTACATAAAAGTTGAGTCAGCAGTCATGGTGAATTAGAAAAAATTGTGAGCATGCAACACTGTTTTACATGCAAATTAAAATAAAACCTAGAAACACAACAATGAATAAATAAGTAAAGAAACACAAGTACAGCTGAGGGTCATTATTTAGCCCTGATGAGGATGCTAGATTTTAAAGAAATCTCTCCTTTTTTGAGACAATGTCAAGGATGTTAATTTGACACTGTTCCCTTTGTAAGAGATGAAATTGCCCTCAATCAGTCTGTTGGTTTTGTGATGCTATTCTCCCCATTTTTTTTGCTGCATTCAGAATCCTCCGTCCTGCCAATAAAGTTAATGAATCGCGTCAGTCAATCAGCCTCTCAGCCAATCTTTTAGCCGGTCCGTCAATCATTCAATCGATCATCAACTGGAAAACACCAACGGCAGTTCGACTGATATTGGGAGAGGAGGAGGCGCCTCCTCCTCCTCCAGTTGACAGTGCTGAAACCATCATGCACATTTCTTCCATTCCAAACATTAAATGTAAATCATTAAAATTACATTGCAGTGATGCAATGAAATGTACTGATGAAGGAGAAACCATTTCACCTCTGCCAAATGAAAATTGTAATAAAATGAAGGTTGTGCTTTAATTTGGATTAGTAATAGTCTACCAAACCACAATATCCACATATTTCTAGCTGCAAGTTAAATGCAGCGATATATTACTGTAATCCAAAAGGTTTAGGGTCCTCTCTTGCACCTGGCGCAGCCTGACGCAGCACCCGGTGCATGTTTCTTTGCTATTTTAAGACCGACGCAGTTGTTAATTTCCGTCGTTTAAATAGAAAATGCACTTGTGCCCATGTGCGTGCTGGTCTTACAGGGAGGTGTGTTCAGGTGCATTCTGGGCGTATTGCTATCTTGAGGCAGCGGGAAGTGATCGCGCCATTGACCAACATAAACCTGGTCTATAAGTCAATAACGCAGCACTTCATTGTTATTTCAACAGCGCACAGGGAAGCGCAGCAGCACACACGCAAAAGATTACATATACAAATATTATGTTGCAAATCATTCATAATAATCATTATAATAGCAATGCACCAAGGTACAAATGCACCTGGCTTTTAAAGGGAATGGGAGATGACTCACGCCGCCCATTAAGTACAACCCTTTGCGCCCGGACCGTCAAACTAGCACTAACTAACTTGGACACGCCCTAAACGCACCTATGCCAGGCGCTTCACGCCGCACGCTTAGATCGTTAAAACAGGGCCCTTAAAGTGTTTAGACTAATATTATATTCCAACCAGTCCTCCAAACAACAATGATATGACAATATCGGCTGTTCAACATGACCCACAAAACGTTTTCCATCCTCATATCTAAACCAGAGAAGGTAACAATCGTGGTTTTAAATCTATCGTTAGTAATTATATGTAATGTTCCATCTGATGATCATAAATGACCTGTAACAGCAAACAAGACTAAGGGCCCTATCTTGCACTCTGCGCAATTGACTGTGTACACCGACACATGTATCATTCCTATTTTGCACCCGACGCACAGCGGACTATTTCCTCCACAGACTCACATCAGTAAATCAGGGAATGAACTTGCGCTCCTGAAGGCGTTTCAGCAAAAAGAGAAGGCGTGTTCCAGCACAAACGTTCTCTAGAGCTATTTTGCAGTTTCAGAAAACAATTCCACCACAGACCAGGAAAATCTAGTCTAAAGTCAGTGGAACGAAATATTCTGTAACCTATTTTGACGTGAAAACTGCCAACGTTGTCTTGCTTTAATCAAATCGGTAGCGTATATATTTATGTTTACCCATTTTTCTGAGTCTTAACATTAAAACATAATGTGTAAATAAATGAATATGTCAAATATTATCTGAGTAACTTAGTATTGTATGCACCATACAAAAGGTATGTGTAAAGGCCCAGCACATTTATGTAGGCCCAGTTTAATAAGCTCCTCAATTTCATAACATATGTAGTAGGGGGGTCCCTGCTTTGTTTCTCCTTTAAGGCCGTTTTATGGTCGTGCGGAGGCTCCACGCAGAGCTTTCTCTGTAGCCTGGTGGCCTGGCGTTTATACTTGTGCGCTGGTGTGTGCGTCGAGCCGGCGTTTGTGTGTGTGTGTGTGTGTGTGTGGGGAGTGTGCGGTAGAGGGAGAAGTGAGAGAGTGGCGGTGATTAGCTTCGGAGCAAGTACTGACTCTAGAGTCCTAGTGAGAGAAACAAAGTGTCTCCCCGGTTCTTTCTGACCATGGTGAGACATCTGTAGCAGGAGAAGGTAACCCTCTCCTTGATTTCATGTTGTTTATGGAGAAGGAGAACCAGGAAATGAGTTGGGGGGATGCAACGCTACCAAGCCACAACCGAAAGACGTGCGTCTCTGTGATGTCTAGTTAAATTTTTCAAGAGGTGCACATCAGGCTACGGCGTAGGGTCCGGCGTAGACGCAGACTGGTCTGTTGGGGGACGTCGTCGATTTGACGCAGAAGCATAAAACGGCCTTTAGCTATGGGGATGATGAAAACCCCTGTGATACAGAACCAGACGGTACACCTGCAGTGTTTTGTGCATGTCATCTGCATAAAAAATATCAACAGAAAATGGATAACAGTGGGTTTCAAATTGTTGTAGCTGCGTCCATTTGGTTTAGCTTTTAAATGGTTGATTTTTAAGTAATCTAAAAGTATTCAGGTATGACTTCTTTTCAATTGTGTAACTTTTTACAACAAAATGCAGAGAAAAATCAAAGTTATCCGATTGTTTTCTTGTATAGGCTGATTATAACAAGTACAAAGCTGTGGATGTTATTAGCTACTTTAGTCATTTTAGCCTAGTTTAATTATCCAGTAAAATATTTAAGTATGTTATTTGTATATGCTAATTACATAATTACACTTCTGAATAAAGAGCATTATATTATTATATAGAGCTTCCAGGAAGACAGATCAGAATACTTTTTTAACATAATTTCAGGCTTGATACAATATTAATATGCAGAGATAAAGAGTACAATTTACAAAGTAAAACAATCATGCTACACTGCAACTCATAGGTGTCATTTACTAAACTGGCCAGTGCACTATCATCAGAATCACCAAAATCAAACCAAAACTGCGAGTTCAGAATGTTTTGGTCACTTTCTTTTCCTTTTCTTTTTCTTTTTTACCTTGGATAGCTGCACGCTGAACGGCGGGACTTTGACCCACCCCAGCCGTCTCAGCACCTCCAGGGTGAACGCCGCCGTGCTGCTGGTCAGCAGCTGGATGAGCGTCAGGAAGTTGAAGTTATAATTACTGATGAGAAACTTGAGCAAAATATTCAGGGAGCCGGAAAAAAAGCCGTGCGCAACGGCCACAGCGATCCCCAAAAAACGGCTCTTAAACACATCCATGATGCTTTGCTGCTGCTCGCTTTAAAAACTGTCATGCAGGAGAGAAAGTAGTGTTCGTGCCCGGGGGTCTCTGTTTCAGCCGGGGTTGGAAAGCTCTCCGTTTTGGAGATGAAATGGGAAGGGTTCGGTTTGGCTTTTACGCACTGCCGCCGGTCGGGGAAACGGTAGGAAATGAAGGGCGCGAGACTGTAAAAAGCCTACGTTTGTGAGGGGAAATTAATCCGCACGCAGGAGTTTTTGGGAAAATAAAGAGCAAAAGTGAGATCGGGAAGTAGGAAAAGAAAAGAGGGACTGATGCTCACGAGGAGATCTGCTGTTAGCTTCTGCTTACTCTCCTCTTCTTTAGTTTAAAACGCAGTTGCGTCCAGCTCCTTTCCGTCAGCTGCATTCAGTTAAAAACTCAGACGTTGTTTGAATTAGTTTCCATTCACTCATTATGAGCAGCACGAGACTTCATCAGGGACTTTGCGCTTCTTTTCCAAAAAGGAAAAAAGAAAACGTCCGGTAAGTGCGAGAGAAACAGACACGCAAAGGAAGAGTGTTAAAAAGAAGAGGAGAGAAGAACAGACGCTGCAGTGGAAGACAGAGACGCGCAGCAGATGTGCGGGAGGTGTACAGTAGAGGGGAGGCCGTCCTCTGCGAGGCTGCATGGGGGGGATGACATTTTGCCGCAGAGCCTCTTGGCTGAGGACACGAGAGAGAGGGGGGGGAGAGAGAGAGAGGGAGGAGAGGAAGAGAGAGAGGGGAGAGTAAGACAGAGAGAGAAGGAGGGAGGGGGAAAGAAAGTGTAAGAGAGAGAGAGAGGGGAGAGTAAGACAGAGAGAGAGGGAAGGGGAGAGGGAGTGTAAGAGAAAGAGAGGGGAGAGAGCCACAGAGAAAGGGGGGAGAGAAAGAGACAGAGAGAGAGGGGAGAGAGAGACAGAGAGAGGGAGAGAAAGACAGAGAGAGAAATGGGAGAGAGAGACAGAGAGAGAGGGAGAGAAAGAGAGAGCGAGGGGAGAGAGAGAGGGTGAGAGAGAGACAGAGAGAGGGGTAGAGAAAGAGAGAGGAGAGAGAGACAGAAAGAGGGGGAGAGAGAGACAGAGAGAGAGGGGGGAGAGAGACAGAGAGAGGGAGAGAAAGACAGAGAGAGAGAAATGGGAGAGAGAGACAGAGAGAGGGAGAGAAAGAGAGAGAGAGGGGAGAGAGAGGCAGATGGGGGAGAGAAAGAGGCAGAGAGAGAGAGGGGAGAGAGAGACAGAGAGAGGGAGAGAAAGACAGAGAGAGAAATGGGAGAGAGAGACAGAGAGAGGGAGAGAAAGAGAGAGAGAGGGGAGAGAGAGGCAGAGGGGGAGAGAAAGAGGCAGAGAGAGAGAGGGGAGAGAGAGACAGAGAGAGGGAGAGAAAGACAGAGAGAAATGGGGAGAGAGAGAGAGAGAGAGGGAGAGAAAGAGAGAGAGAGGGGAGAGAGAGGCAGAGGGGGAGAGAAAGAGACAGAGAGAGAGGGGGAAGTATGAGAGAGAGAGAGGGGGGGGGTTAGAAATCAACCATGAACCCATATGATAATGCAGAAATAACAAATGTAGGCTATAAAACAATAAAACTCCCATTTACTTTTGACATATCAGAAATATTAATAATCTCTGCAGGGTCGAACCAGACTGCTAGCTAGACTGTCCAATCGGAGTTTACTGTTGCACGACTAAAACTACTACACACCATGCTTGTTACACACACAGGGACACACACCATGCTTGTTACACACACAGGGACACGCAGAAGCTCACACACTTGCAGAAGATTACATATAAAATATGACGGTGTAAATCCTCCATCATAACAATGCTCCGAGGTCCAAACGCGCCTGGCTGTTAAAGGGAATGGGAGAGGACCTCTGATTGGTTGATTGCATGTTACGCCCAGAACACACCTCTGATTAATGAAGACACTAAGTACAACCCTTTAGGACCATGTGCCCGGCGCACAGACCAAACTAGCGAATGTGGATTTGGACACGCCCTAAACACACCTGCACCAGACGCTTCACATCGTGCGCTCAGGTAGTTAAAATAGGGCACGTTGTCTCACTGTAGCTCTCTCTGTCTTCTCAGTTCATTTTAGTTCACTTCGAGTCTTTATTGGCGTGACAGATAAAGGATTATAATCATGAAATGAATCAGAAAATAAACAGATGCCAGATTAAATGATCAACAGTTTCTGTAAAAGCGCATTAAGCTCGTAGAAGCAGCTGAGAACATTCAGTAGGAGTGAAACACAGAACGCCAGGAGGAACGAGGTTTGTTTAGAGAAATATACAGTGTATAAATATATATATATATATATATATATATATATACATATATATATATTTTAATTAGTGATAATTTTGCTTTCAAAAAAATCAAATGAAATAGTGAAAATGTCCGACGCAACTCGTGCAGGGCCAAAGGTGATGTCTTTGCACATGTTTTCTTCGACCAACAGCACTATACAACAGAAAAACAGAAAATCCAATGTCAACGATTTCAATAATTCAATCAGGAGTGACTTCGTTGCAGATATGCAAAACTTTATTAGTAAGCTACATGTGAACAATATGAATGTACAACAAAATGAAAGTCTTTGGAGATTAGACTCCATTGTATAAAATATGTTTTCAAGGGTTAGGGAAACCCAGACATATCCCCGATGGAGTGATTCATGCTTCTGCGCTGAATCAATGCCGTCGGTAGCTACGTAGAGACAGCAACCCTGCGCCGTATCCTGATGTGCACCTCCCGAAAAATTGTGTCTTGGCAGCGTTGCACCCCCTCGACTCATTTCCTGGTTCTTCTTCTCCATAAACAACATGAAATCAGGGAGAGGGTTACCTTCTCCTTCTGCAGATGTCTCACCGTGGTCAGAAAGAACAGGGGAGACACTTTGTTTGTCTCACTATGACTCTAGAGTCACTACTCCATCTGAAGATAATCACCATCCCTCTCTAACTCACTCTAACACACACACACAGCTATTCCCTTAAAGAGATTGAAGCACACACTAATGCACCAGTATAAACTTCAGTCCTCTTACGTAGACTGCTTTGCGTGGAGCCTCTGCAGGATCATAAATCAGGCTTCAGGCGCCATTTCTCAACGTGCAGGCTACGCTTAGGGTTAGGAAAAGATTTTAAAAAGATTTTACGCGGTGGGAGTGTGAGAACGCCTTGCCTGAAGAACTGCTGTTGTTTGACGAGTTGGGACTGAGAACGGGTTGGTTATTAATCAAATTGTTGGCGATACATGGACACAAAGTTTGTAGGGAGACAGAATTTTCCCTTCGTTAATAGTTAATTAGTGTGCCGACTGGAGTGAGTTTGAGAACACTTAATTTAATTTTCATCTCTTTGTAGATTTCTTTACACCTCTTTGTGGGTGGATGGAGCTTTAGAAAGTGCAAAATCTTTAAGATTGATTCAAATATCTTAAGAAATAGTGTGCAACGACGCAGATAAATCACATATAAAGAGAAGAGATTCACACACGACTTGGCTCAGGGTCAGAGAGAGAACAAAGGGAGGAAGCAGCATATTCCTCTCGTCAAGATGAAGGGATTACACCTGTCCTTCGTGCCTCAGCTGGGAATCATGTGATCTCTTGATTAAACAGGTTAATGTGCTCCAGGTGACAACAAGAAATGAGATATAGGGACTGTAATGCACACACTAAAGCGTAAAGATATCGTAATATAATTGTAATGTAAGTTAGAATGTGAGTTAAAGTGACACAGCAGAGAGACCAACACAAACTGCTTGCTGAAGTAAAAAACTATCTTTGTATGCTGTAGCTTTAAGATGTCCCTTCCCTGAGTCCAAGACAGAAAACGTAAAACAATAAAAGGGATCGATAGAAACACCTGTAGATCTGTAGATACAAATGTTTGGATGTTTTACCATTAACTCGAACATCTTTTGAGCGTCTTCCTCCTCCTCAGAAGCAGAGACGCCGCCATCATTCATAACCGGCGTGGAAGTGGCTCGGGAAATGGTTTTAATTGAAATATTTCATCAGAAAAATCAGCTTCCAGGCCACGAGGGAGGGAGATCTGCCCTTATCGAGCCCAGCCCATTAGCTTCCAATTAACACGCCGGGACAGAAGACACGGACAGAGGCGCTTTCAAAAACATGAGCAGATTAAGACGGAGGGGGGAGGGGGGAGGTGTGTGTGTGGGGGGGATTTAGACCGAGACCGTTCTCTGCATGGAAGAGACTAAACAAAATGCATGCATTCATTATTCCACAGACTATAGTTATTATAGATTAGGCTAAGTCATTTTAACTTGAAACAGAATGGAACTGACCTGATTTCACTCTAAAATTGATTTCCAAATGAATGTGTAGCACACAATCACACTGGACGATTGGAACAACAAGGTGGTTATAGTTTGTAGTGCAGCCGGCAAGTCAAATTTCTGCATTTGTGCAATTAAAACTGGCATCTGTGTGCATTTTTCTGGTCGTTTTATGTGCTGAATGTGCAGTTGGATTTGTTATTTTGTGCATTTTGTCTTAACAATCTTTAAAAATACCAACATTTTAAATCCTGCAAGTTGAAGAAGAAAACAATATTCATACAGCATGTGAAATATATCTCCTGTCCAGTTGCTAGTGTTTTTATGTCTCAAATTATTCTTGTTTTTAGCAGTTTATTGTCTATCTTGTTAATTATTTTTTAATGCACTTGCAGTTGTGGCACTCACAATGTCGTTGTATGAGTCTCTGCGCAATGACAATAAAGGTTTATCTTATTTCACTATGAGTAAAAAACAGTTTGATTTTAAAATGAAAGTGTTATTTTTAAAATATGAACATTATGAACATTTTCTACTAAAGTCAGAAACTTTATTCCCCCCCAAGTTGTTTTGGTTGATAGAAACACTTTTTTCTGAAATAAAAAAAAAACTTAGGGTAAGATTTGACCTAAAGGCAACACAAGGGTTAAATTAACATTTAAAAAAAATCTCACGTAACCCCTGCAGTCTTCCAAAGTACAAGGTACAGAGACCCCCACTTGAGAAACACTGCTCAATCTGAGGAGTCCTCATATATAAACCAGAGAACGGTCGTGGTTTTAAACCCAACGTTAATCCCGGTTTGGTTAGGTTTAGACGCCAGAACTACTGAGTTAGGTTACATTGCATTACATGTCATTTAGCTGGCGCTTTAATCCAAAACGACTTACAATTTATATATATCAGAGGTTACGTGTCTTGCTCAGGGAGGTGTGGGTTCAAATCAGACGTTCCTTCACTTCCTGAAGGTTACCACGTGACGCAGCTCCGTTTGCTCCATAAAGTTAAAAAACTCTGTTACCTTTCCTTTTTAAATGGGACATTAACCCCGGTCTCCTGGGTGAAAGTCCTGTGTTAATTTGACCAATCATCCCCCTGCTCTGGCGTTTCCCCCTCTCATTCCCCCTGCTCTGGCGTTTCCCCTCTCATTCCCCCTGCTCTGGTGTTTCCCCCTCTCATTCCCCCTGCTCTGGCATTTCCCCTCTCATTCCCCCTGCTCTGGTGTTCCCCCTCTCATTCCCCCTGCTCTGGTGTTTCCTCCTCTCATTCCCCCTGCTCTGGCATTTCCCCTCTCATTCCCCCCTGCTCTGGTGTTTCCCCTCTCATTCCCCCTGCTCTGGTGTTTCCCCCTCTCATTCCCCCTGCTCTGGCATTTCCCCCTCTCATTCCCCCTGCTCTGGTGTTCCCCCTCTCATTCCCCCTGCTCTGGTGTTTCCCCCTCTCATTCCCCCTGCTCTGGCGTTTCCCCCTCTCATTCCCCCTGCTCTGGCGTTTCCCCTCTCATTCCCCCTGCTCTGGTGTTTCCCCCTCTCATTCCCCCTGCTCTGGCGTTTCCCCCTCTCATTCCCCCCCTGTTTCCCCCTCTCATTCCCCCTGCTCTGGCGCGTTTCCCCCTCTCATTCCCCCTGCTCTGGCGTTTCCCCTCTCATTCCCCCTGCTCTGGCGTTTCCCCTCTCATTCCCCCTGCTCTGGTGTTTCCCCCTCTCATTTCCCCCTGCTCTGGCGTTTCCCCTCTCATTCCCCCTGCTCTGGCGTTTCCCCCTCTCATTCCCCCTGCTCTGGCGTTTTCCCTCTCATTCCCCTGCTCTGGCGTTTCCCCTCTCATTCCCCCTGCTCTGGCGTTTTCCCCTCATTCCCCCTGCTCTGGCGTTTCCCCTCTCATTCCCCCTGCTCTGGCGTTTCCCCCTCTCATTCCCCCTGCTCTGGCGTTTCCCCCTCTCATTCCCCCTGCTCTGGCGTTTTCCCCTCTCATTCCCCCTGCTCTGGCATATCCGAGGCCCTTGGTTTAGAATCTAGGGGGGTAGTGTTTCAGTCTCAACGGCCGCAAACAGAGACCTTCGGTAACACCGACACGGACGCCAACGTTTCTCTTCCTGATTGGGTCACGACGTCTCGTTCTCTGAGACTAAAACTACTAACGCTACCTTGGCAACTACCAGCAGTGGGTGGAGTCTCCACGCTGCCTCCTGTTTATGTCTGTACACCAGATTGTTGATGACACATGAGGTTTTGGGCGTGTTAGTTCTTCTACTGGAGATAAAACCACGTGGTGCTCTGAGATCACTTTTGGCTCAAAACTCAATCGCTTAGAAATCAAAATGTAGCGGTGTGAATGTAGCCTAAATGAAATCCTTTTAGTTCCATAAATCCTCTGTTTGGAGCTCAGAGTCAGACTGAAGGTCTTAAAGATCTCTGACAGACCGCAGCACTCAGCACCGGCCCTCTGGGACGTTTCCATACAACACTCAAATTCTATTAATAAAAGAAACTGCCACCAGAAGTTTAGCAGTGCAGCCGGTTGGTTTGCTGCAGAGTCATTCAAAGTCTGTGTGAGCATGAAGAAGAGGAGGAGAGGGGAGGGGAGGAGGGAAGAAAAAGGGGGGGGGGGTAAAAAGAAGACTGACAAAAAGAAAGTGGGGGAGAAGAAAGAAGAAGGAAAGGACAGCTACGAAAGTAAAGGAGAGGTAAGGGAAAAAGAAACCAAAGGAGAGGAGACAAAAGGATAAGACATCTAGGAAAAGAAAGTGGGAAAACAGAAGAAAAGAGGAGAGAAAAAGGGTAGGACAGGAATGGAAAGAAAAAGCAAGGAAACAAAAGGACAGGGGAAGAGAGTGAGGAGAAGGGAAAGGAGAGGAAAGCAGGAGAAGGAAGGAATGGAAGGTAAAGAAAAAGACAGGCAAGCTAAAACTAAAAGAAGGGAAAAAGGCAGGAAAAGAACAGAAAAGGAGGAGAACCGAAGGAAGAGAGGATGATGAGAGGGAAAAGAAAACCATGAAAGAAATGCAGATGAAGATAACAAGAAGAGTAAAAGAGGGAGAAAACAAAAGATAGAAAAGAGTGAATGCCAAGCCAGGAGGGAGGGTGGAGAAAGATGAGAGGACACGAAGTGGACGACTGACGATCGTGACAGAAAGAAGATAAACCGAGAGAGAAAAAAAGAAGTGAGGAAAGAAATGAGTGGGGGAGGAGGAAGAGGAGGAAAAGGAGGAGCGGCATAGAGAATCTGCCTCCACAGGGTTTTTGTGCTACAGTTAGAGCGAGGCCGGGTTTGTCCCTGCAGAGAGACTGGCTGCAGGGCGGAGAGGAAGCCTTCCCGCATCATCATCAGGAGAGCTGTGATTGGCTGCAGGGCAGAGAGGAAGCCTTCCCGCATCATCACCAGGAGAGCTGTGATTGGCTGCAGGGCGGAGGGGAAGCCTTCATGCATCATCACCAGGAGAGCTGCGATTGGCTGCAGGGCGGAGGGGAAGCCTTCCCGCATCATCACCAGGAGAGCTGCGATTGGCTGCGTGGGTGGAGGGGAAGCCTTGACGCATCATCTTCAGGAGAGCTGTGATTGGCTGTATGGGCGGAGGGGAAGCCTTTGTGCATCATCAGCAGGAGATCTGCGATTGGCTGCAGGGCGGAGAGGAAACCATCACGCATCATCACCAGGAGAGCTGTGATTGGCTGCAGCAAGATTGAGTGGGGGAGCTCCGTACGACACACCCCACATCATCACCATCATCATCATCATCTGTGACACTTCAGAGGATAGAAATAGAGCGCATTTAAGCCCCGCCCCCACGGGAGGGGAAACAACTCTCTGTTGTCCATTGACTTGGATTGCATGAAGGTTTCCTCCTCTTCATTTCCGTCTTCTAGTAAACCACAGAAAAGCTAAAAGCTGCTGTTTGGCAATATCACTACCAACAATGTAAAGAACCCAGATCTTAAAGCTATAGTGTAGTTTCTGTCTCCCCCCCCTTCTAAGTATGAGTATGATAACAACACTGTCTGTGTGTCCACATGATACAAGCCTTCTGTGATCTACTACCTCCGCCCTCCCCTCCACACATTTGCTAGTAGCCATGGAGGAATTGGAGAATGAGTGATGGAGTACTGGAGTCCTGGACTCTGACCCGAGTCTCTATTCTAGTCCAAGGACTTGTACTTGGACTCAGACTCGAGGATATATAAAATCGGACTTGAACATTCAGACGTTGGATGAAGTTTATGACTAAATAAACATAGACAGCTAGCTAGACTATCTGTCCAATCTGAGTTTTCTTTTGCACAACTAAAACTACTTTTGAACATACACATGTTCCACCAAATCAAGTCCCTTCCCGAGCCTATTTAGCAGAGGCACCGTGGCTCCGTCCGGCGCATAGTGCCGCACAAGACAATTGTGATTGGTTTAAAGAAATGACAATAAACCAGAGCAGGTTTTTCTCCCATCCAGGAATGCTGTGTGGTGAACTAGCCACAGACCTTCCTCCGCAGCGCTGTGGAGGTCTGGCAATGCGAGACTACGTGACGACCAATCACAATGACATTTACGTTCAGCCTCTTGCTGTTGCTAGTTGAGTTTAGACGTCAAAAAGTGAGCGTCATTTGGCGAAGACAGTTAAGTTTAGGCAACAAAAAGACTAGTTTAGATTGAATCTAAAATACAATTTGAAGGTACTCAACTCAAACTTGGAAAAGTTAGTATGTGTATCTTGTTTCTAATCCCAGGACTTAAATTGTACACAAAAGATTTTGATAAGCTAAGATAATATGCAGTGAGAGCTTTTCATGTGATATTCACTTCTTTATTGAAGGCACTGAACACACCATAATTACACTGAGAACATTTCAGTAGTGAAATTAGTCACAGTTGACATTTCTTTTCAGTGAGCTAGATAAAGAGGAAGCAGATAAGGACATGGATATATTATGGATCACACCAACTGTAAAGCATCTCGAGTTACATAATTCATTAACACAACTTGTTAATTATAAAACAGATTGGGAATCTTTATGGATTTTTCCCAAAGCCTGCTGTTGATAATGTGTGTGTGTGTTTGTGTGTGTGTGTATGTATATTTATGAGACTTTGTGGGGACTTCCAGATGGCGAGTTACAGGTCCTGACTTAAAAAAATTAAAGTACACGTCAAATAAAGATGGTTTCTGTCATTTAAGGTAATTCTAAAAACGCGGTGTTCATTTTTCTGAGCAGTTTGGTTTTTATTAGTTATTTTATGCTATACAAACAGGCTGAACCGTCACAGCTGGGATGGACTACAGATTGGCAGGGTGGGCGGGACTTCAATACTGTGGCTCCACTTGTGGGAGGAAGTGAAGACTCATCATTGTTAGGTGTTTATAGTCCGTGGTTGCAACGCTCCAAAAACGTATCCACTGATTTACAGATGGCTCTTTTGACATGTACAGTATGTCTTTTTGGAGAACGTAGTGTTGGGCCAGAGGGCATCATGTGACCGACACAGAAGTGTAATTCCGCTGTTTTGGCCGATATGTTCAATTGGCTAGCGCACTTCCTGGTGGCCTGGTTTGCACATGTGGTTGATATCAGTTAACCTATGTTTCTTTCCTTTGTGTTTTGTAACTCCCACAGACACGTCCTCAGAAGTGTAGTAACATTTGTTCTACGGGGCTGTGCTGTGAGTTCCAGCAGACAGACAGGCAGGCGTGTAGATCTTCACCGTCTCGTCCCAGGAACAGTCCACCACCTGCAGCCAACACAACACAACACACACCGTTAAGGCCAATTCATGCTTCTGTGTTAAAACCACACCGTGGTTACGTACGCTGTCCAGCAAATGCCATCTCGCCTCTCTTCTCTCTGCCAGTTTCTAACTTGGTATCAATATTTATTTGTGCATTGGGAGAATAAACAGTGAGAAACAAAACTTACATAATTACCGAAGAAGCACATGAACCCCACCAATGAGAAAACCCTGTCTGACTTTATTTCTTACAGTGTGTGTCCTGATGAGTCAAGTAAAACACACCAGAATCTAGTGAAAAGCTGCTTCATGACCATATGGACTCAATGCTCTCAACGGCAGGAGGACAAAGACTGAATAGACAGTGTGGTCTTTTTAAGTGTGCAAAAACACTCAAACGTCCATCGGAAATAACCTGAACTCCTCTGAGCTCTCTCAGAGTCTCGGTGCTGCAGGTCAAGTGGGGACATGTCAGGGAGGACAGAGAGACGAGAAGTTCGGCTCTTTGTGTCCTCAGGTACACACTTATATCAAAGTGTTCCACCTAAATTACCCTCCATTATCAGTTTTGTGACAAAAGGCATTTAGAGAGATGGCCGTCTGGCCGCCGGTCTCCACTCAGAAGACTAAAGTCTGTCTTCTGTTCTTTCCTTTGCTTCCAAAACCGAAGAGCATACTCTGTGATTATAGTTTCATAGGAGACAGTTTGCGTCAGACAAAAAGTTCCCCTATTTATTCGGTGTAATTCATCCTCCTGCTTTCATCACTCCCTGTTAATGGAAAATTTGCATCGAGTCAAAAAGATGCAGATCGACTGTACACTTGAATCATGTTGTCCTTGTGGAGAAGGCCAAGCTGAGGATTATAACTTGTGTTGAAAAAGGACACTGAGTTGGTATAATATCTATTTCTTTATTCAAATATCATATTGTAATTCTACATTTCTCATAATATATGCGTATCACCTCTGCCAAGAAGGATATCTTTTCTGTTGGGGTTTATTCAACTGTCAGCAGGTTTACGGAAAAACAACTGGCCCGATTTCCCTGAAACTGTGAAAAGGTCAGGCATGAAAGAAGGAAGAGTCATTTCAATTTTGGAGTGGATCGTGGATACAAATACTATTTTTTACTCATGTTAAAATTGCGCCATTTGGCCTTGGCGGGGGTCTGCGCTCCCTTAGTGCCATTCTACTAGTTTTAATATTTATTTGCAATCTGTGTGCCTATTACGGAAAAACTATCAGCCCAATTTCCCTGAAACTTTGTTAAAGGGTGAAGCATGAAAGAAGGAAGAGCCATTTTAATTTTGGAGTTGATCGAATCAAGAAGTGGATACAAATACTATTTTTTACTTTTATTAAAATTGCTTCCTTTGGCCTTGCTCCCTGAGTGCCTTTCTACTAGTTCTATATTTCTTTGCAACATTTTGTCAGTCAGTGGTCCAATGTTTGCACAGCAGACTGTTGTTTCTATGTGAACAATTGCTGGAAGACAACATTTAGTCCAAATGGTCGGAAAGCTTTTCTCTCCATTCTGCTGTTTTTACCTCTAATTGCTGACATAATAACATAATGGTTTTTCTACGGCCACAAGAAGTAATGGGTTTGCACGCCTGGGCACAAATCATAAAGGTTTGGGTTCAGGTGCAATTTCTGTCCCTATTTATCCTCCTAACACAATAATAAGATAGTGTTGAGTTATAAACAAGTTATAAACTATGTATGATGCAGCCAGGATGGGATTAATATGCATTTTGCCTGTGAAGAGGTCAAGATGGCCATCTGTCCCCCACCTTCCCCCTCTATTTCTCTGACTGTAAAGAGTTGATCAGGTCAAGTCTGGCATTTAACATATGGAAAGGAGCTTCCTGCTACAACACCAGGAGGGGGCCTGCTGTGAATGCACTGGGTGAAAAGGAACAGCCCCCGCTGCAGGGGATATGTGTGTGTGATTTAGGAATTTTCATGACTGCTTTCATGGGACTCCATCAGGAGGAAGCATGAATCCAGTCCGTTGTCAGCTGCAGGGTTATCATGTGTTTGTTTTGTGTTTTATTGTCTTGTCTTATCATCTTCATCATTCTGCTGCATTAAACCTTTTCTTAATTCTCAATTAGACCCTCAGCCTCCTTCCTCAGAGATCCGATCGAACGCGATGTTAGATATGAAATTCTAACAATAGACAATGTCAGTCAGAGGGAGTCCAACGGTTACTAATACACCTTCATAAACACAAACAGATACACCTCTGTTAATTTAAAAACAATGCCACAAAATATGTTCATTAACAACCTTTTTCTTTCACGACAAAAACAAGACAACGTTGATGAGACGAAACTGAATATTTAAAGGTTTTGGACAAACTAGAAAATGTCAGAGAGAGTAGCCTAAAAATCTATTTTAAATTACTCTTTTCCTAACGTTTGTTTTGTTTTTTTCCACGTTTTTTTTTCCCTTTTTCCAATGTTGGCACCTTTTTTCTGCGTTTTTTTTTTTACGTTTTTGAAGCTTTTTCCAACTTTTTTCAACTTTCTTTTATGATTTTTTTTTCATTGAATGCTATAAAATTGATTAAACACAGAAATTCAATGAAAGTAGTAGGGTAGGGTTAAAATGTCAGCGAGAGTTGATGAGATTAAACAAAACAAATGCATGTAGTAGTGGTTACTACTACATGCAACAAATACAGATACACAAGAGAAGTGGATGAGACAAAACTGAGAGTTAACTGAAGTGTTTTCTAAGGCCGCACGATATGATCTAAAATCAAAATCAGGATTAATACAAAAAAAATGTAAATAAGCTATAAAATCTATTTCTGAACTGCTAATTAACTATGAACCAGCAACTTGCGTTTTAAGCACCTCTTTTTTCTGCTTGTGGAGAGCTACGTGACAAACTATATCGATGAGGACCGGCGAGTCTGACAGTAAACCAGGCAGACACACATCTGTCAACCTGCGGGTGGAGGCGCTGGAGACTCGGACATACACGCCACGTGGCTCAGGAGAGACCTCCAACCCCCCATTATCTTTTGTATTTTTTTCAATAGTTCCAAAATTCTTGAATTAATGGGCAGTCCTAAAATATGTGCAGGTAATACACTTTTTGCCACATTTTCTTCAACATAACGCCACATGCTAAAGACAAAAGCTAAAGAAGTCCGACTAACAATCATTAGACCTGAGTAGATCCGAGTATATCTGAGTCATCTAGTTAGTTTAAATGCTCACATTGATTTTATTGTTAGTTGCAACCCTACTAACAAGGCAACACATTTTATTTTACAGTTATTTTACCAGGAATATTCCCATTGAGATTCAGAATGTCTTTTTTTTTAAGATTATTTTTGAGCATTTTAGGCCTTTATTTTTATAGGACAGATGAAGACATGAAAGAGGAGAGGGGAATGACATGCAGCAAAGGGCCACAGGTCGTGTCGAGGAGCAAACCTCTATCTATGGGCGCATGCTCTACCAGATGAGCTACCCGGGCGCCCCAGATTCAGAATCTCTTTTACAAGCGAGTCCTGGCCGAGACAGCAGCATAAAATGTTTCACATAAAACAACGGACAACAGACTTGAAACTAAACAGCAAATAAATAAAATGACGATCAGTGTCCAATAGGGAGGACATGTATATTGATTGGTCAAATAGTTCTTAATCCTGTTTTTGTAATCTTTTATAACTTATCAAATAATGTAGTTTAGCTCACACCAAGATGAGAGACATAATGGTGTCGTTTGCATAAAAGTGATATTTTGTAACAAGACATTATAGACAGACACTTTATTGTGTTTCTTCAGCAAGTCTTTTAAACCGTCTTTTAAATGTTGTCCGCTTGCTGAAGCTCTTTACCTTCTAAACCGAAACGTTTCCGACGATGCAGCGAAGGAGAAACTACAGCTGCGTCCCCACCCCCTCTCCTCACGCTATAATCAAGCGGGACGTGACTATCAGCTGAATAACACGCCTCTGTGGGGGACGAGGTTATCATCTGAACGACACACTCCTTCTCTGTCATCTGTCCTGGCTGCAGAACACAAAGCTCAGCTGAGTTTCATCCCTTTTCTCACAGCTTGCACAGTAAAACGCCAGTTCCGCTTCCCTCTCACCACGAGGAATATGAAGCCACTTTGTTATTCAAATAATTATATCCATTGTTTTATACCGTCACAGGTGTTAGAACCCACTTTGTGTTTGGTTAAACAATGAAGAGGAAGCTGCAGTCTGCTGATTGAGGGATTATAAATACGTGATTAAGGGTTTGGATCCAAAACTGAGAGAGAGAGGGGGGGGTTACCCAGTCTAGGTCCAGCTCACTTGAGATCAAATTAGGGTGACGTGGCCCTAAATTAAAATGAGTTTGACACCCCTGGCATAAACGTACAGTATGTACTTAAAAACAATGCAAAACGTGTCACGACACCTTTGCCATTCGGGAAGTGTCACAAAGCCAGTTACCATGACAACTTAACATTGATAACAAGTGCATTGTACTCTGCATGTGCCTTTCCCAATGAGAGAGTACATAACGGCCGCAAGCCTATTTTAATTATTGTTTCTTCATTCATCTTTTCCCCTCATTATTAAGAAGACGTTAAATATTAGCCAGGCTTGCTTTCATATTTCCTTTAGTCTTTGGTTCTTGTGTTCCTCCTCATTACAAATCTCTCTCTCTCTCTCCTTCTCTCTCTCCTTCTCTTTCTCTGTCTCCCTCTACATATATACAGTATATTACTCTCTCACTCTAATTCTCTCTCGCTCTTTCTCTGTTTCCCTGTCTTTCTTTCTCTCTCTCTCTCTATATATATATATATATTATACATATATATACACAGTATATTACTCTCTCTCACTCTAAGTTTCTCTCACTCTTTCTCTGTTTCCCTGTCTTTCTTTTCTCATATATATATATATGTATTTATTTATCTATATATATATATATATATATATATATATATATATATATATATATATTCTCTCTCACTCTAATTCTCTCTCGCTCTATCTCTCGCTCTCTTTCTTTGTGCTTTTGCTGCAGTCTTGGCTGTTGTGTGTGCCTTTCCATTACGACCAGCTGTTAAAGTTAATTAAAAAGGGCATTCCTCTCCTCAGCGGCTGACTCACTGCATGACATCTTTGCCTACTCATGCTCGGAAAGGACATTCAGCTTGTTGACTCGCTGCTTCAAAGATCGGATCAGGAGCACGGAACCGAAGCCTGATGGTTCGGAGGGAAGGGTGATACGGTTATGAGGAAATGCGTGTGTGTACAGACCAAACACATGATGTAAAGCATGGCCATCCATATTGTATAAAGAGCCAACAATATGCTAGCTAGACCCACATCCAGATGTTGGGTCTAGGAACTCCCCATTGGCAGGGCTCAATCCGAGGGGCGGGATAAACGGTTGTCTTTCAAATTCCCTCTGCACGCCATAGGACAGCGCTACAACCAACCAGAGCAATGATGGTTGATAGATGAAACTTTAAACTCCGAACCCATCTTCCTTTTTAAGAATAACTTCCAAGTTTAACTCCAAGTCTTCCAGTCGCGGCCAAAGCCAATTCCAAAGACCGCTGTTCGCCAGCAGCAGCAGCCATCTTATTTATTTGTTTTCAAGTAGCAAGAAATTCACGCAGAACCGTTGCATCTCTGCCGTCATTATGTTAAGCCCGCCCACCGACTCTATACACGATGTGATTGGCCTGACTAGAGTTTGTTTTTTCCAGCTTGCAAGAGTTGCTAGACTGACCCTGGCTGCAGATTACATGTGCTGCCTCTAGGGTGCGTCTGGATTTCTAGGCCAACAATCTGCATGTTGTCCTTTCAAAGAACTCCAACAAACCAGATCACATTATATCGATGTAGTCTATATCTACAATGTTCCACTTCCGGGATTGCTCTGGTCTGGTACGTTGGAAATCTATGTTCCTTGCATAGACTGTAATGCACTGTGGTTGCCTCTTCCTACACATGCACGGACACACACACACACACACACACACACACACACACACACACACACACACACACACACACACACACTTTTTCTGCTCTTAGCTAGTCATTTTGGTGTCTTAACTGTCATTGTCACATGGAGCGTAGGGTTGGGTTTAGATTGTGCTTTGGAGTAAAAATAAAAAATATGTACTTAAAGGAAATATTATTATACAGTATGTATAAAAAAGTACACCCAATAAAGACACAAGCACACACATTTAGACAAAAAAAATATAGAGAGGTTGAAATAAATGACCCTGAGAGAAAAGGAGAAAGCAAAGACGAGATAGGGTTGGCCGAGAGACAAAACAGGGCAGCCTGCTTCTCTGTAATGACATGTCTGATAACAACAAAAACAATAATGCAGCTCATTACTGTTGGTGCCTCTTCACACACACACACACACACACACACACACACACACACACACACAAGCATGCACTCACACAGTCTCCAACATCAACAGCAAGGACAATACAGACACAAATGGCTCTAACTCTGTTCGTCACGTTGTCGAGGGGAACTCGGTCAGGACGGCTTGAGCCCTATGATTGGTTGCCGTGGGAAACCAACTGTTTACCTTGATGTTGTGGGTTCAAGCTGTCTGGTGAAGCGTTATCACGTACGCACTTCCACCTCCACGTCATTTATCTGTGTCCTGAAAAAAAGTCCTCGCTCTGATTTTTCCAGCGAGCTATTATTGGTTTCATGTGAAAAGTCCTGATAAAAAGGAGCAGGTTGTCAACGTAAAGCTGTGACGTGTAGACGCAGAAAGGTTTATGTAATGGCAACTAGAGCTGCAAGGATTAATCTAGTCATAGTTTTTTTTAATACATTTGTTTTTTTTAAATAATAAAAAGTACAACTTGTGTGATGTCAGATTGTTAAATGTGACTTTCTTTTCTAGTATCTTCTCTCCTCTGTGATGGGAAACTGAATATCTTTGAGTTGTGGACAAAACAAGACATTTGAGGACGTCATCTTGGGCTTTTTGGGAAACACTGATCCACATTGTTCACCATTTTCTGACACTTTATAGACCAAACAACTAATTAATTCCATATTGTCTAAACTCAAAAGACTCTGTACATTTAATATCATGCGTGCGAACAATAAATCTTTGCATATCTGCACCGAATTCTCTCCTGATTGAAATGGTACGCTTCGAAAAACAGTGAGCAGTGGTGTATCACCAATGGGCTACAACATGCAAAGTCAGTTTTATTTTTCATTTTACCTGAAAGAAGATGTATGGCATTCATGTTATTTTTAGGCAATATGGTTGAAAGAAAGAAAATTTGACCCGAGGACAACACAAAGGTTAAAAAAGACTCAAGGCAATGTAAGGGCTGTGGACTGAAGAGGTTGCAGCGACGTAGGAGCGATGACCTCAGATCATTACGGAGTCTGCAAACAACTGAAGCTGATTTAAACACTCATTTCACAACGTTGATCCCTGTATGTTTTGTCACTATTTCCCACTCCCATTTATCCATAAGCTGATCTCTGCTGTCTGTAATTCTCACCACATTTTCTTGGTGGTGATCCACAGCTCGTTAAGCAAACAGAGCTGAACTTTTCCTCGAACCACAAAGGGCCCTATTTTGACAATCTGAGCGCGCGGCTCAACCAATCAGAGGTCCTCACTCATTATCTTTAAGAGCCAGGTGCGTTTGGACCTTGGGGCATTGCTGTTATGATAGAGGATTTACACTGTCATATTTAAATGTTTAATCATTTGCATGGGGGCGTCCCTGTGTGTGTGTAACAAGCATAGTGTGCGCGCTGTGCTTAAGCCTTTTTACTTCATATTTTCCTTATGTGCTGTTAAAATAACAATGAAATGCTGCGTTATTGACTTTATACCAGGTTTTTGTTGGTCAATGGCGCGATCACTTCCCGCTGCCTCAAGATAACATGACGCCCAGAATGCACCTGAACACACCTCCCTGTAAGACCAGCACGTCCATGGGTTAGGCGCAGGTGCATTTGCTGTTTAAATATCATGGCTGTTGGACGGTAAATAAACAACGGCATCGGTCTTAAACTAGCAAAGACACTTGCTTCCGGCTTTGCGCTGCGCTGGGTGCAAGATAGGGCCCTTTGAGTACAACATATTTGAGTTTCAAAATGACGCAGTAACAAACGAGCGATGACCTCGGATTGTCGCCGAGTCTGCAAACAACTGAAGCTGATTTCAACACTCATTGAATCTTCATTGGTGTCTCGATTCAATTTGATTTTCCGGCCGACGATTCAATACAGTCTGATTTCTCGATGTGTCGCCTCCCCAAATTCATCATATATTGCTACACATGGTTTTTATCGACAAATGCAAGCAGTTACAGTAGATGTATAGATGGGTCTGCTCTTAAGAAAGACACTTCCTGAATGTAGCGGAGTCTGAAAACAACAGCGAAAAAACAATAAAAGCACAAACAAAAAACAAGCGAGCAACATCAGTAGGAGATAATTGGTTATAGAATCCTCTACGCCTGCATCCCGATGCATCGATGCAATCATTCACTTCACGACCACCTACTCATTTCCCAATCACAACGTTGATCCTAGGATGTTTTTTGTCACTATTTCCCACGCATTTATCCCTAAGGTGATCTCATTGCTGGCTGTCATTCTCACTACATTTTCTTCTCTGGGACACCGCCAGACCAAATTAGCCAAAGAAAAACTGAATTAGACACGTGTGGCCTTTTCAAATCACTTCTTCTTTAACCCAACACATTGGTGCACACAGCTCCCGACCCCCAACCCTGCGTGTTGCTGTGTGTTGCTGCGTGTGGGTTAACCTCGGCCTGCTCGTGTGCAGACACATTGATGGATGGCCCCATTTCCAGAGCTATAGCGAACACTCACACAGATGTGGACACCATAGGCGTAACTAACAGGGGGAATGGGGGATCACAACCGCCCCAATGATACAAACTGTCCCCCCAAAACTATTAAAAAATCACAATATTTTTGACCAAATATCTTGATATTGATACCGCAACGATACTGTAGTGTTGACTATTGGTGCTTTCACAAAATATTTACACAATAACCATACATCCATCCATCCATCTTCATCCGCTTATCCGGTATTGGGTCGCGGGGGCAGCAAAATGCAACATGCAGCAATACAGTCAAAGATATTTGAGTTTTTCAATGTAACAAAAGCATCTTATAAACTCTACATGTCTGGCCCTTCATGTGATTCTCTTTTTCCAGTCTAAAGGACGACCTCGCCGTTTCTGTTCCTCTGACATGTTTAGTGAAGCGTAATCTCCACAGGCAGCAAACCCCCTGTTGTATGATAATGGACCAAGGGCCCCAGTCTCACTGGGAGCTGTCTGGTTTCTCTGTGGGCATGTAGAGCTGCAGTGACCCGGGAAATAACCACTTAAAACAAACAGCGCTGCTTTGTTATTGTGTATACCTTACGGAGAACTACATACATACTATGGGCTATCACGTGGAACCTTTTTGATGCTTGAAACCAAAACCAGGCGCTCCAAAAAGCAAAACTCCAAGGGTCATTGGGTTAGGCTAAGGTGGTTATTCTCAGAGGCGCGTGTCTGCAAAGTCCACTTCTATTTCAAAACGGCAGGTTTTGTGTGTGGGTTACCTGGTTGGGGATGTGCAGGTTGAAGTCTAGTCCACAGACAAACTCTGAGTGATGTTCCACTGTGTCCAGGAGAGGCTGGTTTCTACTGTAGTCCCAGAACCTGCACACACACACACACACACGCACGCACACACACACACACACACACACACACACACACACACACACAGACACACACACACAGATATTTAACAAACGGCTCACTAAGTAGATCAAACGATGGGGCTGGGCCCGACCAGATGGCGCAGTGCACGACATGATCAACAATTCAATGTAACTAATAATATCTAATTTAATACGTATATTCTTTGTAACTAACGTTGTTACTAGTTGTATTACATTTAACAAGATAGCGCTGTCCAGCTCACTCCAAACAGCCTTAAGTAGATCGCCCGGCACAGGTGCCTTTAGGGCGTGTCCAAATCCACTTTTGCTAGTTTGACGGCGTAGTTTGACGGGTTGTACTTCGTGTCTTCATTAATCAGAGGTGTGTTCTGGGCGTAACATGCAATCAACCAATCAGAGGACCTCTCCCATTCCCTTTAACAGCCAGGCGCGTTTGGATGTTGGCACATTGCTATTAGGAGGCAGATTTGCACCGTCATTGTTTTTTTTTTGTAGTCTTTTGCATGTGTGAGTGCTGCTGTGCGTCCCTAGCATAGTGTGTGTCCCTAAGTGTGTAACTGCCTCAAGGTAACAATACTCCCAGAATGCATCTGAACACACCTCCCTGTAAGACCAGCACGGCCATTGGCGCAAAGATAGGCGCGGGTGCATTTGCTGTTTAAATGAAGCGGCCGCTGGACGGTGTTAAAATAGCAAAGACACTTGCGTGGGGCTTTGTGTCGGGCTATGCGCTGGGTTCAGGATAGGGCCCAAAGTGATAAAGGCAGCTGGAGCAAAATGGTACCGCAAAATCAGTACACAACATGTCAGATTGTTCCAACTTTCTCACAATTTAAGTCTGACATATTTACAGAAAGTTACTGATTGATGACTCACTGTACATGGTTATAAATCGTATGCATGAGTAGGATTCAACACAGAAAAGGAGGGAGGGAGATGAGTTAGAGATATGCAGAGAGAGAAGAGTTTAAAGATGTTAAGGGGAAGAGATGTAACAAAAAAACAAAAAAGAGAAAGCAATCTAGAGAGTGAGATGCAGAAACATAAAGATATATAAGAGGTAAAAGAGAGCAGGAGCCGGAGAGAGATTAGAAGTGGAAAGAAACAGAGAGCCAATAAAACACTGCCGCTAGACGTCAGGCAGCAGCGGCCAATCAGACTAATTGAAAGACTGTGTCTCTTCCTGGTCTTGACCGAGTAGTGTGTGTGTGTGTGTGTGTGTGTGTGTGTGTGTGTGTGTGTGTGTGTGTGTGTGTGTGTGTGTGTGTGTGTGTGTGTGTCCAAAGCCCTGACTCAGCAAACACTCCCTCCAGACTCATCCACTTTGTAAATGTAATTAAATCATTTTCAGAGAGAACACTGCAGCTCCCATTGGGCTCCATTAGGCCCTTATTATTATATACACATACACACACACACACACACCCTGAGCGATGGGTGTCTGGGGAGAGTCAGGCATTGAGAGATATTATATATTGAATGACTTCTTAGTGTAATTCACTGCTCACACTCAATTTCTCGGTTGGTACACGTGTGTGTGCGACACTGGTTTCATTCTTAATGAGCAGAATGGGTTAGTTTCTGGACTTTGGCGACCATTGACGAACTCAAACTGTTGACCAGAAGATGCTTCTTCAGAGTGGAGAACTAAGTGGACACAATTAAACTTCCTTTAAGGTACAGCACTTTGAATTGCCTTGTGGCTCAAATATGCTATATAAATAAAGTTGCCTGAAATTGACTTTATCAGGGTGTCAAGGAAAAGTAAAAAGTTCAGTAGCAGATACAGCCACCTCGCTTCTCTCTTAAAGCGCCACCTAGTGGTCAATGTGAATGAGACTTGCAGTGTATGTGTGAGGTCATTATGTAGACATTTCCTGGAGGTTTTGTGTTGATTGGACAAACATTTAGTCATTTATAGCCTGATTTGCGATATATCGCCTGCAGTTTGTTAGCATTTATAGCGCCCCCTGGTGTTCAATTTGGATTCAACTTTCAGGGCATGGTTCAAATACTTATGAGGACATATCCTAAGAGATTTGTGATGATTGGACAATGAATACGTGATTTTTAGTAAAACATGTGTAATGCTACTCACTTATCTTGTGCTTGTAGTACCCGCTAGTGACGTATGTATATGAAACTGTCTGGGTGTATCTGGGGCACTTATCTGAACATACCCTGTGAGTTTTGTGATGAATGGCCTTACAGTTGCTGATTTGTGAGAAAATCTTTCTGTACATATCTTTCAAAGGTTTGATCCCTAATAATAATAACTAAAACAGAAAAACAGAGAAGGGTTCTACCACTTCGCGGTTTGAACCCTAATTATGAACCTGAAAATTAGCATAATATGGGTGCTTTAAGTAAATTTTTCATGTATCTGTACTTTACCTAAGTAGAATCCATAGTGCATACTTTTGACTTTTACTTCGTTACATTTTGCTGCAATTATCTATACTTTCTACTCCTCATTTCTACAACGTGTGTCCGTCCAGACTACAAAGCAACCGCGGATTTTCAAACCAAAAGGGGGCGGCAGTAGCCTGGATGCCAGCCAGACGTAGCTCCGCCCACAACATTTGAGGTCGGGCAGTTCGGTCTGGACTTGATCCGTTGTGGAGCAACCAGAGCTGTTTGGACCAATCAGATTGTCAGGACGGGCTTTATGTGATGATGGACAGATGACCAACAGTAACGTAATCAACCACGTCACCAAGAGCGCGGGTTGAATCCTTTTACAACAAAGATGGCTGCCGCTGGAGAACTGGGATGTTTAGATTCCTCCATGGCGTCTGTTAGAGAAGATATGAACAGCGCATTCATTTTAAAAAGAGGAACAAAGAAGCGCGATCAAGGCATTTGTCAATGGGAAATATGTTTTTGTCGTCCTTCCTACGGGATTCGGGCAACGGTTGAATTTATCAGCTTGCCCCAATGGTCGCTTAGCCTGGATGCCAGCCGTCATATACTCCGTTGCTCTGATTGGTTGTAGGTCTATCCGTTGCTCTGATTGGTTGTAGGTAGATGTCAAACAAACAGACTAAAGTTATCCCGTCTGTCAAGCTGCTGAACTCAAGTAGTAAGTCTTAGCACAACCAAGCAAAGGTGCAATAAACACACCAGCACTTTTGCACGTAGCACTTTAATTCTTACAGTCACTTTTTAAGATGTCGTCTAGTCTGTGAAGTCACATGTGTCCTTCCTTTATGTCCTGAAACGCTTCGTGGATCTTATGATCTTATGGTTTTTATGTTGATTTTAAGTTGATTGTAGAATTTTTCTGTTACATGTTTGTGTTGCAGCACTGCACCCAAGACAACTTTCCTTTGGGGACAATAAAGATCTATTCTAAAACATTTATTAAGGCCTCTTTTCTGTCTTTATTTAGTCTAAATATCTTTGTGACCACAGTGAATGGAGGTTTCTGTGCTCACTCATTCACAAATATATGCAAGAAAATGAAAAATGAAAGTCCAACACATTCATCACCCAAAGTGCGGCGCAAAACGTCAGCAGCGTAATGAAGTGCAGCAGCAATAAAACTAAATTCCTACTGAAATTGATGCATTTCTGTCACAGCGCTCCCATTCAGTGCATTAACAACCAGCAGTAATAATCCCACAGCTAAGAGCCACTATAGCCTTGATTGGTGTCATAAAATGAGCAACACCAGTTATTTACTGCCGACTGTGGTGAATCGGCTTTTTAGATGTTAAAATTTTGACACAATGCAGCATCAAGTAATTGAGAAAATCTAGATTTTCAAAAGACAGTTAAATCACATGTCAAACTCATGGCCCACGGGGAAAATCTGGCCCCTCGCAGACTTTGATCCGGACCAAAATATATCAATTTAGGTCCAAGAAATTACGGCCTGTCTACTTCTTTAAATTTTTTTCAGCGTTTTGTCATGTTTTCTGAATTTATTGTCACTTTTGCCGGCGTGTTTTCCGACATTTTGTCTGATATTTTTGTCACTTTTCAACTTGTTGTCGATGTTTTGTCACTTGTCGCTTTTGCCACTTTTTTCAACTTTTTTCAATGTTTTTGGGCGTGTTTTCCGACATTTTGGTTACAGCTTTTTCAACATTTTGTCAATTTTTCTGAAGTTGTAGTCCCTTTTTTGCCATGTTTTGCGACGTTTTGTCCGATGTTTTTGTCACTTTTCAAATTATTGTTGCTTTTTCAACGTTTTTGTGACTTTTGGCCCCTTGTTTGCCACTTTTTCATAGTTTATTGCCATGTTTTGCGACGTTTTGTCCGATGTTTTTGCCAGGTTTTTTATTTTTACCTTTTTTGTGGCTTTTTTCTTTGATGAAGTTACTTTTTTGGGGCTTTATGTCTACCAAGCTGTAAGTAAGAAGACAAGAAAAGAAGGTTTGACTTTTTGTGATGATCTGAATAAACCAAACATGTCTGGCCCTTTATGTGATTCCTATTTTCCAGTGTGGCCCTTAGTGAAATTGACTTTGACACTACTGATTTAAATGTACAGAAGAGCAATGTGACCTGTGTCCGACTGTGATTCAGATTAAAGGTTTCGATGACGTTCATGTGTGCGAGTGTGTGTGTTTAGGACCACATGACTTCCCCGGTTAGACAAACGATGAGGCTTGTTCTGTCTTTTTGTCCGCAGTTTCCAGAGTTAATTATTTAGCTTCTATTGTGTTTCATTCAGTGGAAACGTCCATTCACCTGTCAGCTTTGTTTGTGTGTGCGTCTCACTCATTGAAAATGATTGAGTCACGGGCAGAGAGAGCAGAGACAGAAAGAGGGGGAGGGGATACGGGGACAAAACTGAAAGTCATAAACCAAATAAAAGACAACAGATCTGATCCTCTCTTGAGTTCGTGTTATTGATGCTTTTCATTTAAACCGGAAATGACTGTTTAGAGTCACACAAACACACCGACTGCTGTGAGGCAGAGGAACTGATAACACGTTATCTAAAGCGAACATGAAGGACCAAGCAGCTGTTTTTCACTTTCATACTAAATACTTATTCTGTGTTTTGAAAGAGTGTCCAAACATCCATTAACAATGATTTGAAATATAACTTTATAGTGTACTAAGAGCGCTACAGTTTAAGCTCAGTTTAGGGACAAGACTAAATCGTCGCAGGGTAAAATTTTAGCGTTCTGAACCAGCCCGTCTCAGCTTGACTCAAACCAGCCGATGGTGTCGCTGTAACTCAGCAGGTCGAGTCTCCAGAGGCTGGTTTTACAACGTAAGAGAAGTCTCCTGTTTCAACAGCCAATAAAAAAGTCAGCTGGTAAAGTCATCTATGATAAAATGATCCATAATCCATTTTATTTCTACTATACAAAGAGCCACATGAAATTGCAGCTGTAAGTGCTTTCAGGCTGAGATACGTCCTACTACCTGCGGAGGTCTTCTATGATACAAACTCTAAACTGGTCGAAATGGCAGATAGACAGAGCCAGGGATTGAACCCCCAACCTTCCGATTGGCAGGCAACCGCTCTACGCCGATTCATCACTAGAAATGAACTGTAGAAAGCATCTCCCTATCCCTAACGTTATCCACATTCACTTTTAGAAGCAAACAAAAAGCCTGGAAGTCAGAAGTTGCAGACCAGCGCTTTGCAAGTAGTTACAAGTTTCGCGGATCTTTGTGTGAACCGGGCTTTAGGAGAACTGATGGCTGGGCACCTTTAATATTATTATTATTATTATTATTACATGTCATTTAGCCGACGCTATGGTCAAACCATTTGGGCATAACATACTGGAATTCTAAGGGACATGGGCAGGAGTAACCCTGCCAATATCTCCAAGACTATGCCTATGGAAGATAAAACAGAAACTTCAACCCTGACAAAAATCACATATTCAGTCCTGATGGTTGGGTTAGCCTCGGCCGCCAGAATTATATTGAGACACTGGAAATCACCAATAAGCCCAACAATGCAGGAGTGGAAACTCATCATGAGAGTGACAGCATCATTTGGGAGTTGTGAGGGCGAGGATAAGGGGCAAAGAGCCTGGGACGCTGGGGATATGGGAATACTTTATGGTCATTCATGTCTTATTGTTCTGTGTGTGTACAGGTGGATTAAATCAGTATATGTTCACGGGTTTCAACACACAGGACGGCCAACAGAAGCATGTGTGTTTGTGTGTGTGTGTGAGTGTGTGTGTGAGCAGATGGAGTTTACACAGTGGAAAGTGGAAAGAGACAAACACAGCAACAGGTGGATGTGCGGGCGCTCAGATTTCAGATTTACTACACCTTCATTTACTTCATTCAACAGGGGGGGGGGATATCGTGCATTAAACATCATATAACATTTTAGATTTTAGAGTTATAATCGCAAACACAAAAATTGCAGAGAAACTGCTGATCAACGGACAAAGAAATTACTAATGTGTTAACGATGTAGGCTTCTGTTAAGGAGGCGATTAGAGCTTCCTGCAGTCAGTCATGATGGATGGGCGCACACGCAAGGACACACACACACACACACACACACACACACACACACACACACACACACACACACACACACACACACACTAAGAATGGGTGATAATTAGCTTGATAACCTTGTGTTTGGTGTTTAACACAAAACAAACCTACGTGATGTTGCTACAGAGAAAGGCACGCACACACTTACACGCATGCACAAACACACACACACACACACAGTTAATGTTTTAATAAGATAAGATCAGATGAAGTAACCCCACTGAAACGGTGTTAGTAATTAATGGATTAAGGATTATCTCAGAGAACGGACAGTTAATAAAGGAGAACACAGAGTGTGAGATTAAATTAAAGATACAGTATAATGTATGAAGAAGGCTTAAAAAAAAGGTTGTTCTGCTGAGCCTTCCTCCACAGCGCCGTGGCGATAGAGGTGGCAACCTGACGAATGTCACTCCATTATTCTCTCTTAACTCGGCTTTTACTCTTCACCAGCTCCTGAGAGAAATGCCTGCCTCTTTAGCTGCTAAATGCTCTAGTGTGTTCAGTGACGTTAAGGTTGAATCCTTCAGACATGTGTGTGTGTGTGTGTCAGGGGCAGCCTGTAATGAAATCAGTACTCAGCATAGAGTATTTGAGCCAATCAACGCGTGGATCAATAAAACATGGTTCGGCACAGAGCCAGCTCTCACCACATTTATCTTTCCCTCTCTCTCTTTCTCTTTCTTTCTTTCTCTCTCTCTATGTCTCCCTCTCTCTCTCTCTCTCTGGCCGTGACTCTGGAAGACTTGGAGTTGAGCTCTGAAGTCATTCTTAAATAAGGAAGGTGTGTTCAGAGTTTAAAGTTTCATCTATCAACCAGCGTTGCTCTGGTTGGTTGTAGCGCTGTCCTATGGCGTGCAGAGGGAATTTGAAAGACAACCGTTTATCCCGCCCCTCGGATAGAGCCCTGCCAATGGGGAGCTCCCCTTCCCAACATCTGGATGTGGGTCTGGCTCGTCACGCTAGAAAACTGGTTGATTTTACCAGAACTTTGAAGTGTTTTTAGAGACTGCAGGCCCCCCTGATTTCCTCTCTCGCCATCTTTCATCTATCCATCCGTTTATCCCGTCTATGAATGTAGTTCTCATTAAACCTCTGACACACATACAGACTGGTAAAATAGACCGGTCAGCAGTTTGACAGAACAGAAAAGACTTATTAAGTGGCATATTCTCATAGATCCGTAGCATATCCGTAGAGGCACTCTGGCTTGATATTACAGATTTTTATTAACTCAACCTCTGCTACTCTCTCTCTCTCTCTCTCTCTCACACACCAGTTAACTTTATCACACATTATTACATTGTCCTTCCTTTCCTTCATTCGTTGCTCCTTCAACGATGACACCATTCATTTTCCCTGGCTGGTAATTGAAAGAAAAGAAATGTAAGCAGAAATACGACTCCGTGCAAGAGACCACAACCGCCGCTGCCCTCTCTTATACTCTAGGAAAGTTGCTTTTCAAATTAGTCTTCTAGTTTTTCCTCGCCATTGTTGCGTCCTAAACTAAATACTTGCTCTGGGGGAATAACAGGAATTGTTGGGTCTTTGTAAATTATAGAGTGTGGTCTAGACCTACTCTATCTGTAAAGTGCCATTCTTCATTTTAAAGACGGAGAAGTTCACAGAGTGCTTCATGATCGGGACAGAAAAAGTATAAAGGGGGAACGCCACACAAACACAAGAAGAAAGAAAGTGATAAAAGTGTCTCTTACCTGACAGTAAAGTCGTACGAGCAGGACGCCAACATCGTCTTACTGAACGGAGAAAACTGGGGGAAGAGGAACAAAAACGTTATAATTAGGAAAGTGCTAAAGATCTTGGTCTTAATCTGTTCGATAAATTAATTCACATTTCAGAATTGTCAATACAACGTGAGGGGCACTTGTTTTTGTTCTTTTCGTTATTTAAAGGGGGCATTTCATCATACATATCCCCTGTAGAAAATGAATGGGAGTCTATGGAGATAGACGGCTAAATGGCCGTTGAGAAATCTCAGATTTGATTGTATCTTTTGCAAGTTCAACATGGACTACAGGTCGAAAGTTGAATGCGTACTTATGTCCTTTTGATTTCTTATAGGTTGACCAATATTGCCCTATGGTTTGGAGGATTTCTACATCAACATGCCGTCTAGTTTCAAAACTCAAAAGTCAAATACCTGACCTCCACTGACACAGAGATACTTGTGTTTTAGACAAATTATATAAAACATAATTCTTTGCCACATATTCAGTTTATCATCGTAAACATATGCAACTTTGGCTTAAATACTTAGTCCTTTGTCCTTACAGATTCTTTAAACAAACCAAAAAATAAAGGAATAGTATGACATTTGAAGGGTTAACTTTTAAGAAACAAGCATGCTGCTCCTTTAAACGTTAATTGTTTCTTTCAACCTGGGCCCTATGTTCCTAACTATGTTCCCATGTGTTTGTGTCTGAGTGACTGATGGGAACAACAGCCCTGGACATCGGTCCAGTAGTAAGAGAGGTCGCTGCAGTCGGCAGTGGAGAAACAAGCTACAGTGTAAGTTAATAGGACAATTGTGCAGTTTGTATTAGGGTTGCACTATATTGACAAAATGTGATATTGCTTATCGATATTAATTTTGATATTTTTAAACATATATAATTATAAAAGTTACAGGAAAATGCATCAAAATAGATTCTTAAATTACGGTAAACAAGTTTTCTTACAACAGACTGTCATATTGGAGCGGTCCAACATGAATAAATAAATAAGGACCATGTCTACAGAAGAAGGCATGTTTTACTGGTTGGACAGTATAAAATAAATAAATAAAGAGAACAGGACACAACTTTTCTTTCTCTTCTCTGATTCGTTCCGTTTTGTCGTCTCTATCTATTTCTTCCCTTACACTGTCACTCTGCTGAAATATGCACACACGTGGTACGCTCCATGGGGTATGTCACGTAGTGGCCCCGTGCGCTGACGTGTAGTAAAATGGCACGGTAACCACGGTAACTGGCCAATGAAATATGATCATTATAGCGTTTCAAACGGTCTTTAAATCAAACACAACTAAGCCACACAGCCAACGGACGGGACACAGCGCTCCACAAAATAAACTAAATAATGCATGCTTACTGCAACACTTTCGATATATTGTGATAATGATACTGAGTCAATATATCTTGCACCCCTAGCTTGTATTTACAAAAGTGCTTGTTTTGCCGCTGATAGATTAATATTCTAAGAGTCTGACAACATTATGGAAAGGATTTCTAAGGAGTTTTACCTTTCTGTTAATGAGTAAGATTCTTTTTTTTTAAACATAAAAACACCCACCAAACTGCGTTCGCTAAAGCCACCAGACTCCATGTAAATAAACAATCATTTTAGCATCGTAAAATACACTTCATTCAAAGTTGACAGACACAAAATAAAAGTATGGAAAGGCGATTTGGGTCATCTTTCGACTTTTCCAGCTATCACAACACTAGTTTTTTTGTTTTTGGTTGAAGTAAACACAGAGTTTACCGATTTACATGTGAAAATATGCTGGCTCTATACACACTAAAATTACTGTTTTTTAAATGGAGTCTGGTGGGTAAAGTGCTAGCGACCTCAGAGCTTTTTCTGGTTAAACAGAAAGGTCTTAACAAGGTTTTAAAGGTCTATCTCTGTAGGGATCCTTTCCATAATGTTGTCAGAGACTTAGAATAATAATCTGAGTCTGTCAGCAGCAAAACTAAACTTTTAGTGGACCAAACTGACTGCTGATCATTTGCCCCATAGGGTTACATTGCAGCCCGGTCTGTGGTTGCTGGTTACAGTGTTCACGCTTAATACTGAACCAATGTCAAAGACTGTTGTTCCCATCAGTCACTTACATGCAAAAACATAGAAAAAAGGGTCCAGGTTGAAAAGAGCTAAAATGACCCTTTAAAATAGAAATGATTCAGTGGCACCTGCGGCGTTGTTTATGGTTTGCTCTGCTGAAATGCTTTGAATCCTGCTGAGTAACATTTCCATCTGTTAAAGGTTTTTTTCATGTTGCACTGAAGTCTCTGCAGTCAGAGGCGGTCCCTCAACATGTAAAAAGGTGTGAATGTTTTAAAAAAAAAGTCACATTGGCTTCAGGCAGGACGAGCAGACCTTTCTGCTCAGCAGTTATACAATTGTGCCGACACAGAGAGGCTGAAAAGAGTCCACAGAGAGTACTTTCTCTGGCTGTCGGCTAAGCACTCTTAAATGAATTTATTCGTTCATTTGTTCCGCCGCTGTGCTCCTGACATTTTCACCTTTCTTATCTGACAGATTCAAACTGAGTCTCTGCCTTGTTTTCCACCCTCTTCTTTTCTTTCTCTCTGTCTCTCGGTCCAATTTACAGCTGCTTTATTGGCATCATCAAAAAGCTAAAAAGTCATCTGTAACCAAAAGAAGGAACGAAGTAGGACAACAAAAGTGACAAAAACTTTGAAAATAGTTTCAGTAGACAATAGAAGGAAGGAAGGAAGGAAGGAAGGAAGGAAGGAAGGAAGGAAGGAAGTCTATATAAAGGTCTATATAAACAAAGGTCTTGGAACTGAAAAAATATATTTTAATAAATCTCCTATAGCCCCTGCAGTCCTCCAGAGCACCCCTCATGGGACATGGACCCCCTGCAGTCCTCTACAGTATCCCTAGGGGGACATGGACCCCTGTTTGAGAACCACTGATTTATAATAGATGGGATGTGTTAGCAGACATGAAAAAGAATTCATCCATTCATATACTAATATCCATATTTAGGAGGAAAGCTTTCAAATGAATACTCAAAAGTACTTTAAACGTTCGTTTACATGACTACGGCGGATTAGGAGGCTCCACACGAAAACTTCCGAGTCCTAGAGGGAAATCTCCCCCTAGTTGTCACGTAACTCCAGCGTCGCCGTGACAACTAGAGGTGAGGCTGGACCTCGGCAGACCATTCAGAACGATGGCGTCTAAACGCAGAACTTTATTAAAAACGTTGTTGTGTAAACGTAGCGTGACATTTTGTCAACCCTTCTGATAGAAGTGTGACAGAAGTCCTGGTACTAAAATCCTGACAATAACATCCATATGAAGACTGCCTAAATATCTCCATACCAATCATTGAAAACAATGTTATTCAAAGGACGGCTTATATGTATTTCTGGGGACTCTTTTCTCTCATTTTGCTGATCATGATTCCCTTCACTTCCTCTCTGCTTTCTCCAGCAGATTTATACAAGCAGACAGATTTTGCAAACACACACACACACACACACACACACACACACACACACACTAGAATCTCGATCGATTGGTGACACCTCTCCTGAAAAACACATCTTGAGCAAGACAGGTCCTTGATTGGATGAACTGAGGTGTGCATGTGTGAGTGTGTGCGTGTGTGTGTGTGTGTGTGTGTGTAGGGGGGGTTCTTATTAGATCTATTTAAATGGGTGTTTTGATGCTGTGAGACCCTGGTACTGTATCTCTGCCATCACAAACACACACACACACACACACATGTGCAGGCACACACATATGCACACACACACACACACACTGCTCTCAATCCTAAGAAACAAGACTCTCTGTGTGTGTGTGTGTGTGTGTGTGTGTGTGTGCATATGTGTGTGCCTGCACATGTGTGTGTGTGTGTGTCTGTGTGTGTGCATATGTGTGTGCCTGCATATGTGCGTGTGTGTGTGTGTTTGTGTGTGTACCTTGACCCTGCGGATGGCGTAGGTGTGTCCCAGCAGCTGATTGACAGGCTGTCGGACGTTCCTCAGGTCCCACACACACACGCTGCAGTCCACCGAGCCCGTGGCCACGACGTTCTGCACACAGACAACAACTCACTGTTCTAAACACTCACGTTATTCACTAAAGATTTAGTTACATGTCCTTAAATGGTAAGGTTGCACCTTAAATGCATTTAAGGTGGACTAAACCTGATCAGCTGCAATTTAAAACTACCAGGCATCTGGCAGACTGGATCTTAAAATAAAATTCTGCCGGCTAATTGCATTCCAAACTACAATAAACATGTTGAAATGTATTTTAATCTGTAATCACGTTGGTGACATGCACCTTAGATAGATATATTTATACGTAATACAGTTAACTACATTTTTTCAAGGATGAAAGAAAACACATTGAAGCCAAAGTTACAGTATAAGGGCGGGTACCTGGTCATATTTGCACCAATCACAGCTAAGGATCTCAGCCTTGTGCGCTGGGATGGCCAATCGACACGCAGCGCTCTTCACATCCCAAACTCGGAGCGTCCCGTCACCTGGAAGCAGACACAGTTCATTAATACGTCCTAATCCATCAAAAATAAGATGATTAACCTTAAGGGCTTGTATTGTTCTAAAAAAAAATAATATATTAAAAAATATAATAATAACAAATGTATAACTCTGAGAATCTGCAAATATGTTTAGTGCATGTCTAACATGTTCCAGTTTCACATTACTAAAAAGTATAGAAGTAAAATAGACAACTATATTCTCTGAGCGAAAGAACATGAAACAACTGCAGAGAGAGAATACAAGGCAAAATAAATAGAGAATTTTATATTTTCTTTTTTTAATTCTTTTATATTATTGTTTCAACATACACTTTGAGGGACATGCACATAATGTACTATATAATGTATCTACTATTATACCATAGTATGTTATTATATCAGATGTATCTACTCCTTGTTGTTATTTGTTCTTATGCTTTGGCAACACAGATGGATTTTTTGTCATGCCAATAAAGCAACATGAAATTGAAATTGAAAGGGAAAGAGAGAGAGATTGAGAGAGAGAGACAGAGAGAAGGAGAGAGAGACAGAGAGAGAAAGCGGGAGAGAGAGAGAGAGAGAGAGAGGGAGGGAGAGAGACAGAGAGAGGGAAACAGAGAGAGAGAGAAACAGGGAAAGAGAGAAAAAGAGAGAGAGACAGGGAGAGGGAGAGAGAGACAGAGAGAAAGAGGAAGAGCGAGACAGAGAGGGAGAGAGACAGAGAGAGAAAGAGGGAGAGAGAAAGAGATAGAGAGAGAGAGAGAGAGAACAGGTTAATATAGGGGAACACGGCTGCATGTGTTGAGTTCATTCAGATTTGTAGTTACTCTGTGTGTGTGTGTGTGTGTGTGTGTGTGTGTGTGTGTGTGTGTGTGTGTGTGTGTGTGTGTGTGTGTGTGTGTGTGTGTGTGTGTTTCTGGACAGAGGTTGAGGGTCTGCAAACACACTGCGACAATCATAGAGCAGAGCCTTTACACTCTTCTCTCTCCTCCTCCTCCTCCTCTCCTCTCCTCCTCTCCATTAATTTCACAGCCAGCAGGTTCCAGAGAGCTCTATTCCAACTCTGCAGTCTTTCTGCCAAAGTCAGAGCGAAAGCCTCAGCGTGCTTCAAACCAACGCGCCGACACACTGGGCCTTTTCATCCTCCTGCTTTTTCTTTTTCATGTGAATTTTCAATTGGAGCAGCAAACACCTGAGAGGAAACTCCAGAGAAGTCACACGCTTGGAGAACAGAAATAGAACGGCAACGTACTGTACACACAACAGGCAAAACATACACACATATTTTGGGAAAAGTCTGGGCTTTTTTGGAAGTTTAATAATGATATTTATGTAGTCCAAAGAAAAAGGAGGAAGTTGATAGTTGGAGTGACCATCTGGAAGCCGCCAACAAAATCAATGAGTTTAACAGGATTAGGTGACTGGGACTCAGAAACAGAAGATGAGGCTTCACCTCATGTTTACTGTCCAGCAGACTAATCCCGCTTCCTCTCCTCCCGTTCCCCATTTCCTCCGCCTCCTCTTTAATCTAAAGGATGGATAAAAACCTGACCCCCCCTCCCCAGTATCGGCCTCCACCAGACCACATCCTCCCGCTCTTTATTGATTCTGTCCTAACCGTTTTAACCGTCCACATCCTTCAGTTATTTATCCTCTTCCTCGCTCACACACTCCACTTCTCAGCCGTTTGTGTGTGTGTGTGTGTGTGTGTGTGAGTGTGTGTGTGTGTGTGTGTGTCCATTCTGCAGCACATTAGAGGCTGACTTCTGTAAAAAAAAAAAGTCTTGCTCTGTTCCACTTGGTATCTCTGCTGTATCAGCAAGTAGTTCAGCTAAAACTCTCACTCACACACACACAAACACACACGCAACACACGTGCACAACACACACACAGACACACAAACACACACACCAACACAACACACACACACACACACATTTCCTTTACAGGGTACTTATACACACGGATAGAGAGATCTTTGAATTTTAATATTCGCAAATGTCGCAATCGAAAGCTGCAAAATAAGATCTGATATGCAGATTCGATTCAGATTTTTTTTTAAAGGTTTCTCACCCAACATCTCCACTGAAAACTGTAAAACCTGTGAGGAAAACCATTGACCTTCTGTCTGTTGAACCGTAGAAGGGACTCTAAGAGGAACACACTTCACTGATTGGCTCATACTGGTCCCTTCTGAACCAATCAAGCCTTCAGCCATCATCTAAAAAGGGACTGCAAAAATGTGTCTGAAATAAATAAACCAAGACCTCTCATCTGGAAGAAGACCTGTGTCTCAAAATGCAGATTCCAAAGAAACGTCCTTGGAAAAGATTCATTTCTGTTTTAAAGTGAATCTAGTTCCTGTTGCTGATGGCATCTCTGCAAGATAATCCCTCCCTTGGTTGGGGGAGGGTGGGGGTGGTACATTATATCTCTCACCCACCATGCATACTGTAGGTATTTGCATTTCAAAACATCTAGCTGGTTCCACTAAACGTTCACAGTGGAGGCTGATTTCTGATCGCAGCGAGCATGTGGGAGACGCTTTCATAGAGCGGCATCGCACAGATTTACTGGATTGTTTTTATTAGCTGATGAAGGCTGAGATCAGCCACCTCCACACTTATCTGTCAACTGGCACCTGGCTGAAAACACACACACAGACACACACACACGCATGCACCCACGCACACATGCACACACACAAGCACACACATACACGCGCACAAACACACATACAGGGAGACACACACACCCACAGAGAGAGACACACACACATACAAACAAACACACACATTCACACACGCGCACACACATGCACACACACACACAGGGAGACACACATAAACACACACCCACACGCACATACACACAGAGACACACACACACACACACACACACACACACACACACACACACACAAATGCACACACAGAACACACAAACACACAGACAGACAAACACACACACACACACACACTATTATTGCCAGTGTGCATCACCCCCCCAACCGGCCCCGTCAGACCCCGCCTCCCAAGAGCCTGGATCTGTCCGAGGTATAACTGGAATTAAAGAGTGTGGTCTAGACTTGCTCTATCTGTAAAGTGTCTCGAGATAACTCTTGTTATGATTTCATATTATAAATCAAAATGAACTGAAATGGTAAAAAAAAAAACATGCACACACGCATGCAGGACAATTTGTTGGGCAGAAGCAACGTGTGAATGAGCTTTTAAAGCGCCCATATTCTGCTCATTTTCAGGTTCATAACTGTATTTAGAGACTCTGGGTTTACCATTGAGGGGGTTGAGGTCGCCACCGTTTGTTTCATTAGGGGAGACATTAAACCCGGGGTGTCTGTGTGGTCCCCTAAGACATTTTGTTCGTCAAACGCTTAATTTACTGCAATTTGGTGATTTTTTCTGCAACAGTTTGTGCCTTTTCTGCATGCAAATGACTCTATCCATGTAAATAGTATTACTATTCATTTTTATTTAATTTTTTAACTTTTATTTATCCAGGTAAGGCAATTTGGAACAAATTCTCATTTGCAACGACGACCTGATCGCAGTCACACAACCACAGTCTGATCTGCTGCACACTGAGCAGCTCCACTGGAGTGGTTGGAGGTTATCAGTGTTGGTAATGAGGGAGGGACAAGCGTTGCTCTTTCACTTTCCCCATCCAGATTTTATCCTGTCGGTCTGCGGATTTAACCTTTAGGCCACCGCTGCCTTTAATGACTCTGTGTTTTTGTCTTTGTGCAGATTCTAAACATTACACGTGTTTCGGGATGGTTTTGTTTTAGGAATCATGCGCATCTTAACAACAAATTATTGCCTGCCACACAGCAGATTTACATTCTTTGTGGCCTAGCAACCTCTGTAGTGTTTCACATGTTGCAACAACAACTAGTAACGTTACAAAAACTACAACACCACACCGGATCTAGCTAGACCGGAAACAAAACAACAGGCACCCCGCACACACTTGTTTGGGCTTGCGAGCCGGCCAAAGAGTAGTAACGTTACATTTTGAGTGGATGGCGAGAGCAAGATGCCGAAATCGACGCCGATAAGATTCTGAATGGAAGGTTTACTCTTTAAAAGTTGCCAGATGGTTCCAATGACAAGACCAAAGTGATCTGTGTGTTTATAGTTGAAGTTGAAGTTGAAGTAGTTTAGTAGTGAACTGAGCGATCATCACAGCACGTCCAGACTGAAATACCACGTGATGGCCAAGCACACAGCTGATGCCGTGTGTGTGTGTGTGTGTGTGTGTGTGTGTGTGTGTGTGTGTGGTTGGTGATTTCAAAAACAAAGATAGAAAGAGGTTTTAGCTCACACACACACGTGGCGTAACACTGGACTTTTTACTGCTAATAAACTTTTAAACTAACATTCTGATATGTTGATATGTTGTCTTGAGTTTGCTGTAAAAAATAAGAAATACTAAAACAACCAACCAGATACTGTGACGGGGGTGCATCAGATCAGATGTGAGCGTGGACGCGAGCAGCTGTAACTGCTGCTAACAGTAATGGTTTTATTGTGGAGCTCGTGCTCAGTAAATCATTTAGCAGAGGTCCAGAGCTCCAGAGCTTAATCTGATCTGGCCTCAGGTCTAACGAGCTCAGTGATCCCAGCCTCAACAAATAACACTTTGTACCCCCCCTTCTGCCATTAAAATAAAGCTGTATTTACATCTCTCTGATGCACCGGCATTCTGAACAGGGAGTTGTTGGGACTAATTCTGCTTACATGCTTTAAAGGTAGAGCTGGGCAATATATCAATATTATATCGATATCGTGATATGAGACTTGATACTGTCGTAGATTTGGGATATTGTAATATTGTAATATGACATACGTGTTGCCTTGTCCTGGTTTTAAAGGCTGCATTACAGTAAAGTGATGTCATTTTTTGATCTTACCAGACTGTTTAGGTGTTCCATTATTTGCCTTTACCCACTTAGTCATTATATCCACATTACTGATGATTATTTATTAAAAAATCTCATTGGATTAATATGTTGTGAAAGCACCAATAGTCAACACAACAATATTGTTGCGGTATCAATATCGAGGTATTTGGTCGACAATATTGTGATATTTGATTTTCTCCATATCACCCAGCCCTATCTAAAGGGTAACTTTATCAGCCTGGACTCTGTTTCCCCATGTGTGTAAGTGACCGATGGGGACAACAATCTTTAAAAAAGGAACGAGCTGCAATGTAACGTTAACCCGTCAGTCTGCGTCCTCTAAAAGTTCTGTTGTTGCCGCTGACAGACTCAGATTATTATTCTAAGTGTCTGACAGCATTACGGAAAGAATCCCTACAGAGATAGAGCTTTTAGTTAAAGAGTAAGATCCTTTTAGTTTAACATGAAACAGCCTCGAAATCACCATCACCAAACCCACCAGACTCCATGTAAATAATCAATTCTTTTATCATCGTAAAACACACTTCATTCAAAGTGGACAGAAACTAAATAAAACTACCAAAAGCCGTCTTGGTTCATCTCTCCACTGTTCCAACAATCACCACTCTGATCTGGTTGAAATAAACTCTTAATTCACCCATTTACATGTAGAGGTATGCTGCTCTATACACGCTAAAAGTAGTGATTATTTACATGGAGTCTGGTGTGTTTGGTGATGGTGATTTCGGGGCTGTTTCATGATAAACAAAAAGGATCTTACTCTTTAACAAAAAAGTCTACCCAGGCCTCGGTTTACACCTATCACCACTTCTAGCCACTAGGGGTTTAAAAACCTCATAAAGTAAAATGTTCAGGCCATGGGACCTTTAAATAAAACACTCAAAATTCAAAGAAAGTAATGATCAGTAATTGTACTTGCAGAGAGGATTGCAGGAAACCATCCATGTTATTTTTGGGAAATTTTGTTAAAAAGAAACCCATATACCCAAATTTGACCCGATGACAACAATGTCCAAAAAGGTCATATGGTTGAACTCCCTGAGCAACAGGAGCTGAACATCTTCCCCAGTCGGAAATATCTCATCAGAGAATCCTGCTCGTTCTCACAAACCAATTAACCCAAAACTCATTAGCAAACTTGTTTAGTGAGTGCTTCACGGACTCCAGCTAGTCTGCAGTGTGAACCCAGAGCTGAAGAAAACGCACATCCATCAGCGGCGCGGCTCCAGCCCTCTGATGAAGATGGAGGAGATGATCCCAGCGCTCCCTCTGGGTCCAAACTGATTGACTGAAATGGCTTTTGAATGGAGCTAATTTCTAAAACTCCCTTCCTGAGAAGAACTAGAAGAGAATCTGCAGAGGACGGCTTCATCCGAGTATCCATTCTTAAATTTGTTTTTCAAAATAAAAGCAAAAAAGCAACAAATTACTTCTTTTGTCATATCAGTTTCCTTTAGGATTTTTTGTAAAGCAAAAAAAACATTTTATGTATGAAACGGAACGGACATTTGGCTGCAACACAAGCCTTTAGGAAGGACTTAGGACTTTGTAAAGCTGCACATAAAAGATATATAACACAATAAAGGACAGGGGAAAAGCCAAAAAGCATAAAATGAGCATTATATGGCATCAGACCTTCCATGCTTCCCTTGATCATTGCTTTCCTTTCTCCTTTTTTTTTGTTCCTTTCTTTCTTTATGTTGTTTCCGTCGCTCACTAAAAACAAACCCTTACTGCTCAGGCTGCGTGTGGTGTGTTACCTGACGCTGACGCAAAGCATCCTGGGATGTGAGGTGACCAAACGGTGCTGTAGATGACCCCTTCGTGTCCCCTGAGCGTGGTCAGTGATTGGCTGAGAGAAGGGTCCCACTGGAGGAACGGAAACATACACGGAAATAAAAAACATGGCACATTATGTTCTGTTCAAACTATTTTTTAAATATGGACACCAAGACCCGATACTTGGATTCGCCCAGATAATAGAGCTTTTTTATTTACAAAAGTTACAAAGTTATTAAAATATGTCTTAAGCTTAAAGCCCATGTTGCGGGTTAAAGGCCAGCTTTGTCGTTTTTTTTGTATTAGCGTTTTTTTAACGCAATGTGGGGATGACGTCACATTGGGGAGACGTGGAGGAGACTAGCCTCATCCTAGTACTAGAACTATGGCGACGGGTTGGGATGAGAGGATCAACTAATAACATGTATGATGGCCTCACCTGTCAGACGTGAGACTAATGAGGAATGGTCTGAGGAGAATGAGTGGAGAGTTGGTGAAGTGTCCTGGTGAGTTGCTATCATTTAGCAATGCAGCAACGTTTACAGTAGAGCCCGACCGATAAAAAAACAAAACAATTAAATATTCATTTATCAGAATCATTTATAATGACAAATAAATGATTCTGATGTATGAATATTAAAAAAAAAAAAAAAAAAAAATGTTCGATCAACCATGTAATGAGTGTTGGCGTTGCATAGTCTGTTTATGCAATTTATGTTTAAAATTAATCTCTGAGTGTTTTTGGCGATGTGTTTATTGCGCCGGTTGATGACGATAAAAAAACAAATAAATATATTGTGCAGCCCTGATTTAATAAATAGAAACAAACACTACTGACCACTTTAGCAGTTTGATCCCACGATCCAGAGACGATGAGGTTCTCTCCTCTGGTTTGACTCCAGTCTACAGAATACACCTTCACACACACACACACACACACATTCAAAAGAGTCACAAATATTGTACCCTTACAAAGACCACTTACTTTTATACTTTTTTTGTGTGTGTGTGTGTGTGTGTGTGTGTGTGTGTGTGTGTGTGTCTTACCTCTTGTGTGTGTTCTTTGGCCACTCTCAGCGGAGCACTGTTATTGGCTGTGTCCCACAGCTGCAGGGTGCCGTCCCCGCCCCCGGCAACCACGATGTGCTCGTTGGCTTCGCTCCACGCTACATCGAACAGACCGTCGCCCCACTCCCAACTGACAAACACACACACACACACACACATTATTTAATTACATTAAAACCCTCAGAGAAAGTGAAATAAAAGAAAGACAAAAAAAGAACAAGAAAGAAAGTTTACCTTCTCACTAAAGCAACCCCTGTTTCCGTTTCATCCAGTACCAGGAGAGTGCCACAGCCTACACACACACACACACACACACACACACACACACACACACACACACACACACACACACACACACACACACACACACACACACACAAAGTGTTTTAGAAAGGTGCTGAAAAACAATATTCCTCCAAAGGTGTTCCCTCATGTTGGCGTCGTCACACATCACAGCGTTTTAAGGATCTGTTTAGTTGGCTGCGTTACATTTGGGATCCTGTTTCTTTGGTGGTAAACTCCAACCCCTCTAACAACTATGTAACAAATCTTTTGGATGGAAAGATTAACACACAAACTACGGGGGGGGGGGGGGGTATTGACTCTATACTGAAGTGACGACACTGGACTCGAACAATAGTTAATAAAAACATTACTTTCCAAGGCTGTAAAATGTGAAGGCGCTCAACAAGCAGATTACTTTTGGCTCTGTTTGTTATTTTGTTTTTAGAGTGTAACTAACTACCGTATTTTCAATCTGGACTCGATTTTCCCATGTTTTTATGTGTAAGTGACTGATGGGAACAATAATCTTTGAAACTTAGGCAACTGTTCAGCGTCTACTAAAAGTTCTGCTTCTGCCGCTGACAGACTCAGATTATTATTCTAAGTGTCAGACAACAGGAAGGATCCCTTCAGAGATAGACCTTTAAAACCTCTTTGAGACCTTTCTGTTAAACCAGAAACAGCTCTGAGGTTGCTAGCACTAAACCCACCAGACTCCATTTAAAAAACAGGACTTTTAACGTGTACAGTGCCAACATATTTACACATGTAAACTTTGTGTTTATTCAACCAAAACTAGAGTTGTGGTGGCTGGAAAAGTGGAAAGACAACCCAAAACTGGTTTTCATAAATGTATTCTGTTTCTGTCCACTTTGAATGAAGTGTGTTTTACGAAGCTAAAATGACTGTTTATTTACATGGAGTCTGGTGGGTTTAGCAAATGCAATTTCTCGGATGTCTTTATGTTTAAAAAAAGGATATTACTCTGTAACAGAAAGGTTGACCTCCTTAGAAATCCTTTTCATAATGTTGTCAGACATTTAGAATAAAAATCAGAGCCAGCGACAAAACAAGCACTTTGTGAAGGTAAATACAAGCTGGATAATAACACTATTAACTTACACTGTAGCTTGTTTCTCCGCTGCCGACTGCAGCGACCTCTCTTAATACTGGACCGATGTCAAAGACTGTTGTTCCCATCAGTCACTTACACACAAACACATGGGAACACATGGGGCCCAGGTTGAAAAAACAGTAGGTACCCTTTAAGAAACCATTCATGTCTGTACTGGAGCATTCACTCATTCAGACTCTACTTTTATGTGTCCCCTTCTTGACTCTTGACATGGGCGTACTAACCGGCTATGCCGTAGAACTGCGAGGTGGCGCAGGCCACTCTGTTGGGGATAAACGGAGACACTTTCACGGCGTAGCCATGGCGACCCGGACAGCGAAACACCTTCTCCATCAGCAGCAGCAGCAGCACCTGCAGCCGCGCTGGGCCAGCGGCTGGAAAGAGAAACCAGGGTGTAATCCCTGGTGCACCCTTAAAAATATGTTCCTCTGGTGTCATTAGAGGACAAAAATGTCTTCTTAAAAAAACTGCCATCAAAATCATTCTATGTTAATATTCTTTTTCACTTTCACTCGGTAAAATATTATAACTCACGTCCGTCATTATCATAACTAAGAAAAATACATTCATTTTTTGAATTTGAAGCCTTTAAATGTCAGTTTTTTTACAAAAAGTCACTGCCAAGCCCAAAGTCCCTTTAAGCCCACCCAAAGAGAGAGAGAAAGAGAGAGAGAGACACACACACACACACACACACACACACACAAACAGAAAGACACAAACAAGGAGAGACACACGCACACACCAACACACACACACACAGACACACAAACAGAAAGACACAAACAAGGAGAGAGACACACACACAAACACACACACACACAGAGGCACACATACACACAGACACACACAGACACACAAACAAGGAGAGAGACACACACACACACACACACACACACACACACACACACACACACACACACACACACACACACACACACACACACACACACACAAACACACACAAAGAGAGAGAAACACGATGATGAAGATGTGTTTAGGCTACATGTGTGTATTAGTAGTGTAAATTCGTAGTGTAACTACAGTAAAGTATCTATCTACTTCCTCCAGCGCTTTTAATAAATGTGTAACTAAACACGTATTATAACTCTTAATATTTTACATCTGCTATGGTGACACAATCCTTCCAAAAATAAATTTACAACATAGAAAATGACCAAAATATCCGCTGTAACGTCACCACATTACACACACAGGCAGTTTTAGTTAACAGTTGATTTTTCGCGGTACTCACAGATTAAAAACGACCAGCTTTACACTTCACCGTCCCGTGGAAACGTTAAAACTACCGAAAACCGGTTCATAAATCCATAAAACAACGTTTCCAGCAGCTTTTCTCTTCCGAACTCTCCCGGCTGACAACTTCACAACAAGGTCAGCACTTCCTTGTTTTGGTCAGCTGACCCAACTACCCGGATGTACAGCCGCTGACGTTGTGATACCCTAGAGTGGCCGGCAGATGGCGGCGTTTCTCCTGTTTAATAATACAATTATAACACTGATCTATCACTCATGTGATTTGGTAAATGTACCGCATGCTCGGGTGAATTATATATGTTATCAACTAGAAATTAGACCTAAATCAGTCATATGTATGCCAAAATGTTACAAATATACTTTTTCTTATGTATCAGTTATTTTAATTGTATATGTATTTTTTGTTTGTTTTTCTGAATTTGACACACACTGAGAAGAGCTCTACAGCAAGGGGGCAAATTTGGGGCACACCTCCAGCACATACTCTTGCTCTCTCCTAGAGGCTTTACAGGAGTCCAGACCTGAGTGATGTTACATTTCAATCAGGAGAGACATGTTTGCAGATATGCAAATAAGATTTATTGTACAGCTCAAGTAAAATGTACAAAGTCTTTGGCGATTAGACTCCATCGCTGTATATATCTATATAGGGGTAAAGAACCATCAGACGCCCCCCGATGGAATCTATAGACACCGGTGGTGGTGACGAAGGAGCCCAAAGACCAGACCGGTCAGCTGGAGTAGATGACTGGAGGTGGAGGTGGAGGTGGAGGTTTGTACTCTTGCCTGCAATGACAGCTGAATGGCAGAGGGAGAAACAGATTTAAAGAGAAACAGATTTAAAGCAGGGTCGTGACTCTGTGATTGGCCCTTGCCATTTGTGTAACGATTCTGATTGTTTTAGCAGGAAGGTTTACGCCTCCTACAGCTGATTTGAGTTAGGTACAGCACTGATTAAGAGTGCTGTCGTCCTGAAAGGATTTAGCACATTTACATTTCAATCAGAATAGACTAGTTGCAGATATGCGCCAGTTAAACACAGCATGATAAAATATACATTAACAGCTGCATTGATTTAGGAGAGCATTGATTAATACTTAGATGTTCCTGAAAGAATTTACGCTGAGCTACATTAGAGATAAAAAACACTAAACACTGACTCCACTCAGCTCAAACAAGCAGAGATAAGAGAGAGGGGTGTGTGTGTGTTAATGTGTATGTCTGTATCAGTTTTCAAAAATCTACACACTTATCCCATGACTTTAACCACAACTTGCACAACACTGTGGATCAACAGCACGCTGTTCAAATGCAAACACACTGCTGTCACACCTGTTAACCACACACTCAAAACAGAATAGATTTCAACATCAAAAACTGCTGACTGCAGTTTCAGCTGAAAGCCTAAGCAGGTGTCTTGTTTTAGACTAGTTAGTGAACATATACGGTATTTACTGTTCAGAAAGTAAGGGCGGTGAAAGCAATGGGAACACCACATTCATTAGTATTTAGAGATGTTGCAGACAGCCAGTGTGATGAAGATCACTAGCTGCATGATGCTGAGAAAGACAACATCAGTCACACTATTCTATGCTACTGTTATACTACAATGAATAAAATTGCTGATGTTCATTCCTACATGTTTACTTTACATAACAATTGTTTTTAAAAATCTTTTCTATAAAGAAACTATGGAGTAGTGTGAAGTCACTGCTGCTACAGATACAGATATGTCCCATGGATCGGAAGAAGGGCGTGACTTGGGCTTGTTCGTGACCTCCTACTTCTGAATGTATGGACTGGAACACGCTGAAGCGTATAGCACCCCCATCAGTTACAGTTAGAGGCGCAGCGCCGATGCTGCCGACAATTGTATTGGAGCTCTCTCCGCCATTTTAGAACCGAAAGGCATCGCAAGTATCAGTTGTAGTGACATCCCTACTCTATTTTAGTTTAAACTTGATTTATAATTACAAGGTTGTGTAATTTGGGGTTTCTGTAGCCAGTAATATTTTATTATTTGTAATTTATTTTCAATGCAGATGTAATGGCATTGTACATTTTTTGTTTTTTATATGAAGGCTTCATTAATAAACACAGCCCCAATTATCACCATTGGTTTTGAGATGTTAACTGCTGTGAATAACTTGTCTGATAGACTACAGCAGTGGCATAGTATTAGTAGTAACAGGCTAGGGTCGGATGGCCAGATGATGGGCCTATTTGGGAGAAAGGCCAGGCCTGTTTTTTTAGCCCCAGTCCGTCCCTGGACTGGTGAGACTAAGACTATCTGGTGTGACTTGGACCGTGTGTGTGTGTTCTCATATTTCTGTTGAATCCCAAAAATCTTTAATTGACTTTGTGAAGTTTGTTTTGGAAATAAAGAAGAAATCAATTTGACTAAATAAGAGCAAAAATGTTGAAAGCATTAAAGGTGTAATTAATTCATTAATTAATCTTACTGAAGTATCAGCATGAAAATAAAACTCTGACACAATGTGTTTGATATGTTTATCAAAATATTTCACTGTACAATCTTCACAATGTCACATTCACGTGTTTCTTTTCTTTGTGTGGTTTATTTGTCACCTCTTTCAATGATTTCATCGCTTCTTCTTTTTCGAATGCTATAAAAATTTAATAAAACACCCTAATTTATTGATCATTTACTTGGCTTCTGAAGAGCATTTCTTTCTTTTTTTAACAATTCAGCTGAAAGAAACCCAAATTTCTAATATAGAAACTTTGAAAATGGGTCACATTTTGACTTGAATAAAACAGGAGGGTTATTCTTTTAATATCCCACGAAAGAGACACAAATTGTTAGAGAGGGGGTCCAAATATAGAGGATTACTCCTCAACGCAGCGGCCGCAGATTCGACTCCGACCTGCGGCCCTTTGCTACATGTCATTACTACTCTCTCTCTCCTCTCAAGTCTAAGCTGTCCTATACAAATAAAGGCCTGAAATAACCCAAAATAATCTTTTAAAGTGCTCATATTATGCTCATTTTCAGGTTCATAATTGTATTTAGATGTTATACCAGAATACGTTTACATGGTTTCATTTTCAAAATACACTGTATATTTGTTGTACTGCACATTGCTGCAGATCCTCTTTCCCCCCTGTGTGTTGAGCTCTCTGTTTTAACTACAGAGAGAGGCATCACATTTCTGTTCCATCTTTGTTGGGAGCCACACATGCTCAGTATCTAGGTAAGGACTACTAGCCAATCAGGAGCAGAGTATAAGGGCCCTGACAGTACCTAGGTAAGGACTACTAGCCAGTCAGGAGCAGAGTATGAGGGTCCTGACAGTACCTAGGTAAGGACTACTAGCCAGTCAGGAGCAGAGTATGAGGGCGTGCCCTGACAGTACCTAGGTAAGGACTACTAGCCAGTCAGGAGCAGAGTATGAGGCCCTGACAGTACCTAGGTAAGGACTACTAGCCAGTCAGGAGCAGAGTATGAGGGCCCTGACAGTACCTAGGTAAGGACTACTAGCCAGTAAGGAGCAGAGTATGAGGGTGTGCCATAGAGCTGTTTGGAGCAGTTTGTGAACAGTGTTTTCTGTTTGAGACGGACTTTAGGTGTTTTCAAACCTATTACATGCACAAAAAAAGATGTTTAACACAATAAAGGAGAGGGAAAAAGCATAATATGAGCACTTTAAAAAGTTCACAAAATGTAACATCTCCTTGGCGAATGACGCCTTTAACCTCTGCACCAGATATATACGCGCACCTAAAGGCCATGACGCACCAACCCGACAATCAGCCGTCGGACAGTCTGGTGAGGTCGGTGGCGTGAGTCTGTTCGGTGTGTTCTGTGTCGTCGTCAGTCGGAGGAGCCAACTTTTGATGATGTTGTTTTGATGAAGTTATTTGATATTTCTAATGTTGACATTTTCAGCGCCCATTTTTTTATGATAAAAAAAAACTAAAAGCGGGTCAAGTTTGACCCGAGGACAACATGAGGGTTAAAATGTTTTCAGAAACGAGAAATGAACTATTTTAGTAAAATATGCGATCGTATTCCGAATGAGCCGCCATTAGGCTTGGTTGTAAAATCCAGGAACAGCCAGACCCACGTGATGCGTTCGTCCAATCAGCTGCCGGTTTAGATTTGTTTGGGTAACAATACAGATTAGCGCCTGCTGTTATGGCGACGTATTACATACACTCAAGTCGGCGTCACGTCGGTGTGTTCTCAGGCACTTTTTGGCCAACTTGGGGAGGCGGTCGGTCCGGCGGCTTATTCTGCCAACGGTCGGCCGTCGGGTTGGTGTGTCAGGGCACTTCCACAAAGACAGCCGGAATTAAATAACATGTGATCCCTACGCTATTTATTAAAGAAAATGTCAAATGTATTTCCCGGGAATCATTGAAAACTTGCAGCGCCAAACTCGGCTTCGTGTAAAAAGTGTTGCATCTTGGTCCGGACCCAGGACTGTTTCTGTGCGGGGAGCCTCCTCATGGCCGGAGCCAGGCTCAGCAGGAACAGTGTGACGTCGTCTCTCGGGTCCAGCTCGCGCTGAGCCTCGCGGGCTTCTGTCCTCAGCAGGAACTCCTCCAGCAGACCGTCCACTCCGCTCTTCCTCCGGGCCCGGGCCGGCCGGGCAGACAGGCTGCAAACGGTACAAAATATAAGATAAGACTTTATTAATCCCACACTGCGGAAAAAGAAGAAGAAAAAATTTATTAGAGGGCAATGGAAATATAGGCGGGCCGATATTAGACATTTCCCAAACTATCGGTATTGATAATGGCCGATAAAAAATGAAATATTTTTATTTTTAAATATTAATTCATCAGAATTATTCATAATGACAAATAAATGATTCTGATGAATACATTTTTAAAAAATAAAATAAAAACGGACGGTCAACCATGTAATGAGTGTTGGCGTTGCATAGTCTGTCCACCAGAGGGTGCTCTACAGCGTCCCTGTTGGCAACACTGATTTATTTTTTGAACAGTTTGTATTTTTATACATTTTATTGATAATAACTGTAATGTATTTTGATGTACCTCTTCCGTTGTGACAATAAAACAAATTATTATCATAATATTTTACTGAGAACTCATAAATAACTACAAATAACTAATGTTAGGGAATTCTGTTTATGTCTTGTTACGCATATCTGGATGAATATCGGATTTTTAATAACCAAATATTTGTATGTGTGTGTGTGTGTGTAACTATCCACCTGTGTCTGGGAGACGCGGCTCCACACTCCGCCTCGCCGTCTGATTCGTCCGACAGCTCCACCACCTCGGCGTCCGGCTCTTCCGTTTTCACGTGCGGCAGCAGCGGCGTCTGCTCCGCCGGCTGCGAGGACGAAGGCTGCGAAGAAGCCAGGGACGCGGCCAGAGACGTGACGGACTGCATCATCATCTCAAACAGCTCCTTCATGTTATCGTGCGCCTGCGTTTGGACGCCGCAATCGTCTCTGGCGTCGGCCACCGCCACCGCCGTGTCCGAGCCCAGCTCCGTCTTCGCCGCTTTGAACCGGACGCCGTCTCTGTGGGCGGAGAGCGGCCGCTTCCTCTGCGCGAACTCCGAGGAGGACGAGGACGTCGTCGTCGTAGCATCTGCTACAAAGATGTCTACAAAGACAACCACATTTCCAGGGCGGGAAATGAACTTTTTTGCCGAGCAGCCACAGTGGCTGGTGGATGCCGAATTTTACCAGCCACTTATATATGTTTTACCAGCCACTTTATTAACGTATTATTAATACATATTGTGTTAATATAAGCAAATAAAAACTGATGGGAAAAAAAATTTCCTTTATTGCCACACTCTGTTCATCTCTTTTTATTTGAGGATTTACGGTACTTATGGCGACACCTCCAATATAATATTGCGCAACGTGATATCGTGATAACGATATTGAGGCGATACATCATGCACTCTCAAACACACCCACCAAACCAGAGGAAACATAACTCAAAGCCTGTTTCACAAGCAAAACGGTGGTCTCTCTCTCTACCTCTTCTTCTTTCTCTCCCTCCCTCTCACTCTCTCTCTCCCTCTTCCTCCCTCTCTCCGCTTCATTGGTCTCCCCCTCCACCTGTCTCCCTCCCTCTCTCCTCTTTACTCTCTCTCTCCCCTTCATCTGTCTCCCCTCCACCTGTCTCCCTCTCCCTCGCTTCCCTTTCCTCGCTCCCTCCCTCTGTCTCTCCCTCTCCCTCAGCGCTGTGGAGGAAGGTCTGGTAATGTGAGACTACCATACTTAATTATTTACTTAATTACTAAATCACTTACTTACTTACTAATTCATTTATTTACTTACTCCCTCACTCACTTGCTTACTCAAGAAACAAAGACCTCCTATTCAAGATGTACTTAAGTACCGACCGTAGTCATCGTCGTCGCTGCGTGTGTCTGTGGTCGTGCTGCAGCCCATCTCGGCCGCGTGGAGGTGGGAGGGCTGCGGGTCCAGCGCCCAGCCGTTGGTGCCGGCCGCCCTGGCATCGATAAACGGGTTCAAAAACGACAGGATGGCCGAGTACCTCCACGGCCGGTAATTAAAGAGCCCGATGCCGCTCTCGCGCCTCTCTTTCTCCCTCTGGCGTTCCCTCCGGTGCTGGTCCCTCAGCGTCTTCCACTTCCTTCTGCACTCAGACTCTGAGAAAACACAGGAAGTAGAAGAATATATCTCCACCTAGCTACAGATTCAACATTAGTATTTGAAAACACATTTCTCTCAGACCCACGGTGCAAATATGACAATACCGGCTTCAGAATTTCGATGTCACTACATTTTCAGCCCTACCGTGTTCAAAAGAGTTCATTTAAAGCCCTGATCATGAAAGAATCAAACCAATAATATATATTAATATCAGTATGGGTGTGAAAGTTCAATGATCCACAGTACCCTTCAAATTGCTTCTCTTCATAGTCTTCAGATTGATTTACTATATAAACAATAATAAAAACTAGAGGGAGGCAGGGGAGAGTTCTAGCCCGACCAGCCTCCTCTCTGTACCCTGTCTCTCTTAGTTCAGCTGTAAAGGTTTTAGACTGCCGGGGGACTTCCTTTGACCCACTGAGTTTCTGTGTATCCATGTCCCAGAAATAGTTGTTACTAACCTAGCTCTGAGGAGTCCTTCCCCAGAGTCTTTATGTTCTTTACCCCCATCATGTTTCCTTGGATCAGAAATCATGTTGGCAGCTGTCGCCGTGGTCCTGCTACACGTCCTGCAGTGCCCTGCTACGTCTGCTATGCCATGAACTACTGTTCCATTATCTTTATCTGTGACTGTTATTGCCACTCTTCATTTTAACCCCAGCCGTCCGTCAGACACCACCTACCAAGATCCTGGGTCTGGGTCTGTCCGAGGTTTCTTCCTAAAAGGGAGTTTTTCATCGCCACTGTCGCACTGTTGCTTGCTCTGGAGGGAACTACTAGACCTGTTGGGTCCTTGTAAATTATAGAGTGTGGTCTAGACCTGCTCTATCTGTAAAGTGTCTCGAGATAACTAACTTTGTTGCTGATACATAGCTACCTCTACTTATTTTATATTTTTAATCCATGGCTTGTAAATGTGTCTGTCCATTCTGTAAAAGTTGCCGGCTGTTTCAGTAAATTACAGAACTTGTTTCTATTTTCATTTTATAAAACGATGACGTTATACATGTGTGTTTTTGAGGTTTACATCTTCAGTAGGAACCAAAGTGCCATATAAATAAAGCTGCCTTGCCATTTTTAAAGCTATTATTACCATTACACACACACACACGCTGTAGTTTATTTGGTTATATGTGTATAGTCAATGTGTTGTATTGGGCATAATTGACCGGAAACTAAAATAATAAACTAAACTGAAAAACCCCCACAGAGGTGTTTTTCCTGCTTTATGATAACTTCTAACTTTTTTTCTTTCAATGTAGGACTTGTAACGGTGCATTTTCAGTCTGTAAAGTGGTCAGCTGTTTTAGTAAATACAGAGTCTCTTTACTTTTATTTTAAGGAACTATACATGTGTGTTTTTTAAGATGTACAGTACATATTCAGTAGGAACCAATGTGCTCGGAGCGGCAGACAGTCGGGGGGGTTTTGAGGGACGGACTCGCTATTGTTGTGATCTTTTCGAGAAGAGATTTGTTGTGATTTGTTACGAATAAAGTGGTTTAACGGAGTCTCACTTCACAGCCAGCGGCGTCAGCTCCGTGCGGGCGAGTCGGTCGACCAACCCGAGACTTAGCAGAGTGACTGTTGGCGATATTAAATAAATAAACGATATTAAATAAATAAACAGCTCACCGGGGACACCGACGATCTCTGAGACCTGTCTCCACGACTCGGCTCTCATGTTCAGGTCCCTGTAGGTCGGAGAGCTTGTGTCGTAGAGACTCGGGAAGCCGGAGACCGCCAGGATCAATTTGTGCTCCATTTGTGTTTAAAAACTCCCGAAACCCGCCTGGTGGAGTGAAAGGAGACGAGACCAAAACAACAACGGTGTGGTTTCCGCTTCCGGTTCAAAGCTAAGCGAGCCTATTGGTTCTCCCAGCCGCGCGTCACAAATACCAATTAACATACGGTTGTGTTTTTTCAATCTTTTTTATATTTATGGGGTATTTCGGTTTTATTTATTGTATCTATATAAAATGTAAGTTTCTTCTTTCTTTATTTTTCACGTGTGTGTGTCTGTGTGTGTGTGTGTGTCTGTGTCTGTGTGTTTGTGTGTGTGTGTCTGTGTGCGTGTGTGTGTATGTGTCTGTGTGTGTGTGTGTGTGTGTGTGTGTGTGTGTTAAAATCTCCTGCCTTTTCCCAGCTTGTGATAAAGATGAAGAACACACATGTTGCTGCTGGGTTCCTTATAGCCATTTTATTTCATCTTGATGCTCATTGGTGCTTTTGATAAATATTTATTTAGGCGAGACCGGGATGGTAGTTTCTTGCTTTTTCCGTACTTTAAAGCACTTTGTGATTTTATCCATGGAAAACACATCTTTCTTACTTACTCACTTACCTGCTCCTCAGATCTCTGCAGGGTAAATCCAGACCGCTAGCTAGACCATCTGTCCAGTTTTCTGTTGCGCCGCTGAAACTACTTTTGATTGACATGTTCCACTGAAACAAGTTTCTTCCTGAGGCTTTTAGCAGAGGCACCGTGGCTCCGATATTTTAATAAACCAGAGCGAGTTTTTCTCCCATCCAGGAATGCTTCGTGGACTAACCAGACCCTCCTTTGCAGCACTGTGGAGGGTCTGGCAAAGTGAGACTACTTTGCTTACTTACTTAATTACTTACTTTCTAACTCATTTATTTACTTACGTAGTTACTCACTTACTTACTTACTAACTCACTTACTGACTTACTTAGTTACTGACTTGCTTACTTAATTACTAAGCCTACTTACTTACTATTTGTTTCAGTATTATTTCATTATGTCCATATTGCCTGCATAGAGCTACATGTAATGGAGGTGAAAATCCTCCGTCCTTGTTTCAAGCCAAATGCGTTCAGTTTGAGATTAAGTTGAGCCTGAGCTGTATTGCTCCCGTCAGGGTAAGGGTCATTTGTTAGGGGTCCCAACCGTGGAGAAAGAGTGAGGGTCGCAGGTCTCCTGAGGTGCCTCCAAGAGGCGACATCGCTCCAAAAAGTCCTGAACTCTTAACTCTGGTCTGATCTGGTAACAGCGGCTTAAAGTACAGTCATGAAACAAAGATGTCTGCAACATCAGTCCTATTTTTATAATAGTACAAGACACACTGGTTTAGAAAATGTATCTTGCGATGACAATAAAAAACAATAAATAACAAATAACAAAACAATATATTGTGCAGCCTTAACTCAAGGCACCTTTAACTTGTATTTATCTATTTCTTTTGTTGAATTGTAAATTTAATATCCTTTATGTACATATTTTGTTTTGTGTCTGCACTCGGGAAGTCTTTATTTAAAGGGGCGCTATGCAGTTTATTGCCTTTTGCCCGCAGGTTTCTCTATAGAACCCCCCCTACAGGTTTCTTTATAAAGCCCTCCCCCCTACAGGCCCTATGTTTTTTGTCCCCTCCCTCGGTCAGTCTGCCGTTTCCTCTTTCTCTGTTCCTCTGACAATGCTTTATAACTTTCTGCTTGTTTATTGCCGGCTCAGCCATGATGATAGTGTGTAAACCCCATCGCTACCTTGTTAGCCGGTTCCTGAATGGGTGAATGTGTGCATAGGGCTATGCGCAATTTTTAATTAATTGTGGATGTCTGTATGAGTCTCCCATGTGTTTTTAGCATTCATATAATAGGTATGCAGTAGTAGCATTTTTTATTTATGTATTTATTTAGGTATATATTACCTCATAGATGTTTGGCACTAACAAGGACTGCACTTAATTTCATTGTATCTGTTACAATGACAATAAAGATTTTGTATTCTATTCTACTGGCAGTCCGGCACATGTGGGTGCTCAGTATTTCTGTGGGTAGTATAGTAGGATAGTTTCCGGAGAACCCATGGTATCGGCACCTATGAATGTAACAACCTATCTTGTAATTCCCCAGAAGGAAGAAGCAGCTTCCCTACACTCTCAGTTTCAACAGAGATTGTAAAAACATCTTTCGAAGGCGGCTGCTATAGAAGCTAACCCGACCGGCTGTTTGCAGCAACTACATCCCATCATAGACAAAACAACAGTTTGACCCTGAAATATGTTTTTCTTTTGCACTGAAATTCCTTTAAAGATTGAAAGCTTGCAGAAAAATAAATAAAAACATTATCCCAGAAACTGAATTTGCATTTTCAGAGTTTGTCCTGAGAATCTGACACCTAACCCTAACCACTGAAAGCAAAGGGAAAAACAAATCACTAAAATACATGCAGCATGTTGGGGAAATCCCTGTCAGTTTCCCAGACTGTTTACTATAGCCTAAATAAAGCAGCAGGGGTCAAAGGTCAGTGAGTCTTAAGAATAGAGCCTCCAAAAGGTCAGAGAACTGAACTGTGCAGCAGCGGGAAATGCTAAGAACACAGAGTGGAGACGAGCGTGGAGGTCGGGTTGATGACGTCACTCTCAGGTTCGAGAAAACTCCGATCTGTGCACAGACGCTGAGACAGAAACACCACTAAACATGTCTCTTTAAAGTGCTCAGATTATGCTTTTGGCTTTTTCTCCTTTCCTTTTTTATGTTATATATCTTTTTTGATCATGTTAAAGTTTTAAAAGTGAAAAAGCCCAAACCCCCCACCCCTACCCCCCCCCCAAAGGGACTTACCATCTCCTACAGAAAACCCTGTTCACAACCTCCAAGCAGCCTTTACAGTAGAGACAGACTCCTCACGTTGTAACACGTTATAATGCTTGCCTAACTGCTAGCGTGGCACGCCCTCATACTCCGCTTTTGTCTGGCTAGTAGTCCTTACCGATAGGTAGGGCGCAGAAAACCGGCAAGGAGGGTATTTCTTGTTGCTAGGTAACAACATGATGTTAATTTATTGGTTGTGCTTTCGAAAGGTCAGCGGCAACTAGGTATAAGTTGAAATAATTTGACGTTTGAGCCACCATAAAGCGGAAAATCTGAGCAGTCCCAGGGTAGCGCAGTGCAATGTTAGATGACACCCCCCTCGCTCTACAATGCTACAATATATACTGTAAAGTCCGTCTGTTGTTTTGTGAACAGTGGATGACTCTCTTCCTCTTTGTTTGTATCACATTTCTGTCTCAATTTCTTTTTCTCTCTCCCTCAATCCCTTGTTTCCTCTTCTCTCTTTGTGTCTCTCTTGTTATGCAACAGTGTGTGTGTGTGTGTGTGTGTGACAGAGTGAGTGAGCTGCCCCGGGGTGTTGGCAGTGTCTTGGGAATGGGGTGATCGGGACGTGGGAGCAGACATATGCACGCACACACACACACACACACACACACACACACACACACACACACACACACACACACACACACACACACACACACACGTTCCCAGACAAGGTTGAGAAATGGGTCACAGTTGGCCAGAAGAGATACAATTTCACACACCTGTCTGCTATCTGGGCGCGTGCGCACGCACACACACACACACACACACACACACACACACACAAACACACACACAGACACACACAGGTTGACATGTCCACTGTAAACTGTCACCTGCCACATTCTCAGCGTTCCTGATGTTCAGTCCTGATAATCTTCATTCTGAGTGTGTGTGTGTGTGTGTGTGTGTGTGTGTGTGTGTGTGTGTGTGTGTGTGTGTGTGTGTGCGTGCGTGTGCGTGCATGGGCTTATCTTTCATGTCCATTTTAATGTCTTTAATTCATTCTGAGGGTTATGTTACATAACAGGATCTCTCTCTCTCACACACACTGCAGCTGATATGAGACCAGTTTTTAGTTTTAGCCTAATGCTAACTTGGCAGAAAATCAAAGAGAGTTCTGTCCTCCTCTGGCACCGTGTCAACAAGTAGCACACGTAGACTTTATACTTCACAGTTACTGCTTTCCGTCAGATCGTTTATAGATCTCAACGTTTCCGAGCACAGTTCAGTGATTGTGTTTTTTTTTTACCCTCATAGTGTTTTAAAACATTCTTGTGGCAGCAATAGAGGCAGTAATTATTCCTGACTAAAACTACTTTTGAACATACACATGTTCCACCAAAACAAGTTCCTTCCCGAGACTATTTATCAGAGGCACCATGGCTACGTCCGGCACTTAGCACCGCTCAAGACAACTGTGATCGGTTGAAATCGGCCATATTATGCTCATTTTCAGGTTCATAAACTAGTGTGTGTTGTAGCAGTGTTTTGCCATTGAGAACGAGCTAGCATGCTATTGTTAGCCACCTCGTCTCGGCTAGTGACGTAGAAAGCCGTGCTCACCCGGAGACTGAAGGCAGAGGACATTCAGAAACCGTATCGCACTCAAAACAGCATGGATAGTTTTTTTATCCCAAGTTTGTATGTGTGTGGAAGCACCAGAGACACAAAATAACACCCAAAATCCCAGAAAAAGGGATTTATTTTTATAATATGGGCACTTTAAAGAAATGCCAACGAACCAGAGCACGTTCTTCTCCCATCCCAGAATGCTGTGTGGACTAGCCAGACCTTCCTCCGCAGCACTGTGGAGGAAGGTCTGGACAAGCCAGACTGGGGAGTATTTAAAGTTATTCAGGACTCTGAGCCTGAGAATCTGACTTCAGGGACTGAAACCAAACAATCGCTGTCGTGCCGCTCGCTGCCTGAGTCAACAAACACAGACACACACACTCTCACACACACACACACACTCCGGCCGCCATGCACCACTTCCTTGCTTTTCTGCTTCTCCGACATCCTAACGCTGGTCTCACTCACGGCTCTCTTTCTTCTGATTAATCACCACTAAATCACCCGCAGTCACGCTTCTCTTTCTCCGAGTCCTTCGCTCTCTTCCTCCTTTTCTCCCACTTCTCATTGTTCTGGAATAAAACCGGAGGATTGACTGCACTTGTTTTTTTTCTGCCTCATTTTATTTATCCAGGCCAGGAACGTGCACTGAACGTTCCTGCCGCTTCACACGCTCACACCTGGGAGCTGCACACAGTTAAACACCACAGTCAACTTCTACACACACACACCATTTAAACAGCAACTAATTGTCAGATAAAAAATACTAAATACAACTGAAGCCTTTACGCTACTCTCTCTTCTCCTCCTTACTTCCTCTCTCTTCTCTTCCTCACTTCGTCGGCTGCCTAAATCTCTGTTTGTTGCAGTTTAACGAAGATTTCAAAGATCTCCACTCTCGCTGGAGTTTTTGGAAAGACTCGTTTTCAGAGGAGAATTCTCCGATTGTGTGCAAACGAAGGGAAATATCTCCATTTGTCATTCCACAGATGTTTTTTTTGGGACTTATTAACAACGGCCCATGAACATCAGTGAGTGGGTGCGTTCAGTTCAGTTCGTAATAAAAGATGTTAAATGCGTTCCTTCATAAAACATCCACAACTGTGTTTAAATCTGCATCATTTACATCCATCGCCGTGTTAGGTGACCATGTAGGTCACCCAGCAGTGTGTGCCCTATGTAGGCTGAGTCCTTGGCAGTGGATTGCGGCCCTTTGCTGCACGCGTCCCCCCTCTCATTCCCTTATCTTCTCATCAAGCTATCCTGTCTGCCCCCCCCTTCATCTGTGTCTGTGTCTGTGCGTGTGTGTGTGTGTGTGTGACAGGCGTAGGCTCCGCTACAATAGGAGCCTGTGTAGCTACAGCTACAGGGGGCAGGAGGCACCAAGAGGGGCAGAAAGAGGGCAGAGAGGGGCATGAAGTCGGGTCAAACACCCTGGGAGAGCCGGCCTGGGAAAACCAGGGGAGGGGTGGGGGAGGTGGGATGGGGGGGGGACGTGCACAAATGGGCTCACCATCATCAACCTGCTTTCAGTTGCTTTGACTTTTCATCACAAGTTGCACGTTTGCAGTCACATTTTTCTTCTTCAGCCATCATAATGTTAAACGTTTCAACCAATATCGACAAATTTGAGTCCTTTAACAAGAGAGACACTCTTCCTGTTCATACCTTTCACAATAAAAGTGGTAGGCTGCATAACTCTTTTCCTGTCCGTAGGGTTAGGGTTAGGTGACCGTAAGAATATTCTCAGGCGAGCATTTCATGTTTTCGTGCAAACTGCAAAATCACGCCCTGTAGTTTCTGGTTTTAATGAAGATAAATGAGGCTCTCATCAAGCTTAAAAATAATAATAATACAAGTTCTCTTTAAGAACACTGAAATCACATGCAGCTTGTTTAGTCCATGCCATAGTCAATGTTGTGTCTCCCTCTCTGGGCCTGAAGGGGGGCAGTAGCTCAGGGAGTTGAGTTGGAAGGGTTGCTGGTTCAAGTCCCTGTTCAGACCAAAGTACAGAGTGTGGATTGGTAGCTGGAGAGATACCAGTTCACCTCCTGAGCACCACCACTGGCAGCCCATTTGTGTGTGTATTTCAGGCCTGTGTGTAGTGATATCTGTCAAAGATAGAGTGTAAATTGTAATTTCTCCACTGGGGATCGATAAACAGATCATTTTCAACAAGTGATCATTGTTTTTCTGGGATATCATGCACGGACGAACAGAGGAGTAAACACATGCGACAGATGTCACAGTTTCCTGTTAAATCTGGGAGATAATCTTGGGTAAGCCGCCGCCTCCGGCAGCTCGTGGAGAAGCGGCCTGAGGGCGACTATCAGGACGTGTGATCTCAGATGACCGGTCTCGCTGGTAAACTGCTCAACAATGGCCGCCTTCTCAGCAGCACCAAAGAATAACACTCATTCACCGCAGGAACACACAACCGTCCTTTTCTCTCTTTGTCCTCTCTCCTCTCTGCCTCTTGACTCTACATCTTCCTTCCTTTCTTTCATCGGTCACAATGTTAATTCACTTAAAAGTATGAATCTACCCACAAAGAAATCCCCTTCATTCTCTGTCACACACCGTCAACGCTCTTCTCAGGCTCTGTGTTTACAGAGCGGTGGGAAATGAAGAAATGGGACTTTTTCTGCTGTTCTGCGCTTGGTCTTTTCAAGATGTATTCATTCATTCATTCAACCTTTATTCATATTTGAGAGATCATTGAGGGGCGACCGTCACTGGCAATGTCATCGAGTCAAATTACAAAGACAAAAACAGAACAACACAGACAAGAAGCGACGCCTTCATGAAAAAGATAGAGAATCAAACTTTCTGAATTGGAAAAAAAGGATTTGATGAATGAATGATTGAATGAATACAGACTTTCTTTACATACAGTTTTTTTTTTTGCTTGTGGTGATGTGTTAGCATTCATTTCATTTTTAATGGTTTTTAATTGGTCATTCAAGTAATGGAACAGCTAGACCAGTCGGGTGGTAAGTTCAGAAAATCCATCACTTTACTGTAATGTAGCCTGTAAAACCAGGAAACGACTACACTTAACCCTTGTGTTGTTTTCCCATCAAAATCAACACTTTTTAGCAATGTTTTTAACTTTTTCTTAAGTTTTTGTCCCTTTTTGAACACTTTTTACGCTTGTTTTCAATGTTTGTTTTTTTGACGTTTTCGATACTACATATCACTAACTTATTACTTTAGTTTTAGAGTTAATGTTTGGTCAATAAACCTGGAATCAATCATGTTATTTTGGGTAATTGCAACTGGGTTAAAAGTACAAATTGATATAGGAAAACGGGTCAATTTGACCCAAGGACAACATGAGGGTTCAGCCAGGTTCCAATATTACAATATCCCAAAAATATATTTCCCTGCCCTACCGCCTACTCAACCGAGACCCTCTGCATAAGGAAAGTATGCACTCCTTCTCTTTGTCCACAAATCTAAACAAATACCGAAAAGCCCAGAAACAGCACCTTTATTTAATTGAAATCCACTTGAGTTGTTTTTGTCTCTTTTGTGTATGTTTTCTAATTTGAAATTGCTGTTACATGTAACTAACTTGTTTTGCTAGCCTGGCCACTTCTATCTTGAAAAAGAGATTTTATATCTCAATAAAACTAACCTGTTTAAATAAAGGTTAAATAAAATAAAAATAAAAAAGTCTTTTCTGGCTCTTCTGGTTTTATTGCCTGCAGACATTCTCCTCTGCAGGAACGTGACCCGGCTCATTGTGGCCCCCTGACTCCACACGTTGCACTGATGGGGGGCTGCAGCCAGTGTGTGTGTGTGTGTGTGTGTGTGTGTTGACATTTGTGGCACATTCTAAAGAGAGAAAGTGGGTGTGGGAAAGACCTGCTCACCCATGCTCACCACTCTCCACAACACACACAGTCAGCTGATATCCAACTCCCCCAACTCTCCCAGCACTTTATCTGTGTGTGTGTGTGTGTGTGTGTGTGTGTGTGTGTGTGTGTGTGTGTGTCTGTCTGTCTGTCTATCTGTCTGTCTGTGCGTGCGTCGTCTGAGAGCAGAGCTGCTGGGAAAGTCCCCTCAGCTTCAATAATAATATTTCATTATGTGACCAGAGCCCAGACTCTCAGAATCATTGCTCACTTTATCTTTAACGTTTTATTCCTTTTTCAAATAACTTCATATTCTTCACGTCTTATGCAGACAGAGTCCAGCTCAAGAGGTCAGAGGAAATATCACAGTTGTGTGCACTTTGGAGGATGAATAGATGAGCAGAGATGGATAAAGTACTCACTTTGCGTACTCAAGTAGAGGTACAGCTGCTTATGTACTTATTTAACTTCTTTACTCAAGTAACAAAGTACAAGCTTGGAAATGTATACAAGTACTTCCAAACTATGCCGACAAGTGACAAATTAAAGAAGACGCCCCAATTAATTAATTATAGGAATGTGTTTGTCCATGTGCAGCGGTGGAAGAAGTATCCAGATTTTACTTCAGTGAAAGTACTAATACCACACTGTTAAAATACTCTGTAAGTAAGTAAGTAACTGAATTGAAAATGTTACTTCAGTAGAAGTATCATCAGGATAATGTAGTTAATGTATTAAAAGTAAAGAAGAATCCTCCCATTTTAAAAGTGTGAAGGATCCAAACAGTTGTGTGTTTAATGGTCTGATCATCTCAGCTGGACCTGTAGGCCGTTATATTGTTGCTAGGTTACTTTATAATAAACATCAGATTTGATAAACTACATGTGTTTAGTGTGCAGGAATCTTAATATGTAAAGTAACTAGTAACTAAGGCTGTGAGATGAATGTAGTGCAGTACCTAAAGTAACTAGTAACTAAAGTAACTAGTAACTAAAGTAACTAGTAACTAAAGCTGTCAGATGAATGTAGTAGAGTAACTAAAGTAACTAGTAACTAAAGTAACTAGTAACTAAAGTTACTAGTAAACTAAAGCTGTCAGATGAATGTAGTAGAGTAACTAAAGTAACTAGTAACTAAAGTAACTAGTAAACTAAAGCGGTCAGATGAATTTAGTGGAGTAACTAAAGTAACTAGTAACTATAGTAACTAGTGACTATGGTAACTAGTAACTAAAGTAACTAGTATCTAAATCTGTCAGACAAATGTGGAGTAACTATAGTAACTAGTAAATATAGTAACTAGTAACTAAAGTAACTAGTACCTAAAGCTGTCAGATGAATGTAGTGGAGTAATTTATGGTGCAAATGTCTTTATTTATGGGAAGGAAATTATCATTTTTGGGTGGAGTTACACTGGTCAGTTTTGATTAATTAGGAGGGCAGTTGTAACCACCCACCCCACCTGTAAATTATGCCTATGATTTATGATTATGAAGTACCTTAACATGTGTACCTAAATACCAACCCGGTCTCACGCCAGTTTGTGAAATGGTCACGTAATTTTTATTCATTATTTTGTGTACAGGTCACGATTTTCTTGTTTGTTACGTGTATGTATCTCCGGGGGGGTTGTCCTGTGTTGTTTGACCCATCCACCCCCCCGACCAACCTCCTGATGCGGATTTTTGGTCTTTCAATACTGACTACCGTAATAGTTCTGTTATCACAAAATAGGCTTCCCATTGAAATATGTTACTTTAAAATTCATAATCAAAACATGAAAAATGACGACATTAACGTGACCTGTACACCAATCAATAGATTAAATACTGTGACCATTTCACCAACTGCCATGAGTACTTGATTAAATGTACTTATATTACTTACATTCCACCACTGTGTGTGTGTGTGTGTGTGTGTGTGTGTGTGTGTGTGTGTGTGTGTGTGTGTGTGTGTGTTGGATGGACACGCTCAGTCACGGTTGTGATAGAAAGCGTGCACACACTCGGCACCTTCCTGAGGATAAATAAAGACTTTATAAAAGCACTTTAATCTGTGTGAATTTCCAGACTGGGCGTTGCTTCTGATAAGTTCACACCAGAGGACGACTCTGGGCGAGAGAGATAAGAAACGACTGGAAGAAATCTACAACACTCTCTTTCTCCCCCTCTCAACTACACGACACAGTAAAGAACAATCTCAAAATGTGTTTGAATTCAGGCTGTTCTCTCTCGCTGAAAAGTGCAGCACTGTAATTGGTAAGTATTCCACGAAAGTATTACTGTCAGCAGCATATTGTTGCTGTATAAGAACAATGTGATTAAAGGTCCCATGGCATGAGAATTTCACTTTATGAGTTTTTTTTAACATTAATATGAGTTCCCCCAGCCTGCCTATGGTCCCCCAGTGGCTAGAAATGGTGATAGGTGTAAACCGAGCCCTGGTATCCTGCTCTGCCTTTTTGCTCAGAAAATCTAAGGTCTATATAAAAGAGACTTCAGATACAGGGGACCACTAATGTCTATATAAAAGAGACTTCAGATACAGTATTAGGGGAAGGTCTATATAAAAGAGTCAGATATATTAGGGGAAAGGCCTATATAAAAAGACTTCAGATACAGTATTAGGGGACCACTAAGGTCTATATAAAAGAGACTTCAGATACAGTATTAGGGGGACCACTAAGGTCTATATCAGATACACTATTAGGGGACCACTAAGGTCTATATAAAAGAGACTTCAGATACAGTATTAGGGGACCACTAAGGTCTATATAAAAGCATCCACAGAGCACCATGTCATGGGACCTTTAAGATTGCTTTTGTGTCCATGGGAAAAAAGGATTAATAAAGAGAAGTCTAAGTCTAAAACAAAAGACTTTCAACCAGGAAACACGTTTAAATCCAAATGTGTTTTGCTAAATGTGTGTGTGTGGTCACAGTCACTTTTTGTCAGTAAATTTTAAGACAAGGGAAAGCTAATTTGTCCGTCTGTGTGTGTGTGTGTGTGTGTGTGTCAGTATTTGCTAATTTGTCCGTCTGCTCGTATCAATTTACTGGAGGAGGCCAAAAGGAAGTGAAGGGATTCATGATCAGCAGGAGGAGGGAAAAGCGGTGAAAACAAACACAGACGCTTTCTGTCCAACTTGTCAAGTGAAATTTTAAACTACTTTTGGATCTTATTTTTTGTTATTTTGTCCATCCTCCTCAACAATTCAAACATTATCTACATTATCTTTTGTAAAACATGCGTACCAGTTTAACAACTTTGACCTGCTAGCTGCCAGTTACTGTTAATGTTTCCTCCGAAATGGTTACTGACACTGTGTGTGTGTAAGCATGTGTGCGTTTGTGTGTGTGTGTGTGTGTGTGTGTGTGTGTGTGTGTTTGCAGGTGTTGACAGGCTCTGGATTTAAAGGTGGTGTTGTTGATGACAGGTATGCTCCATAATCTGGACTCTTTACAGATTCCTGAGGGTTCCCGTTGGCTGCCGTCGAGTGTGTGTCGACGTGTTTTAAAGATTAGACATTCAGGCCTCTCAGACACTCCACCTTCACGGCTGGGAACTCCTCATCCTCTTCTTCTCTCTGCTCCCCTTCTCTCCTCTGATTGAAAACAGTTCTTCAAAGGGTCATTTCAACCTGGACTCCCACGCAAGGTCCTTGGACACTGAGTCCAAAATTTCCGTTCAAAAAAACCTTTGAAACACAACCTCAGTCTCATGTTCGTCGTTAGCATCTCTTTGGAATATGAATGATTTGGGAATTCTACAATAGATACATTTAGTATATAGTCAGGGTGTGATTTTCCAGGGTGGATGCTTGGATTTCCCCCTTTCTGGTATAAATATCCCTGCATGTGCTGAATTATTTATAACCCCGGTGGGGACAACATATACCTTATATTACCTAAAATAGAAGTAGGCCTATTTTTAACTAAATAAAACGCTGTAACATGAACAGTCTATAGCGCCATGGAGCGATGTGTTTAGCTGCTACACAGCTCCGGGCCGCCGGCTAGCAGCAGTTGTTGTTTAGCCGCCAATAGGTGACTGTGAGCCGGCTACAGGCCCCGCCAGACGATGGTCCTTGTAGGGGCTGTGGGAGTGGAGGTTAGCCTGAAAAAGTGAGCGTCATACAGCGACGACAGTTAAGTTTAGGCACCAAAACAACTAGTTACATTTAGGAAAAAGATGGTGGTTTGGATTAAATGGTTAAGGTTAGGGTTAAAAGTTCAGGTTTAGATTTATTATTGAGCTGAAGGTTGAAGTTGCTGAATATGAGGGGGTCCAAAACGCTTCAGGAAGTCAGAGAGAGTGGTCAGTGCTGTTGCCCTGACGACAATGGTGGTGAAAAACGATTGGTGGCTATTGCATTGTCAACGATTTGTTTATGGTGTACTGCCTGTATGAGATGGAAATAGATCTTACTGGTGGCTCTGGTCTCTGGGTCTGGGGGTTGAGACTAAGTGTCTGGGGGTTGGTGGTGCTGTCCTAATTCTAATGCTGCGTGGGTGAAGTGCGTTGGGTGGTGTGACGCCGGCTACACAGCTACATAAGCTTTTGGGTCCTTCCAGCGGCCGCTGTTGAGTTTAAAGAAAAAGGTGAGTGTCATGCGGCGCCAAAATGACTTGTTCAGTTTGGGTTAAGGGTTAGTGAAGGAAGGGAACTCTGCTCTCCGGCTTGAAAGCGCTGTGTTTTTTTGTTGACACCGCATTGTAATATTATATTTTGCAATTATTTTCCATTGGATTTGCATTTGGAAGTGCATAAGTGATTTGGCATGGCTGGCCAAGCTCCTCAACATCCTATAGCATTGGTATGTTATTGGATTTAATTCTTGCATTTCTATTTTGCATGATCAAAAAACATCCCTCACCTCTGCTTTTTTTCACAAAACACATCCTTTACATATATTTATATATCTAACTTTTCTTTGCATTGAAATTGGGTGAATATTTTTCACACTCTTACGGTGACATAATTCAAAGAGCTCCTGGATCTCACCACATTGTAACACACGTGTGCTTTCCTCCACATTGCGTCCTGATCAATCGATCAAAATGTATTTATATCGCACTTTACAGCAACCAGCAGGTATCCAAAGTGCTAAACATCAGAAACCAAGAGTAAAAACACATATCATACAATAGAAAGAGTAAAATCAGAAAAGGTTACAAAGAAACAAAATAGTTAAATTGTCACACCAATGCTATGTATTAAAAATCAACATCTCAACATATACGTTTTGACTTTGGCCCTATAAAGAGCTACATCTAGAATATTGCGAATATCAGGGAGTAAGTTGTTCCAGAGTCTCGGGGCAGCAACCGCAAAAGCCTGATCACCCCTGACGATGCCTGATAGGAAGCGCGGGTCAGGTCGCAGGAAGGAAGTGGAGTAGCGCTGCACCTGCAGGTTGGTAGTACAACGGTCCCAGAGGATGTGTCCGCATGTTTCCTTCATCACAACAATAGACTATTATATCCCCAAACAACAGACATTCATACAGTCTGTGGGAGTAAATTAAAGGCCGCTGATAAACGCCGTAAATTTCTCTTCACTCAATCCACAGACACGCACATGCACACGCACACACACACACACACACACACACACACACACACACACACACATACACACACACACCACACCACACCACACACACACACTTGCCATTTCATTTCTTTCTGTTCAGTTGCTGTGACTTTAATTCTAATTCTTCGATTGTTGTAAATCAGATATACTAGACTCATCTTGGGTGTGGAGACAAGCAATAGCCAAGACACCGACTGGCCGCTTTTATCCCAAATCTCTCATCTTAAAGTTAAAACAACACTCCATTTCATTTTTGCCAGTTCTGCACGGGCACGCTCAATCTGATCGGGCAGTTTCTAAATGAGCATTTGTCTGCAAAAAAAAAAAATCTCAAGCTGCTTGAAGCTCCTCCAAAAACACTTACTGGTCCATTATCTTTATTGTGACTATTATTGCCAGTGTTCATCACACCCCCAACTGGCTCCGGGAGACACCGCCTACCAAGAGCCTGGGTCTGTCCCAGGTTTCTCCCTAAAAGGGAGTTCTTCCTCACCACTGTCGCACTAAATGCATGCTCTTGGGGGGAATTACTAGAATTGTTGGGACATTGTAAATTATAGAGTGTGGTCTAGACCTAATCTGTAAAGTGTCTCAAGATAACTTTTGTTCCCTGAAATGAAGGAATACCAATAGTCCAGCCTCCAAGTAACAAATGTATGGACTAGTTTTTTTGCACTTTTTAAACACCACCACTTAGGTTTTTTTTCTGCAGCTCAGAAAATGTGTTTGAAGTTGATAAAAGATTAAGTTTTCTGAAAAAAAAACACCTTACATCAAGCAATTTTTGACAGCTGAACATTGACAAGCAGAGAAGCCCTGGCAGCTTTTTTTTTTTACTACAAAAGTGCCCTAGTCTACTTTTTCTTGTCCAAAAAGAAGCTAAGTGTGATTTCGGGCCTAATTCCTGGAACAAATAATGCTTTTAACCAAAGCAAGTCAATCCAGAAAAAAAAAAAACTTTCTTACAGATTTTGGCAATTCATTCTTCTTGGGATTTTTGTATTTGTGCAAGTGAAGTTATGGCAGTGTGTGTGTGTGTGTGTGTGTGTGTGTGTGTGTGTGTGTGTGTGTGTGTGTGTGTGTGACGTCCTGCGGAAACAAGGGGTTGTGTGGTGTATGAGGTCCGAGGCGTCGTAGTGACAGACGGGCGGCGAGCACCGTCTAACTGAGAATAATACAACACTTCCTCCCATTCTCTCCCTCTCTAAACACACACACACACACACACACAAACACACTTGTTCCCAAAGGATTTCCGACCCACGACTCGGCGCTCCAGCCCAACGTTCTCCGACCTGTTAACCTCCTCACACACAGATATTCCTCTCTCGACGCTCAGTGCTTCCTGCTATAGGATGGCCCTGCTTGTCCTCCATGACCCATGACACCAATAAAGCTCTCATATCATCAACACACACACACACACACACCAGGTTTGTGTTGGCAGCAGTTTCTCACCTCGCCACAGCTATAATAAATAAAGTTTTTGTTGATTTTCAAAGATGTAAGAAAGTAACAGAGCCCACTTCCTCCACTATTGCTATTGTGCACAGTTTACACTTTCTGGTACTTTCCTCAAATATTCCCCTCTCTGGGAAGTGTTCTACTTTTCCTCCAGGGTTAGGTTTGGGTTAGGGAATGAGAGAGTTATCCCGATGGCTTCCCCCACTTCGTCCGCTGACTGAGCAGTTAATGGTAAGCCAAAGGCAGATGCACCGGCCGGTGCACACCCCTTGCAGCTCTCCATTCCTGCATTTCCCACACATAACTGCAGCGGCCATCACAGATGACTTAAGCTGAGAAAAGATGACTGTCTAGATTACTAAAAAGATTCTGCTTTGGGATTGTTGCAGTTCTTTTCATCTGTGCATTGTTTTTTGATATTGTGATTAACCATTTTTATTTTTTAAATGCCAAACACACAACTCGAGACATGACCCCCCCCGCCCTTTTGTCATCACCACCCAACCAGACAAAAATCAAGAAACGATGACACAGCAACCACAACATTCAAGACCATCATCATCAACAAAATAGTAACAAAGTAGAAAGTAAACCATAAACCAAATAGACATATGTAAAAATGACAGCACCCCAAGCCTATCATATACACATATCTCCCCAACACAAAGCTTCTTATTAGGAGTTCAGGAGTGTTGCCCATTTTTTAAGTATAGACATCCAATCTGGCGACCCGTTTATATGACGTTACCATCCTAGACATCTCACAAGCCCACTCCTGGATTGAAGGCGGCCCCCCTTCTTTCTTCCATCCTCTTAAAAGAATCTGCCTGGCTATCATTAAACTAGTCGGGACCCAGCGTCTTATGTGCTTATCCGTCCCGCATACAACTCTACCATCTCTCCTCTGTGCAATATAAGTCTTCAGGTTCATTTTGCATTTTGCCTGTTGCCGATGTATTTCATCCCCGAGGCCCCGTCAGTCCTCGGCTCTTTCAAGTAAAGTGACAATGTGAGCGCAAAAGGAGCGGAGTCCCTTTTGTGTTGGTCCCTTTTTTTGTCCACTTTAAGAGGACTTAATTTATATTTTTCTAAAGAGAAATTTGTGAAAAAAAGATGAGTTTCTTGAGTGTTGAGCAGCAAATGTTGTGGTTGAAGCTTTAATGAAGCGGACGACGGACTCACTGTTGTGTTACAGCAATATCAGCCAATGAGAGGGTGGTGACAGGCTATCGGCTCTCTCTGTGTGTGTGTGTGTGTGTGTGTGTGTGTGTGTGTGTGTGTGTGTGTGTGTGTGTGTGCGCCCATAGCCTCTCTCACACGATGATTGGGTTTCAGCAGACACAGGCAGGACCTGTGGGAACACCGCTGACACACACATGCATGCATGCATGCATTCATGCATACGCACGCATGCACAAACACATACACATACACATACACACACACACACACTATTTTTGTCTCTGTTTCTTTAGACTCAGACACACAAACGGTCCACAGCGGTGATGTGGGAGTGTCGCTATGTTAGCATGCTAACCTGACATCACTCCACACGTTGGCTTCAGAAAATTCTGTGTTGGAAAAGGGGGAACTCTAAATAGTTAAATAATAGTTGAAAAATCTAAAAAAAAGAGAAAAACAACTTTTAAATAAACCCTCAAAAAGGCAAAAACTACAGAGCCCCCGAGGTGACATGGAAGGGAGAAAAAAAAATCAAGGAAAACAAAAAAATTACTGAACAATCACTTTTGCGAGATCTTGACTTTGACATGAGGAAAAACTACTTGAAAAAAAAAATTTTAATTAAAAAAAAAATGTTTTTGTGTCAAAGTCAAGATCTCGCAAAAGTGATTGTTCAGTAATTTTTTGTTTTTTTCCCCATAATTTAATTCCCCCCCCTCCATGTCACCTCGGGGGCTCAGTAGAAAACAACTCAGAAAGCTGCAAATAAAAAAGCATGGAAAATGCAACAAAAACTTTGGGAAAAGCCTAGAATGGATTATGGGTGGGGGGGATTATGTAAATTACACCTATTAAACCATCCTTGACCCAAGCCTTTAACCCTCATGTTGTCCTCAGGTCAAATAGTATGCTTCTATGTAAAAAAAATATAAGATTCATACAAAATTGCCCAAAAATAGAACATATATTTCTATACGTGAAACAGGCTGTGATTATCCATCAACATACAGTAATTTTCTTTTATCTTAACTATTAGTCAAATTTCTTCAGAATTGGTGGATTTTTTAACTCAAATATTGGGTATAATTTAATATGAATTAGGTTTATTGACCATTAAATCCAAAACATAAGGTGGGGGGGGGGTAAGAGGGCATATTAGAGCTGTTAAGTGAAGATAATAAAATCAATTCAAGTAGAGTTTAATAGAAGAGAGTTGAAATACTGTATGTGTTCAGCCTTATATAATGACTATTTTACTGTAAGAAGTGGCCTCATTCCCACACACACACGCACACGCACGCATACGCACACGCGCACGCACACACACACACACACACACACACACACACACACTGACCTAGACAGGCGGTATATTATCAGGAGAGCAGAGGACCAGCCCTGCCGAGACTTCCAATCTCAAATTGTGTGTGTGCGTGTGTGTGTCGCAGGCTCCGTGGGAAAGCTCCAGCAGAGACGGAGGAGGAGAAGGAGAACACACCGGTGACAAGTCCAGTCTGCAGCCGACACACGAGCCACCTGCCGCGGACTATTTACCGGACACACACCGCTGGATAAACAACTCCTGGAAGCTCCGGAGAAAAAGATTTCACACTGAAAAAGTTTTTAAGACAGCCTATTCACCACTTTCCACTTTTTTGGAAGTATTTTTTGACTCATTTTTGGGAGGGATCATTCATTTTTCACAATTTTGCGAAAAGGAAGGAAACTAACCTGAAACTTTGTTATCATATCTTGGATTAAACACACGGAAAAATATCTCTGAATCTTCCTGTTAATATAAAAATATAATAAAACCCATTCGTGTTCCTCAACAGAGCCTTTATGGTGGTTAATTCACACCAGGACTTCCGTAAAATCCCTAAATCATCCCTGTAGGTATGATTAATACTGACAGATATTTCTAATTCACCCCTGTAGTGGCATTTATTAATTCATTTATTTTCCAAAATATATCACTGGGGACAGAAAAAAGGTGTCTATTTTTCCGTTCAGACGGGAAGAAACTATTTTTTCTTTAAATAAACCTCCACGCTCCCCCGGGGAGAGACAGACATTCTCCCCGCCGTCCATGCACCATGAAGCGGCCGTGCGAGGACAGCAGCTCGGCAGAAAGTGACGCGGAGGAGACCATCGATGTGGGCAGAGAAAGCATTTCTCCAGGGTGAGTGTGGGGGTGGGGGGGATGTGCAACGAAAAGCTGCAGTATAGCCCGGGGATAGGTGTAAGCACGGACGTTTCTAGGACTTGAGGAGGTTCGGGGCTTAGCCCGGATCCATTTAAATAAACTGAATGCAATGCAAAACAGGGATTGGCTTAGTGACTTTGTTAATAACTGGTGTATGTTCATTTTAGCTGGCCAGTTTGTAGATGTTAGTTACATGGCACCAACATTTGGCCTAATCATAACTGGCCAGATTTGTGTGGTGACTCATGAAGTGTGTGTGTTGAACATTAAAACACTTTATTTCCTGCATTATGATTTTTTTTATGCACCTATTTCTACCTTTTTCTGAATTAATTTATGCTGGCAATATTTTTATGCAAAGGGAAACATAGCTTATAATCCAAATATAAAAACATAATGGAATATATTGCAATAAGTAATGTATTGTTCTCTAATGATATCTAAGTCAGCACACATGTAGCCTAGGCATCATTTACTCCTTCCTCCTCTTTTGGGTTGGGGAGGTTGGGGAAGAAACCTCCTTAAATGTGCATATGACAATTATTCACCTCAATGATACATTAATTCATTTTAATGAATTAATTAGCCCCTGGACTTTAATATTTCAGATGTGTTTGAGGAAAATACACACACACACAGGGAGAGACCAATGGACGGACAGAGAGAAAGAAACACATACACACACACATACACAGGCACACGGAGAGAAACAGACGGATGGAGAGAGAGAAACAGACAGACAGACAGACAGACACACACACACACACACACACACACACACACACAGAGACACAGATATAGGCTACAATTAGGCTACCACAGTTTTCCCCACTCATCCTGTCTCTTTCTATCAGAGAGAGAGAGAAAGAGAGCCGAGAAGGGATGGATCACTTTGTGACGTGAGAAATAAGCATCCAGTATGAATGGCTATATGGTTTACATATGGCTATTGTCCAGTTTCATATTTGTCAGTCAACTTTTCAAAATACATCCGGGGCTTTATGTAGTGTAACATATTGAATGTGTCAGAAAGGAACAGTTTGCTAAAGAAACCTAACATGTCTGAAAGTGAATACAGGTCTCTATAAGTGTCCAGTATGCATGCAGGAAATTGTCCCAGGTCAGATCTGAACCCTAGACCTCTGCATAAAGGCATACACCTCTCAGTATGTGTGCGCCTGCTCTACCCACTTAAATGGTCACGATTTTATTTTGAACCAGAATTAAATTGATTCAGGAAATCATTGGGTCGATACCCCTAACAAACAAATCGTTTTTTTTTAAATAAAATCTGCAGAAGATGTTTCAGTTCAAGCCCCTGAACAGCCAACACATTCTCTCTCCCATCGCCGAAAATACGGATGCTTGGTCATGTTTGTCGCTGAGGATAGAATTCTCCTTATGCGTCTTATCTAAATGCTCTCTATTGTTGTCTCTCTACATACTACTCTCTACTGTTGTCTCTCTACATACTACTCTCTACTGTTGTCTCTCTACATACTACTCTCTACTGTTGTCTCTCTACATACTACTCTCTACTGTTGTCTCTCTACATACTACTCTCTACTGTTGTCTCTCTACATACTACTCTCTACTGTTGTCTCTCTACATACTACTCTCTACTGTTGTCTCTCTACAAACTACTCTCTACTGTTGTCTCTCTACATACTACTCTCTACTGTTGTCTCTCTACATACTACTCTCTACTGTTGTCTCTCTACATACTACTCTCTACTGTTGTCTCTCTACATACTACTCTCTACTGTTGTCTCTCTACATACTACTCTCTACTGTTGTCTCTCTACAAACTACTCTCTACTGTTGTCTCTCTACATACTACTCTCTACTGTTGTCTCTCTACATACTACTCTCTACTGTTGTCTCTCTACATACTACTCTCTACTGTCGTCTCTCTACATACTACTCTCTACTGTTGTCTCTCTACATACTACTCTCTACTGTCGTCTCTCTACATACTACTCTCTACATACTACTCTCTACTGTTGTCTCTCTACATACTACTCTCTACATACTACTCTCTACTGTTGTCTCTCTACATACTACTCTCTACATACTACTCTCTACTGTTGTCTCTCTACATACTACTCTCTACTGTTGTCTCTCTACATACTACTCTCTACTGTTGTCTCTCTACATACTACTCTCTACTGTTGTCTCTCTACATACTACTCTCTACTGTTGTCTCTCTACATACTACTCTCTACTGTTGTCTCTCTACATACTACTCTCTACCGTTGTCTCTCTACATACTACTCTCTACTGTTGTCTCTCTACATACTGCTCTCTACCGTTGTCTCTCTACATACTCCTCTCTACCGTTGTCTCTCTACATACTAGTCTCTACTGTTGTCTCTCTACATACTACTCTCTACTGGAAGGCTGGGGAGCCGGAGCTCAGATGATAATTTAATACATCACAAATATTTTCTAGCAATAAGAATGATAAAGTACCATTTTCCTGCCCTAACAGGTGCAACAGACCTAACAAGAGACTCAGGAAGATGTCACTTAATCAGTCTGAACACACCCAATCAGACAGATTAACTGAAAACACCTGTGTGGGTGATCAAAGCCTTTCAGTCCCAAAGTTATCACCAAGCTGCCAGTATTTGAAAAATTTAAAATTGGCGGATTTCTGTCCCTTATTTCAAAATGGACACTTTATTAGTGTAACATATTGAATGTATCAGAAAGGAGCAGTTTGCTAAAGAAACCTAACGTGTCTGAAAGTGAATACAGGTCTAGTGTTCAGAAGACAGTTAAAAGTGAGACTGCTGCTTTTAATTTCTAAAGTTTAACTCCAACCTGAGACAATATGTTTGATATTATTGTTACTTTGTGAAGAGGTATTTTAATCCCTCAACCTGACTTCTTTGCATCAATACTGATTATTGACTCCCTGCATGTCCTACATTTCCCATAATCCATTTCAACAACCTCCAAAGAAGATCTATTAAAGAAACAGGTGGAAAACACTCGTTAAAGAAGTTTTCATGTTGTTAAATGAAGAAATACCACAGTGTGAAAATACGCTGTTATACTATAAACACTCCGCTGGAAATGAAAGTTTACTCCACTTAATTTTTTTTTGTCAGCAATACATGTTTTTTCATCTTGTGTCAACAAAAAAAAAACATTTTTTGTCCAAGGAACTTCAAAAATTGCGTTGTTCTGACTATTATAATTGAAAGTTTCCAGTTGATATTTGTTATTAGCAGAGGTGTCAAGTAACCTTACTTAACTAGACATTTTGGGTATCTATACTTTAATTATTTTTAATATAATTTTACAACAGACTTTTTACATCTACTCCTTACATTTTCACACAATTATATGTACTTTCTACTCCTAACATAAAAAAAAAAAACCTTGTTACTGCTATTTCAATTTGGCTTGTTTTCATTCTGGTTTGTTATTGTTCAAAAAAACAAAAAGGCCTATCCAGATAAAACGCGTCATCTGGATAGAGTGAATTTGACTATGGTTGGATGAGAAGTATAAATATATACCATTCAGACACTCTATTGGAAAAAATATCAATACAAATAGCAAGTATTACGGTATTGCAATTAAAGTTTTTCCCCTTACATTACTCTTACTTTTATACTTTAAGTAGTTTTGAAACCAGTATTTTTACACTTTTACTGGAGTGAAAAGCTTGAGTTGATACTTCTAGAAGTCTTTTAAACACCTTGTAATTAGACGTAATGAATGTGAATACTTTTGACACCTATGGTTGTTATAAAAACTTGGAAATTAGTTGGAGGGACAAATGTTTTTTCTACCCTCAACTAATATTGTTATGTAGGCTGCACAATCCAAAATAATTAATGCAACTAGTTTACTCCTTATTTTAAGTTGATACAACTAAACACTTTTTACAGTTTAAGATCAGATGTGGTTATTTTGTGTATTGATTTTTCAGATACATGAAGACGTCCTTTATGGGATGCGGATCACCGACAACCACCACTCAAGTGATGGCGAGGAAAAAGCGCAGAGGGGTAAAAATATTCTCGGCATTGAGTGTTTGAATAAGTAGGAGTTCAGAAACAGTTTAAGGTTTTGATTGTGTTCTTGTGCTTTTTTTTGTCAGATTATCGAGAAGAGACGCAGAGACAGAATCAACAACAGTCTGTCGGAGTTACGGAGGCTCGTCCCCACGGCGTTCGAGAAGCAGGCGAGTTTGTTTCTGTAGAACCACATCAGCTTCATCAGGATCCAGACAGAACCACACACCCTTATTTGTGTAAAGATCATTTTGAATGTAAACATGCAACCGAGACACAGACATAAAAAGGAGTAGCTTATTATGCATAGGCTAGATGGTGCAGAGTAATTAGTTGAAAGCAGTTGAAGTGATTTGGAGCGCTCGCGTGCTACTTAGCAACATTGGACTTGTAAAAGGCGGACTTGACTACAGCCCTGAAGAAATGCATTTTTGATGCTTTCTAAGTCCAGGGTTCGGTTAAATCGGACCAAACTGCGGAGGTGTGAAAGCAACCTCCGTTAGCTGTAAATCTTGTGATGAAGAGCTGCTGTTGGACAGGTCCAGGTGCTTCCTGCTTTAACTTAACATCAGTCTGTTTTCATCAGGGCTCAGCTAAACTGGAGAAGGCCGAGATTCTGCAGATGACTGTGGACCACCTGAAGGTGCTGCAGGCCACTGGAGGGAAAGGTATCCACTTAATGAACCTTGTTGTACTCTCTGGAGCAGTGTTCCTCATATCGGGGTACGGGTACGTGTCCCTCTAGGGGTACTCTGGAGGACTGCATGGGGTACATGTCCCTCTAGGAGTACTCTGGTGGACTGCATGGTGTACATGTCCCTCTAGGGGTACTTTGGAGGACTGCAGGGGGTACGTGTCCCTCTAGGGCAGGGGTCGGCAACCAACGGCAAAAAAAACGTTATATGCAGTGTTATTTCGTTTAAAATTTCAAAAGGGTTTTGTGGCTCCCAGTTTTTTCTTTACTGTGTGAAACGGGTCCAAATGGCTCTTTGAGTGGTAAAGGTTGCCGACCCCTGCTCTAGGGGTACTTTGGAGGACTACAGGGGGTACTTTGAAGGACAGCATGGGGTACGTGTCCCTCTAGGGGTACTTTGGAGGACTGCAGGGTGGACGTGTCCCTCTGGGGGAATGTTGGAGGACTACAGTGTTGCCTTCCTTCTTTCTACTGTTTTTTTTTCAAAGTTTTTATTAATATTTTCGACTTATTCTTGCCTTACTTCCTTCTTTCTACTGTCTTTTTGCAAGGTTTTGCCGTTTTTTAAAAAGTTTTTGTTCCCTTTCTTCATTAGCATTTAAATGTCTGTAAAGGTCTGTCAAGTCTGTTGTTGAATCCAGATGCATTTATAGCAAGTTAACATTGATAGTTTCCAATTTTTTTTATTATAGACATATTCTCAATTTGTTGTCTGGTCCGCAACTAACCATTATTTTTGATTGTCCATTAATCTGTTGATTATTTTCTGGATTGGTTGTTTGGTCTCTAAAATGTCAGAAAATGGTGAAAAATGTGGATCATCCTCAAAATGGTTTGTTTTGTCCTCAACTCAAAGATATTCAGTTTCCTGTCCCAGAGGAGAGAAGAAACTAGAAAACATATTCACATTTAATGGGACGTATGCAGTTTTTTGAGCGTAATTTACCTTAACTGAACAGCTTCAGAGTCATTGGAATAGTTATAGGAGTTTTTTCGAGTTGAATGGTGGTCGTCTCGTCGAAACCTGTAGGGGGAGCTCTATAGAGAAACCTGTAGGGGGGGCTCTATAGAGAAACCTGTAAGGGGAGCTCTATAGAGAAACCTGTAGGGGGGGCTCTATAGATAAACCTGTAGGGGGGCTCTATAGAGAAACCTGTAGGGGGAGCTCTATAGAGAAACCTGTAGGGGGGGCTCTATAGATAAACCTGTAGGGGGGGCTCTATAGAGAAACCTGTAGGGGGGGCTCTATAGATAAACCTGTAGGGGGGGCTCTATAGAGAAACCTGTAGGGGGGGCTCTATAGATAAACCTGTAGGGGGGGCTCTATAGAGAAACCTGCAAGCAAAAAGCAAGAAAACAGCGAAGAAATGTCCAAAACTGCATAGCGCCCCTTTAACTATCAATTCAAGTGTGTGTGTGTGTGTGTGTGTGTGTGTGTGTGTGTGTGTGTGTGTGTGTGTGTGTGTGTGTGTGTGTGTGCGTGTGCGTGTGTGTCAGAAGGAGGTGGTGAGTCCATGGGAAAGCACTGCAGGGATAAAAGCACCATTTGACCCTGAGCAGTGCCGTTTGCTTTTATAACCAGCGGGGGGTAAACGTGTGGGTGTGTGTGTGTTTGGGGGGGGGCTGCATTCAGGCCGTCTCTCTGCAACGTTTGTTTGGGTTTTACCCGCAGAGAGTCAGCAAATGTTTTGAGGCTTTTATACAAAAGAGGACAATATCTGTATCTCAACACAATGAAGCAGAATGTTGCACTAATATAATCCGACAAGTCCTCCAAACCATACTACGATAGACCAAAACTACTGAGTTAAGTTGATAAGAAGATGGAGGTCTGAGTTACAATCAGACGTTACTTCACTTCCTGAAGGTTACCATGTGACGCAGAACGTGACGTAGCTACGTTAAAAAATCCTTGGGTCTCCTGGGTGAAAGTCTTGTTTTTGTTTGACCCATCCCCCGCGTCACTGCCCAAAGTGAGGAGAGCGCAGTTGAAAAATCCAGAATATTTCATAATACAAAAGTTAAAAAAATAATAATTTCTTTAATAATAATTTTAACAGAAGCGAGTCCTCCAGAGTTTAGTCTATATGGACAACGTTCCTCCGGTGCCGCCTGAAATTCCGCCAGATGTCCTTCTTTTCGTCCGGATGTCCGTCCCTGTCCCCTTTCTTTGTGTTTGCGTTCTAACCGCCGGTGGATTTTTGAGGACTATGGTTACCTGACCCTAGAGCTGGGTTATACTGTATATCAATTATTTATCGATATATGAGACTAGATATCGTCTAAGATTTTGGATATCATAATATCGTAATATTACTTATATAGGCCGCATTACAGTAAAGTGATGTCATTTTATGGACCCACCAGACTATTCTACTGGAGCTGCTGCCCCCGCGACCCGACTCCGGATAAGCGGATGAAGATGGATGGATGGATGGACCAGACTATTCATGCTGTTCCATTATTTGCCAATAGCCACATAGTCATTATATCAACATAACTGATGATTATTTATCAAAAATCTCATTGTGTGCATATTTTGTTAAAGCACCAGTTGTCAACCCTAGTTGTCGCCTAGCTTTAACTACTCCTCAGATCTCTGCAGGGTAAATCCAGACAGCTAGCTAGACTATCTGTCCAATCTGAGTTTTCTGTTGCACGACCAAAACTTCTTTTGAACGTACACATGTTCCACCAAAACAAGTTCCTTCCAAACGCTATTTAGCAGAGGCACCGTGGCTCCGTCCGGCGCTTAGCACCGCCCAAGACGATTGTGATTGGTTCAAAGAAATGCCAATAAACCAGAGCTCCCATCCCAAAATGCTGTTTACACTAGCCAGACCTTCCTCCGCAGTGCTGTGGAGGAAGGTCTGGCAAAGTGAGACTATCCAGACTCAAACTGAAGTCCTCTTTAAAGGATTGTATTAAATCAACCTTTCGTTTTGGAAACTATTCTGATCTAATTTACCACATTTGCCCTCTCTCTCTCTCTCTCTCTCTCTCTCTGCAGGTTATTTTGACGCCCACGCTCTGGCACTGGACTTCCTGTCTCTGGGTTTCCGGGAGTGTGTGACAGAGGTTTCCCGCTACCTGAGCGCTGCGGAGGGCCTGGACTCCAGCGACCCCCTGCGCTCCCGCCTCCTCTCCCACCTCGGCTCCTGCTCCTTGCAGCGCGACGCCGCCGCCCTCGCCATCAGCTCCTACTCCCCACACCCCCACCACCACCTTCAGCAGCAGCCTCACCCGTTAACTCACCCCTTCCACCCCCACCACTGGGCCGCTGCCGTCGCCACGGCGGCCGCATTCCGGCCTCCGGCGTACGGACTGAGCGGGCTGTGCGTTTCTCCGGACTCTGCGGGAGGCGGAGCCCCCCAGAGGCTGACGGAGGCGTCCCGGCGCAGCATGGCATCCACCCACGCAGACTCCACCACCTCCTCCTCCTCCGCTCACACCCCTCTCTCCGCCTCCCTCCTCTCTGCATCGTTTCCCATGGCCTTCCACGGAGGATTCCCCATGCTGCCTCCCGCCTCCTTCCACTCCTCCGCCGCCGCCAGCACCAGTCCCCCCATCTCCTCTTCTCCTTCCTCTTCGGCCCAGACTCCTCACAGCAGCAGCAGTAAGCCCTACAGACCGTGGGGAACTGAGGTCGGAGCTTTCTGACCGTTGACTAACCCTCAAACTCTTTTAACAGGGAGTGAGTTGTCTTTTATATTTTTTTAACTGGGGGGGGACAACATATCCACTACATCTCCCATGAAGTCTACGCCTATGAACAAACACAGTAAGAACCCTAAAACACTAATCCTTTAGTAAAGAAATAAGTAAATCACTTAACGGTAGTAAAACCAAAGAGACTACAGCGATGAACCAAAGTCTGCCTCTGAGATAATCATTTCACGGATGTGTAACTAGACTAACTTTTTGTAAACAAAATTGTGTGCCACTCACCTGCAACACCAGCACAGTCTCACACAGGGCTGTGGGATGAAGATTAAAGGTGCCCTCCCACACGTATCTCATGACCTAGTGGTAATGTCTGAAGTTCTACCACGGACTCTGTAACTTGGTTACCTTGGTTACCTTGGTTCAAGCCATTCTAGTGTGGTATAGAAAGCCTGCAGGAAGACTCAGCTCCATTTGGGCCAGTTGTTAATAATATTCAACCAGCAAAGCTGCTTGACTCTGATTGGCTAACAGCTAGCCAATGAGAGCCCGGCTATCAGCATCTTTTACCCAGCATATAGTAATGAGCTCCGGCAACATGACGTCAGACTGACCAGCTGTTGTAATTGGCCTCCTCTTATTTCTTTCCAGTGGCTAGAGTTGACAGAGGAGGTAGCAGTTCATCTTCACATTCACCACATAACACACACACACACACACACACACACACACACACACACACACACACACGGGCCTCACAGATTTTAAAACATGCAAGGAAAAACGGTTTTGTGTGGCAGGGCACCTTTAACATCATAACAACAACGTTAGTGGTTAAAGGTGCACTATGAGTTCCTGCGTGGTCACTTCTGTTGACATTTCAAGTAAATTCAAAACATAACAGAGCAAGCTTGCCCCCCCCATGTTTCAGTGTATTCAGGGGGCAGGCAGCTAGCGGATCAAAGAGAGATACCTATGATTTGAGATAAAAATGAAATCTTGCTGAAACCATGCAGGAAGTCATAGTGCACCTTTAAGCTAAAACCTTTTCCACTTTTCTTTTCTCTTCTTATCTGTGGTTTATGTCGTGGTATTCACCGTCACAACGCTCTCTGATTCCGTGTGTGCCTTTTCTACAAATAAAGATGACGTAACAACATTGCTGCGGTCGTGAAAAGGGCTACTGTTGTGTGTTTTTCTGTGTGAAGTTTACATTTTGATGTTTGTAGAGAGACTTACGGGTGTTTTCAGTTAATCTGCAGGCCTTAGTGGTCCCTAATACTGGATCTGGCCTTGGCCAACTGCCACTGTGCTCGTTTGAAAGCCATGATGTCTCTCTTGCTCATGGGCGGGCCAAATTTCTGGGCAGGCCAAGCAGAGAAAGGGGAGGTAATATTTCCCCCTATGACGTCATAAGGGGAATTATAATTTTTGAGTTTTCTGTGGTTATGAGGATCAATAGCAGAGAGGAATTTGGTGATCATTGATCATCGTTCAGGTACATTAAACCACGTTTTTTTTTTACAGCTGGTGTGGTAACAAAACTACCGCTTTAGTCCAAAGCCGCCGCTAGAATCAACACAAACTGAAAGTTCCATATGATATCGGAAGTGGGATCAGGCTATGTTCGGAGTTCGGAGTAAACGTGTTGAGTGAAACGCCACCCCGACCTTTTTTCCTGCAGCTCGAAGTATATTTTTGAAGTTGAAAAAAGTTAAACTTTTTTTTTTTTTTTTTTTTAAACCTGCCCTACATCCAGCGCTTTTTTGACAGCCAACCAATGACAAGCGGAATAGTCAGACCTGCTGTTTCCATAACAACATGATTAATTAAAGTAATTAAGTCGGAGCACAGCGAGTTGAGTCACATGACCGGGTGCGCCCTGTACAGGAAACTCACTTTGTTTTATCTAGCATTAGCACCTCTCTCTCTCTCTCTCTCGCTGTTGTTTCTCTAGCTTGCTCCACCGCTTGTTTTAATTTACGTTAGCACCGCAGCGCTCTAGGATACTGTAGCAGTAGCTGTTGCTATAGCAACAACTATAGCTGTTTTTTGAAATAAAAATGCTGCCCGCTTTGCTTTTTTAAGCACCACAAAAGCCCCTTAAAGTCAACTTTGTGTGAAGATGGCCTCAGACTGCTCTTTACAAGCTGAAAAAAAAATACACACACACACACACACACACACACACACACTTTTTTGTAGCTACATATTGCACCTTCTACCATTGAGTTACATAAAGTAAAAATAAATAAATGAAAGATGCACTGAATGACATTTCTGTAAACAATCTGTGATATGTAACATTATTCCAGCATTGATCTTATGACAAAATAAAAATGTTCGTCACGATTCAAAATCTTTCAAATCGTCATTTCAATCTGAAATAATTAATTATTCAGCCCACCTAACACACACACACACACACACACACACACAGTGAGACCTTTAAAACAAACCTGCCAAAACAAGTGTCTTAATTGATGTGTGTTTGCTAATTAAATTCTAGTCTTTCTGCCTGTTAATCTCACTGCGAGCACGATAATAAGAGACATGAGCAAAATAAAATGTTACACACACAAAACACACACACACACACACACACACACGTTAATCCACTTTGCCTTCATCTTGCAGTTGATTTACTGAAATCACTTCCAGCTGACTGGAGGGTTTAAAGGCTGACAGGCCTGGGAACAGCTCCGCGGGCCGTGTATCCGACCCCGGTCAGCCAACACGGTTCTCACGCCGGGACGTCGCTTTGAAGTGTCTGAAGTAGCGGTAAATTGGGTGACATGAGCCGCTCAGCGTTTTACAAACAGACACACACAGAGCAGAGAGAGAGAGAGAGAGAGAGAGAGAGAGAGAGAGAGAGAGAGAGAGAGAGAGAGAGAGAGAGGAGGGGAGAAAGACAGAGAGTGTGACAGTGTGAGAGAGGGGGGGGACAACTGGGAGACAGGAAGCAAATGAGGAGATACTCATAAACACTCCACTGACCCTGAAGTTTTTATTTCTGTTTATGAATCATAAAAAAATATTGCAGCTTTTTAGCAAGAGACAGTCTTCAACTATGCAACTGTTTACAAAAAAAAAAAACTTGAAGAAGTGACAAAAACGTATATGATATCAGCTTGTTAAATGTGAATATGTTCTAGTCTCTTCTCTCCTCTGGGACAGGACACTGAATATCTTTGAGGTGTGGACAAAACAAGACATTTGAGGACGTCATCTTGGGCTTTTTGGGAAACACTGATCATTTCTCACCATTTTCTGACATTTTAGAAACCAAGTGACTAGAAATTGGCTGCAGTCCTTAGTGCTAAGCATTCCTGTTGGTTTGTAGCCTGGAAATCCAGAACCAAATCTGAAAAATGAATGGTCCGACAATGAGTAATGATAAAGGCCCATCTCGAGGGGCGGCACCAAGTGTGCATTTGAAAATCTCACTGCACCCAATTAGATAACACTTCGACCAATCACAACTTCACACAGGGTGACGTATCACTAACTGGTAGATTAAACTCTTGCTGTATCTGATCGGCAAAACAACAAAAACGTCCTTCTTGCAAAGCAACAATTGGAGCGCCGTCTTCTCCTCCTCTTTTAGATAAAATGCCAAGTCTCTCTCGTTAATTGTAGCGGGCAAAGCCGTTTCAACCAACTGGTGTTCATCCGTAGCCCTCTTGCGATGTTTACTAATAACGTCACGGCGCTGTCGTCATCTGTTTAGCTCGTCTCTGGCCCGTCTATATCAGATACACCGATGTGATTGGTGCAGCTCGCCTCTGGCCCGCCTATATCAGATACATCTATGTGATTGGTGCAGCTCGCCTCTGGCCCGCCTATATCAGATACATCTATGTGATTGGTGCAGCTCGCCTCTGGCCCGCCTATATCAGATACACCGATGTGATTGGTGCAGCTCGCCCCTGGCCCGTCTATATCAGATACACCGATGTGATTGGTGCAGCTCGCCCCTGGCCCGTCTATATCAGATACACCGATGTGATTGGTGCAGCTCGCCCTGGCCCGTCTATATCAGATACACCGATGTGATTGGTGCAGCTCGCCCCTGGCCCGTCTATATCAGATACACCGATGTGATTGGTGCAGCTCGCCCCTGGCCCGTCTATATCAGATACACCGATGTGATTGGTGCAGCTCAGCTCCAAGGGCATAGTTAATAAGCAGCATTAGTTGATGCCAGAACTCTGGATTTCCAATGTAGTTGGTTTGCAACAGTGGAATATTTTTGTTATTAGTTGCACTTTCAGCCTCATGAAAAGGCAGAGAGGAGACAGAACGTATCCGAGTAGACCATGAAGTAACACGAACTCTGACCAAGAGAAACAAGTTTCTGTCTATGAGTTTGAAAAATATTTTAATAAACTTTTAGAAGGGGAGTGGCAGTCTTCAACAGACTGTCAAAAGACTCAATGAAAAAAAACATTGCTTTGAGTTAGTGTGTTTTTTAAAATCTTTTATTTTATAAAAGGGTTGCCCTGTGAAGATCTGCGAGAGCAGATCACTACGTCTGTCTAACATCGAACAGAGTTTATGAGAATTAAGGATTTGTCATTTAAAGTTTCATAGTCTTCTTTTGTGGCTCTTCAGCCGCGGTGCTCTGAATATTTTTGCCCGGTGTGTTTTTGATTAAAGGTGACATCAGTGAGACCATTTTGTTAGGGTTTAGGATCTCAATCCAGTATCCGTCAGGGTCCTGGATGAAGGCCAGATCCTTCATTTTACCTGAGACAGGGGGGCATGCTGGGAGTTAATATAATATAATATAATAACATATACTATGTAATATAATAATATGAATATGTACTCTATATTATTATATATAAATATAATATATAATATAATGCTTGTTAATATAATATAATGTAATATAATATAATATAATAATATGAATATGTACTATATATTAATATACAGTATACAAATATAATGACTAAATATAATGCTAAACACACACACAAGCACACACACAATCTTTTTAAGTTTTTGTATAGCAGGCACATATTGCAAAATTGACGATAAAGTTGCCTTGACTTTAAAGGCAGGTCCAGCTGAACCTGAGCCCCCCCTCCTGGTAGAAACTCATATATCCATGTGGCTGATGTATAACAAGACTATTAATAAGGAGATTTACAGGCTGTTTTTAGCATGTTTGGTCTCTTATAAGGTGGTCAAAGGTCCACTGATTGTGTAAGAAAAACCTAGCAAATGTTGAAACATCTCCATTACTCAGGTGACTCATACACACATACACGCACACGCACGCACACACACACGCACGCACACGCACACACACGACCAACTCACCGGATTGTGGTTTCTTGACAAACGTTGCTCCTTGCCCTTCAAACACTCTGCAGGCGGCTTGAACATCGGGAACAGCGATGCCGATATGCCCTGTAAGGAGACAGCAGGTTACACCCAACACACACACACACACACACGCACGCACAGGCACACACACAATACAATAAAGGTTTACTTTCTTACATAGGTGTCAAACAAATAACCAGACAGGTATGACCAGTTAACTAGACTAACCAGTCACAGTAAGAATGAAAACACAGTCACATAAAAGTAAGTTAAAGGAGAACTTAGCGATGTTGGGTGACGTTACTTCTTGTTGACGTTCAAAGTATTTTCAAACAAAACGAGACTAGCTCACCCCTCCTCCTCCTCTTCATCCTGTCCCCTTCCCCCTCCCTTCTGTGCTTCAGCACACTAACTACTACTACTAACTACGTTTAGAGCACCTTTAAGATAGTAAAACAATTAAAGAATCACTTTTAAGCTGATGTTAAGGTCCCATATTATAAAAAATGATGTATTATTATACATGATATATAATAATATTCCCGTGTCTTTGTGTGTCATCATAAAGCAGGTCGGCCTGTTCTCATTAACCATTCATAAATATAGCTCTGAAAGGTAAAGCTCTGTATGTGTATAGTACACGTATTTAAGAGCGTGAAGATCCTCGTAGGGAGGAGGTCGGGGGAAATGTTTGGCTCCTAAAACACAGATATTTCATGAGGAGAACAGAGTTCATGTCCTGAAGAAGTTAAGGAGACAACACAAGACTTTCACCCAGGAAACAGGTGTTCATGTCCCGGGAGAACTACTTAAGGGGGCCGCTGTTTCAACCCAACCCCGCCTTTAATTTTGACAGCACAGCTATGTGAGAAAGGGGAGAGAGAGTGGGGGAAGACATGCAGGAAATAGTCACAGGTCGGATTTCAACCCTGGACCTGCGTCGAGGCATAAACCTCTCAGTACATGTGCGCCCGCTCTACCACTGAGCCAACCCGCCACAAAACATGCGTTTTGTAACCCCACCCACCATCTTTCCCTAAACGTAACTGTCCCGTTCTTGTGCTTCATGTCAATAAAATATACGTCCCGACCCACAGCGTCAAAACGTGACGCCAAGAGTCCCGACAAAGCTAACAAAAAAAGCCAAAGGCACCTGACCAAGCGTCGCTTTCTGACGTGGTGGGAGGGAGAATGTGGTGAATTGGTATATTCAGACGGACAGGATGACATAAATAATGTGTTTTTTGAACATTAAAGCATGTAAACATGTTCCAGTAGAAACCCAGAATTCAAGAATATACCTGAAAATGAGCATGATATGGGACCTTTAAGCAGTTTACTACCAGTGTAGTCTACACAAAGTCAGTTAAATTTCTCACCGAATCCGTTCGGCATGTTGTTCCCGTTGTGGTACGACAGACTTTCATCGGACTCTGAACCCCAGTTGCTGACAGAGAAATAGAAACGCTCATTAAAAATACTAAACACATTCATTACAGGACAAAAACTAAACTAAAACTTTGTCTTTATTTGATTCCCAACATGTCTCATCTAAATCTACTTTTGGCAATCTCGTGCATGAACGTCGTGGGTGTTATCAGGGGTGCCAGGATGTGTTACGTTACGTACTGTGTGAGCTCTATGGTGGCGCGGCGTGAGAAGGTCCACGCCGTCCGCTCGCGGATGTCGGCCGGGATGTCGGACTTCTTCTCGAAACCCAGGAAGTAGAGGGTGAAACGCATCGAGGGGAAGTCGATTTTCTGGAGCAAGCTGGAAACACAAGATTGCAAAATATTTTAGTTTTTAAAACGACATTATCACAGCATACCAAACAAAATTGTGTGTTACCGAAAAAGGTTACATACATGTTCCCACAGACACAAAAACATGAGATAATAGTGTCCAGGGTGAACAAGTTGCACCTGCTGGCTCTATAGCGTCTGCCACATGGGAGCAGTTCATATTCATTGAGGAGTATGTGTGATGGATCTTTCAGGGACACCAAAGTACAAATACTTTGTTAGGCCGGCTACACACTGGCTGAGTCGCCAGTCGACACGCTCACGCCACACATCAAGTGTGTAGCCGGCCTTGCTGTACTCAAGTAGATTTTTCAGATATTTTAATTTAATATTTTATTTTTGTGCTAACTTTTTGCATTGACTTCTTAGATTTTAACACGAATATCAGTACTTTCTACTCCTTACATTTTACAAAATTGGCTCGATACTTTAGTTTCAAATAATTTCTGTTATTATTTTTCGCGTCAATCAATCAATACCAAAATCAGTCTAATTGGATGGGGACATACATTGCACTTGACGCACCACTACAAGTTGCCACCTAGTGGTTGTTAGATGTAGCTTTAAAAGTATGGGGAACTTCCTAAACTAATGTCTGGTTAAGTAGGGATGCAGCGGTTCAGGATGGGACTCACGTCATGCCCAGGACTCGGGTGTAGAAGTCCAGAGATCTGACGGGATCTTTGACCCGCAGCATCGTCTGCTGCAGCATGTAGTCCTGCACAGACAGACCAGAGACATCAAGAAAATCAAGATCATTAGAGCTGCAAAGATGGATCGGTTAGTGGTTACTATTACATTCATCTCTTTTGGTTTGATTCATTTTTATGAAAAAGAAGAATATCTCTTCTGGATGAATGGGTTAGTTGTCGAACTAGTCTATATAATGGTGAAAAATGGGGATCAGTGTTATCCCAAAAAGCCCAAGATAATGTAATAAGGCGCTATATAAATAAAAGTTATTATTATAGCTGTGACTCTGTGGGCTGTATGAGAGTCTAAACCCTCTCTAAATCTCAACCATGACACTTAAAGGTGCCCTGCGACATATATTTCTTAACTTTATGGTGATGTCTGAAGTTCTGTAACTTGGTTACCTTGGTTACCTTGGTTCAAGCCATTCTAGCGTGGTATAGAAAGCCTGCAGGAAGACTCAGCTCCATTTGGGGCAGTTCTCATTGATATTCAACGAGCTAAGCTGCTTGACTCTGATTGGCTAACAGCTAGCCAATGAGAGCCTGGCTATCAGCATCCTTTACCCAGCGCAACTGGGCGAGCTCATGAATATTAATGAGTTCAGGCAACATAACATCATACTGACCAGCTATTGTAATTGGCCTGATTTCTCCTCTTATTTCTCTTCAGTGTCTAGAGCTGACAGAGGAGGAAGCAGTTCATCTTCACATTCACCACATAACACACACACACACACACACACACACGGACCACATATTTAAAAACATGCAAGGAAAAACGGTTTTGTGTGGCGGGGCACCTTTAAAGAAATCTGTTCAAAGGAAGTTTTTCTCAAGTTATTAAATTTGCCTACTGGTATCTGCATGTCTGAAGCCAACAGGTTTGACTACATTACAACACACACACACACACACGCACACACACACACTTTTGTCTGGCATCTTCCTGAGACAGCAGAGAAATAAGACAGAAATACAGGTGAGAGATGAAGTCAATAAACAGGAAAGAGTCACCCTGGTGATGGGGTCTGCCTCTTTGCAGGCAGCAGCCACAGCCTCGTCCGACAGTCCTCCTCCGCCCTCCATGGCTCGCAGATCTCAGATCAGACTGAAGGGAAGTACACAGGTAGATTCCGCTTCTGCTGCCTTCAAGTGCTGCTTGGAAGATTCTGCGTCTCAGATGTTACACACAGAGAACATTCTGGCAGTTGAGACCCTCCTGTTGTCTTTGGGAGTCAAATTTGACTTGTTTTCAAAGTTTTTTGAAATTTCTTTGAGAAATTTGGGTATCTTTTCAACCAAAAATAACACTGATGCTTCCATTCACAAGGCAGCAGGTTTTTTTTCTTCTTCCACACAGGTGTGTCAGCTTTGGGGAATGGCCACATGCCCCACTGTTGCCTTCAGGTGCTGACTGAACTATTAGGAAAAGCCAACGCCCACAGGATTGGCGAGGTTACCGCAAGTAGCAAAGAATACACGTGGGAGTTACTCTGTGCAGATACCACATTCCATCACCATGGTACTTACTCCATAGAGCGCAGACGAATTGAGAAAATATCCTGTTTTTCAAAGTGAACTTCTTTTTATTTCCTTGTAAACAAAGTTAGAAAATAAAAGCGTTTAAAGTCAAAGAAAGTCTGGCTCTTTACATGGTTACGTTAAAGAAACGCAGTGAGCTGAGCTGCAGGTCTCAACATGTGGTAGACAGAGGAGGCGGCTGCACACTGACATTAACACACCCTCACGGTACACACGCACAGGAATTTAACAAGATACACATGTTGTAGGTGCATCAGGTTGCGTAGGTTGGACCAGTTTTTCTTCTCTACCCAACGTAATACAGTGTCTCTCCATTGCAACGTTGAAATAGTTTTGACTTTTCAATTTCATTTTAGTTCAGTCTGAGTTATTTTTGTGTATTAGAGCACCCATATTATGCTCATTTTCAGGTTCATAATTGTATTTTGAGGATGTACCAGAATAGGTTCACATGGTTTCATTTTCAAAAAACACCATATTTTTGTTGTACTGCACATTGCTGCAGATCCTGTTTTCACCCTGTGTGTTTAGGTCTCTGTTTTAGCTCCAGATTGAGACATCTCACTTCTATACTATCTTTGATGGGAGCTGCACATGCTCAGTAGCTCGGTAAGATCCCATCAGCTAGATAACTCTTTCTCCAACTTTGGTCAGTCCAAGGCAGGAGGGACAGGAAGTAGTTCTTTTGGAGATTATAGTGAACTAGTGTGTATTGTAGCAGTGGTTTGCCATTGAGAACGAGCTAGCATGTGCTATGGTTAGCCACCTTGTCTCGGCTAGTGACGTAGAAAGCCGTGCAGATGTTGAACAGCTCACCCGGAGACTGAAGGCAGAGGACATTCAGAAACAGTAACTCACTCAGAACAGCATGGATAGTTTTTTTCCAAGTTTATATGTGTGTGGAGGCACCAGAGACACAAAATAACACCCAAAATCCCAGGAAAAGTGATTTTTTCATAATATACTGTAGGGACTTTATGTATTTGGTGCCATCTGGTGGTCTGTGCAGACTTCGGTGATCGATAAATGCTTAAAGAAAATCAGGAAACTAAATTCCAATCAGCATGAAAAACTACAACAAAAAAATAACGTCCACACAACTTTTATTTTTCAATAAAATTACAAATCTAACAAGAAAAAAGCAAAAAAAAAAAAGAACATTGTACAAATTCCGATGCTGAAACGTCTCCTCCGATGACGTTTCACCGCAGCTTTAAAAGCTTAAGATTTACCCCGAGTGACGGAGGAGACGCGTGTCATCTGCGTGCCGCCGCCTTGCGGCTCTCCAGCAGCAGCACCGTCAGCCGGCTCTTGAGCGTCGGCAGCCGGCTGCTGTAGTTCTGCCGCAGCACCTCCGCCAGTCCGCTGCGCAGGCTCCCGAGGTTCGGCCGGGAGCTGCAGTCCGGCACGTTGAGCAGCGTGTGGAAGAACTCCTGCCACAGGTCGCTGTGGGGGTTCCTGCGCAGAGGCCGACACAAGATATTATGTTACGTTTCGTCAACTCTGTGGGACAGAGATCTTCAACGGGGGGACCTAGTACCTAGTACTAGTCCTCAACTTTATTTCAATTATGTTCCCCCTTTAAATAGTTTTTTTTTAAAGCCAAGTACCGCCTGACCCAAAGACACAAAAAAAGACAGTAGAAAGAAAGAAGGAAGGAACGAAGGCAACACTTAGTCAACAAAAGTGGCAAAATAAAATCAAGAACAGTGGTGTGCTCTAAAGATTCAAAATCGATTCATATTTCTTAAATATGTATTTTTTAATTGTATGTCTACTGCAATCATATGATAGATACTTTATTAATCCCCAAGGTGAAATTCAAGGTCCCAGTAGCTTACAGACATCACACACAACATACACACAAATCATAACAGGATGTTAAAATAACAAATGAACAAATCTACATGAATAATATATATAGCAGATATGCATTTAGTTAATTTTCCCATATATATATATATATATATATATATATATATATATATATATATATATATATATATATATATATATATATATATATATATATATATATATATATATATATATATATATATATATATATATATGTGTGTGTGTGTGTGTGTGTGTGTACATACACACACCAAACGTAACTACATGTATACTGTGAATGGTTTTTGAAATCTAAAATCAATATTGAATTTTGAAACTTGAAAGTCTTAAAAATTATACATTTCTTAACATGAATCCAACCTATTAGCTAATATTAGATCAGTTTTTGTGAAAGAACATTTCCCGACCACATGACCAGGGCCCAGTTGTCCCAAAACTCAGCTTAAAAATAAAAACGTAGATGTAGCCTAAAAGAATGAGTCTGGAGTTTTATGTTTTGCTTATTGTCAACAAGTCCAATAGAACGTCCCCAGACGCATCTTGTAAAGCTATATTCCTGAAGACTTTTATTTAATCAAGCCCTTGTTTAATAGTATTCATGATTGGCATTTTTTTCTGCAAAAAGCTGTTCGAGGTATTTACATTTCGTAATTACCTGTCTATATAGTATTTTATTTTGTATGTGAAATGGAAAGATTACCTTCTAAATACACCGTTTGTCACCCAAACGCCGCCTTCATTCGTGACCTGCATGTACGTCCCGAACAGCATGCAGTGGACCGTCCCCGCGATTCCAAAGTAATCCGTCTAAAACACACACACACACACACACACACCTTTAAAACAAACCTGAAAGTTCTGAAATAAAATTTCTGAAATACTTCATTTGAACAAATAGACATGATAACATGTCATTAAGGGCCAGTGTAAATCCTGCAGTGTGTCCTCACCTGATAGTTCCAGGGTCTCCCGCTGAGCATCTCCGTGCACTGGAAGCCCGACGTCAAACACCTGGCGGTGAAAGCAGTGCCTTCTGGGAAAAGCTCCATGTCGATGCTCTGCCCGAGGTCGATGAGGGCGAGGCCGTGGTCCAGGTTCTCCGGCTCGAAACATTTGTTCTCCAAGAACCTGGGAGGGGACAACAATTAACGGGGGATGACTCCTACGAGCCAGACTCCTTGTGACCAGGGTTGGGTACCGAGCCTGGTACCTTTACCGATACCGACCGAATCACATCGGTACTACAGAGTATTGGTTCACGTAAAATCTAACGGTTCCAAATGTCGGTACCTGTGAGTAAGCACAAGCTTCTCTGTCCTCTCTGAATTTTAACAGAGAGCAGAGGTTGGACGGAGCAAACTATGTTGGCTCTGCAGTTTGCTGATGTTACAGTGAGTCAGGGCGATGCCGATAACGTGGTTTCAAGTGTGGTTACAGTTCTTCAAAACTTCACGCAGACACCATTCACTATGAAATATTAATGGCGAGCTGAAAGCCGCCGCGGTGCTGTTGACGTTACACTTCCTCTGAGACGTGCAGGCACAACGGTGGTGTCTATGCCCTGGGGACTGACTGACAAACTGATGTTGTAAGAAAAGGCAACTTTATTTCTACAGCACCTTGCAGCAACAAGGCAATTCAAAGTGCTTCACATGAAACATTAAAGAGCAACTAAAAAGAATGCAAGAATAAAAGTTACAGTGAGTAAGAAATTAATAATTATTCAACTTAATAGGTTGTAGGGACGGGTTTGGGAGGAGAGAGGGAGGGGTTTTATTTTTATTTAATTTCTGTCAGTGTAAAATATTCACAATAAATAACATGTTATAATAGTAAGTAAATAGGTTTGGATTTTTTTTTTTACAACTGAAATATTTTTTGTAATTACAGAGGGAAAGTACCAAAAAAAGTACCGGGAACTGAATTTCAGGTAGCGGTACCAGGACTAGTATCGGTTCATATGGGAAAGGTACCCAACCCTACTTGAGCCAAATCAGACCGGTTTAATCAACGTGTTTACGGACGGTTACCTCTCTCCCAGCAGGAAGTTGTCCGGTTTGACGTCGGCGTGGATGATGCGGGCGGCGTGCAGCTGCTCCACCATGTGCAGGATGCAGACGGTGAAGTACATGACGAGAGCCTGAGGCATCACCTTGTCACTCTGGGTTTTATAGACGTTCACTGCGTTCTGATACAAAGGATGAGAGAACATTGTTACGATGGCCATATACAGTACGAGTACCGTTCCACCCTAATAGGCGCCCTAACTATATCTCTTTAAACGTTACAGTGCAGGCATCCATCAGAGAGTCTCTGAAGCGGTAAAAGGCGTGGGTGGGTGTGAACGTACCAGCAGGGTGCCGTAGTTGTGAAGCTCGCCGAGCAGCACGCTGCCGTTATGGAAGAGGTGAGCGGAGCGGATGCTGCTGTAAAGGTGGCGCACGGCGGGCCGCAGGCGCTCGTCCAGCTGCGTGTTGATGTAAAACTCCCAGGGATTGGCCGGCTTCTGAACCTGCGGCGACAACAGCGGAGAGGGGTAGAGTACGGCTCAGGTGTTCAACGTCAACATGAAGCAGACGGGAAGTCATTTTGTCCAACTTTACTCTCTTAGCTGTAGAAATCCTCTGTTTTCAGAGAAAATTTAAATGCTCTTATTGTATATAACCTCTAAATACAAGTATGAACCTGAAAATGAGCATAATATGAGCACTTTAAGACAACAGGTACCAAAAAAAACAAAAACATTTAGATTGTTATTGTCCCATGGGGGAGATTTGTTTTCACAGACTGTTTCCTGCATATAAATGGAAAAATACATCAACAGATAACATAAACAGCTATATTGACACAGAAAGAGTCAGCGAGATAGTTTGTTCAGCAGAAGCAATTAGCCGATTCAACGCTGTGTGACTGAGTCCTGAAGTTGTGTACTGAGGACACAGATGGGTCTTAATATCGTCCTACCTTCAGCATCACCCTCTCTGAGGTCTGGAGGTCGGTACCCTGGTAGACTGTTGCAAAAGCCCCTTCTCCCAGGACACAGTCGACACGCAGGGAAGCTTTTCCTGTCGGGAGGGAAAACATTTGCTATTAGGGACATTAATAGATGATTTGTATAGTCACAGCATGAACAAATAACAAGGTCAAATGAGACGCAGCCATCTTCTCAGAAGCTGAAGCACTGCTACTTGGGCGGAGTCATTAGAGTAACACCTAAAAAGCACCGCTGTTACCCTCTGCTCCGCCCAAGTAGCAGGGCTTCAGCTTCTGAGAATATAGTTCCCATTTGTATATGGTTAGAACATGGATGTGTCTCATGTGATAGACTTCAGATACAGTATTAGGGGACCACTAAGGTCTATATAAAAGAGACTTCAGATACAGTATTAGGGACCACTAAGGTCTATATAAAAGTATCCAGTTACCCATGCTGATGGTGGTCTTAGGGCTGATGTTGGGTAAGTTGCACTGCCAGCTGGTGCAGGAGGGGTGCGAGGTGAGCGGCGTGGTCAGCGATGACAGAAGATGATCAATGACCTCATTGGCCCAGGGGTCCGGCACCAGCCGGACCGCAGCCGCCCTGGCGTTCATGGATGCGTCAGCGCTCGACCTCAGCATCTCCATCATGGGTTCGTCCTCGGCACCGAGCTGCGCCGGGCTCATGGGCACATCAGCACAGAGCTGCGGCTGCTGCGGACTCATGGGAATGTCCCGGACGCCGGGTGGACAGGGACTCAGGAAGGCGTCCAGGTCTGGCTCCGCTGTGTGCTCGGGGCTTCGGATGAGCGTCCAGTCTGCTTTGAGAGCGCACTCGGGGCTCATGGGGACGTCACAGACTGGTTTCTGGAGCCGATCTGGACTGGGCGGTTTGTCTAACTCTTCCATGATGGTAAAAGCTTCGCCGTTAGGTCTGATCGAACTCTCCGGGTGCGGTTTGGGAGGCTGCTCGGGGCTGGTGTAAACCGCCCAGCCGGGGGGCTGCGGTCCTGGACACACAGGAGGTGTCTGTGGAGTTGGGTGGACAGAGGGTCTGGTCTTGGAAGGACAGCACGGCCGGAGGAGGGGGCTGCACCATGGTGGTGCAAGAGGAAGTGGTCAGGCAGTGCGGGGCGGTGGCGAGCCCTTCGCCCACAATGGTGCCGAGTCCTGCGGAGGAGGGCGCCAGCTGACTGAAGCCTGTTTCGTTAGACGGACTTGTCTCAATGATTGGGCTGCGGGACAGAACAGAGAACATACTCAGAGACGTACTTCACACTTTGGCCTTTACATTACCAGACACAGGAATAATATTCCATGACGTGGTGTATGATGATGTAACGCTAATGTGGGATTACGTTCTACTAATAAGTTAAACATGGCAAAAATAGTAAACTGCTACTAATGTTTCCACAGCAGATTTTTAATTAAGAATGAAATGTGATTTTTAACATGTATGGATTTCTCAGGGACTTCAAAGAATACCTGAGCACTGAAGGATTGGAGTTCAGGTTACCTGAGTTTTTTTGGCTGCCGTCTCATGAAAGCATCTTCATCAGCGTCTTCTTTGCTATCGCAATTGTTCTCTGGAGAATAGAATTAAAGAAGACCATGTTGAGTAGGAAGGCTGACACAAAAAGAGAATGTAGCTAATGTAGTGTGTGTATGTGTGACTGGCCCAATCCCAAAGTGAGCGCCAAGGACTAAGGACTCAGACGTAATCTCAGGTGCTGAGTGAGTGAGTAAATGAGTAAGTGAGTGAGTGAGTGAGGCCACATGTTATAAATGGGATTGGGACAGCACTTCACGAGATCACATGTGACCACGGCGACGTTTAATAACAAAGATGTTGCTGACACTTACCGGTTTGGGTATTTTCATTTTAGTTTGTAGCTTTCCACACGGCCAAGGCCCAGGAGACGGCTGCCTGAGTCCACAGTTATTCCAACTCTTGTTCTACAAGCTGGACAACAGGTCCGCTCCATTCCGTGGTCGTGTGGCATGCTGTTGTTTAACTTTGTAATTTCTAGATTTTCCTATGGTCAACGCTTTGAACTGTGGGTAATTCTCTTTGGTGAAAATCTGCATTGAGGAAGACTCTCGGAAAAGGTACGGTAAGTATGTACTCACACCCTCACGCCCTTTGAAATTCGACATTGTGACAACCCTAAGCCCTTAAGGATGGGGCCTGTGTCTGTCTGTGTGTCTGTGTCAGGTATGTTACCATCTTCCTCGAAAAAGTTGCCGCTGAAAGACGTCTTTTGCGCTGACGGAGTGGAGACAAACTGAGCCAACATGGCGAAGTCCTTGGTGCTGTTTGGGCAGGCGGCCAGCGAGTTGTAGCGTGCGCCCCCACATGGTGCTCTCGTCCGACATCAGGTCTGGAGGAGTGTCCTGCTCGGGGAAGCACAGGGTGTCTGTGTCATTAAATGGGATTCTGAAGCTCAACAAATGTTACTAATGTTTTTCTTCATACTCACATTGGGTTTGCCGGACACGGCGATTTCTGCCAGCGCTCGGAGTGGTTTAGACTTCTCGACTGCAGAGCGAGCGGCAGCACTGAACACGGGCAAAAATAATAACGGCAACATTATTAAATATAAACGTTAAATTGTTTAGTTCATTACAGAAAAGTATGCTGGTGATTTTCTTTTGGGGACTGGCCAGAAAAACTCCTCTATGCAGGAAAAACCTGAATCCAGTATTCAGGATGTTCATGTCTACATTTACCTGCCGTTTTCTTTGTCGGTGTCGTCCTGGAAGACGGTGAACGGCGTCGCGGGCTTCGTGAAGGAGGAGATGCCGCCTTCCAAAAACCAACGACACAAACATTTTCAGTTCAATTCCACCGCAATTCAAAATCAACTGCCAGCTTGATTCATCTGCGGTTCTTAATTAATTACCCATCAAATTAGTCCTGCCGGTTTCATAATGTGTTGCTGTGATGTTTGTACACTTCTCATAATAACATAAAAGATGGCTGCTGTTTCTTCAGCAAAGCTATTCTCACCCAGGAGGCTCTACAAGCGCACCAGATTGATGCATTTAACTTCAAAATGTAGAAAAGTTTCTTCCGAGAAGGCCCCAGTTCCCTCCCCCCACCTTCTTCTGCGTGTTTTCATCTGTGTTTTAGTTTCGTTCTATGAGGAACTTTGGGCTGCATGCTTGCATGAAAGGTGCTTTAGAAATAAAGTCGAGTTGAGATTAGGACGGGGAGATATCGAGAAAATCAAATATCCCGTTTTTTGTTTGTTTTTACTAAATACCTTGATATTGACATTGTGGTGATATTGTAGGGTTGACAATTGGTGCTTTCACAAAATATGCACACAATGAGATTTTTGATAAATAATCATCAGTTATGTTGATGTAATAACTAAGTGGGTAAATGCAAACAATAGAACAGCTAAAACAGTCTGGTCTGTTCAGTAAATGACATAACTCAACTGTAATGCAGCCTTTAGAACCAGGAAAAGACACCACTTGTGTCATATCAGGATATTACGATATCCAAAATTTAAGACTATATCAAGCCACATATATCAATATCGATACAAAAAAATCTATATATTGCCCAGCCCCAGTTGAGATGGGATAATGTCTATAGAGACGGCTGTTTGCGGCACATTTACCGGTTGTTGCGTAGCCGGGGTCAAACGGATTCTCGGCAGCGCCGCGCGCCGACGGGTCCTCTTGGAAAGTCGGAGCCTGGAACATGTCCATGATCACATCTGGATGACACAAAACCAGATTAAAATGTTACTCTTTCTAATTCTTCGTGAAGACCAATCCACACACCGAAAATTCTGAGATGCAGGTGCGTTAACATCACATCAGACTTGAATAAGAAATATCACACTCTGTTCTTGCTCAGCATCACAAACTGTAAATGAATACATTTACATCATGATGGATGGATGTGCCGTTGTATGATTATGTGTTTTATGTATTTTAATGTGGCAATGCTTAATGTTTTGTTTTTTTTAATTAAAAATGCTCTTCTAGAGACGGCATCTGAAACCAGCAATACATGCTGTACATTGGAGATTTGTTGCACAAATGTCTATGTTGCAGCATCTGCATTCACATGAACACACAATTTAAATGACATGAAAACATCCCTGACAGACAAATTCCCAATAGGCAGAGAGGTTGTTGTGCTCACCCAGTGCCTCCCGGGTGTTGACAGTAGGTGACGGCAGCACCCTGGATGGGGTGGCCTGAACATAGCCCAGTGAAGTGTTGGGAGTCAAGTGAGACAAGTTAGCGGTGCTTCCCTGGGACACTGAGAGAGAGAGGGAGTTACAGAGAGAGAGAGAGAGAGAGAGAGAGAGCGAGAGAGAGAGAGAGTGGCAGTGACAGAGAGAGATGGAGTGGCAGTGACAGAGAGAGAGGGAGAGAGTGACAGGGAGAGAGTGACACAGAGAGAGACAGGCACACAGTGAGAGAGAGAGTGAGGCACACAGAGAGAGAGAGAGAGAGAGAGAGAGAGAGAGAGAGAGAGAGGGTATGAAAACATTCACAAGAAGCTACGATTGGAGGGCTTACTGGGGAACAACTGGGGTACTTACGATTCAGTTTGTCCTCGGGCTCCGGCGGGTGACCGACATCACTGAAGGGTAAGAAAATGATTCAGAGGGAGAGAGAAATTTCATTTTTCTAAGGTTTTTTTCTTTGAATTAGAAATGGCATCCTGTTTATTTTATAGACCATGCACCTGTCCCTTTCACCTCACAGTCTCTTTACCTCACATCTCTCTCTTTGCAACTCTATTTAAAAACCTCCATGATAACAGCACAATCCACATTATCACAAGCCTGAAAAGCAACATTGGTTGCATCAGAAGCTCCCAAAATCATTCGAGCAGAAGCTACTCACTGCTGCGTGGGGGGGCGCTCCTGGGGGTGACAGTTCCACGAGCTGCCGGGATGAACCCAACTGTCCTGGCGGAGAGCGCCAGCATTTCTGGCAACAGATGTCGGGTCTGCGGACGCTGGAGGGGGTAAGTGAACGCTCCTTTCAGCCAGGACTGATCCGTGGAGCAATGGGTCTGTCTGCTCGAAGCCGACAGGCAGCTGGGCTGACCGGGGCCGAACCGCCCACGCCTGGGCGGCAGACGCTGAAGCGTCAGACGCTGAAGCGACACAATCCGGAGCGACAGACGCTGAAGCGTCAGACACCAGAAGCGGTAAGTGAACACTCCTGTCAGCAGCCGCGGTGCTGTGCTGCCGAGGCGGGTCAGCGGCGGCCTCGTGGATGAAGGGTGGCTCGCTGTGTAATCTCAAGCCGAGAGAGCGCCTGTTGCTCAGACGGTTTGAGGGTCGGGGACGGCCAAAGGGCTGCTGGGTAGGATTGGGGTTCAGACTGGTGGCCGCTTCCGCTGCAGACAGCTGTGGCAGAGAAAACAAAAGATTGGCATTTCACTTAATTTATCCTGTTTGTACATCATCCAAAAATGTTATATTTCAGACAGGGCGTTATTAAGGGTGTGACGATATATATACATTACTCAATGCCAGACTCTTAATCTTTCGGATTTGGGTCTGGATTTCCAGGATAGGATAAATATGTATCTATTTGTGTTTACAAAATAGGATGGCTGTGTACCTGCGGATAGCGTGAGTGTTGGTGTGCGCACAAAAGTGAAAAGCACAAATGCTATTTACATAGTTTTAATATTTACTTATTTACTGCTTGAGATCCGTTCTCACTTGGTGCAATGGGATTTTGTTGTATTCTTTTACAACGACAATAAAAGCATCAGAATTGTTAGAATCGAAACGATGCCCAATCCTAGGGGAAAGTGAAACAACACAACAAAAAGCTCAAAGTTGCCGCCCCCACCCTTTGTGATGAAGGCTGGCTGCTCAAAGCTCCAAAGACCTCCAGGTTCTGGTTCACTTCCTCCAGAACACACGTCATCTTCAGGATGTTCTCTTCCTCTTCCCTCCTCATCTTCTCCCCTTGAATCAAAACAAATACGGATGTCATGGAATAGGTAATAACTCACTCAATAACACACATCATGTCAGTCTTGACGATGTAATCCTACTTAAAAGGTCCAATGTGTGGGGATTTCTCCCATCTAGCGTTGAGATCATATATCGCAATCAGCTCCCTCGTGCCACGTAGTTCATAGAAGGGCTGGGCGATATGGAGAAAATCAGATATCACAATATTCTTAACCAAATACCTCAATATCGATATTGCAGCAAAATTGTAGTATTGACAACTGATGCTTTGACAAAATATCTTCGCACTTAGATTTAAGATAAATAATCTTCAGTAATGTGAATATCATGACTAAATGGGGAAAAGGCACATAATAGAACAGCTAGAACACTCACAAGACAACACTCATGTAATATCACGATATTACAAAATCAAAGATGATATCTAGTCTCATATCACGATATCGATATAATATTGATTTATTGCCCAGCCCTAGTGTATGACAGCTATGGTAGCTTTCACGCTTCAAAAAGCCAAGATGTCATCCAGCGATCAGGTCCGTTTGTTTAGCTCAGATGGTAGAGCGGGTGCCCATACCGTAGGGGTGGGAAAAAAATGATCAATTCTCAGATGCATTGCGATTCTCTCTAGAACGATTCAATGCGTGTTTTTTCCTTTTTTTTATATTAATGTGTTGATTTGTTATTAAAAAGTTATTGTCTCCAGACATGTACAAATCAGAAAACAGAGACAACAACTTAGATAACGGACAACAACTTAGAGTTTAGGCAAGATCACAGAAAAAAACTAAAAACTAAAGTGTCCAAAATGAAAAAATAAAACACATGATCTAATAAGTTACATTAATTAGGCCAAACACATAAAGTCTGTTGATCTACTTTATCACATCACATTACATCTGACCAGCTCATGTTTCCTGTTCTCCACCTTTAAACATGACTGAGCCTCTGACATCACAGTGAGAGAAGGTGACTCAGCATGTTTAAGGCTTAATCATGGAATGACCACACAATAAAAACCTCAGTAGACTAAACATTTCATTACTACTTGTGTGTGACAAATACTGTATATGTCAAAATCTAACAAACTCAGATTTATATGTTTTTTTTTTAATCATGCATGGAAATAGACACAAAAATATTGTTGGCTTTGTGTTCGACTCCGACCTGCGGCCCTTTGCTGCATGTCACACTGAACTGTTACAGGCCCCGCTGGATTCTGCTTACCCATTTCTAGCCGCTCCTTTTCCTTCTTCTCCCGGATCTTACGCAGGTAGTTTTCTGCTCGCACCTCCTCGAAGCATAATTCAGATCCTTCGCAAACAAGTACTTCCTGTGTGTACGCCGGCACCATCCGAACGCTGGAGCCTTGGCTGGAGGGGATCGTCCCCGACGTCTCAGAGCGAGACACTCTGCGGAGGAGGACATACACGAACAGTTGTGCTCACATGTTTACACACATATCTGAAGTCTCGTTCCCAAAATTCAGCCTTGGTGGAGAATTACAGCCACATGAGCTTTCCTTAGTATATGCCAATCAGAATTTTGGTCGAGCCAGAACGTATTGACCAATAAATCGACCAGTCGACTGGGAGGTTACAGCCCTAGTAATGTAATAATAATGTGTGTGCGATGCCGGTGTAGACGGTTAAAAGATACATTCCACATATGTTGTGCCAAAGCATAACACGGCAACATCGGTTGCCTTATAGGCAACAAATTAGAAAGACAGAAAAGTAACTTACATTATGGTGGTTTTCTGTGCAGGTGGTTTGGATGGACAATCCACAGAGGCCTGTCACATGGGACAATGGCTATTAGTGGACTTTGAAAAGCAGATATTGCGGTTATTAAATAAATATGACTGAAATGTAAAGCCACAAACCTTGTGTGGAGCTCCAGGCTCTGCTGCGGGGGACATCTGATTGGTTAAGTGGGAGTTTTGCAAAGGGTTTCGACTCACTGCTTTACAAAAAACACAGTATATACATTCAAGAAGGAAATCTTATTATTTTTAAATAAACAAAAGAGTGGATTAACTCTTACCTGATACCGGAGCATGGCTTCCTGTTCTTCTTAGAAACTGCCTACAGATCAGATTAAGCTAGTTAGTTTAGTTTTGATTTTTTAGCATATTAAAGTTATTGTTGTGCATGTTGGTGCCAGATTATTCTACAGTGTATAATCATACACTCACACAACTTGGGCTGGGCATTGTTCAAAATCTTTCGACCCGGTGCCAATTTTGATACCTCAGTTTTGATGCCGGTTCCTTAACGATATGTTTTTTGAAACCATATGTTTTAAAATCCATCTCAACATCAACACAAATCTTCTATATTCCACTTTAATTGGGAATGAAAACAGTTATCAACATTTAAAAATTCTGGTAACAGTGCTCACTCAGAGTGACATTAATAAAACTGGTCGTGCTTTTGGATGTCTGCCCTGTTGTCAACATTGAACTAATGGAGAACTAACTTAAGTGCAAAGGAATGTAATGAAACCGCCTTGTTGCTGAAAGGTGATGTAGAAATAAAGTTGTGCATGCGTGTGTGTCTCGGAGTCAATATGCAGAAATGACAGATAAGCTTGACGCGCTCACAGATAACAAATATATAAGATACTCATAGGATCGGAGTATTTCAATCGGTGCCATAACAGTATTGACGTTTGGTGCCCAGCCCTACACACAACCAAGGCCGGAACTTTGGTTCAACATTGATCTCTACTTTTGAGCAAAATTTTTATTTGGAACACTTCATTTCCTGCATCGTAACCCTCGTCCCACCTGTAAATTACACCTATGCATACAAATACACCCAGTAAGAAGTCAGATGAGACAGTAAAACTTGAGAGATTTGGTCCACGTAGCTGTTATCACAAAAACTACTGGCCTCTACATTAAAGCTGCCGTCAGCCTGGGACCGGCCCTAGCTGGGTTCTTGTAAAAAAAAAAAAAAAAAACATACATGCCACCGGGCAAAACTAATTTTCTGGGGGAAACCCTGTCTCTGTCGTTACCTGTGTTCGTTCAGAACCGCTTCGACAGGCTGTGCCTGGTTCTCCATTGCTTGCTGGTACACGGCGTCAGCCTGTTCGATCATTCCCCTCTGTTCAAAGTGCTGTGCCCAGGCCACATAGAGGGCAGCGGTCCTGGTGCCGATGCCCTTACTGTAAACGTAGCGGTACAGCTCACTGGGGTCTGGATAATAACTCGCCTGGAAGACAGACCAAAATCAACAGTAGTTGGGTGTGCGCCGTATTCAGGGGTTCTGCAGGCTTCACCAAGTCAAGTTTAACACTATTATGAATGACATTTAAGACCTTTATCACAACATCAACTTAGCCCTAAATTCTGTTTTTTCTGATATTTTGCTCATGTAGAACTTAAATTTCCCATTTTGGGATCAATAAAAGTCTATACCTATCCCATCAGCATCTCATACCAGCCCATGCCTAATAACAACGCAACAGTTCTGTGAGACTTACACATTTGATGCAGTAGTTAACATATCTAATGTCATTTGCGTAGCGCTTGACGTTCAGAAAGCTCTCCACAAGACTGTCAAACACCAGCGACATCCCTCCGCAGCCGCCTGCAGGAACTCTTTGCTCCAGATACTCCACAAAGCTAGGGGAACATACAGGGAAATGTGCTTCCAGTCCTCTATTCTCAGCTGTCAGACGTGTACATGTTAATCATGGGAAATTACATGTTTGCAACAAACAAGTAGGACAGAGAGCATTACAGGGAAAGTACTAATAAAAGAATATACTGGGAGGTGAGGAACATTGTGTGGAAATGAGCTTACGTTATTAATAAAGCAAAACTAGGAAAGAGCATAATTTTGTAACTATTTCTTTCTTTATATGTGCATATAATATCAAATACAATAAAGGAATATACAATAACATAATAAAAAGCACAGGTGTGATTGAAAACACACACACACACCTAACACTGAAATTAAAGACAGATGTAACGTCACATGCTTGCCACAAATTGTGCAAATGACCAGAAAATATTTTTTTTTAAATACTAAAAAAGAAAAGATTTAAAGAATAGAATTTTTAAAAAAAAAAGTACAGACTATTCTGGTTATCCAGACAAGGAAACAGGCACGTCAATTTTAATAATATTCAAAAAAAAGTATTAAAACCATTACACCTGACACTAACGTTACAATACGTCATATAGGTCGATAAATAACGTTCACTAAGGTCAAATTAAGATTAAACTTGTGGAAACTAAAGAGCTTTTTCCCCTGAAACTTCTGGCTAAGTATGAAAGTATATGATTACAGGTAACATAACCTATTTATATTTATTTTTAAAAGTTGTGTATCTGTTTTTATTGTTTGTATTATTTGTTGGATTTATCTTTTCTTTATAAAAACACTTTAAGAATTAGACTTGATGTGTATGTGCCATTGCTATGTACCTTATTCTTTGTATAATTAATTTGGTCAATAAAACACAACAACTTTAACATTCATTAAAAACCAGAGCTAACGTTAGCTTATGCTAAGTCAGAGCAGTCAAATTAGCTAGCTACAGTTACTCACCCGTCCCATGGCTCCAGTGGGTCGTCTCCCGTATACGTGCTCATACGGTCTTTGAAACGCCTAAAAGGACGAAAGTAGTAACGTTAAAAATGCAGTATAGCAAAGTTATAGTGTTTTAAATAAGTTCAAACTCAACAATTCGTAGCGGCAAAGCTAACCGCTAGCATGAAGCCAACACCGGGTACCGTTACCGTTGATGTTAAAAAGCAGCTAGACTTACTGTAAATATGTGGGAATATCCATTTCGCATTCAGTTTAAAAAAAAAAAAAACTTTCAAATTTCAACTGGTGTTCGCTTTCCGACCAATCTATCAGACTGATTGATTTACAAATCAATTCCTCTCGATAACTTGCATCGTTAGGTTTGTTTTTCTTCTCTCTGACGCGCTGCTGTTCCTACTACGTTTGAAATTTCGCGCTCAGCCAATAGCAACGCGAGCGTGCAATAGTGCATCGGAAAACCACGCCCCCATGGTGTGACGAAGTTCCGGGGGGAAAAATACAAAATAAAAAGGTTGAATTGTAGATTTATGATACATATTGTTTCCATCTATGGGTAGAATACTGTGATATACTGTACTGATTTACTTTTTTGTTGTTAACTGCAACAGTAAAATCCTAATTTTACATTAATGAATGTGTAATAATAATATAAAGCTATGATATATCATATTATAAATGTCACAGGGACAGGGGGATTAAACAAATGTTTGTAATACTTTAATTACATGTTCCTGATTATAATTACACTAAAATCAACAGGACTTTGAATTATAACCAGTCGGTTGTATCCAATTGACTGTTATATTGTCTATATATTAAGTCTAGTCTGTGGTTGTAACAACCTTATTGAAAAAAACATTTAAACATACAGCATTTCAGACACACACGCAAATGATCAAGAGAACAATAATATAACTTTAAATACCTCAAAAATTATGTTAATAACAAAAATGTATGTCAAAGGTAATATGAATGAATAAACAATATACCATTACAATATGAGACGAAAACAAAACAAATTATTCTTCTAAAAATTCTCCACAAGGTATGACAGTTTTAAACTTTGTTTTAGTGTTTATAAGTTTGAAAAAACTTAATATATTTCTAGAATTCACATTAAAAAGCAGTAAAATTGGGATTACCTTTACTTTGGTAAAAGATAACCGGATGTAAATGAAACTGAGAAGCCCGTGACAAGCAGTTTAAGAAACCCCTTACATGCAGGCCCAGTGTCAGAGATCGCGACGTTACGTCGTCGCCATTTTGTTTCACCGGGAGTAAAGAAATCAACCTAAAAAGCACCGGGCGTGAATATTTTCCTTTATTTGAACCACCTTCAACACGGCAGATAAGCACCGTGCACCCAAGTTTAGATTCGCATGGTATGTACACACCGAGCTGTCGGTAGACTACGGAAACAATCTGTGTTTTGTTGTTGAGTTAGCGGCCAATGTGAGCTAGCATAGCAGCTAGTTTACACGGCTAGCCGGCATTTTGAAAAAACGGGCCTGCTTTGACTAAAAGCTTATACAGATGTGGTATGCAGGGCGAATGAGCACCGAATTTAGAAAGCAAAACGAAATGCACGTATTGATTAACACGTGCCGTTTATTTTTTAACTTCACCATAATTTAGTATTGCATCTAGCTATCTACAAGCGTGCGGCGGAAACCGGGGCCTATGCTCTGCACGAGCGCCGTGCTGCTAGCCAACGGTTGCTAACAGAGGCGTGGTGGATGTTTGGGAAACGAGCTGCATTTAACGTTAGCAAAAGATTATGAAGCCTTTATTTATTATTTTGTTTATCTGTCATGGTAACGTGAACTGAATTTGCCCCACTCTGATTGTCAGACCTTAAAGTTAACGTGCAAAAACATGTTTCGGTTTTTGGACTGTGCGCGTGTAAAGTTACTGACCACTCTTTTACTCACCTTAACATTAGATCCCTGTTTACATTAGTGTATCCCTGTACATGTATTTTACTTACTTAATGAGCTCCTTGAATTGAGCCTAATATCAAATATGAAGTTAACAATAAATACAGAAAACAAATGTAGACATGCAAACACTGTGAATATTTAACGTCTGATCTTGTAATTATTGTGCATATAACAATACATATCGGTATACGCCACGCTCACGTAACGTTAACGGTTACAGTTTGTGAACAGTGTTCAAACTGAAACGATGGCGCCCAAACCGCCCAGCTAACGTGTTGTTGTTGTTGCTGCTCTTGGACTCCTACTGTTGTTTGGTAACTGCTATAATCTCCTCCGCACAGATGTCTGGAGACATGGCCACCGATCATGTTAACGGGAATGGTACGGAGGAACCAATGGACACTACCGCAGAGGCAGAGGTGACCCGCTCAGAACACTTCTCAGCTTTACTGGAGGCTGGTTTACCTCAAAATGTTGCAGAGAAGCTCGATGAACTTTACGTAGCAGGTAAGCAGAAGTTGAATCTATGCGGGAGGGAGGCGGTGTTTGGAAATTATCGTGTGTTCATACACATGTAAGGCATCACCACAATGTTGAAATACACTACCCTTCTTGAGTGATACGGAGTAGCCATGAATGTCTACCTTTTGTTCCCCTTTAAGGTTGAGGCTGGTAATTTTCTGTGGTGATTTATCTATCGTACTCTAACAAATCCCATGAAAAGACCAGAATCCAACTTTTAAGTTTATCTTTTATAGCGTAACTTAATTGGAGAAATACTACTTACTTACACAAACACACACGCACACATTCTCTTTGGGCTATTTGATATAACCCCACAAATGTATTCACCACAACCCCAAACGTGTATTAATACACTGCTAAAAATCGGCCACAGCAAATGCATAATTTCCTTCATTAATCTGTTTAAAAGTTACTACATACTTGTTACGTTTTTTAAGATTTACATCTCTGGTAGAAACTAAAAGGCCACAGACAGTATCAGGAGGTCAGAAAGCACTGAGAGAAAGACAAACTCATTGTTGTTTTTGGTCTTTTTATGGGATTTGGTAAGACTTAGGAATTTTATATTACCAGACTTATATTAACTACTCACATTTAAACCTCTGTAGAGGAAATCACAAAAGGCCAATTCTCGATGAAATCCGTAATATATTTATTATTTTCATGTATAACATAAGAACCTTTCTTTGCCACATATCGATATGTTGCTATACGTCTTAAGTACTGCCATGCTGTTAAGTATAGAAACTGGATTGAATATGTAAAAGAATGGGTGTAGCCAAGAAACGTGGATGGAAGCCATCTGGTACTACTGTGACATCGGCACAAACAATAGAGCAGCTGTCTGCCGGTAGCAGGTGAATTGTACTCTTTGATTAGGATCCCTCCCCCAGGGATGTTCTCCAGCATGGTTAACATGGCTGGCTATTGAAACATTAGTGGTTGAAAGAAAAGCTGTTTGGTTGAAGTGTTTTTACATGATTTTGTGTTTTTATACACCTAATAGCATCTATCTGGGTTTTCCCTATCATGATAAGGTTAAGGTGCAGCACCCGGGCCATTTTTGGCAGCACCTAAACACAATGAATGTAAAATCAATGCGAGCATCAAAGCTAACTAAATGACATTTGGCTATACTCAGATCTAATAATTGTATTCTGATTTGAATTTATGCTTTTTGACACAGATACAATGATAATAATGGTCCAAAACAATGTCTAATTGCATTTTATTTAAATTTGAAAAACATCAAATATTTAGGAGGGGTGACCCCTGAACCCCTCTGCCAAATGTCATAAGTCTCCCACAAACCCAGGAAAAACACTGCCTCTGTTAACTATTTCAGTAAATGTGTACTTTGATTTCTGAGTCTTAAGGATATTGCTTGTATTGAAACTGGGCAGTGGATGGGGCTGCAACACGTTAGCATGCACAATAATGAAACTAGGATGCATTCAGGGCATTGTCCTTTCAGATTTAATTCTCTCTAGGTCCTTCTGGTGCAGAAGCAGATTTTTATTAAGCCTATATTGTGCGACTGCTTCATGACTCGCATGTCTGTTTCTCAGTGCTAACTTGTCTAGATGATCGTGTCTTCCTTTTTACACCATATTTACAATGTTGTTGTGTTCATCAGGCCTGGTAGCACATAGTGACCTAGACGAAAGGGCTCTTGAAGCTTTGAAAGAATTCAATGAGGACGGAGCCCTGCAAGTGCTGCTCCAGTTCAAAGAGAGTGACCTGTCACATGTGCAAGTAAGTTTTATCATCTGAAAGATCTTCGTCAAAATTTAGTTTTAGAACCATTTATGTTGTGCAGGCTGGTACCTGGTTTTACAGGCTGCATTCCAGTAAAGTGATATAATTTTCTGAACTTACCAGACTGTTCTAGCGGCTCTATTTATTTACCTTTACCCACTAAGTCATTAAATCATTTCTGGATTATATTTATCAAAAATCTCCCTGTTTAAATAAAATTTTGTTAAAGCACCAATAGTCAACCATGCAGTATTGTCGCAATATCAACATCGTGGTATTTGGTCAACAATATCATGATATTTGATTTTCTCTATATCGCCCAGTCCTAAATGTGCCCCATATGGCGTTTTCTAGCCCTGGACCATTGGTTAACCATTATTGTTGAACCCTGTTGCTATAAGCTTAAAAAGGTCATTTAAATTGTGCTGTTTTCCCCACCACCACAAAAGTAGGTAAATAAATATCCAGATTTCTAACTTGGTTTATTTCTTTTCCAGAACAAAAGTGCGTTTCTCTGTGGGGTGATGAAGACTTACAGGCAGAGGGAGAAACAAGGAACTAAAGTTTCAGACTCCACTAAAGGCCCAGATGAGGCCAAAATAAAGGAACTCCTGGACAGAACCAACTACACACTCGATGTAACAACAGGCCAACGAAAGTACGGCGGGCCCCCACCTGAGTCTGTGTACACAGGCACCCAACCCAACGTTGGAACAGAGGTACACATAAATCACACACAAATCAAAGCAGCCGGGGTCAAAAATTTAACCTGTTTTCTTTGGCTGGAAGCAAATCATTTTCATCTGGTCATACTGCTCAACCAAAAAAAATAAGATATGGGATTCATTTTGACTGATATTGTGATATGATTCACGATATTGGAGGGATTGACACTTTTGTATCATTATTCTCATTTCATTAAAAATGATTTACATTGAAAGAAATTAAAATGATTATAGTGTAATAATCCTTATTTCAGGATGGTTTGACACATATTTTGTGATTAACAAATATTGCGCCCCCTGTGATTTGGATATTGCACTAGTCCATAATGCGTATTTGATACAATTGCAATTAATTGTGCAGCCCTAGTGAACTGAATAAGTAGTACAAAGGTGATAGTTTCAACAACTTTTTTTGCATCTAGTCTGAACAGACTGTTATAAAAGGTTAGTCGGACTTTTCATTTACCTAAAGTTAACTTTGAACTTTCGCTTGCATGTTTCTATCAGCTTTTAAGCGGCTAAATGTAATAGAAGCCACTACATTTTTATATCCGCAGGTATGTTAAAAATGATGAAATTGCAATGGCTACAGTCGTTCTTTTTAATTTAAAGGAAACTAGTTCACATCTTATGAATGCTATTCTTATTAAAAACTTCTTTTGGTTCTGCTTCATATAAAAAGAGCCTGAATGCCAGCCAAATTTAGCCCCACACACAACATTTGATGTCGGGAAGTTCAGTCTGGACTGGAGCCGTTGTGGAGCAACTATGCTCGCACCAGAGTTGTTTGGACCAATCAGATTGTCAGGGCAATGTTTTATACGTTGATGGACAGATGATAAACAGTAATGTAATCAACATCGTCACCAAAGAGCGCTTGGGTTGAATATGTTTACAACAAAGGTAGCTCCTGCTGGATAATTGAGATGTGTAGATTACTCCATGGCGTCTGTTAGAGAAGATATCAACAGCGCATTCATTTTAAAAGATGAACAGAACCGAAGAGAATCGGAAAGATGTTTTCGCCTTCCTTCCCACGGGCTTCGGCAAAAGTTCAGCATAAGTCACATACTCCATTGCTCTGACTGGTTGTAGGTCTATCCAATGGAGCGCAGAGATCAGACTCATATTCTGACTATAATCTGAGTATGATGACGTCAGGCAAATAAAAAGAGGTAGTGGAGACTGTAAATGGGTGAATCTATAAATGTTTTTTGTTTTTTTTTCTCCTAGATTTTTGTCGGGAAGATTCCCCGCGACTTGTTTGAAGACGAGCTGGTTCCCCTCTTTGAGAAGGCTGGACCTATCTGGGACCTGAGGCTAATGATGGACCCACTCAGTGGCCTGAACAGGGGCTACGCCTTCGTCACGTTCTGCACTAAAGAAGCGGCCCAGGAGGCTGTGAAGCTGGTGAGTTTGTCAGGAATGCACCGTTCAGCTGAGGAGGGACAGGAGTAACTGTGTGTGTGTCTCAGTCTGTCATCTATAACCCTGAGAACCAAAATATAAATCCTCACCAAATGACAAACGTTAAATAAGTGGAACATAAATTTTAGTATGAGCACTAATACCAGTTTTACTGTCCGGAGTGTGTCCAACTCTCGATCTGTACTGATGGTAGTATTTAAATTTGTTGAATTAAAAAAAAAAAAAGCAGTTTTGGTGATTGGGGTTTCATTTACTGCATAATAGACCAGTTTTGTTTGCTGAATTGTCAGAAATACCCCCAAAATGCCCATTCTGAGTAAAAAAAAAAACTTAAATATTGTCGACATGTTATCTTTCTTTGTTTCTTCAGTGCAATAATCATGAAATCCGCCCCGGCAAGCACATTGGGGTGTGTATATCTGTCGCCAACAACAGGCTATTTGTTGGCTCCATTCCCAAGAGTAAAACAAAGGAGCAGATTGTTGAAGAGTTTGGTAAAGTTACAGGTAAAAACATTTAATCTGGTGTGTTTTTATAGATTCATGTAATTGTGTTCTAAATGCACCGCTGCTGCAGTTTTTAAATTCTGAAAATGTCTTATTTCTGTCTACTTACAGAGGGCCTCAGTGATGTCATACTGTACCATCAACCTGACGACAAAAAGAAGAACCGAGGCTTCTGCTTCCTGGAGTACGAAGACCACAAAACGGCCGCTCAGGCTCGCCGCCGGCTAATGAGCGGCAAGGTGAAGGTTTGGGGCAACGTGGTGACGGTGGAGTGGGCCGATCCAATCGAAGATCCCGACCCAGAGGTCATGGCCAAGGTGAGCTTCAATGCTATGTCGTGTAGCGGGTGACACACGAATCAATTGTTGCTCCCATCCCGAGCCCACGAAAATACTCCTGTCATATCCCGGTCACGTGACTCCATAAAATCCTGAGTGAGACTCCTGAATCCCGTCCCGTTTTGTTCCCTGTGTTGTCTAAAGTTATCAGACTTTGTTGTGGACACGTTTCACACCGCAAACAGGCTTGCGTGCCACCCGGTGGAAAAGAGAGAGATGGTGTCTGTCGCTAGCCAGTTGATATTGCATGTGTGCGTTTGATGACTCACGGTCAAATCACTGAGGTTGCCTCGGACATTGTTGGTTGGTTGTTACTGGCCCGCTGCAAGGGTCCGGCAATAACCAGAGACGTCTGACTCTGAGATCAAGAAGATTTAGATACAACTCCTATACAACTATGAAGTTGAATTTGACGTTACATGTGAAGTTGGATGTGGTTCTGAAATATAAGCAAATAATAATGCCAATAATAATGCCTTAATATGCATCTGACTTACTATGAACATAATTTACCAAACTAAATGTTACAGCCACCAGCATATAACAAGAAACAATACTAAGAATTACTTTCATTTCTCTGTCATAATTAACATAAATGTAACATTTTGCTCAGTAACACAAACTGAGAATACAGTTACTGCACACATATCCATAATGGAGTAAACAGTGTAATACACCTTTTTGATAGCTTAGCATGTAGCGCCACAGGCTAGTCTGTTTACTGGTGATGCACGTTGCTAGCAAACACAATCCAAGAATCAACACATGGCTGCACAAGTAATATTAAACAATCTGCACATCTATCAGCTATGCAGTAAGAAACACAGCAATAGTCTCTCTCTCTCTCTCTTTTGTTATGTCATCAAGGGCTAAACTTCCAAATCGTAGCCGAACACTTATTGAGAAGAACAAGGCAGTAAAACCCATGACAGTTTAGCAAGCTACAGAATAGTTTTAACTTACGTTCTTGGCTTCCCACATCACTTCAACAAAACGGGAGAAAAAGATGAAACGCTGCAACGTTCTATTCCCTTCTCCTGTCTGAGCGCAGTGCGCCTGCACAGGAACTTCAGGAGCCTCCGATGAAGTTGGGAAGGATTAAACACAGGATTTCCACACCGTGGTAATCGGTCGCGACAAGGATATTTTACATAAAAAGGATAATTGTTACATCAACATTTCCACCCTGGTTTACCGTTACACCGGTAATCGTTACATCCCTACCCTCTAGTCAGTAGTGTCATTCCCCTGCTGGGCCAGAGATGTCAAATGTAAACAGACAAAAATAAACGTTTCACATGCATTCATATACGCGGACCAAAATTTATGGTAAACCTAAATTGATTTGCGAGCCGGTCAAAATTTGCGTGGGGCCGGATTTGGACATGTGCTAAGTGATAGGAAATGACAAAACTTAAAAATGGGAATGGAAACTGCATTGTCTGGAAACGTCACCTGGAAAAGGCATGGCAGCTTATTTATATAGCACATTTCAGCAACAATGCAATTCAAAGTGCTTCATGTAAATCATTAAGTAATCGTTTTTACATAAAGGACTACTCATCCTAAAAATCTAATTATGGCACATAATTAACTTGTTGGAGGAGAGACGGACATTAGATTTGACCTTCTTTCTGTCCACTTGGCAGGTGAAGGTTTTATTTGTGAGAAATCTTGCCAATGGGGTCACAGAGGAGATCCTGGAGACGTCCTTCAGTCAGTTTGGAAAACTGGAGCGAGTTAAGAAGCTCAAAGACTACGCCTTCATTCACTTTGAAGAGAGGGACGGTGCAGTGAAGGTATGGATTTTTGGAAGTTTTTATACCTTTAAGTTTCTCGGCCTGAATCTAAATAATTTATGATTGTCAAACCAAAAGACAATTTGCAGGAATGTTAACATGTGTCCGACTGGCTGCTTTTTCTTAGGCGTTAGAAGAAATGAATGGGAAGGAGCTGGAGGGAGAGCCAATTGAGATCGTTTTTGCCAAGCCGCCTGATCAGAAAAGGAAGGAGCGCAAGCAACAGAGGCAAGCAGCCAAAACACAAATGTAAGAAACGGATCAGAATAAATTAAAATATAAATGGTTAATTTCAAACACACAAAAGATTAAACCAAAAAAAAAACTAAAATACACAAAAGAATAAGCAAAATAAATAGTTCTACCCTTTTTGAAATTTACATACCTTTTTTTACAGATTTAATTAAAAATAATTAAATGTAAAAGGGGTTACAATCTGCCGTTTCTCAATATGCAACCATACAACCCTATAACTGAAAACATTAATGATCCTGATCTTATCCTCAGATATGGTGTTCATTATTTTTGTTTTCTTATTCATCGTCTTCTTTTACGCTCTTAAGGTATGATGACTATTACTACTACCCTCCTCCTTCCCACATGCCGCCTCCTGTCAGAGGCCGGGGCAGAGGTGGCAACCGGGGAGGCTATGCCGCTTATCCCCCTGACTACTACGGGTACGAGGACTACTACGACTACTACGGCTACGACTATCACAACTACCGCGGTGGCTACGACGACCCCTACTACGGCTATGACGACTTCCAGGTGCCTAGCCGAGGACGGGGCGGCAACCGGGGCTCCCGGGGAGGATCCTCACCGGCCAGAGGGCGTGGCGGCGTCGGGGCACCCAGAGGCAGGGGCAACTTCTCCCAGCGGGGCGGCCCCGGACCGGGACGCGGCGTGCGGGGAGCAAGAGGAGGCGTGCCGCCAAGAGGGCGAGGAGGGGTACGTGGTGCTCGGGGTGGCCGCGGTGGAAATGTAGGAGGAAAGCGCAAAGCTGATGGGTACAACCAGCCAGATTCCAAGAAGCGTCGCCAGACCAATAATCAGAACTGGGGCTCTCAACCCATTGCTCAGCAACCGCTCCACGGTGGTGATCATTCTGGTAACTATTCCGGTTACAAATCCGACAACCAGGAATTTTATCAGGATTCTTTTGGGCAACAGTGGAAGTAAACCAGTAGGGCTTTGATAACAAAATACGTGTTTATTGTTTTTTGTTTTTGTCATTTTATTTAGAGACTTGATCTGATTGGCCCTCTATCCCATACGGTTGCCTGCATTTTTCCTCAAAATTGGGTGACATCTGGCAAGATATCTTTTTGTACATATTTTAATAATCCGCTTGGACTCGAACCGTAGTCACACTCCCACCTGTTTCTGGCAACTGGTTTTCCTTTATTTTCTTTTTTTAAGATGGTCGTTTTAAAGATTTCCCATACCAACGTTTGGAATAAATTTTAGATGCAAATATGTGCTCGAGCTGTCTATTTGGCTTATAGCTTTTATGTATGTTTTTAGAGATTCTGGTTTCCATGTTTTAATTAGCTAACAGCAACAAAGCATATGTCTCCTAAACATGTATTTAAAACAAATGAAAATACAATTTGTATTGTCACAAAGTAATGCGTGTCTTGTTATTGAAAGAAAAAAAAAAAAAAAAAAAAGGGACCGTAGTCCTATTTTTTGGCTTTACATTTTGGCTTGTATTCTTTGCTGTTTGTCTGCTTTAATAAAATACACGCACACGTGTACAAAACTTCAAATTGTGTTGCAAATTCATGTTTCGGCAAATTCTCTCTTCAAATTGCCTTCAAATTTAAGGCTCCTTGTGGAAGAAAATGGACTAAAGGTTTGCCAATGTTGGCCACATGCTACAGTGTCACCTTGCATGCCATCAAATTCCAAATCACCTACTTCTATAGTCGGCATCTCTCAAGTGCTCTGTATGTGTGGTGACATACTTCATCCTTATGAGTTTCTCTCATGTCCAAAAACATGTTTCACAAATTGGTGTCCCAAATTCACTGTCAACTCAGCAATAGTCATAAGCCCCGCCCCCCTACGAGTCTCACATGAGGTCCTTTTTGTAACTAGTCGGAATAAAAGCACAATTTGATTTAACGTAAAAGTAAAGCTTTTCCTTGTCCCAGAAGGATCTACCTATAGCTGTTGAAGGCCTGGATACTAATCTTGCATGTTTATCTAGAGGACTACTATTGTTAGAGATAACTGCCATGCATGACTCGCTTGTAGTGTTTATGTTCAGTTTGCTTTCATAGTTTACTTAATGGCTGCTCTTTCCCCGACCCCCTCTCTCTTTCTCTCTCTCTGCCTGTCTGAGTGTGTTCACGTCTCACCTGCTGCACCTAAAACCATTTAATTTATGATCCAATCCAGGCTGTTTATTCTCTGCTTGTCTTTGGCATTGATGTGCATGTTCAATCGGAGTGTGTGCCAGTCTGTGAGAGTGCTGCTTTACTAGGTACACAGTTCTCCCTCTTAGTTATACTGAGCGAGTGTGTGAGCGCGAGGGACTCAAAGCTGTAGATGTGTGTGTAGATGTAACATGATCCTGTTTGCCATTCTCTAATTGCTTCCTTTTGTTACCTGACTAGCAGGAAAAAGGGGTCGAGGCCGGTCCTGATGTGTCGCTATGAAGACTGACCAGCGTATGGCGTTGCACGCTGCAGGCTGCCAGTGGAAGGAATGGTAAGGTCAACTGACTCAGTGGTCCAATGGCATTCCCGCCTTTTTTTTGTTTTCATTTTTGGAGATCTCCCGAACCTGCCATGTTCAAAGATAATCACAAGAGCCAAACTTGGGCTTGCTTTTCTTTAGAAAAGGTTTTCAAGCCCACAGTCCGACACCTGGAAATATGCCATTTGAGACTTGCTGAGTAGGAGTTCATGATGGACATCCTTCTGGAAAAGTCTTTGTACTTTTTTAGTTTTGGAGTGGTTTAGTGGAATTCCATGCTATTGTTTCTTTGAGCTCTTAAGTCCAGTTCAGACCAAAGATTTATGAGAAGAGTAAATACTGCACCTACTTGCAATGCACCAATCTGCAGCGATCTGATACCTGCCAGCCAACACCAATAAGACAAGATGCTGAATCTCCATAGCAACCAGTTTTTTTTTAATTATTTATTTTGCAGCTGGATTTTATGTGTAGCATCTTAATTACATATGAATGACCGTGATGGTGATATTCTTGCTACAGTTGCATTTCTAGTAGCGATGAAACGTTTTCTTTCTGATTCTCTGCTTTAAAGTCTGTTTAAAACCCTGCCATTTCAACCAGCTGACACATAACTAAAACAAATCCAATAGATTATGCATGATTTTATGACTTTGATTTTCTAGCTGACTCGGCCAGCTGACTTCTCTATTGGCTGTTGAAACAGGAGACGTTTCGTACTTCCTAAAACAGTCTCTGGAGACACAGCAACAACATCAGCTCTTTTGAGTCGAGCTGAAACGGGACTGAACTTTTCTTGAAATATTCTACAACAGGTCTCGTCGCAAGTCTTTGGTCTGGTCTGGACTTAAAACTACATCTCCATGATGGACTATGTGTGATAATCTATGATTATCAGTGATGGTGTTAAGGATCACCTTCTCTCAAAGGTCGGGCATTCCAGGAAAACGGTTCTTTAAGAACTTGCACCACCATGGGTCCGTTAACTACCTCCGTTTCGAGGACTTGCCTGCTCTGCCCTTTTTTGTACTCAAGGAAACTGAGGTACTTGCACTCCTCCATCTCAGAGATATGCACAGGCAACAACAGAGCACTTGATGAATTTTAGCTCTTAGTTGAGGCTACATCTACACTACTACGTTTTTCTCTTGCCACGTTAAAGAGGATATGTTTTTCTCTCTCCCTCCATATTGTAGCATTACTATATCAAAATGTCATATTCCACTTTGTATCTTTTCTTGCTTTAAGCAAAATATACATTTGTTGGTACAGTAGACAAACTTGTAAATACAGATAAACATGAAATGTGTATGTTGTAATCATAATTATCTTTATTATATTGGGGAACACAAGGCCGTTTTATGCTTCTGTGGAGGCTTCATGCAGAGCTTTTGGGGTAGCCTACATAAGTGGCCTGGTGTTTATACTTGTGGCTGGTGTGTGCGTCGAGCTGGGGTGGGGAGTGTAGTAGAGGGAGAAGTGAGAGAGTGGCGGCGATTTAGCTTGGGAGCGAGTAGCGACTCTAGAGTCATAGTGAGAGAAACAAAGTGTCTCTTTTTCTTTGTGACCATGGTGAGATATCTGTAGCAGGTAAAGTTAACCCTGATGTGCACGTCAGGCTACGGCAGACTGTAGACTCAGAGGGGTCTGCGGGAGAACGCCGTTGATTAGACGCAGAAGCATTAAACAGCCTGTAGTCTACATCTTATCTAATATTCGTTTTTAAACCAAAACATATGTTTTGCTTCATTCACGCCTCGCGTCCACACTACTCGGGCATTTCCGAGCCCCTAAAACGTTAACATTTGGAAACACTGCTAACCCGGTTTTGTTTTGATAACTCCGGGGTTGCTTTGTTGTCTGGGTGGACACAAACATAGACGTTTGGAAACGAGGACGCACGTCACTCAGGTCTTATTGGTTAGGTAGCTTACTTGCCTTTCAGTAACCGCTCTGACTGACTGTCTCTGATGTGTCAGTCTTATCGGTTAGGTAGCTTACATACCTTTCTGTCTGTATCTTTGTCTGTCTCTCTGACTGTATCTCTCTGTCTGTCTCTCTTGTCTCTGTGTCCATCAGTCTTATCCGTTAGATAGCCTACATATCTTTATGTAACAGATCCACATCGTTGTCGCTCCAAGCTATCAAATCCCTGCTCTTACTTGTTTCTTTTTTTGTCACATCTTCTGACATTTTTGTCGCTTTCTCAGTGTATTCTGTATTTTCAATTTATGAAATTTTCAACCGTGGAATAATGTCAGACAATCTCTTGTGTTAATATGGACGCAGATTAGTTCTGCTACTGGCGCTAAATCTTTTGTGTGGTACAGACGGAGATTGGTTTTGTCTCAAATCGCCGCTTTTAAAAATAAAAACGTAGTTTGGTAGATGTAGCCTCAGAGATATAAACAGGCAACGACTACAGAGCACTTAATGACTTTCAGCTCTCGGTTGAGACTTGACCTTGACTGCAGCTACTGTTAGCTCCTCTGGAAATGAGCCTGAAGAAGCCTGCTGAGTGATGTAGTTTACAGACAGAAATGAGTTTTTCTCTTGTAAAATCCTAAATGCCTGGAAACCACAGTCATCCTTTGTCTTCCACGATGGGAGAATATGTTTCTGTTTGTACCCATCGATGTAAGGATGTCTGCTAAGTGATGTTTGTTCTGCACACACATCTCACATGTCAGTGGTCATTCATGGATGACCACTGACATCCAATAATGCTACCTTTTATTATTTACATAGGCTCTCTTAAAGGCTAACTACCGTTTTTTTTTTTCTCAACCTATACCCTATGGTCTAATGTGTTTGTGTCTAAGTGACTGATGGAAACAACAGTCCTTGACATTGGTCCAGTGGAGAAACAAGCTAAGATGTAAGTTAACAGGGTAATTATTTCCAGCTTGTATTTACATTAAGTAAACGTACTAGTTTTGTCGCTGACACTCAGATTAATATTCTAAGTGTCTGACAACATTATGGAAAGGATTTCTAAGGAGTTTGACCTTTCTGTTAAAGAGTAAGATCTTTTTTTTTAAACATAAAAAATTGCGAAATTGCGTTCGCTAAACCCACCAGACTCCATGTAAATAAACAGTAATTTTAGCATAGTGAAATACACTTCATTCAAAGTTGACAAAAATGACATAAAACTATGAAAAACAGTTTTGGGTTGTCTTTTCCAACCATCACAACTCTACTTTTGGTTGAAATAAACACATAGTTTACAGATTTACATGCAGGCTCTGTACATGTTAAAGCACTGTTTTTTTTAAATAGAGTCTGGTGGGTTTAGAGCTAGCGACCTCAGAGCTGTTTCTGGTTAAACAGAAAGGTCTCAAAGGGGTTTTAAAAAGTCTATCTCTGTGGAAATCCTTTCCATAATGTTATCAGACTCTTAGAATAATAATCTGAGTCTGTCAGGGGCAAAAACAAAACTTTTAGTGGACGCTAACAGACGCTAAACATTTTCCCCCGATAGGGTTACAATGCATCCTGGTCTGTCACAGTGTTCACGCTGAATAACGGACAAGTTTCAAAGATTGTTGTACCCATCAGTCACTTACACACAAAAACAGAGGAACATAGGGTCCAGGTTGAAATTAAGCAGGGCTGGAATAAAATGAATCTGTCCAGGTCCTGAAAACTTTGTTTCCAAATAAACATGATAGGGGGAAAGTTGTCATTGCAAAAGCACGATTATACATTTCTCATTGTATGTCACTGTAGACTGATTATCATGCCATGTATGTGGTTGTGACATATTCTCTTTAGAGTAAACTGGTGTTAATTCATGTCTTTTTTTGCTATTGGTGTACACATAATGTAAATCAAAATGTAAAGAATTTAAAGGAGCAAATCCATCCTAATGTACTCGAGCATTGGGGTAAAATAACGGGCTTTGGTGACGTACCTTGGCTTATTTTTTTTATTTTTTTAACAGACCGTTGTGGACATCGCTCTGATTGGTTTTTAGGTCTATCCAATTGCGCCCAGAGGCATTTGAGGGGTGTCTGTTGGAGATGAGCTGTGAGTGAACCTTCTCCAGACCCTTCTCACTTACAGCTGTGTGTCAACCAGGCTACATTGTGTTTTAAACACTGGAGTAGCGTACGTCACAGATCTATTGGTTGGGGATCATTTTGTCCACGTGCATGTACTGTAGGGGTGTGCAAAAAAATGTATTTGAATCATGAATCAAGCTCTACAGATTCAAAATTAATTCATAGAATTCTAAAAATCAATTCATATTTTTTTATTTTAACTTTTTTTATTGTATGTCTACTACAATCACATGACAGACCCTTTATTGATCCCCAAGGGGAAAGTACAGGTCCCAGTAGCTTACAAACATCACACACAACATACACATCCATCATAACAGTTTAAAATAACATCAAATCCACATGAATAATATAGAGATATTTTATTTATACATACTGAGGCCTTTTTTTTTAAAATCGAGAGTCGATATTGAATCGAATCGTGACATCTTCTGCATCGTGCAGTATGGTTTTTAATGGTGAAACCGTACCTGAGGTTGGATTTCTCCTTTAAGCTCTTCTTCTTAAACATCATTTACTGTGCTGTATAGTCTTTTTTTTTTTTGTAGCCTTTTTGAGACATATGCCATGAAACGCTGTCTTTGAATATGACTCATGTTTAGCAATCTTCCCGTTCAGAAGAAAACGATTGTGCAGCTTTTCTCGTTTTACCCAGTATGTAAAAAGAAAAAAGAGCCAGATGACTTTTTGTTTTTCATACTAGTTTTGACTCTTGTTGAAATCCCAATTTTAAAGGGTCAAGAATTGTTTTTAATTTTTTTGCTAACAAGTGTTTGCATTCTTGCAAATGAATTGTTTTATACTGTACAGTGAGGTGAGTTAAACCTATTTTTCTAATAAAGTTATTGACTTTGATTCATGGTTTTATGTTTTTATTGTAAATCTAATGAGTTGTTGTGAATGTGTTCATATGATTTGCATCGTGAAGCTTCATGAATGTATCTCAGGTTTCTATTTTTAAGGTCCAGTGTGTGCTGTGTTTAGTTGGTTATCAAAATCGGTGTTGCTCGTTTACAAACTTGTCCTTTTTCATGAATATTGACCATCCATCCATCTTCGTCCGCTTATTCGGATCGAGTCGCGGGGGCACCCCCACCTTCAATTCCCAAGTATTCCTATTGGCTTGAAATTTTACATTTGAAGTTTGAAGAAGGAAATCCAAATCCACATTTTAGAAACAGGAGTCGTCGTCTTCACCCAGAAAAAGAAAAAGGACATTGAGAGAAAAAAAAAAAAAGAGCGTCTTTTTGAAGCGTGAAGGCCACCGTAGCTGTAATACGTACTTTGAACTGCGTGGCGCGAGAGAGCTGACTGCGATATATGATCTCAACGCTAGATGGGAGAAATTCCTACACACTGGACCTCGTAAATAACATTTAAGACTTCCTGACATGTTTACTAGTGCACTTCTCTAATTAGACACCTTTTGGCTTTACTCAATCCTGTCGTCCTCGGGTCAGTTTGAGCCACAAACTTTCAACAAGTTTCTATATCAGAAATTTGGGTTTCTTTCAACCAAATTGTCTAAAAAATAAAACGTGGATGGTTCCATACAACGCTCTTCACAAGTGAAAAGAAATCATCAGTTCACTACTGTCATTGAATTTGGGTGTTTAATTTTTATAGCATATGAAGAAAAAATTATAAAAACGTTGATAAAAGTGACAAATGTTGGAAAGAACTTTAAAAACAAAAGAGAAAAAAAGTTTAAATTTTTTTTACCCAGAAAGCCGTGCAAGTTTTTTTTCTCACTTTTCCTGAAATTTGTCACTGTTTTCTGATATTTGGCAATTTTTTTGACGTTTTTAAAGTTATGTCCAACATTCTTCTATCAAAAAGGCAAAAACATGTTTTCATTTTGAATTTTGACCCAGAAAAACTCGTGTGGTTGACATGAACACAACACAAGATTTAGTGCCACTTTTTTTGACATTTTTGAGGATTTCTATTACGCTTTTTTAGATGTTCGCAGATTTCTTTTTTTAAAGATTTGGCACTATTTTTTTGTTTTTGTTTTCTTTTCTAGAGTTGTGCATTTTTTCAACACTTTTTCTGTAATTTTGTAACACTATTTCTGACATTTCTCTGACCCCTTTTTCAACGTTTTTGTCACGTTATTTGACATTCTTGGCATATTTGACATCTTGATGAAATGTTAATAAACTACATCTCTGGCCCTTAAGAGAAGTTGAGTTTAACACTTGTTCTAAATGGTTAAACTGGATTTCCATAAACCTATAGACAAAAATTGTCAAATAAAACCGAAATATTAGGCTGAGTCAATTTAGATTATGTTAGAAAAAACTATCACGTGTTCTTTCTTCCCGGATACAGATCAAAAGCTATCATGTAAATGAGAAAACCTCACAAAAATACAGTTAATCAACATTATATGGTCTTAGCCTAGTCTAAGACAGCAGGGGTGGAGACAGAAGATTTCTTTCTAAACTGTATGTTAAATGCCAGACTTGACCTGATCAACTCTTAACAGAGGGGGAAGGTGAGAGACAATAGGGCCGTCTTGATCTACTCTTCACTGAGACCAAAGATGATAATTATACAGCATGATATGGAGCCTACACCATTGAATTCAATCATATCTTCAGCTTACTTACATAAACACATTGTTTTCAAAACATTGATTTTAACTTTTTAAAAGTCAACAGTTACTATTATTATCTCACTATTAAATCATGCTGGCCCTTTAACTGTGAATGAAAGATGTTTTACATTTACGTGGTCTCGCGGATTCATATTTGTAATTCTAGTCAGGGACGCGAGTTAAAAACCACGGATTGCCCGAACGGAAATGGCGTTGTTTGGATTTAGGGTTGCCATGTCTGCTTGGTCAAATACACGTTTATGTCTCTGTGAAACAGTTTTATGAAATAGTTGATGATTTTAGAATAGCACTAGCAAAACAGAACAACAATACTTAAAGCAAAAGAGAGAGATGCTTAAATAGTTTAAATAAAAAATAAACAATTGCAAAAGCAATTTTTTTTAATGAAAAAATACCAAGTATTCTCTGATTGTAGCCTCTCCAATGTGATGATTTGCTTGTTTTCACCTTAAAAAAAAAAGCAATATCTAATAATGCTATGTGTATGATTGTAATTTTTCAATTTTTCTGAAATTTTTCAAAAACAATCCACGTACTCAAACATAACAGAAAAATATTTCATTTTCATATTTCATTTCAATAGTTGCAGGCAGCCCTTACCTTTAAATGTTTTAAGTAAACATTTAGACTGTATAAAAATCAAAAATCTACGGACATTTCCTCATGTAATTTGAATAAATGACTCAAACAAAAAGAACAGAAGTCGGTTTTTAACCCGCCTATCGGCTCAACAAATCGCGACTAATTTACGTGCGTCTTTGACGGATCTGGCAACCCCGTGTCGGATTAGATTAGAAAACATTCCATCTGTCAGGGAAATCGGTCGAGACTTTCAAAAAAAGAAGGAAAACATGAAGTAAAAACTTTGGAAACTTGAGTTTGGTACTATAGCCTGGCCAACAGACGAAGAGTATACTTGTGGATACAATGTGGTGTTTTATATGAAGAGGTCCTCCGGTAGTTTAGTAAATTTTCCTAAAAAAAACTAACGTCAACTGTTAACGTTAACTGTTAGCTAGCTAGCTGATTTAGCTAGCTAACAGTTGACGTTAGCTAGCTAGCTGATTTAGCTAGCTAGCTAAAGCGTTTAAAATGTAAATGTATTACATTTTAAACGCTTAACCTCACTTTTATTCGGTCTAATCACTTAAAACAGACAAACAGCTTGCTATATGAAAATACCTGTATGTGTCAACAGGGCCCCTTTGAAAAGAAAGGATGGCAGGTTTTTTAACGTATTTGGAGACTTTGAAACGGGGACTGAAGATTGACGTCCTGAGAGAAGCCGGACGCCAGTATCCAGTCATCTGCTTTCTGCTGCTGTCTATGGTCTCGCTGACTGTGCTGCTCAACAGGTAAAAATAAAAATAAAACATAAATACAAACAGTGTTTTCAGGGCCAGAGAGTGCCAGATTATCTCTGAACAAAGTGAGTGAGTCATGTGATGCCTGCTGCTGTAGCTAGTCCTATATGGGACCTTCTCAATTGAAGTCCATTGCTAGGCAACTGCCGATTTTTTCAAGCTGAGGTTTTTGTCTCTTAGTCATAGACTGTATATTATTGATACTTAATAATAATAATTAATATTAATGGTCTATGGTCTTAGTGTAGACCGTACAAATTATTGTCCAGCTTTTCGTAACGTTCACAAAAGTGCTTGTTTTGCCGCTGACAGGCTCAGATAAATATTCTAAATGTCTGACAACATTATGGAAAGGATTTCTAAGGAGGTCCACCTTTCTGTTAAAGAACAATATCCTTTTTTAAACATAAAAACATCTGCGAAATTGGGTTCACCAAACCCACCAGACTCCATGTGAATAAACAGTAATTTTAGCATAGTGAAATACACTTCATTCAAAGCTGACAGAAACAAAATAAAACTATGAAAAACCGTTTTGGGACTTCTTTCCACTTTTCCAACCACCACAACAACAGTTTTACCTGCACAGTTTGCTGATTTACATGTTAAAATATTGTAATGAGCTGAGTTAATGTGTCCCTGTTATTATGAGTTCATCAGTTAAGCACATGTTTACATGTGTTAGTGTTATGCAATAATGTTGCCAGCAGAGGTCAATGTCATCGCCAGTCATCGCGTCCTTATTTACTGCTGCAGCACTCGCGTGAGCGTTACAATATGTAAGGCTGTATACACGCTCTATACATGCTCTCAGCACTAGCGACTTCAGAGCTGTTTCTGGGCAATCAGAAATGACTTAAAGGGGTTTTAAAAGTACTATCTCTGCAGGGATCCGGCCATTGAGACTGCAACACAACCCCCAGATTCCAAACTAAAACGGGCCAGAAGTGTCTCCTGTTTAGGGGCTCTGAAATGCCAGAGCAGGGGGAATGAGAGGGAGAAATGCCAGAGCAGGGGGAATGAGAGGGAGAAACGCCAGAGCAGGGAGAATGAGAGGGGGAAACAAAGCAGAAGATATGTTTTATAAAACCAAAACGTTGCAATGTGAATATAGCTTAAGACAAAGAGAAGCTGCAACCTGAGAATGTGTAGCGTTTTCCCCGTCACTATCTTGGTGTGAAACATGACTGAAATGATCAATCGATTTTTCAAAACAAGAGATGTAATGTGACTCTTAGGAAGGGACAATATATTATCTCATTTTAGCAGCGTTTTTTGTTTCTTTACATTTGTTTTAATGCTGTATATTAATTTCACTCTAGGTATATCCACATCCTGATGGTCTTCTGGTCATTCCTGGCTGGTTTTGCCACTTTCTATTGCTCCCTCAGACCAGAGTCCCTTGTCCCAAATATCTTCTTCACTGTGAAGTCGAGGAATAAAGTAAGTCAGACATTCAACACATTTAGCTGCAACGTACGTGAAGCCTGTTTGATATTAATTTATGGAGCATTGTTGTGTTTGCATGCACAGATCAAGTGTGGAGTTAATCTGTATTTCCCCCAGTGGCCCATCGGGCCTAAGTTTCCCCCTACCTAGTCTATATCCACAATGTTCCACTTCCGTTGCTGCCAAAAGATCTGCCGGTTGTCCCTTTTCTTTTTGTCCGGATGTCCGTCCCCCTTCCCCTTCCTTTGTGTTGGTGTTCTAAATTTTATGAATTTATTTAAGATCTCTGCAGGGTAAATCCAGACAGCTAGCTACACTATCGGTCCAATCTGAGATTTCTGTTGACTAAAACTACACATGTTCCACCAAAACAAGTTCCTTTCCAAAGCTATTTTGCAGAGGCACGTGTCTCTTCACAGAGCTTAGCTCCGCCCAAGACAATTGTGATTGGTTTAAGGAAATGCCAATAAACCAAAGCAGTGTTTTTGTTCCATCCAGGAATACTGTGTAGACTAGCCAGACCTTCTTTGCAGCGCTGTGGAGAAAGGTCTGGCAGCCAAACTACACCCACCACGCTTACATTTCTGTAATTTTGATTTAATGTATTTTTAAGATGTTTTTCTAACTACACTTACAGTGGGGCGACTCAGTTTGAAACGTAGACTTAGTCATATTTTCAAATCTCAGGTTGTCCTTTAGCACTGACTAATGTAGGGCCCTATGGAATCAGCATTTTTAAATTCTCGATTTCGCGGTTCTGTCCATGATTCTGTTATCACAGAAACTATTGGGCGCTACATTAAAGCAGCCATCAGTCTGGGACTAGCCCCCCCAGCCAGAGCAAAACAACTTTTCCCTAAGTTTATAGTGTGTGATTTAACAGATTTAGGATACATGTGAGTCCTTTTCTTCCTCCAACAGCGGCAGGAGCAGGAGTTGTTCCCTCTGGGCCACAGCTGTGCCGTCTGTGGGAAGATCAAGTGCAACCGTCACCGGTATGTTAAAATGACAAAGGCGGGTTAAACTACGAATTCTGTTCTTCTTGAAACAGTTTAATGTTATCAGAATCAGTTTAAATGACCAAGTAAGTGTGAACAAAGGAAAGGAATTTGTCTCCGTATTTTTGTTGCTCTCAAAGTACCACCATCCATCCATCCATCTTCGGTATCGGGTCGCGGGGGCAGCAGCTCCAGTAAGGGACCCCAAACTTCCCTTTCCCGAGCCACATCAACCAGCTCCGACTGGGGAATCCCGAGGCGTTCCCAGGCGTTGGAGATATAATCTCTCCACCTAGTCCTGGGTCTTCCCCAAGGCCTCCTAGCTGGACGTGCCTGGAACACCTCCCTACACAGAAATAGACTTATGGCTAAAAACAGTAAACAAAATCAAAGTGACCATGATTCACAAGGCTGGTCTTCTCCAGCAACAGTCCTTTGAGAAATATTCATACCCATCTGGTAACCTGAGAGCCTGCTCTCTGAACAACAAATGTTCTCAGTGGTGGCGGAGCAGCGTTGCGTAAGATCTTATAAACTAGACACATGTTTATATAATATCAGGGTTTCCGCTGGGTCTTAAAAAATCTAAATGTCTAAAATTTCAAAAGAAAAAGTCTTAAAGATATAGTGCGTGGTTCCTGTCACCCCCATGAGGAAGGCAAAGTAATAACAACAACACTGTCTGCGTGTCCACATGATACAAGCTAGGGCTGTGCAATTAATAGAATTTCGGTTTCGATTTCGGCTCCCAACGATTACCAAAATAGTACAATCGAGTAAAAACGATTATTTTGCCATGTTCTGTTTTGTAATTTCCTCGTGTGTTCTGAATGGCGCGCGCGCACACACGTCGTGCGCACATCCGCCCCTCCCGAAGCCAAACGCTTTCAGCCTACACTGTCAGGGAGGCAGGTCGCATGCATGTTACTCGCTGGAATTTAAAAACGCGAGAGTAAAGATGGCAGAAGGACGGCAGCCACAGCAGCGTTTGGTAAGCAAAAAAGGCAAAACCAACTCCATTGTCTGGGAAGAGTTTGGCTTCGAGGAATCCGACGACGAGCAGAAACATGCTACGTGCAAGATTTGCTACATGGTAGTGGCTGCAAGTAAAGGGAACACCACGAATTTGTTTAACCACTTGAAAATTAAACACAGAGTGACCTATGACAATTTAATAAAGAAACAGAAACGGCAATCCACTCCCTCAACATCCTCCGTAACCCAGACATCCATAACAAACACACTGTACAGCGCAACTCCTTATCCGTTGAATTCGGAAAGGCACAAAATAATAACCGTGTTATTTAGCTAAAGACATGCGCCCCACTAGCATAGTTGACATCTCTGGGTTCAAGAAAATGGTCAATACGTTGGATAAACGTTATGCTTTGCCATCTCAGATAGAGGATATACCCTCGGCTTTCAAAACTGGCAAGAAAATACCTCTGCATTCCAGCTACAAGTTCCTCTTCAGAGAGGGTCTTTAGTACAAGTGGAAACATTGTCACCTGCTTGTGTTCATCTCTTAAACCAGATAATGTTAACAGATTGGTGTTTCTGGCTAGAAACATTTAAGAGATTATTTTAGCAACCCTACTAACATGGTGACTTAAATAATTTAGTTGTCTTTAGTTAACTTATTTGCTGTTAATGCTGGGGCCTGATGATGGGCCAGCCTTTTATATTCGTGGATTGAGTTGCTGGAATTTGTTTATATTTTGCCAAAATGTTGCCTTCTTGTTTTTAAGAGATTGTGGAAGTAAATACAGGGAATAAATACTTTTATACTTTGATTTGAAATTTATATTTATATTTATTTTAATAGTTCAAAAAGTACAATAAATGTTCAATGTTTTAAGAATTGTTGAAAGGTGTCTTTTTAATAAATGCAACACGTTTCCAAAGTCAAGTGAAATAATCGTGTTACATAATCGTGATTTCAATATTGATCAAAATAATCGTGATTATGATTTTTCCCAAAATCGAGCAGCCCTAATACAAGCCTTCCGTGAACTCGCATTAAAGCAGCCCATGCAGTAAAGAGAAGACAAGGGAGACGAGAAAGGAGAATAGTCACAGAGGCCACTTTAAAAGAACATACATTTGGATCAAAGCTGGAGTATTTTTTCTGGTGTTTTCTCATAATCTCTGTATTTTCCCAAGCACGTTCAAGATGCAGACACTGATAACATGCACAAATGTTTTGATTCTTTCCAGGCCGACGCTGCTGCTTGAAAACTATCAGCCATGGTTGGACCTGAAGGTTCCTTCAAAAGTGGACGCTTCAATAGCAGAGGTACCTCAGAGGATGGCTACATATTGACGGACTTATCCTGAAATATTTGATTTTTTTATATATATATATATATATATATATATATATATATATAGATATAATACTGACAATATAACTTAGAAATTTTTTTTAATTTTTTTTTTTTTAATTTATTATCTGTTTATCATCAGTCACATTTTCATTGTGGTTCATCTGTCTCTGTAAAATTGTAATTAAACTCTTGACATATATAAATTGTCATCAAGTAGGCTATGTTCACACTTAGCGTCTTTTTTGACAAGAAAAAGACTATTTTTGCTAACGTTGATTGTTGGAGCAAGCTGGAGAGAAGGTGCTAACGTTAGAAAGATCTGGCTGCTCCGTTAGATAAAATTGGTTGACAAGCTAGAGAAAGAACAGAGAGAGAGAGAGGTGCTAACGTTTGATAAATCAAAGTGAGTTTCCTGGTCATATCATACAACTAGCTGTGTTCCGACTCTATTTTTTCTTGTTGTTATGGAAACGACAGATCTGGCTACTCCGCTTGTCATTGGTTGACTGTCAAAAAACGAAGAACGTTTTCAGAAAAGTTTAACTTTTTTTCAACTTCAAAAAGACGCTCCAAGAAGTCGGCGGTGGCGTTTAAAAAAGCTCCCACAACTTTATTGAAAACACGGTTTACTCCACAGGATTAAAATGTAAAAACAGACGCTGTGTGAACATAGCCTTAAGGTTTCATGTCTGACCTCTTCTACCTTGTGTCTGACCTCTAGGTATTTGAGTTGGTTCTGGAGAACTTTGTGTACCCGTGGTACCGGTAAGAGGAACCCAGTAGTATTTCATTGTCTTAAGAAAGTTATTTTTCTGACCGGAGAAGTTGTTATAAACTCTTTCCTCTTGGTTTTTAGGGACATCACAGATGACGAGGCATGTGTGGATGAAGTGAGGATGACCTTTCGCTTCTTCGCTTCAGTGCTTGTCCGCCGGGCTCAGAAGGTTTGTTATTATATTTCACGAAGAAGAAGAGACATATTTAAAAAGAATTCTGAAAAAAAACGCCTTACGTCCAGCGCTTTTTTGACAGCCGACCTATAGTCAACTTGTTGTACGGCACTTGTTTTCTTTAACTCTTTGGTGCCGGATGCTTCGCGACGACACATCTACCGCCGGTTACTGCGTTGCGCAACTTTGAACCTCCCGCCGGCTGCTGCGTGGCGCAGCATTTTGTATTCGTCAGTCTTTTTTCATGGCGCATGCAGCAGAGAACCCACTGTCATTGGTTCAAATGCACATGAGGCGGGTCTTGTTGGCCATTTAAAGCCATGTGACCACTAAAATGTACTGTAGTTTGCTGAAAATCATGTCAATCAACCAGACATACACGTGCGTTTGTTTATGTTTTTTGAGAGACGAGCGAGAAAATGTCTCCGACAGAGGAGGATTTTGACAGCGAGGGCAGTGACAAACGGGACCCGTTTGTGCCGGATGCCAGCGCCGACACGTCTACCACCGGTCAAAATGCTCCTCTGTCGGGCTATTTTCTCGCTTGTCTCTCAAAAATCATAAACAAGCGCTGCGTGTATGTCTGGTTGATTGACATGATTTTCAGCAAACTACAGTACATTTTAGTGGTCACATGGCTTTAAATGGCCAACAATTCCGCCTCATGTGTATTTGAACGCAATGACTGCGTTCACTGCTGCAGCGTCATGAAAAAGACCCGGCAATACAAATGCTGCTGTGCTGCGCCACGCAGCGGCGGAGGTTAGCAACGCGGCCGGCGGTAGATGCGTCGTAATAGCATCCGGCACCAAAGAGTTAAGCTGTTCACCTTGATGAAGTTGATATAACTAGGATCAGTGAAGCCACATCAGCAGGGCCACACCCAATCTGCGGTAGACGGGCTTACCCGCCCTCTCATATCCTCTCTCTGTGTCTGAGTTTTTTCATCTGACTGCTGCTCTCCCTTACTGCCACAGCTCTTTTTGTTTCGTTGCAACGTGAAGAAGCGAGACACAGGAACTTTCCTTCTGAAGCATTTATTCTGAGACAAACGGAAACCTACACTGTACATTTACTACCACTTAAAGGAGAATTCTGGTCGATTCCAACACGTAGCTCTGTTTTTTGTAAATGTGGAGTGCTGTCAGTAGAGAGAAAAACGAAAACAACGGTGCTGCCTCATTAAAAGTGCCTAACCATGTGAAGAGATTCCTTCTGAGTGAACACAGTGAATCTGACTGCTGTGAAAGAAAGGCATGAAGGTTCTGCTAATTCAGCTGTGTTTAGTTCCTGTGTTGATGCTGCAAGGAGTGCTTCGGGACCGTCTACAAACTACAACGAACACCGAAAAGAGATACAAACGTGTTTTCAAAATAAGCATATGATTATTTTTTTTAAAGTAAGTCCTGTAGTACAACTAGCAGGAGACTAGTTATAACTGAGGTAAGTTTGGAGACACTACCTTATTTAATCATTAAATTGATAGCCTACATATTTTAGTTGTATCTCTTTTCTGTGTTGTAGTTTGGAGACGGTCCCTAAGCTCTCTAAGTGCCGTCTCAACACAGGAACTAAACAGCTGAATTAGCACAACTTTCACATCTACAGCAGTCAGATTCACTGTGTTAACGCAGAAGAAATCACTGCTCATGGGGAGGCACTTTTAATGACATTTTAAAGATGTTTAAAGGCTAAACACATTTAAAACTTGCACCGATTGTTTTAGTTTTTCTCTCTACTGACAGCACTCCAAATTTACAAACAACAGAGCTACATGTTGGAATTAACCGGAATTCTCCTTTAACAACAAAACTGCTGCTATAGTCTCTGCTCTCGCAGCTGTCTGCTCTCATTGCTGACACCCGTTACACTCTCTCTCGTGTATTGTTAATCCCAAAATGTGTGTAATCTGTTTTTCGTCTTTAACTAATGTTGCCCTACTTGTTTGCAGGTTGATGTTCCTGCTGTGTTTGCGGACAAAGTGATGAAAGCTGTGATAAAACATATTGAAATTATTGTAACCGCTCAAGAAAAAGGTACGCACACGTTCTGATCAACCTCAATTTAAAAGTATTAATTCAATCAATTATTTATATACCTTAGTCTTTCAATCATTTATATTATTAATTAATTAACTTTTAGCTACATTAAAAAATGTAAAATCTAGACATAGTGAAAGTTTCATCTCCCAAAACTAAAACTAGAACTGGAGCATTAAAACTGGCAATGCAACAGAAAATATCACACACCACAGGTGCTGTAAATTGGCCTTTATGTCAAAGGCTAACCCTTGTTTTTTTCATCCTGGACCCTATGCTCCTGTGACTGGGAACAACAATCTGTAACATTGGTCCAGTGTTAAGCGAGATAAACAAGAGTGAAAGAGAAAGAAACAAGCTTCAATGTAAGTTAATTATCCAGCTTGTATTTACCTTCACAAAAGTGCTTGTTTTGCTGCTGACACACTCTGTTTAATATTCTAAGAGTCTGATAACATTATGGAAAGGATTTATACAGAGATACACCTTTAAAACTTAAGTTTAACCAGAAACAGCTCTGAAGTCGCTAGTGCTAAGACCACCAGGCTTCATTTAAAAATGCATTACTTTTAGAATGTATAGAGCCTTACATATTTTCACATGTAAATCGGCAAACCGTGTGTTTATTTCAAAAATAGAGTTGTGATGGTTGGAAAAGTGGAAAGAGGACCCTAAACGTCTTTTCATAGTTTTATTCTGTGTCTGTCGACTTTGAATGAAGTGTGCTTTACAATGCTAAAACTACTGTTTATTTACATGGAGTCTGGTGGGTTTAGCGAACGCAATTTCTCAATGTTTTTATATCTAAAAAAAGGATTTTACTCTGTAACAGAAAGCTCGACCTCGTTAGAAATCATTTCCATAAAGTTGTCAGACACTTAGAATATTAATCTGAGTGTGTAAGCAGCAAAACGAGCACTTTAGTGAAGGTAAATACAAGTTGGATAATTGTTTCATTTTAATTGTTTAGTTTTAATTTTTAATCTTTACAATATCTTTATTTGACACCACTTTACATTCAGTCATACCTTCTGCTCATTGTCTGTTGTTTGTTTGTGTGTTTACTTGTGTGTTTGTTTGTTTTGCTTTAAAAAAATGCTGCTGTAATAAGGGAATTTTCCCGCTGTGGGAATAATAAGTATAATCTAATCTTAATACTGGACCAATGTCAAAGATTGTTGGTCCCATCAGTCACTTACAGACAAAGGAACATAGGGGGTTTGCAGTTTGATAAAAACGTTAGTTAGCCTTTAAGCACTAGCCTGTGATAATGCAAATTTGTTAGGTATGAACGTGTTTTAATCTTGTGTTTGTGCCATGCTCAAACTGTTTTTTGTCTTCTGGGTTATCTTCACTCAGGCAGGGGCGTAGTGCTATTTGTTTAAGTACCGGAGCACACCTATGATGCCTGCACACATGGTTAAATTGGGGCTTGTTTTGAACCCCTGCTCTTTTTCTTATCATCCAGTGAAGAACGTGGAGAGTTTACAACAGGCTGCTCTGGAGGAGTATGGCGCAGACCTTCACATCGCTCTGCACAGCAGAAAAGACGAGCTGCTCTACCTAAGGAAGTTGACTGAGATGCTGTTTCCCTATGTCATGCCGCCCAAAGCAACAGACTGCAGGTAGGCTGATGCAAACGACATTAAAGAGACTAACTCCCTATTTAGGAAAGGAAGCTAATGGTGTGTGTCCAGTGTCAGCCTCATTTCAAATTCTTCCCGTTCATTTCTATGGGAGCAACCAAGCAGGGCATTCTGGCAGCGTGGCATCGAGTCGCTTGTTCCTCATTTGCAAGTTGAATCCAGCCAACTTTATGCAAATGAGGACCCCAAATGAGGACCGCCCAGAATTACAGATTCACAATTTCAGCAACTGCTTGGCCTATTTCTTACTTTAAAGTGTTTTCTGAAACATGTTTCCGTGAACTATTTCCATCAAATAAGAGATCTCATTCCAAATGATCCGCCATTATGATCTGTTTTTAAAATCCCAGAGCAGACAGACCCACCTGGCGCGGTTGTCCAATCAGCTGCAGCCATCAAGGTTGTTTTCTTTGCTCGTCAGCGGTCAGTGAAGGGCCGGTGATCTATCACTAGTGTTTTCTATAAGTGGTTTACACTTTTTAAAGATCATACACATTTAATTGTAGGAAGCCAACATTTTGATTGAGGTTAATATTCGGTAAATTGTGCAGCCCCTAACTGCTGGCTATGTGCCGTCTTTGTTCAGGTCTCTGGCGCTGCTGCTGCGGGAGGTGATGGCTGGATCCGTCATGTTACCAACCATGGATTTCATGGCTGACCCTGTAAGTAGGACAGGATTAGAACTGCAACCAATGATTATTTTTCCCTGCTGATTATTTTGTAGATAATTTACCTAAAAGATATTAATTTTTACTGTAAAATTATATCGGTTCCAAATATCCCTTATCCATTTCATTAACTAAAAATAATCTGTAATATTAGTTCTTCGGTCCCAAAAATGTCAGAAAATGGTGAAAAATGTAGAACAGTATTTCCCAAAGTCCCAAAATGATGTACTCAATGTAAAAAATGTACTACATGTTTTGTTTTGTCCATAACTCAAGATAGTCAGTTTACTGTCACAGAGCAGAGAAGAAAAAACATCAAGCTGCCATCAGAGTAGTTTTACTTTTATTTTCATACAAAGTGGCTCTCTGACTAACTAATTCTAAACTTTATGTAAGTTTTTAGGAAGTACGTACTGTATAGGAAAGGAAATAGGGCCGAAAAGAAGAGGAGGGAAGGAAAAAGGGATGAAAGAAAGAAGGCAAGCATGAAAAGAAAAGAAGGAAGAATTGAAAGAAAGTAAAGGAAGAATGGTTAAGAAAGGATGGAAAAAGGGAAGGAAAGAAGGCAAAGGAAAGGAAGTACATAGAGAAGGAGGAAGAAATGCAGAGAAGGAAGGATGAAATAAAGGAAGGAGAGAAGAAACTAGAACTTAGTTAGATTTAACAAGCTGACATCACACAAGATGTAAGAAATGGGATTCAGCCGATTTAAACCGATTAGTCAATTATCAGAATTCATTCATATTTGACAACCATTGATTCATTTTTGCAGCTCTTCTTTTAAGATCTTTACTATCAACTAAAGGTCACTTTTTCAGTACTAAAGACTCAATAATATAATACTGTATAGTCTGTATGGACTGGTTGTTGGGATGGTAGGCTAACCATTCCCTTTTTTCCTTTTTGTTATCAATGTACCACTTGTTTGAAAAGTACCTTCTCTTTTTCTTTACTTCGCCCTCAACAGTTTGTACATTCAGAGATTCAGCTGACCCTGCAGCGGGCATATTAACACCGGAGATATGTCGCCACATTTTTTTAACCGATTATTTTCCTTTTGTCTGTACCTCACCTCAGCTATATGTGTCACATGCTAGCGCTGAAAACTACTCCACCTGCCACTGAGGCTGGTATACAAGGCAAAGTCTTGTATACCAGTATATTTAATATTTAAAGTAGATTTTCTTTGGGGATAAATTACGTAATATCTGATCGGTGCATAAACTCTAGTACTTTCCGATACCTATACCAGCGTTTTAGGCCTTATTGGAGGTTTTAAGATACTGGTATTGCTATTAGAACATCTCTAATTAAAACAACATGCTGTTTCTCTTTGTTTTTTTTCAGGATACTGTGAACCTCATGGTGCTGATATTTGTTGATGACACTCCAGTAAGTTAAAAAAAAAAAAAAATTAAAAAGATTCAGGAATACTGATCCCATGCCTTTTAATCTGAATAAGTTTGTATATACAGTTTTTTTTAAACAAAAATCTCTTCATCTTAGTCTCTTCTGTATCTCCAGCCAGAAACACCCTCAGAGCCACCGTCTGCCCTGGTTCCATTTTTACAGAAATATGCAGACGTCAGCAACAAAAAGCCATCTGTGAGTAACTCACACCACAGACCGACAGATTTATATTATGTAAAATAAAATGAGGAAATATTTCTTACCTTGTATAGATGCTCCTGAACATTTTTGTTCCTCTCATCACCATTTCTCATACAGTGTATCAGTGTATTGTCTTAAAGGGTAACTACTGTTTTTTTTCAACCTGCACACTTTTTTCCTATGTTTTTGTGTCTAAGTGACTGATGGTAACAATCATTGACAGTTAGTTTTGGTTGAAATAAAGATACAGTTTGCAGATTTACATGTGAAAATATTCTGGCTCTATTCACGCTAAAAGTATTGCTTTTTTAAATGGAGTCTGGTGGGTTTAGCGCTAGCGACTTCAGAGCTGTTTCTTGTTAAACATAATCGTCTTAAAGAGGTTTTAAAGGTCTATCTCTGTAGGGATCCTTTCCATAATGTTGTCAATTAGAATATTAATCTGAGCCTATCAGCGGCAAAAACTAAACTTTTAGTACGATGCACAGTTGCCCCGTATGGTTACATTGGAGCCCGGTCTGTGACTTAATACTGGACCAATGTTAACGTTTGTTGTTCCCATCAGTCACTTACACACAACAACAGCAATATAGGGTCCAGGTTGAAAAAAAAGGTAGTTACCATGGAAGATAAAATGGATTTATTAATCCCACACTGGGTACATTCCCTTGTTAGAGTAGCTCAAACAATATACTAAAGGTATTACAAGAAATAGAAAAAAAGTAACATTAATATGTACACTATAAGCACCCTATAGGTAAAAAATTAAAATTATTTATTCGGATCTACAGATGAAATAAGGTGTGGATAAATAGAAATGGCAAATTGCACACAATACGTGACTAAATAGATAAATAATTAAATATGCATAGTGTGAATAACTAAACATCTCCCTGTGGCCGTGCAGGTGCTGAAGTTGGACCTGAAGGAGATAAGGGAGCAGCAGGATCTTCTCTTTCGTTTCATGAACTACCTGAAGCAGGAAGGAGCTGTGCACGTGCTGCAGTTCTGCCTCACCGTCGGTAAGAACAACCGGCACACATAAAGCTGTTTATACTCGTGCAAGACACCGTGGCACGGGCGTCCGTAGATGGCGCAGGAGCAATGAGCATACACAGGGACGCTTAAGCTTAATTATGGTAGCTGCCGTGTTCCCGGTGCAAGGTGCCAGCACGGCTGTCGTTTCCACCCGAATCTGTTTTTATTTTTTAACTGTTTTTTAACTGTTTTTGTGTAAAGCACTTTGAATTGCCCTGTTGCTGAAATGTGCTATACAAATAAAGCTGCCTTGCCTTGTCTTGCCGAAGGCTTTGCAAGGTGTTGCGGCGCGTGGTTGTGCACCTCTGAATCTTTTTCTAACTACGCCAACTGAGTGCACGGCGCTTTCAGTTCAACCATTCCTTCCAGAAAAATGCAGTTTTTTTTTTTGCAAAAATCCTTGATTATGCGGCACTTTTTCTAAAAAAATGTGATGGAATATGTGGGATATTTATGCAATTTTATGCCATGAAATTGCAGGAATTTGCAGTAGTATTTAACTGCTATTACTTTTCATATAGCCTTCCTAAACTGTTCCAACAAAAATAGGGACAGTGTGTTGCAAATGCCAAGGCCGTTTTGTGATCCCAGTCCGTTACTAGCTCTTAGCATATTTTAGGAAAGATTCCTCGAGAATCTTTTTTTTTTTTTTTTTTTTTTTTTGCCATTACATATTTTAAAACCTTAAATACTGACAGAACGTCAACAGAAATGTGGCAGCTTTGTTCAGCAGTAACTATTCGACCCTGTAACATAAATTCTGTCTCATGTCTGAGTGTATAAAACCTGTGGTTGTTTACTCCAGAGGAGTTCAACGATAAGATCCTGAGTCCGGAACTGAGTGACCCTGAGCTGCAGCGTCTACATGGCGAGGTGGTGCACATCTACGAGACCTACTGCGTGGACGAAAGCATAGACAAGATCAGCTTCGACCACTTCATCGTGGAGGAGATAAGGAACAGTAAGAGGCCGTACACTTCATTGTCAGTGCGGATAAACTCTACTGATTTTGTTTTTCCTTGGTCACTTGAAGCGATTTTACTCTAAAAGGTGCACTCTAACCATTCTGCACATAACAATTAAACAGTTGTAAAATTGCTTCCATGATTTAATGGACCGGATTACATTTATGCTGCGCTAACAAAAAAATCACTTCTGGGTAGAATGACAAGAAATGACAGTTGATCAGAATAGAGAGGTGGACCTCATAGGACTTTAATTTGGAAAAAATATGTCCGGTAGTGAACGGGGAAGACAAACTTTTTTTTACAAGTTACACTATGGGATATGCCTCCTGCGTATTCCTCAGAAGCAATTATGTAATTACGCCAATCCTGATTGGCTGGTGATCAAGTGTCTGCGTCAAAAGAAAAAGTAGTTTACGAACATATTTAGTCTTGTCTCGTTTGACGAAATGAACACTAGCTCTGACCCACAACGCCTGTAAGGTTATCGTACCTGATGTGTTTTATCCAGTGAAGTTTTCTTAGCAGAGAAATGGGTATGAGTAATGTGAGTAACATTACCGCCTGGTACGATACACACAGACATTGTAGCTTCAGAGAGACGTCACGCAGACACTTTGAAGTTTGTAGTCTTTGTAATTTCACAGTCTGATACTTCAACAGTTTAACGACAAACTGAGACCTTCTTAAATGCAAAATTATCTTTTTAATTTAAATTGACAAACATCATACGTGTAATTCATGGCTCAATTCAAACGATTCAAAAATAATTTGTTTCTTCCCCGTTCACTTCCGTAGAAGTTTGACCTTGGTCGCTTTTTTTGACGTGTTTTTTTTTCCTGTTTATTGGTTTCACAGAACATGAAAAGCAGATTACATTGAAGAAATACAAATATACATGTGAGGGTGTGGTAGCAACCTGTAGCAGCTTATTTAAAAACCAAAACCAAAGAACATACATGAATATAGACATACAAAATCAAGACATCTTTCATCTGAACTTTTTATTAATAGGGGCCAGTAAAAATCTACTTTGGGCAAGTAGAATTTAGTTTTACTTGCCAGACCGCATGAAAAATAATAAACTTTAGCGTTGAAGATTGACCTCACGCTGTCTCTCTCTCAGTTGCTAAAGGTCCGTACACCGGCGTGGTGAAGCTGCAGACGATGCACTGCCTGTTTGAGGCGTACGAACATGTCCTGTCGCTGCTGGAGAGAGTCTTCACTCCGATGTTCTGTCACAGCGATGAAGTAAGGCTTCAAAAACTCTTTCAAATTTAAAGAAAATACATCTGATTTTACCAATGTCTGAAAGTAGAAATAAAGGTTCTGGGTGACGAATTTAGACTTTTATAGATTTGTCTTTGGCAATGTTGCAAAGTGACAAAGTACATTTACTCAAGTAGCCGACAGAAATCCATGTGCTCTGCTTATTTCTGTTTAGAAGGATAGATATTTTAGACACAGATACGGTGATAACAATCATCAAAAATTATGTAAAAAAGAAATGCAAACTACCACAGAGAAACACAAACAGACTACAAGGAGACACACACCAACCGACTACAAGGAGAGACACACAAACCGACTACAAGGAGACACTAACCAACTACAAAGATAGGGGTGGGGGTGGCAGTAGCTCAGTCCGTAGTTGGGTTGGGAACCGAAGGGTCGCAGGTTCAAGTCCCCGTATGGATCAAAGGACGAATTGGTAGCTGGAGAGATGCCAGTTCACCTCCTAGGCACCGTCAGGGGCTCTTGAGCAAGGCACCGTATCCCCCCCTCCCCTCTTAACCACTCAGAGCGCTGGTCCAGCTTTGGCAGCCCACTCACTCTGATGACATCTCTCCTTTTGTGCATGAATAGGTCCCCAGCATATTTCAGGCCTGTGTGTAGAGATTCTAACAAAGCAGAGTTTAATTGTAATGTCCCCACTGGGAATCAATAAACAGTAGAAATTAAATTAAAAATTAAATTGACTATAAGGAGACACAAACCGACTACAAGGACACACACAAACCCACAAACCTTCCCCCAGCATTGAGGTGAAGCACTACTCATATAGTTTATCCAATCATGTTTGCTCCAGACATGGAATCATAGATAAATTATATTTTTATGTACGATGTTTCTTTTTTGTTGTGCAGTACTTCAGACACTTGCTGCGGGGAGCCGAGTCTCCAGCAAGGAACTCAAGAATCAACAGGTTTGTGATATAGATTGTTGTATAATTTAGGCTTTTAGAGGAAAAAAACAAACGCGTTAAAAATTTGACAAGTTGCTGATGAAAAAACCTCCCTGATAAGAAAATAAGCTGCAGATAAATAATTTGGTTGGTGCGAGTTCCTCCTCTGTTCTCAATGTTTGTGCTTTGAATTGTAAGATTTTGTATTTCTTGAAAAGGAAATGTGCAAAAAAGATGTTTTTTTTGGGAGAGTGAACGTTGTTTTTACACTGTACTTGTCTCTAGGGCTGGGTTAAAATAATTGACTCTCCAATAAAAATGGATCTTTTAATCTGAAATGAAGTAAACTAAACAAACACACATTGCTCCATAATATAACTGGCAAAAATTAAATAATTTCATGCATTGGCCTACAAAGGGAAAATGGTTGACTCTGGTGGAATCCTGTAAAAATGTCTAAGATCACCATGCTAACATTACTGAATGTATGGTTTTATACTGTAAAGGCAGTGAGATCAAATCATTTGGTTTTAATGGAAACATTTTGTTTTAATGTCCAAACCGTCATATTTAGCTGCTGCTTCTGCATCTTATTCCAGAAATAGCTTCAGTTTGGAAGAAAACAGGTGAGTAGGTCTTCGGCATGTTACCTGACCTCTCACAGTCCGCTGCCTGCAAGATGCTGGATGCAAACAAACCATGCACAGTGTTACACACAGTGTGATGCATGTAGAGACAGTTTATCTCACTGTAGGCTGCTCTGACAATAGAACAGATGTTGCCTGCCTAAGAAACAACTTTAGTAAATCTTAACATCAGGAGCCGTTGCTGGAATTTTGTGCTCGTTGACATGGTACCCTGACGCTTACTTTTTGTATTTAACCTCATGTCTAAAGTGAGATTTATGTTTCTGCATGATCTACGCCGTGGCTATGTACGTAGGTAGGTGGAGATACCGACCCTACGCCTTAACCTGACGTCACCTTCTGAAAAATCACGTCGCGGCGTCACACGTTGCTCGGTCGTGTCTTCGGTCCCCCCCCCGACTCATTTCCTTGTCTACTTCTCCATAAAAACATGAAATCAATGAATATGCTAGTTTTCCAACCCTGAGCACGACAAAGAGATGCACCATGGGGGGAACATGAGGGAGAAGCAAGGGAAGAAAGGAATTGTTTTTAGAATACATGAGATGTGTTTCACGAGATGTTTAATGCAGGTTAGATGCCTCAACAGTGACATGTTAATGTCTTGACATATTCCTCTGTTCACCGTAGAAACATGTCGAAGCGAGGGGAGACGTTCGGGATCAGCAGAATCGGCAGCAAAATCAAAGGTGTGTTCAAGAGCACGACCATGGAGGGAGCCATGCCGCCTTGCGCCATGAACGACAACGACGATGACCTGGTGAGTTTGTTTTCTTCTTTTTTTTCACAAGTCCAAACATTAAATATCTCGTTACAGTTTAACCATAGGTTGTGTAGTAAAGGCATTATGCAACATGAAGATTACACAAATTGCAACAAAAACTCTTTCATCTGATTTATTCATAATAGTCTCACAGAGTTGTGTTCACAGCTCTGGGGAAGAAGCTGTTCCTGAGTCCTGAGTTGTGCGTGTGCAGGTCCTTTCTTTCTGCTGCTGTGCAGCTGGAGTGCCTCACTGTGCTTATGAGATTATGTTAACACCACCTCAACAGGTGTCATTATGTGTCTCCCTGCAGGTGGAGGAAGCAACTGTCGTGATGGAGGACGACTCCCCCGCCGAGCCAGCCAGCACTCCGGGCGTCCTGCGGAACCTGTCGGCCTGGAACATCACCATCCCCTACATCGACATCTACGACGACGAGGCCAAGAGGGAGAAGATCCCCGTCTTCTGCATCGACGTGGAACGAAACGACAGGAAGAAAGGTGAGCGAACGGGGCCTTTAACACACCTCCTCTTTCACAGGACTAATTTGGTGATATGATATGACCTTCCAACTCCAACCTTCATGTAACCTCTCAGAACTTCTCCGACTTCGTTTCACACTGAAGACAAAGCGCATGCTTCACACCAACACAAAACTATTTCTCAGTTTGCAAAGCTATGGGCACATAGTGGTTTTTAATATTTTTAGTTGTACACTACCGGTCAAAAGTTTGGGGTCACATAGAAATTCCCATTGCACTCCATTGTAGACAGAATGCCAGCTGAGATCAGTTGCATTGTTTTTTTAACCAGGGCAGCCGTTTTCAGATTACATTATGTGCGTACATAATAGTAAAATGGTTCTCCAATGTTTTTCTAGTTTTTTATTTTTAAATGATAGATTAGTACACAGAATGTGCCTTTGGAACATTGGATGAATGGTTGCTGATAATGGGCAATGTAGGTATTGCATTAAAGATCAGCCCCCCCCACCCAAATTAGCAGGTATTCTGTCTATAATGGAGTGGTATGGAAATGTATAAGTGACCCCAAACTTTTGACCGGTAGTGTACATTAGACCCTGAACTTAAGACTTAAACAATCAACTAAATCAAACTTTGCCATTTGAGTTCACCTTATTATCTAAATTTTCCATTTTTCATGATCTGAACTCAAAGATCTAAGACTTTATATGTACACAAAAGTCTTATTTCTCTATTTATTTCTCCTCTGCCGATAATCCATCCACCTCACAGGTGTGGCATATCAAGATGCTGATTAGCCAGAATGATTATTGCACAGGTGTGCCTTAGGCTGGCCACAATAAAAGGCCACTTTAACGTGCATTTTTACTGTATTTTGTAACCTTAATTGTTAAATAAATAACAGAAACTCAGCGCTCAGAGGAAGCCGTGAACGCTGAGTGTCTTTTTATCTGGAGCATCCAGACACTTTTCTTGGACCTCATTTCTACCCTCAAATATTCTCTACATATGTTTTGTAATGTTTTTGTTGTAATGTTGTGGTGTTGTGTTTTCTTCTTCGTCTCGCAGTGGGTCATGAAACGGAAAAGTGGTCGGTTTACAGACGATATCTGGAGTTCTACGTTCTCGAATCTAAACTCACTGAGTTCCACGGTAATGCTTAGACTTGTCATGTTTCTGATGAGAATATTAGCTAGTGTAAAATATGTTTCTGTTTCTCTATATATTTTCTAAACTGAGCTACATGAATTCATCTTTTTTTCCAGGCACATTTGCAGATGCTCAGCTTCCATCCAAAAGAATTATCGGACCAAAGAATCATGAGTTCCTCACATCCAAAAGGGAAGAATTTGAGGAATATTTACAGGTATGATATCATTAAGATGAGTGTAGTAGCTCATATTTTGCAGTTGTCTTTGTATTTGGTCCTGAGCACCTGTTGTGTGTGTGAGAGGAATGAGATATTTAGTGTTTATATCCATGCCGTCTTTTAACAGTCTTAACTTTGTAAGGTTCAACACCTCAAAGTAGAAAAAACAACATAAACACACTTAAAACAAAAGAGAAACTTTGTTACTACGTAGCGTACTTACTTACAAGCAGAAGCACAAATATCAAGGACAAAAATACAAAATGAATGATCAAATGCCACTACAAGTAGAATCTTACTTCTGCGAGTAACATTACATACAGTATATTCAGTAGATCGGTTATGTACAAGATACACAGATTGTTTGGCCTGGCAGAAAGTCACATGTGTGCTTGTGTGCGTCTGTGTTTGACGCTGTGCGTGTGTCCACGTATGTTTGATTGATTGATTGCTTGCATGCATGTGTGTGTGTGCGCAGAGACTCCTGCAGCATCCAGAGCTCAGTAACAGTCAGCTGCTGGCAGACTTCCTGTCTCCTTACAGCGTGGAGTCTCAGTTCCTGGACAGAATGCTGCCAGATGTCAACCTGGGTATGACATGAACACTTAATTGATATATGATATGATAATTCCACTTTTTCTGAGACATTACTTCTCCACATAGAAGTGGCAGCTAATATTATGTACAGTATGTTGATTCCAGTCATATCGCTCAGCCCTAGTACTCTAAAATAAGTTTTAAAAAATGAAAGATTACTTCCCTTTTTGACCCATTTTTGCATCAAGAGGCATTAAAGTGTTACGTGTACAGTTAAATCGTATTTAATGTTCAGTTGACGTGTTAACAGAGTGTTTGTTTCGCAGGAAAGATTTTCAAGTCTGTACCTGGGAAGCTAATTAAAGAGGTGAGTTGAAATGTTGCTCTAATGATGACAAATAATATAGGTATTTGTCCTCATGTATACCTAAGCTGTCCGCTGTAGCTTTATGTTTAGACATGAATGTGGTATTAATCATCTAACACACTAAGAAATAAAGATCACAGCCAAACTATTCTTTTAAAACGAGCCTGATGTAGTTCATTTAAACTGTGTGAACTGAAGTTCAGGCTAGATCTTGCAACAGGATGTTGCAGTGATCCAAAAACAGGACGGAAGCGGTTGTTTTCCCAGCCCTAAGGTCTCTGTGGATGATGTGTAATAATGAATGAATGCAGCAAGGATTTGGGGAGTGGGGATGGAGACCAGATAATCAGCAAAAAGTTGTTACCGGTATATTGCTGGCCCTGACCTCTGTATCGTGGATGTTTTTATGTTTAAAAAAAGGATCTTACTCTTTAACAGAATGGTCAACCTCCTTAGAAATCATTTTTATAATGTTGTCAGACATTTAGAATAATAATCTGAGTCTGTCAGCGGCAAAACAAGCTTTTTTTACTGAACGTAAATACAAGCTGGAAACAATTGCTAGCAGTAAAAAAGTATTTGTACTTTGTTACATTACAACACTTGATTGATTGATACCAAACATTGTGTATTCTAGAAAGGACAGAACCTGGACCCTTTCATCCAGTCCTTCTTCAACTCCTGCGAGTCGCCCAAACCCAAACCCAGCCAACCGGGAGCTGACCATCCTCAGCCCCTCCGCTGAGAACAGCAAGAAGGTGAAAACTTAACTTCTCTCTCTCCTGCTTACATAGGAGCAGGAAGTTTACTCGGGTGCTCTCCAGCCCATTAACAGCCAGCTTCAAGTGGTAAACACATTACCTTTTATCAAAAGTGATCTGCACAGAGCTTTCCGGTCCATCTGCATAGAATTTAAAGAGTTTATTAGGTTTGAGACGGAAGGAATTCCAGGGAGGAAAAGTAGTGTCAACCTGTATAATTTAGGCCATGTCCAAATCCACTTTTGCTAGTTTGACAGCGGAAAAAAGAGTCTGTGCGCCGGGCGCATGGTTCTAAAGTGTTGTACTTAGTGTCTTCATTAATCATAGGTGTGTTCTGGGCGTAGCATGCAATCAACCAATCAGAGGTCATCTCCCATTCCTTTTAACAGCCAGGACCTTGGTGCATTGCTATTATGAGGATTTGTACCGTCATATTTTTATTTTAAATCTTCTGCATGTGCTGCTGAGCGTTCCTCTGTGTAACAAACATAGTGTGCGTGCCCTGTGCACAAGCCTAGGAGCATCTTACTAATTGGCTTTTAAAATAACAATAAAATGCTGCGTTAACTTTAGACCAGGTTTTTGTTGGTCAATGGCGCGATCACTTTCTGCTGCCGCAAGTTAGCAATACACCCAGAATGCACCTGAACACACCTCCCTGTAAGACCAGCAAAGATGGGCGCAGCTGCATTTGCTGTTTAAACAACGTGGGCGCAGGACAGGTAAATAACAACTGCATCGGTCTTAAACCATCACCTGCGTCGGGCTGTGCGCCACACACGGTACGTGATAGGGCCGTTAGTTTGTTCTCTCTATTGGGGTAAAAGAGGCAGTGATTCCCCTATAACTCTACAGACGGGAAGCCTGCCAGGCCAGGTTTTTTTTTTTCATTTTAATGCCAAAAATACGACCAAACATCCATTGTGTTTTCCTTACATTCAATCTGCTGTTAACTGCAGCGACGCACCACTGTGACTATAACAGATAACAAGACATTATCTTCATGTCGCTTCGCGATAATGTTAGCCTGCTGGTGTTCTTGCATGACCAGACCTGTCTCCACAGCCCTGCCAGAATCAGACCAGAGAAAAGGCAAATTAAAACAGATCAGTGATGTTTTTTTGTCGTCTTTGTTCACTGTGAAGTTTGCTAGAACTGATGTAATGTAGCGTCATATATGTATGTATGTAGAATGAGCACTGTGCCGTTCAAACAAATACTACATTGCTTGTGAGATAATAATTGGACTAACAAGTGAACAAGTTTTAAAAGTGGCATTTGTGCCAGAGCGAAGTGTTAAATATTTCAATAAACTTTAAATTGAGTTGAGAAAGGAAGTTGAATTTTCCAAGGTGTTTAAAACATGGAATACCAAAAATGATCCCAAGCATTCATGCCACAGATTAATGTTGATTTTATTTGTTATAAACTTGAGAATGTACAGAATTCAACCCTGTTAACTCTACAGGTTGACCCGTGCAGTATTGTGTCATCATTTCACTTTAACCTGCAGCTCTTCGGCGACCTGTTCAAGAATAATGCAAACCTGTCGGAGAGTTTGGAGCGCAAACAAAACCACAACTGCTTCATGGAAATGGTTTCTGTAGACGGCATGTATGACTACATGATGTATGTCGGTAAGTGAAACTCACAAAGCTGAACTACTGTGTTGGAGTGGAGAAGGGTGCTGTTCAATAAAAGTTGTACATGAGGAATTACAGCTTGTTTCATGTTTATGGGGACCTGTTGCTTCTGACAGCTTATTTTTTCAGTTATTTGTCCTGTGTGTATTAAAGCATCCCCAGTCTGTCTCTGTGTTGTGACTCTTCAGTTGTTTTTTTTTTTTTTGACCGACAGGTCAGGTGGTGTTCCACACGGCGGACTGGCTAAACTGCTGCCTGGCTGCTGGAAGGATCCTGTTTAAGAACACGTTTGAGGCCTACATGGATCAGTACATGCAGTCCAAACTGGATCACATCCTCCAGGAGCACAATATGGTCTCCCTCATCACACAGCTCAGAGGTCTGTGTTTCCTCTAGACTACGTCTGCACTAACACTCAAAGTTAGCAGGACTTAAAACATGTTTAAGTGGACACTGGAGTTTGAGAAAAAGCAGGACGTGTGGTTTGAAAGTTATTCATCATCCATGACAATTCTTCTTATGGGAGGTCCTAAAGCTTCGGCCCTGCTCATTCCATGTAGAATTACAACTATCACCATAAAAGGATATGCTTAAGAAATTATTGCCAACTATCAGTGCTCGGTGTTGTCTCTTCTTCCCGCAGACGCCGTGTTCTGCGAGAGCAGCGAGGAGCGAACTGCTGAGGACAAACAACTCCGAGCCAAGCAGACATTTGATGAGATGATGAAGTATTTACCAGGTCGGTTCTCAAGTCACACAGACCGTTGATATTTTCTACAAAAATGATTTATTAGATGTAGCCTTGAACGTAGTAACACTGCTGTGCTCTGTTGCACAACTAAAACTACTTTTGAACGTACACATGTTCCACCAAAACGAGTTCCTTCCTGAGACTGTTTAGCAGAGGCACAGTGGCTCTGTCCGGCGCTTAGCACCGCCCAAGACGATTGTGATTGGTTTAAAGAAATGCCAATTAAAACAACAGGTTTTTCTCCAAAGCAAGAATGCTGTGTGGACTAGCCAAACCCTCCTCTGCAGCACTGTGAAGGAAGGTCTGGTAAAGCGAGACTAGACATTAGCTAACTTTAGCGCTTGTTTTAGCAGACTTCTATAACGTTTTTTTTAATTTCAGACTTTGTGGTAAAGTGCATTGGCCAGGAGAGGAAATATGAAGGCATCCGGCTCCTCTTTGACGGTTTCCAGCAGCCTATCCTCAACAAACAGGTAAACGGAACAACTTTAAACCAAGAGGACATTTACAGGGGGGCAAAACAGACATCAGACCTGCAGTCAGCGGTTAGGGAGAAGTCTTTAGAACTTTTACAACTAAAAGTCCTACATTAAACTGTTACTTCAGTAAAAGTCTGTAAGTATCATCAGCAACATGTACTTAAAGTATTTAAAGTAAAGAACAATCCTCCCATTTTTTAGGAAGTGTAAAGGATCCTAACAGCTGTGTTTAATGGTCTCATTATCTCAGCTGGACCTGTAGGCTGTTATATTGTTGGTAGGTTACTTTATAATAAACATCAGATTTATAAACTACATGTGTTTTGAGTGCAGGAATCTTAATGTGTAAAGTAACTAGTTACGAAAGCTGTCAGATGAATGTAGTGGAGTAACTAAAGTACTAAATATTTCTCTGAAATGTAGAAAGTGGCATGGGAAGAAAAGACTCAAGTCCAAATGTTAAAATACTTGTACTTTACTTAAGTATAATAGTGGACTACATGTACTTAGTTACATTCGGCCACTACCTGCAGTGCGTATGAGCTCGGTGAAGCTTTCTGAAGCTCGTCTTTGCCGTTGTCTCCTCAGATGACGTTACGTCCTGCTGGACATCGCCGTGCAGGAGCTGTTCCCTGAACTCACCAAGGTAAACAAGTGACAGAGGAGAATGTAAAGAGAGAATACAGGAAGAGGCACAAGTCAAAGTATGTGTAGGAATGTGTCCCGTGGATTCTTAAACATTGGGGCAGGAAACGACTAAAATAACCGACCAGAGATTCATCATGTGAGCAAGGGAGTGTTTATATCAGCGCTTCTCAAAAGTACGGACCAGGGTCTGCATCCAGACCCAGCCCACACAAAGTGTTATAAGTCCAAACCTAATGAAGTGTAACATTTTTTTATTTTGAAATACATTTTCTTTTGATCGATAAATTGTTAGGGATGTTGAAAATACACAGAAAATATAGACAAAAACAACAACAAAAGCCTCCTTTTCCAAGAGAATACAGCTGTTCTTTTTACACACAAAGGTACAGTAGGGTACCGGTAACACATTCCATATAACAATGCCAAAACTTATACATATACAGTACGCAACTTAAAAAACATGTAGCTTAAAGCTTTGGTACGTAGTTTCCGTTGCCCCCATGAGGAATTCTAATTAATGACAACAAAACTGTCTGATAGGTTGAATATTCCTTCTGCAGTATATGAAATGTATTTTCATATCTTCTATAATGTGTTTCATGAAGGGTAGTCACAGGGGGACCTTTTGTAAGGGGCCCTATGTGTGAGAAGACTGGTCAGGATCCAGATGTTAGGGGTAAGATCACAACAGGAAAGATTATTGAAATATCTATCTGAATAACAACTAGGTTCAGTGGCTTGCATAACTTTACACTCCCATGCTAAAGTTGATTAAAAAGAAGAATAAAAAAAACATCTTTTGGAAAGTGATCTTAATGCCTTTAATTAAAAAAAAAATTCAACCTTTTAATGACACCAATTATTTTTGTGAACGAATACTGTATGAATAATGAATAAATGTTCCTTAAAATACAGGGGACATCATTACATACCTACAGATAGGCATGGGGAACTTTCCATAAGATCATCTCTCAATGCAAATGAAACCAGCTATTAAGTTAAAGCCCATGTTGCAAGTTAACCACCACTGTTGATTATTGGGTACAAAAAAACACTCAAGATATGTATATCATTTTTAAAAATGTCTCCAAATAGTGTTAAAAGTTAGCTCAGCCTAGCACTAGAACTACGGAGACTGACTAAGAGGAGGAAAGGCTAGCAGCCGAATAATTACGAACCTGCCAGACGTGAGAGGGCAAATGAGGAATTGTCAAGATTGTGGGGAAGTCTTCTTCATTTATCTCCTTTATTTTAGCAACGCAGCAGTGCATACAATGACTTTACTTTTTACTGTCAGTGAATAGCACCGAGTGAACATCAACGTATTCTTTCGATCTAGTGACAGGGATCATGTCGACAGTTCAGATAAGTACTGGTACACTTATCTAGATATAGTAATAGAAATAACACTCGGGGATGCCTTCTAAGTGTTTACCTCTTCCTCCGGTGAAAACGTGTGGTTGTTTGGCCGGTGCTTGTGTGTGTGGCGGCGAAGCTGCGGTGGAGAGCGGGTGCTGTAGGGGAGCGAGCCCCTCCAGTCGGGAAGCTCGCCTCGCGATCAGCTGATCTGAAGATGCCTAAATCCGTTTGTGACATTTCAGACAGGATCATGGTCCTCCCCAACCAGCACGCCCCAGTATTGTAATTGTTTATATTTCAAACGTCACTGCAGGTTGATTGTGGGCGACAACGCTGTCGTGTTAGCTTACCGAAACTCTACTGCCGAAGTTGCTTGCTGGCTACGCAACGTTAGCTATATCCGCTAGCATCCGTACAGGCTAACTATAGCCAGTTAGCTTTGTGTGTAACGTAACAACAACCCCCCACCCCACCCCCCCCCCCATCTCGTAGGAGCGAAGCTTACTATTTAATTCAATACAATTATAATAATAACTTTGACTTTTATGGCTTAACAAACAAGGGGGGTTTAAGAGGTGAGGGTGTGTGGCCAGGAGAGATTAACTCCATACGCCTCAGTGAAGAGGTAAGTTTTTGCTGGGTTTTAAAGATAATAATGGAGGCAGAAGCGAATAACAAATAGCTTGGCGAACTGACACAGAAGGCTCTGTCACCAAATGTCCGGAGCCTGGTTTTAGGGACAGCAAGCAGGTCCTTGTCAGAGGCTATTTGATTGAGTGTATGGTATTATGGTACAAAAGGTGCACTAATGCCACATGTATGATGTTGACAACATGGACGCATATAGGCAACACCAAAGGCAGTCGTAATATTTACCTAGCAGGCTAGGCTAACGCTGTTGTGCTAAAACTATCGTTAGCTAGCGGTCTAAACTTGTGAAAAGCCGAACAACACCCCATCTAAGCTGTGTTTCACTTTCCCTCCAATATCATTATAAATATAATAAAGTCCCATAGACTGTTATATTAATATTAAAAGACCAGAAGCCATATTAGGCCAGACCAGTGGTAAATACAACGCAGGCTGCTCTGTTATCTCCCCAATATGACGTCATGCAATGCAATGTGGGGGGAAAATGAAACACTGTAAAATTGTGTCTAATTTTCGTAATATATTCAATTTTGCCATATCCAACACCATCAAATACAATGGATAACAGTTCAAATATTTACTACTAACAAGCAAATTGCACAAATTTGTTGCAAAATTAAACTTTAACTGAAATAACACCAAAAAATAATAATGTTAATATGTAAATCACGGGGAGAGTCCGGTACAGCCAGACTCTGGACGGTACAACTGAGATTAGCGCTCATATTCAAGTTTATGTTCTGCTTGTTTAATGGTTGTTAAGTTGTTTTCAATCATAAATTGGCCTGTACTCACATAAAGAAAAGACCAATGTGTTGTATTATTACTTGACATTATCAGGACTGATTCATAAGCATTTCTCTTGTTGTTAATGTAACCATAGCGATCGTTATTGGACTATATGTTTCAGCTCTGATTAAAACGAGAGACACCTGCTCTCCAACCTCTAAATGCTTTGTCTATGCTGCTGTGCACGTTTCCTCCTCTGCAGGGAGTGAAGGAAGCCATCGTCATGGGAACCAGATGACGTCATCAGCACTGTATCCACATGCTGGATTATGGAAGTGCAATAATCAACTATTTGCAAAACCTCTGGGATCATCTTTACATTCCAAATGTATGTACATAAACTAATAAAGATATATATTTATTAACGTCACCGCAGTGAATGCTGTCTATTGTCTTTTCTCTCACTACCACATTTTCAGGACTGGTCCCAAACTCCGCAAAGACCTCAGCCGCAAAAATTGACCCACCACTAGGTGGCGCTATACCTCAAAAACCATGTTTGGCCCTATAACTCCCTGGATCCAACTGAATATCGTGATATAGGCCACACCCATTTCCACCTAGACTTTTATGCGTGAAAAATCGCGATTTATCAAAAACCAACTTTTTCTAACTCCTCCTAGACCGTGCAATGGATCTGCACAAAACTTGGCACATAGCATCTCTAGACCAACCTGACACAAAGTTACATAAAGATCTGTAATAGAATAAAAATTGCGCATATTACGCCCGAACAAATTTGTGTAGCTAACTACGAAAACACCGACTTTGGCATATCCCGGCCAAGATAAATGCTATCAAAGTCAAACTTTAGAATATTACTTGTTATGACCCTCTGAGGCTCTGAAATTAATTTCACAAGATTGGCAACTAGGGGGCGCTACAGATACAACAAGTTTATATCTCATGAACCGCTCATCCAAATTTTACAAAATTTGATGGATACCATCTAGGCCCACTCCTGAGGTGGTCCTTACAGTGGGGTACTGATTGGTTCAAGTGGGCGTGGCCTATGGGCCAATGTCTGGATTAACCACTTCCACTAAAGTGAATTACTTGAAATTAACAGGGTAGATGTACAGTGGGTAGCTGACCTGACTTACCGAATATTACACATGTGGAACACTAGGTGGCGCTACAATGACGTCAAATGTGTTTTTGCCTGTAACTCCTATACATCTTACATTAAAACTCTTCATGTCCACATGTTCACTACATCAAGCTGAGTCACATGATATAGGCCGCGTCGATTTCTGATTAAATTTAATTTCGCAATATTGCAACAAGTGCGAAGCCAACTTTTTCGAACTCGTCCTAGGCCGTGCGACAGATCTGCACGAAACCTGGTGTATAGCATCTGCAGATGACCTGACAAAAAGTTGCATAAAGAATTTTACTACGTAATTGTGTGCGCATTTGACGACCAAGCAAACTTTCTGTAGTAAGCTACAAAAAAATATATCATATCTCGGCCAAATTAAAAGCTATCAACATATCACTTGTGAGCAGTGTTGACCATGCCTTTCTGATGCTCTGTACCAAATTTGGTAAAGATAGGCCATTAGGGGGCGCTATGATCAACGTAGACCAGTTTGGGCCATTTTATCAAGGTTTTGTATCCAGCCTAGAAGCCCAGAGTGTTTTTCGGAGTCATTGCGCTATTAATCCGTACCGTTACGAGCGCCTCTCCGTATTTCCCGACGTTTGCCCCCCGCTAGTTCGCTTTGGGTTCCGCTTTCATGTGCTCCCCGGGTCGCTGGGGACAACTGGCGCGGGGAGGCTTGGACCCCGTTGTAACTGCATGCAGTTCTAGTTAAACTTGTTTCACTCTTAATGTCTCTCCTCATTGAATTTTAGTATTTTGATGAAAGTAATAGTATAATATGTTGAAAAAAACATAAAAAGTCAGTATAATATGTTGTAAAAAAGTTCTATGTCGAAAAAGGGAGTATAGTATGTTGAAACAAGTCAGTTTATTATGTCAAAAAAGACAAAGAATGTCATAGTATAGTATGTCTAAGAAATCATAGTATAATATGTCATTTAAAAGTCATAAATAAAGTCATAGTATAGTATGTCATTTAAAAGTCATAAATAAAGTCATAGTATAATAAGTCATAAATAAAGTCATAGTATAGTATGTCATTTAAAAGTCATAAATAAAGTCATAGTATAGTATGTCATTTAAAAGTCATAAATAAAGTCATAGTATAGTATGTCATTTAAAAGTCATAAATAAAGTATAGTATGTCTAAGAAATCATAGTATAATAAGTCATAGTATAGTATGTCATTTGAAAGTCATACAAAAGTTGTAGCGGGAGCACCAGATGTTAAAAATTATGTTGACTTTCTTCTGGGAGGAAAGTCCTTCCATCCCTGCAAAGCAAGTCCCTGTCCACATTTCTTTGAGTGAGACAGACAACTGGTTTAATCTCAGAAAAAGACTGGTTAAACTGGCAAGCTATAACTAATAACTAAATACAAAATTATGAAAAGCCAACTTTGTCCTATGTACAGTATGACCCAGGCTCTTTTCACCACGGGACAGCTGCCAGCAACATGTCCTCGCCTGCTCTCAGAACTAAATCAAAGCAGATGGAGAAGCGTTTCCACGGAGTTCGTGCTTGTTTTTAAGCATCTTGGCAGCTCACGTCAGTGCAGACCGGTGCCAGCTGTTTGCACCAAGTGAACTGATTAAAAACATTAACAGGCAACAAGCGTTGATTAAGAGCTCCTTCACACAGAGGACGCCTTGTTCTTTCAGCTTGGAGCACTCCGGTAAAACGACGCTGTGTAACAGACAGATGAGTCTGCTGAGCACTGCCTCTGTTTGAGATGACGTTTTTAAAAAAAAAAAAACGGAAATTTAAAAAAACTGGGCTTTTTCCTAAGTTTTTGTTGCATATTTTGGGTGTTGTTATGTTTTCAATGTGTTGCCACACATTACTCTGGGACAGCTGAATTTGTTCTGAACCTTTTGATATGAAACACATGGGGATCAGTTGTATGCAAAGACCCTTAAAAGGAGAATTCAAGAAGATACAGTATGTTAAAATGCCGTTAGACCTTGGGAGGGTTAGGTAGCCTTGGTTGTGATTTCGGGTGTTTCGGCCAAATTTGTCCACACGGAGTTGGTTTTTATCTTTTCTTTGAAAAAATAATTGCAAAATAAAATTAAAAAGTGAGATTTGCAGTCCTTTGTTAATACTTCAAGTTCACGTACAGTTTGGTTATACCTTTTTCTGTCCTCTTGTGTGTCTGGGTCAGCACTACAGTTTCCCACACAGAGTCCACAGCAGTCCCAGTACAACCAGTAAAACCAGCGGAGCGTTTCGTCCCGAAGCTGAGTTGTAGAACTTGATGCGTCCTTCAACTGCCGTATAAATTATCTTTTTTTTCGCGATGTAGGTGGACAAAACTGAAATGTCCAAATCCCCTGGAAGGAAATGAAAAGTAAACCTATTATTAAACCTTTTATTACCCTGTAGGACCTGGCCAAGAAAAGCAGAAGCGTGCAAGACAACATACAGGTTCACATTCAATACAATACAAGAAAACTGAATACAACAGGCCAAATAAAGTAGGCATTGCAAAGCTTGCGCGAAGGGAGGTGTAAGTAAGTCGGAGGATATGTGAAAGTGATATGGTAATAACACAATATATATGAATGGACAGTCTATATCACAGCTGAGATGTAGTCACAGTTAGTGTAAGTTGTGGTCTAGTTAGTGATGAAGGTTGGTGATGACACAGACACAGACAGTCTGTATACAACGAGTCAATATACAGTTAGTGCAAACAGTGGTCTAGGTGCTAATGAAGATCTGGAATAACATAATATGCATGCACCTTCACGAGTTCATGAAACACGTAAAGAAAGAAAAACAAACGTCTCACCGCTGTCGTGTTTGAGCATCTCCTTTGGGATCATGGAGAATCCGTCGCCGCCCGTCACTAGATAGGACGGCACCACCACTCTGTAAACCGCCTCCTCCTGAACCGGTTCGTAGCGAGGAACTCGACACTTTGTGCAGAGGATGCTGAGGCTCTTCACCAGATGCCCCTCGGGCTTGGAGAAGTCAAACTCTACACGAAATCCTGTTGGGGAGGGTGGGACACGGAAACTTCATCAGTCCGACTTATCCATCGATATGTGGCTGAGGATTAAACATGTCCAGTGATGGTTGAGCAACTCGCAGAGATCTGAGGAGCAGTTAACCATAGTCCTCAGAAATCCACCAGAGGTTAGAACGCCAACACAAAGGAAGAGGACGGGGACGGACATCGGCAAAAATACATGCAGCCGGCGGAATTTCCTACGGCACTGGAGCAATCCCGGAAGTGGAACGTCATGGATTTAGATTAGTGAACGGTAACGTCTTGCATGAACTCCCAGACAGAAAGCATGTTTAATAATGTCTGTTTCTCTCTGCCATTGTTGTTTTTTTCACGTAGATTCGGGCTGGTTAAACTCAACTTAACAGACGTTATGGAAGTCTGCTAAAACAAGCGCTAAAGTTAGCTAATGTCTATTCTCGCTATGCCAGACCTTCCTCCACAGCGCTGTGGAGGTAGGTCTGGCTAATCCACACAGCATTCCTGGATGGGAGAAAAACTCGCTCTGGTTTATTGGCATTTCTTTAAACCAATCACAATCGTCTTGGGCGGTGCTAAGCGCCGGATGGAGCCACGGTGCAAAATAACTTTGGGAAGGATGTTTTAGTCGCCCAACAGGAAACTCAGATTGGACAGATAGACTAGCTAGCTGTCTGAATTTACCCTGCAGAGATCTGAGGACCAGTTAACCATAGTCCTAGAATGTCAACTCAAAGACAGAGGAAGGGGACGGACATCCGGCCTAAATGAGGGACATCTGGCACCGGAGAAATCCTAGAAATGAAACATTGTCTATTTAGACTACACTACTTGTGGTAATAATCTTTATCGCAATACTCTACAACGAGATCCCACATTTTCCTGATATAGTGCAGCCATTATATAAACTATATACATACATACATATATAAATAGGAATGATGTTAAAATCACCGGACACTTGGAGGAACTCTCCCCTGCTCTGGCCGTAGAGTCTCACTGAGTGTTCGAAGGCTTTAAACAGCGTAGAGCCTTTCAGCTGCACCAGGTCGAAGGTTCCCCCGAAAGGTAAGACGGAGATCAGGTCCTCCATGGTGATCGAGCCTGGTGACAACACATCAACACCGTTTAATAGAAGTTCTTTTGACAAAAACAAAAAATATCAATATCATCATATTCATTATCAATAATATCGCAATATCACATGTTGTCAATATGGTGGAACCCTACTTCCATGGAAATGACTGAGTTACCGTTTCGGGTGCGTTCGTCCACAGATGTGCGGACCCCCCCTCCGTTGAACATGCAGGCGCTGACGTGGTTCCACCGCAGAGCGTCTGCGGACCTGACGTTGTTGTCGATCTGAATAAAGGAAATCAGAAGCAGATTGGCTCGGTGACGAGCGCGTAATTTTGGGTTCAACATCTATCAAGAGGGAGGTCCCGGGATATGTCTGCATGGATTTAAAAGGCGACAAAAACACTGGAAAAATGGTCGAAAAAACTAAAAAAAAAAAGACAAAAATGTCAAAAGGCAACAATTCTGGGGAAAATCAACAAAATCTTCAAAAGAAGCTAAAAACTATATAAAGGCAACAAAAACATTGAAAAAATTGTCCAAAAAAACATCTAAAAAGGAGACAAAAAATCATTAAAAAAAGCAAACACATTGAAAAAAGCGGCTAAAAACATAAAAAAGGAACAAAAATGTGTAACCCTCCATCCATCCATACATTATATGTATGCAAGGGCATAACTTGAAGGGTTTAACGTTTGTTGTTCCTATGAAGGGTGATCCCGGGACGTGTCGGCATGTATTCAGAAAATTTCTGATTCTGATGATATTAAACATAAATGGACCAGAGTTACTGTAGCTTAACCCTCAAGTTGTTCTTGGGTCCAATTTGACCCATTTTCAAATTTTCTAATTCAAAAGTATGTTTTTTGTTCAACCACATTGGCCCAAAATAACATTAAAAATAATAAAATAGTTTTGAAACAGTATCTGAAGAAACTTCAGGACATACTTCTGACATACAGATGTGTTCAGAATAATAGCAGTGTGTTTAAAAAAAGTGAATAATACTCAAAATCCTTAGAATAGCTTTTAATTCCATAATATCAATGCATTGGGAACACTGCACATTCAATTCCAAATCAAAACATGACCAAAATAGATCAAGTTTGCGTTATAACCTTTACAGAAAGTGAAGAAAAGCAAACATTTACTGTATAAACCAAAAAATATCTCAAGGGTTTGCTTTACTTTCGAATCACTGCACTAATATTTAGTTGCATAACCATTATTTCTGAGAACTGCTTCACATCTGTTTGGCATGGAGTGAAGTGGAATTCCAGCCCAGGACGACTTAACTACAGTCAACAATTTCTTCTGCATTCCTGGGTTTTCCTCAGAAACAGCATTTTGATGTCACCCCACAAGTGTTCTATGGGATTGAGGTCCGGGGATTAGGCTGGCCACACTATAACATCAATCTTGTTCATCTGGAACCAAGACTTTGCTCCTTACTGGTGTGTTTTGGGTCATTGTCTTGTTGAACCCATTTCAAAGGCATTTCCTCTTCAGCATTAGGCAACATGACCTCTTCAAGTATTTCGAGGCATTGAAACTGATCCATGATCCCTGGTGTGTGCTACATGGTTTGTGGTGTGGCCCAACACCACAGTATGAGAAACATCCCCATACATGATGTTTGCACCACCATGCTTTACTGTCTTCACAGTGTACTGTGACTTGAATTCAGTGCCTGGGGGTCAGACACACTGTCTGCGACCCCTGGACCCCAAAAGAACATTTTTGCTCTCCAAAGTCCACAGAACGTTGCGCCATTTCTCCTTTGGCCAGTCAATGTGTCCTTTGGCAAATGTCAACCTATTCATGACATGTCTTTTTTTTCAGCAATGGGACTTTTTGGGGGGGCTTCTAGCTGATAGCTTTGCTTCACATAGCCTTCTTCTGATTGTAACAGTACTCACAGGTAACTTTAGGTCTTCTGTGATTGTCCTGGAGCTGATCATTGGTTGAGCCTTTTTTCCCCACGTCGTTCAGGCTTTGGATGCCATTTCAAGGCATTTGAAATCATTTTGGCTGAGCAGCCTATCATTTTCTGCACTTCTTCATATGTTTTCCCCTCTCCAATCAACTTTTTAACCAAAATCAGAGCAATGTCTGGAATGACCCATTTTGCTGAGTATTTCAGTGTGAAATGCACTATAACCAGCATGCATTGCTTCCTTCCTTTCTTAAATATGGGCCATAACTGACCTGTTTCTTTACAGAATCAATCATCTCACTAATTGAACACAACGCTGCTATTATTATGAACATGGCCCTTTCAATTACAGATTCAAGTACACAGAATGAGCAGCATGCATGTCATGACTGTTGGATCTGTTGGTTTTCTATGACTCTACAACACTTACTAGTAAATTATTTGCCATGTAGAAATATCACCAAAAATATGATTTATGAGGTTAGTATTGTTGGACTGCTATTATTTTGAACACCAGTCTGTGATAGCCATCAACATACTGTACGTTCCTCTTATCTTTACTATTAACTATTTTGTACTCACGTTTCCTCATTAAATACCTACCATGGCGTCACAGATCAGGTTTCCCAGGTTGCACTCCCGAAAGCGACACTCCTCAGTGGTCCCGTTGAGGAAGACCAGAGTCTTCCCCACCGTCTGAGACGAGTAGTTGGACAGATTCTTTTTCCATTCCTCCACGTCGGCAAGAACGTCCGGATCTGGATTAATAATTCAGCCATTCATTTAGGCATAAATACTTTTCTAAACCTCTTTCTCAGACATGAAATAAATAACATTAATGTCTTTGTCTGTTTCCTTTAAGGGGTAACTACAACATGGACCCTATGTTCCTATGTTTTCTTGTGTAAGTGACTGATGGGAATAACAGTCTTTGACATCGGTCCAGTATTAAGAGATCGCTGCAGTCGGCAGCGGAGAAACAAGCTACAGTGTAAGTTAATAGGAGAATTGTCCAGCTTGTATTTACCTTCACAAAGTGCTTGTTTTGCTGCTTTTGCTGCAGACTCAGATTAAATTCTAAATGTCTGACAACAATATGGGAAGGATTTCTAAGGAAGTCGACCTTTCTGTTAAAGAATAAGATCCAATTTTTAAACATTGAAACACCTGCGAAATTGAGTCCTCTAAACCCACCAGACTCCATGTAAATAAACAGTAATTTTAGCAAAATACACTTCAGTCAAAGTCAGAAGAAACAGAATAAAACTATGGGTCTTATTTACAATTATCCAACAATGACAACTCTAGTTTTGGTTGAAATAAAGACAGTTTATCGATTTACATGTGAAAACATGTTGGCTCTATACACGCTAAAAGTACTGTTTTTTTAAATGGAGTCTGGTGGGTTTAGCACTAGCAACATCAGAGCTGGTTCTGGTTAAACTGAAAGGTCTTAAAGAGGTTTTAAAAAGGTCTTTATCTGTAGGGATCCTTTACGTTGTCAGACAATTACAATATTAATCTTAGTCTGTCAACAGCAAAACGAGCACTTTAGTGAAGTAAATACCAGCTGGACAATTGTCCTATTCACTTACATTGTAGGTTGGAAAGTTATTATCTTAGGTGTCTGGTGAGTCCCACCCCTACTGTGCCCTCAGCACAAACGTGTTGCTTTACCCTGTGGGATGTTCCCGTCCAGCAGGATGGGGTTTCCCGTGGACTTCTGCACGTTCCCAGCATCGTCAAAGGTTACTTTAAGATAACCCAGATATTTTCCAAAGGCGTAGGCCTGCACGACAGGAACCTTCCGCCCGTCGTCTGAGTTCACCATGAACGGATAAAGACCTGCAGGGACTTCAGACGAAGGAGGGGGTCCTGAGAAATGAAGCGTGGAGAGAAAAAGAAAGATTAAATTAAGAGTTAGCGTTTAAGAGAGTTATAATCTGTGGGAATCCAAAAACAGCCATTTTATACAGTTACTGCAATGGAAAGCTTTTTTTTAATAAATCATTATTGTATAATATGCTTTTTGTGATCCCTCAGAGCTTCAGTTGCCCACTTCAAATATCTTGTTATGTCTATGAAGATAACAGTGAAATCCTTTAATCCTGTAAAACATCTTCAGAATGTGGCGTTTCAAACACACTCTTAAAACAACAGGAAGTTAGTTTGTAGATAGATAGATAGATAGCCTTTATTATTAGACTCAGGGTCCATAAAATACATCAACAACAACAAAAAAGATACTAATACACAAGACAGACACCAATTAAATAAGACAGCTATACCAGTAGCCCCAGAAGGGGGACTGGTATCGCAAAGCACTGAGCCTCGGGTCAATCAGATGGGAAATGACAGAGTTACAAGAAGAATTCAAGCGACCAATACATTTATACATCAAATTCCTCAGTAAAGCAGAGAAAGTGATAACTCCTGCCTGACAGAACATTTCACTTGCACTACACCACCTAGGTTTCCTGAGTAAAATGCGCAAACAATCATTATAAGCGACCCACAGCTTATCGAAGCTTGCCTTTTTGAACTTGACCCACAAGGGGGCAGTGTAAAAAGCTGTACAATATGCTTTAAAGAGGTTTATCTTGACAGCATCAGAACACCAGGAGAACTTTCTGGCAAGCATGTTAGCCTGAATATATAACATGCGATGCTGCCTATACATGTCCTCATCATCTGACATTTGATCTGTCAAGATGTGACCCAAATACTTAATTTTGCAACCACCCGTTAGCACTTGCCCCGCAAGATGGAAAGATGGAAAAATAAGGTCCTTATCCTCTTTCACTCTACAGATCATAACCAAACTCTTTTTGGCATTATATTTCACATCATATTCAACTCCATAATTTGAGCATATATTCAACAGCTCCTGAAACCCTGCACTGCTAGGAGAGACAAGAGCCAAGTCATCTGCATACATAAGATGGTTCACTAGCATATTACCCATCATGCATCCTGTCTTACACTGTCTCAGCTGGTCAGACAGGTCATCCATGTAAATATTAAAGAGGGCCGGTGATAGTATCCCCCCCTGACGGACACCATTACCAACACCAAACGGAGTAGAGAACACATCCCCCATTTGATCCGTATGCTCTGATTGGAATACCAAAAAGCCAGAATCCTGATTATACTATTTGGTACTCCTCTTTGGCTCAATTTTAAAAACAGCTTGTGGTGGTTAACTCTGTCAAAAGCCTTAGAGGCATCAATAAAACCAATAAAAACAGAGGATTTTTGTCTTCTGTAGGTTTCTACCATTTCCTTAAGTGCATAGATACATAGATCAGTACCATGCCTGGCCTTGAAACCAAACTGGTTATCTGAACTATACAAATAAACACACAACCTGTCTAATAAAATTCTTTCCAGGACTTTTGATAATACACTAGCTAAAGCAATAGGTCTATAATTATCCACACTCCCCACCTTTCCCGCTTTGTCCTTAATGACAGGCACCAAAGTAATGGACAACAGAGAGTCTGGTAACACCCCATGAGACATAAAGCCAGTAAAACAAATGGCAAGGAGAACTGCAACCTTCGGGCTGGCCCATTTCAGGTGCTCTGCAGTAATATGATCTGATCCACTAGCTTTACCATCAGCTAGCTGTGTAAAAGCTAGATAGATCTCATTGGCTGTAATTCCAACAGTTTCACTATTGACAACATGGCCAACTTCATACGGTTCACTTTTAACACAATTAAATAGGTCGAAGTAATGTTGCCTCCACAACTCTGCTATGTTATCAGCCCCAGAGACCCCCCTCTACGTTACATGGTAATGATGTACTGTCCCTGTTCAGAGCTCTCACCTCCTTCCAGAAGCCAGTAACATCACTACCAAGGAGCTTTTCAGCCATAGAGTCCGCTCTTATTTCTTTCTCATGTTTGTTGACATAACGTAGTGCATATTTATAACTTGCATTAGTACGCTTTTTGAGTTCTAAGACTGGCCCCTCTCTCGGCCTGCCTGCCTGAACCCAGGCCTCAAATGCAACCTTCGCTTCAGCATGATGAACTGCCACAAATTTATTCCACCCTGGCTTGATGCTCTTTCTTTTAAAAGGATAAATAAATAATGGCCTGCTGGCCTCATACACAGATCCCACAATACGTTCATACATAGTACAAAGGTCATCACGGTGAGAACTAATGTTACAATTTACATCAGAACACAAAATAGCATCCTTGGGCAGATATATATTGCTCAAAAGTACATCAGATCTACTGCAGTATGAGCACAGTTCTTCATTAGTGACCTTAGACCAATCCAGTTTAGCCTTACGGGCTCCATTAACCTCCTGAGACATCTCAGGAAAACTAGCACAATCAAGTGACATAATAAAAGGAATGTGATCAGACATGGATGCCTCATACACAATCTCTATTGAACTTAGGCTAGAATGTGCATCAGGAGTACTGATGCAGTGGTCAAGCCATGATGTGGTGTGCCAGGCCTCACTTATATAAGAGTAGCTATCTGCAGGTAAGAGCATTTGGCTGGATAGTATAAAATTATTATCATCACAGAACTGTAGCAAATGCCTAGCAAATAACGAAGTCCTATCTGAAATATCAGCATTCATATCTCCCACCACATAAACACTAGTGGAATGGTTTCCAGAAATAAAAGAGTTGATGAAGGCCAGTCTATTAAAGTATTCATCTTCATTATGATATGACTCATATGGTGTATATACATTCAGGATAGCAAACACCTTATTGTTAATAGAAATCTGGACAGTAATACACCAATCAACTTCCAACCTGATAACACTAATCAGAGAGTCCAGTTTTTCTTGCCAGAGGATAGCCACGCCTCCTGCTATCCGTCCTCTTACTATTCAGTTTGTAGACTATTTGTAGTCTGGTGATAGACATATTTTTAGATTCAGTGTGATTTACACTTTCTGACAATAACATATCTGGTGTACATTGGGAATACATGTACATGAAGCCACTTAGGGGTCGTTAAGGCGGAGTTAGCAAGCTAACTTTAGCCAACTAACACTGGCTGGCTGGCATGCTGGTTCCGCCGTGCACAGCTGGATCTAACATTAGAGGTTTTGCTGACCCACTGCCGTTGGGTCTAACTGTCCCTCCTCGCTCCCTGCAACTCTGAGAATGTTTCCTGAGCTGCGCTGGGGGCTCTCCTCCCAGCAAGCTGCGACACAGTTTACTGACACGTATTGTCATGACAACTAACAACAATCGAAACAAATTACCAGGGGAAACTGTACAATGGCCTTTCTACCCATTTTGTTTCTATGGCAGTGCAGGGGACATGTCCCCCCCCACACCCGCCCTTGGTGCCCAGGTTTTTCAGCCATCACTCCAAGAAAGACTATGAACAAATCACAAATGACCTGTCTCATGACAGCCGCAAAAACCTCAACAGTGACTGATCTCAGACAGAAACACACCTTGAGAAAGTATCACCCCTGTGGTTACGCAGTCAACATTGGCTTTACATTTGGCATGACTAACACCGAACTAAACCGCTCTAAATCTGATGAGTCGTCTGTCTGGAACACACTTTGTCTTACTCAGGAGCACACATTTAAAATCACAGGTCTTATAAATACTGCACAGGACTGAACATCCAATGACGGACTGGGGAATGTTGTTATAAGCTTGCTCACTGCTGGTCAACCAGCGGTGGAAGACGTATTTAGATCCTTTACTTCAGTAGCACACTGTACAAAATACTCTGTTACAAGTAAAAGTCCTGCACTGAAAATGTCTGTAAGTAAGTAAGTTTACTCGTTGGATTACAGCCTGCCTCTTTCATTACTTCAACCAGCTTTTAGAAAAGGATGTACCTGTTGGTATCTTAGTCTTTCACAATATTTAAAAGTAGCTTATTTACTTTTGGTCGAGCATCTTTCTACTGTTGACTGGTTGGTTTGTGTCCAGAAACCATAGCAATGCACAGAGCTGACCGTGAACCGTAAACAGGCAAGAGGCCGTAAAGTGTCAAAAGGCATTATTCTGAAAATCTAAACAATTTACATAACCTGTTTTAAATTCCGAATATTGTCATATTTGGCATAATAGTGTCCATGAAAACGTACTCACTGATGCATAGGTGTAATTTATTAATAATCAAAACTGCTCGGGGTAATGAAGTCAAAGAGTTACATTACTGTGGCTAGTAAACATTTGTTTGCTAGAAAAAAAAAGTGTAATATTTTGAATCTGTATAAAGCTTTGAACAATACAGCATATTAATTAAGTAATAACAATCATATTTACATGGAAAAAGACATTAGCATCCAGAAAAGGCAGAAATTGTTGCAGAAAAATTCACCAGAATGCAGGAAATCAAGCGTTTGATGATCAAAATTCCCTCTGTTATAATTTGTCCCCAATTCTTTAAAAGTTACACCCTTGCCTTATGCGTTATTGCCAAGTTCATGTTTCTTTTTTTTGGGGGGCCAAACCGCCAACCTGCTCAGTGACAGCTCACTGCTATTTATATAACACACAGCGATTTATGGAACACACACACACACACACACGCACGTCGACACCATGTTTACTCCCAGGCTAACCGCGAGTAAGTAAACTCAAAGTTTCCGTTAGTAGCACAGCTCAGAAGCTACAGCTCAGACGCTACAGCAGAGTGGAATGAAACAATAACAAGCAGTTTAGGATCTTTCCAAATGGACCAGTTCTGCTCAGTGAAAAACAAAAGAAGATCAAGTCAAGCAAGTTATAAACAAAGTAAGAAAATAGATACACTTAAAGTGTAGAGCTGTCCTCGACTAAAGAAGTTCTGGTGTAACCCTGTAACTCGTCAACAGCTTTTCCACATGTTTTGGTCACTTTTTTAAACTTCTTTGTTGCTTTTTCCAACATTGTTTAACAGTTTTCCCAATGTTTTGTCACTTTTCCCAACATTTTGTCACTTTTTTCCAGACTTTTTAACTGCTTACTTCAACGTCCCATTTTTCAAGATATAAAAAAGTTGAAAACGGTTCAAATTTGACCCGAGGACCACATGGGGTTAATCGACTAGAACATGAGGACTAGAAAAGTCCAATACAAATGCAGATGTTAGTCAGTTCAGATCAAAGTGATGATTAGTCAATCGACTCAGAAGAGGCGTCAACAAATGTCAGCAAACTGGTGACAACATGGAAACTTTAAAAAGGGAGGATTTTACTTTATTTTTAATACTTTAAGTTAATTTTCCTGATGATACGTGCAGGACTTTCACTTGTAACAGAGTATTTTTTACAGTGTAGTAGTACTTTTACTAAAGTAAAGGATCAGAATACTTCTTCCACCACTGATCAATACCACATTACATGACACACATTAGAGCCGTATATAGATCTACCTGTATAGAGGAACGTGTTGCTGTGTCCACCGATGACCACGTCGACTCCGCGGACCTTCTTGGCAATCTCCTGGTCCATGGTGAAGCCTGAGTGACCCAGAGCGATGATCTTATTCACTCCCAGCGTCTGCAGTTTGTCCACATAGCGCTGCAGGGCCGTCACCTCGTTCTCAAAGTGCAGGTGTGGTCCTGCAGAAGGTAACGTGGACAGGTGAGAGAGGAGGTCGACATATGGAAAACACTAGCTGTGTTTGAAACTATGAGGTGCCGTATAAGACCTTATTCATTCTGGTACTCTAACATACATACATTCTCCTTTCACATACATACATGTTCACTCCCACATACAGTACATACATTCTTAACATAAAATTCTAGACACACCCTAGCGGCAGCAAATGCAACTCTCCGTTAGCTTGCGAGCTGGAAAAACCAAACTCTAGTCAGGCCAATCACATTGTGTATAGAGTCAGTGGGCGGGCTTAACATAATGACGGCAGAGTTGCGACGGTTCTGCATGAATTCCCTGTTACTTGAAAACAAATAAGATGGCTGCTGCTGCTAGAGAACAGCGGTCTTTGGAATCGGCTTTGGCCGTGACTCTGGAAGACTTGGAGTTGAGCTCTGAAGTCATTCTTAAAAAAGGAAGATGGGTTCAGAGTTTAAAGTTTCATCTATCAACCAGTGTTGCTCTGATTGGTTGTAGCGCTGTCCTATTGCGTGCAGACGGAATTTGAAAGACAACCGTTTATCCCGCCCCTCGGATAGAGCCTTGCCAATGGGGAGTTCCTAGACCCAACATCTGGATGTGGGTCTGGCTCGTCTAATACATTCTCCTTTCACATCCATGTTTTTTCTACCAACATACAGTATATACATTTTACTTTTCAACACATACATGCATTTTAATTCTGACATACATATCTTTACACCTTCATGCACAGGTATTCTTTACTCTTACATACATACATTCTATCTCTTACACAAAGATATTTTCATTCTCATGTGTAAACCTTCACCATTCTCTCACATACATTACTGTATACTATATCTCAGCCACATAATTATATTGTCACTTTAGCACATGTATATTCTTGACGCTCATCTTTTGTGGTATCCATTACTAATACTGAAACAGGAAGTTCCTCCTTAAATAGAAAGTCACTCCCAAACCGAGAAATACATGTGCGAGACTTAGCTTGGTCCTAACCTAGATTTAAGGAGCCCACCTACAAAATGATGCTATTCAAACTCAACCAGTTTTCTTGTCAAGTGCTTGTTTCTCATTTTGGGAGTAAGTAGCAATCAAAATGACATTAGACATTTATTTAAGAATATATTGGAATGAGTTGAAAATATCCAAAGAGTTAATAATACATTTTATTTAAAGGCGTCTTTCTCTGCACTCAAGGACGCCGTACAGGGTATTCATACAAAATAAATACTATACAACAAAAACAACAGAAAAGGCAGATTAACATACATGCAAGTGGCATAAGCAATTGTAAACAGATGTGTTTTGAGTTGAGACTTGAAATGAGGGGAAGGAATGAAGGTTTCTGAGTTGGGGTGGTAATGAGTTCCAGAGACGGGGAGCAGAGCGGCTGAATGCTCTGCCCCCCCATGGTGGTGAGACGGGCGGAGGGGGCCGAGAGGTTTATAGAGGAAGAGGATCTGAGGGATTGGGAGGGAGTGGGACGCTGGATGAGATCAGACCAATACGGGGGGGGGGGGGGGAGGATGTGGATGGCATTGAATGTGCATACATTATAAGCATACACTAATTGAGTCCAACACCTCACTCTCCCTCCATTGACTTGCTCCATCACTGTTCTCCATGTTGTAGGCCTAGTCAAGTTTTTAATTTAACTGTGTGCCTAGCGCTAACTCCCGCTGGTGCATAATTGTGACAAATGTCTGTTAATAAATATGTCTGCGTACTGCAAACATATTTCTATAATCTAGGTGTGATACCCTCAGTATGAAAGTTTTTATTATATTGTGTGGCTCACTGCTGTGAGTTGTGTGTAAGTCATGAGACGATGGTAACAAGTTCCAGGGAGGACACACTTGTATTCCCTTTATAATGAATAGGCTAGCACGGATGGTTTAGCTTCAAGCTTTAAATACAGTTCATTATAAGTTATTACTGTGATTATATGCAGAAACAGTTTTGGTCCCGACAGAGAAGTAAAACAAAAGACTGTTGGTGTGTGTGCGGTTTGGCCTAAGGGAAAAGTTTACGAGAAGCAAGAACAGGAAGTGGAAACAGACAGAAGACTCACACCTGGCTGCGGTATATAAAGATAGCAGCACACACACACACACACACACACACACACACACACACACACACACACCCACATACCCACATACCCCCACACACACACACACACACACACACTGATTTGGGTTTTGGATTTCATTCTTGTTTTAGTTTTTCTGCCTGTGGAGCGTTGTAATGGATGCAGTGTGGTGTGTGGTCGTTGACTTCGGCTGAAAATGTCACTCTCAAAAATTTGTCAGCACCCAATTCAAAATACGTTCCCGCAGCCATGCTTTGTAATCAACCCATGTAACCCCTAATATCATTTAACCTTTCATATTTGTTCTGTTGATTTGATCTGGTGTGTAATTTTAATTTCTCTTTTCAGTATTTTAGTTTCTTTCGATTTTGATTGGAGTACGCATTGGAGAGTGCCCATATAATGCCCCTCTGAGGTTTTGTTTGCATCGGTCCATCACATCTTGTATTGATTGTATATTAATCTGCAGTACTTGTATATGTATAAACCGATAAACTAACTAAACTGAGAGGGTTTGTACATCTTCATGTTTACAGTGTGGAGGCCGTCACACGAGAAAGAGTTAGAAGCAAACAGAGAAATCGCAGACAGGAATCTTCCACTTACACTCACCGGGTTTGGACAGAGCAGACGTTTCCTGGGATGTGTAACCCACCACGCCGACCCTCTCGCTGCCCACCGTGAGGATCTTATAAGGTAAAAAAGAGGTGCCGAACGTCGAGGACAGAGTTTGGTCTGGTTTGATGTTGGCGCTGAGGACAGGACACTGGATCTGATCCAGGAAGGGCTTCATGAGTCCCTCCACTCCGTTGTCAAACTCGTGGTTTCCAAAAACCTGAAAAAAAGGAAAAGGAAAGTCAAATATGGAACTGCACAAAGACAGTTGCTCTCACTAATAGCAGACACATATACATAAGACCTTGTTAGGTAAAACCCTCGTGGACATGTTTCTCTAGATTCAGCAGAAAGAGAAACCCTAACCCCAAACGCTCAACAACAAGCCAAATACAAACATGAAATGATCAACAGTGGAAAAAGTACTCAGATCCTTTACTGAAGGAAAAGTAGAAATAAAACACGGTGTTGTACACAATGTCTTGCTCATCTGCTTTACTGAAGTTGCAGTGCCGTACACCGTGTCATTTCTTTACACAGAGAATGTTTCAAACATCTGATGTTTGAGGATTTACTCTCTATTGGGATTTAAAGTGGTGTAAAAATTAAAAGGCACAGAGAGCCGACAGCCGAGCCAGTAAAACACTGCTCTGCTCTCCGAATGCTGCAATCAAGCTAATTAAAACCAAATGTGGCCTTCAGAGCTGAATCAATGAATCAACGTCGGCTTTTTCGCTGAGTCTAGTCTGATCCGTCTGCTCTGAACAAAGACCTGTTTTTATCTTTGACGGTTTTAATGTTCGTAGATCCTCATCGTTAAACTTATGAGATCCGGGGCGGCCTCTAGCTCACCCAGTAAGAGTGTTAGCCCCATGTTGGCTTTGCAGGGGCCCGGGTTTGAATCCGACATCCGGCCCCTTGCTGTGTGTCATCCCCCATCTCTCTCCCCATTTCATGTCTATCCACTGTCACTATAATAAAGGGAAACGCCTCCCCTCAAAAAAGAAATATGGGATGTGATTAGGGGTGGGGGGAAAAAATCAATACAGCATAGTATTGCGATATTTTCAGTAGCAATACTGTATCGATACTCAGGCGCCAAGTATGGATCTTTTATTATATACGTGTTGGTCAGTTTGTCCCATTTTGTAACAATAAAACTGAAGTGAGATGACCAAACAGAGAAATGTTTCTTTTTAGATAAAACAGATGTTGACAAAGTTTTGTTTAGGGGACGTCATTTGAAATTGGGAAAAATTAGAAGTTGGAAAAAAGGTTATAAATTGCAATATATTGCAGAATATTGCAACATGTTTAAAATCGCAACAATATCGTATCATGGCATAAGTATCGTGATATCGTATCGGGACGCGTCTGGTGATTCCCACTCCTATATGCGATGGCCAGCCATTTTATTTTCACATAATACTACATACAAGATATTAGTTTGGTTCAAAATTGCTTTATGTATCGTAACCGAAGGGGGGGGCAGTCCTCGTTGTTAGCCAATCAGAGTCAAGCAGCTTAGCTGGTTGAATATTAGTGAGAACTGGCCCAAATGGAGCTGAGTCTTCCTGCAGGCTTTCTATACCACGCTAGAATGGCTTGAACCAAGGTAACCAAGGTAACCAAATTACAGAGTCCACGGTAGAACTTCAGACATTACCACTAGGTCATGACATATGGGTGACAGCATATGGGTGACAGGGCTCCTTTAAACTCACAATCAAACATTTTATCCTTTCATTATGCTGCAAGTATGAATGTTATGCATGTAAGTTTACGTTTTGTTTGTACCCTCGATATGCTTTCATGTTCCGGCTGTTCCAATGATGTATCGTGAGTATGAATGTTATGGATGTTTGTAATCTAGTTTATGTAATAGCCTATTGACAAGAGACTCCAGGACGAGTAGCTTCTGCTTAAGACAGACAGGAGGTAATGGGGGACACTGTCCTTTCCTATTGTGTGTAGATTCAAATCAGCAGATCAGTCTGCAGATTAGAGCTGCAAAGAGGAATCGATTAGTTAGACTATTAAAATAATCACTGACTATTTTGATCATTAGTTTGAGTCATTGTTTTAAAAGAAAGTAAAACTTCTCTGATTCCAGCTTGTTAAATCAGATTATTTTCTAGTTTCTTCTCTCCTCTGGGACAGTAAACTCAATATCTTTGAGTTACAAGACATTTGAGGACGTCATCTGTCAAAGTTTATCTGACATTTTAAAGACCAATTCAGTTCAATTTTATTCATAGTGTAAAATCTTAACAGGAGTTGTCACGCTATAGCCCTAATTTAAAAAGACATTGAGCAATTAACTAATCGGTTAAATAATCGATGGAAATGAAAGTTAGTTGCAGTCATAAATTAGCACCATCTACTAGCCAAATGCTGAAACTAATGATCTATTGAGTGGCTGTTAAAATTTAAACATTCAGTAGCCATTTGGCTGCTGTACACAGTTTTGAAACATATCCACACTCACACACGCGCACACACACACTGGCTGCAGTCCACATTTAATAACCTATCTCTGTGTGTTTTCACCATGGCATCATAACGCAGTTTGTTCATGAAGTGTGCCGCCGCCTCGGCTCCCTTGTAGTAGTTGAACCACACGGTCCCCTGGAACTGGTCCCCGGCGTCCAGCAGCAGCACGTTGCTCTCGGTGCTGCGGATCCGCTGGATCACCGTCGCTCTGCGGGCAACGCCGGCGAAACACTCGCTGCTGCTGCCGCCGCATTTCCCAGAGAACTTGCTGGTCTCCTCCACTCGAGCGTGCACGTCGTTGGTGTGAAGGAGAACCAGGTCCCAGGCCGCGGATGGGGACACGGAGAAACCAAGGATGAGGATCGGGAGGAGAAGGAGGCAAAGCCGCGGCAGAGCGCTCCGCTCCGGGCGCACCGCTCTCATCTCTTCACTGCGCGCAAAAAAAGTCTGGAAGAAAGAATTAAAATCTGGGACTGTGGTTGTTGTTTCTTACACGAACCGCATTAATCTTTTCTCTCTGCTTCCTATTAAGTCATTTTGCTCATTAAATGAGTCCCTGACGCTACATGCTGGGCAGACTGACAGCGTGTCGGGACGCTCTAGTGAAGAGTGGAGGAGGAAGACTCCAGGGAGGACTTTGTTTGTTATGCTACGCCTTTTCCTCTCTGAGGTCCCCCCCACCCACCTTTAACCTTATCGCACATTTGTTGACTACTTCTCTACAAAAGATTACAGGCTGGGTGGGGATCACAGGGGTGTTGTTAAGAGGTGTCTTCTGGGGCTCTAGCCCCGAATGTGTCCTCCGAAGCCCCGAATCTCTGAGGGGTTTTCAAATCCCCCTCAGTCTCTCTGACTGGACCAGCAAATGGATGCAGCAACCCTGCCTATTGGATGTTATGGAGCTTAAGGAGAAGCCCAGCAGAAGCCGGAGGAGGAAATGCTGAGGCTCCGCTCCGGGCGCACAGGGGTGTTGTCTTCTGGGGCTCTAGCCCCAAATGTGTCCTCCCATCTCTCCGCTGCACGCAAAAGGTCTGGAGGAAGAACAAGAAAACCTGGGACTATCTGCCTTCCCTCTGCTTTCTATGATCGATGGTGTTTTTCTGCCTCCAACCAGGTTCTTTCTCCAACCAACCAACCAACCAACCAATAGCAGCTAACCCTGGCATTAACCCTAAACATAACCATTGCTGCGCTGCCTGGAAGGAGATGTTGGGGACAGAAAACACCAAACACCGTTTCTATAGAGTCCCTTAAAGCGTAACTCTCGCCAAAATGCAATCTAGGGTCTTTTTGTTTAAAAGCATATTTAGGACGGAAAGGCCACTTTGTTTTTTGGTCAAATGGCCTTTTGAAAGGAGATCTAGGGACACTACTATAGTAGCATCAAAATCACTATTTTTAAAACACTAAGAAGGCTCGACACAACATGAGTCTTTGCTCCAAGTATCACCGGGGGCTCTACACATGAACTCAGCATCGAGAACATTGTTTGTGTTCACAGAGTTTACTAAAAAGAAAGGTTTTAACAACTCACTGAAGTTGCTGGTTTTTACAGCCTTTTAATGTAACAGGATGGAGAAAGATGGAATACTCCTAAAGCTCTGTTCCATAGAAATGCACGGATCATTTGTTGTTTTGTCATCAATGAAAACCAATATTGACCTTGTTGTTGATAACAGAGCCTCAAATAAGAATGACATTTCCTCCTATGGAGTCCGTTCATCCACATTGGGAGACCGATTCTTTTTGACTGAAAAAGAGACAGCTAAAGTGAGTTGTTTCTTTTTAGTAAACTCTGTGTACACAAGCAATGTTCTCAGTGCAGTTACAGTTATGCTTTAATAAACTAAATAAGTCTTGCTGATGCTACATGCTGGGAAGACTGATACTTTATGAAAATGAAGATTTCTTCATGAAATACTGTAACTTTAAGGGAAAAGTGGAGGAGGAAGGCATCAGGGAGGACTTTAGTTGTTATGCAATGCTTTTTGTCACTGAGTTCTTCTCCCACACCTTTGACCTTTTCACACATTTGTTAACTCGACTTCTCTACAAAGATTACACATTGACGGGTAATCTGTGCACAGTGTGAGCACCAAGGCAAATCTAAGTATAAACTATACAAATGGAGTTTAATGGGATTTACACAAGACATAACAAGGCTTTAAGAAAGTTAATATAAGGCAACACAAAACGAGACATACGGATTAAAATATTGTCACACACCACATCTGGGAATCTGGAATTGGAAAAGATTCTCTTCTCTCCCAAAGCTTCAAAAATCAACTGCACCATGATAACAATTTAATTTTAATAAACCTAAACTACAGTTTGGTAGCCTAGAAATCTAGACGCACCCTAGAGTCTAGCAACTCTCCATTGGCTTGCAAGCTGGAAAAACCAAACTCTGGTCAGGCCAATCACATTGTGTGTAGAGTCGGTGGGCGGGCTTAACGTAAGTAAGTACGGCAGAGTTGCGACAGTTCTGCGTGAATTCCCTGCTCCTTGAAAACAAAGAAGATGGCTGCTGCTGCTGGAGAACAGCGTCCTTTCGGCTTTAGCCACGACTCTGGGAGACTTAGAGTTAAGTTTTTCTTTGAGAAAAGAACGGCACTGAAGTCATTCTTAAAAAAGGAAGATGTGTTTGGAGTTTAAAGTTTAATCTATCAACCAGCGTTGCTCTGGTTGGTTGTAGCGCTGTCCTATGGCGTGCAGAGGGAATTTGAAAGGCAACCGTTTATCCCGCCGTCAGATTGAGCCCTGCCAATGGGGAGTTCCCAGACCCAACATCTGGATGTGGGTCTGGCTTGTCAGGTTAATAGTTTCGTCTGCAAGATGGAGACACTCAAAGCCACCAGTAGACAATTGTGCAAGACTGGGGATGTTTTTGGCTGTTAAACATTTTTTCTTTTCATATTTTTCTGTAATATTTTGGTACAAGCGGCCGAAATGGGTTTCCTCAGGAGGGTGGCTGGCGTCTCCCTTAGAGATCGGGTGAGAAGCTCAGTCATCCGAGAGGAGCTCGGAGTAGAGCCGCTGCTCCTTCGCGTCGAAAGGAGCCAGTTGAGGTGGTTCGGGCATCTGGTAAGGATGCCTCCTGGGCGCCTCCCTAGGGAGGTGGTCCAGGCACGTCCAGCTGGGAGGAGGCCTCGGGGAAGACCCAGGACTAGGTGGAGAGATTATATCTCCAACCTGGCCTGGGAACGCCTCGGGATCCCCCAGTCGGAGCTGGTTGATGTGACTCGGGAAAGGGAAGTTTGGGGTCCCCTACTGGAGCTGCTGCCCCCGCGACCCGACTCCGGATAAGCGGATGAAGATGGATGGATGGATTTTTCTGTAATATTTTGACCACTGAACATTACAATTCTATCAGGAACAAACAGCAGCTGCATGTAGCCCTATTCATTTACAAAATCCCTGTAAAGTAGCTTAAATGCATTCCCACTCAGAATCTCTTCATGATGCTGTTTTTTGTGCCCAATAACATACACACCCCTGTTCACAAGTCCCATTCTTTACAGCACAGTGGTAGAGTTCAGACCAGAAGAGTAGAGCACCACATCTGTTCATGCCTCTCTCTTACTGTCCTGCCAATAGTTTGAAATGCAATCGAGAGAAAGAGAGAGAGAAAGAGAGAGAGAGAGAGCAAGAGTGAGAGGGAAGGAGGGAGAGGGAGGGAATGAGAAAGAGGCAGAAGGAGAGAGTATTTACTCATTGTTATTGTTTTAATGTATGTTTGTTCTTATGCGTTGGCAACACAGATGGATTTTGTTGGTCATGCCAATAAAGCAACATGAAATTGAGAGAGAGAGAGGAAGAGAGAGAGAGAGAGAGAGAGAAAAAGAGGTATGCTGTAGCTGCTGGTTTCCATTAATAAAACCACTGTAAAGAGAAAGTCTGTTTATAGACTTTATAAATAACTGAGGTTGCGAAACAAGAAACCTATCACAGCTTTATATGTTTTTGGCAGGAAGACTAACCAAGTTCAGCTAGAACACACTTTCATTTCTATTTTCCAGTTTCAACACACGTCAGTGTGTAAAGACAAGACTTTCACTCAGGAAACATGTGTTTGTGTGCTGAAGAAGTTAAGGAGAAAAAAAGACCCAGGAAACAGTTCATTCCACGGGAGTGTTTTAATCCGATCCAAGATAATTTCACTTAACTTAACTAGTCGTTTTGGTGTCTAAACGTAACTGTCGTTGCATGATGCTCATTTTTCCCGCAAACTTTACTCAACTAGCAGCGGCTCCTGAAAGGAGCGATAGCTTACATAGTTTACATATAATTGGTGTGCATACATTTTCGTACGATGTTGATGTACGAACCCTTTCATGAGAAGGCCTTGAACAGTTATTTATCTGTCTGTCCAGCACTTAAGTGCAGACTAAAATATCTGTTGGATAGACTGCTATAAACGTTGGTGCAGACATTCATATAGTAATGCCAAGAGGATAAATCCCAATGTCGTTTTTCTTCTGGGACCCTACATGATGTTGACACTTATTGTTTTAACATCCCAACAACTTTTGAATGGATTGTCTTCAAGAAGGTGACTCATCATTCATGTTCCCCCCTCAGGATGACTTGTAATATCTCTGGTGATCCTGTGACTTTTCATCGCGTCAGAATGTGTCCATTGCTTTGGTTTATCACTGAATAACCGCAGAACTAATGACATTCCCATCAGCCTCAGCTGCACTTTGTATAAATTGCTGATTTGAAAATGTCTTGAAAATTTGGTTTGGGAGTTCTTTGTTGATCCATTGGTGATGAATGAACCAGTTAACTCATCATCTAAGTAACACCACTTCCAGTCAATGTTATTTCTGTGGGACTTGTCTTTGATTCTTGAGTTCTTTGTTGATCCATCGATAAAGAATCTACCATATAACTCCTCATCCAAGTCACACCACTTCCAGTCGATGCCATCAGTTTGAGACTCGTCGTTGCTTTCTGAGTTCCTAGTTGATTCATTGGTAAAGAATCCACCATATAACTCCTTATCTATTTTCCACCACTTCCAGTCGATGCCATCACTTTGCGACTCAGGATTTTCTAAACTACTGGTGATGAATGTACCATTTAACTCTGCATCTAACTCCCCCTGCTTCTTGCCGTTGACGGTGTGGAAATCGCCTTGGCTTTGGGAGTAATTCTTCAACCCATGGATGAAGAAGCCCTTAATGTTTTTCCAAACCGAACGCTTTTTCAGGAGGATTTCTCCAGAGCGGAGCTCTGCTTGCGTGGGAAAGTCTTGCTCCCTTCCCCCACTGTTTTCTTCAATGACTTTGGATTTCACGCCATTATCTTGGAGTACGTTGTTATTCATCAAGAGTAGGACATTGTCTTGGATTGCCTTCATGGTTACTTTTATGTCTGGGGTTTTTAACCAGGGCTGCCCTTTCAGATGGTTGTTTTCTGCCTGGAGGACAGCGTTCTTCCGACGTTCATCCTCAATGATTTTCTTCAGGCTTCGTTCTCTTCTCGGAGAGCTTGATTCCTTTTCCAGACGACCATGTATTGGTCTTGTTTGATCTTCAACTGAGTGAGATCCTCTGAGATGATCTCTTATAGACCTTTTTGTCTCTTTCGAGCCTCTGAACTTCTGCGTTGACTTTCTCCATCAACATATATATAGCATGCATGCTGTCCATTTTCTTTAGTGTTGCAAGTAAAATAAATACTAGTTGCAGACAGACCGATCTACCAAACACTGAGTGTGAAATGTGAAATCTGATTGTATACCAATGTCTGGAATATCATAAAAAAGAATCAATCACGAGATCATAGCAAAAGGGTTCCAACAGGAATTGTTGTCGTTAATTGGTCGCAGCGATGTCTGTTAGCGGTTAGCTTGCTCGTTAGCCGCTGAGCCACAGCAGCATGCAGGCAGAGCGAGCAGCCGCCAGACTAACCGTGATCCGGGCAGGATTTCACTGTGAGGGACCGTTTAGAGGCAATGTGGCCTGCAGCTAACGCTAACTGGTCCCTATGTACAAATAAATATATAATAAGTATATCAAACGATAGGTAACCCAGCAACGGCGATTATGAGCTTGTACTCAGAATTCATGTTTTGGTAGGAACAAAAGTTTACATCGTATGTTTCTCCGGGATCAGCCAGCGCGAAGGACATCTACATTCCGATTGGTTGCTGCCGTTAGCCGCTGCTTGCTGCTGAACCGTCATAGCTCATTACCATAAAGTTGAAAAATGTCAATTTTCTGATTGACGCTCAACACGCTCAAAATGCCCAAAACGCGACGACGCCGACAGATTTCCCGCTCCTTGCAGCCGAGAGAAGCTTCCATTGAAAATGAATGACTTCCTGTAACTTTAGAAGCTTAAGTCGGCGGCGGTGTGTACGTACAGTAAGATGGAACTTTCAAATACATACCAAATACAAACATGACTTTTTGTCAATTAATCTTAGTCCCACACACCGTGAATGAATAATTATCCCAAACATATTTACATACATTAAATATAAAACAAACTGCACAAAAAGTAATTTTGTTTAGGAACTAATGCACTCGTTATGTGCAGATAACCTGAGATGAGTTATCTGACTCGGCATGGGGAGAATAACTAACTGTCAGCCTCGAAATAAAACATTATCTGGAGAGACTGTGACCAACACTCGGAGCCCTCCAACTACGAGGGATCATTTAGAAAGCCGATGAGGGTCCTAGTGTCAAAACAGTGTGGTAATGTGAAAATAATGCACAGCCTGCAGCCACACTGCTAGCACTGATTTAATATCCTCCCTCAGACATGGCAGGTGGAATCCATCACATTTCTGCTGCATAAACTATGGAACAAAAATGAAAAATAACACACTACAAAGATAAAAAAACACTGACAAAGAAGATGTTAAACCAATGTAAAAATGAGGCATGTATGGGAATGTATTTTGTCTTGTTTCATATCTTCTGCATGTAATATGTATATAACATGTACAGAAATAAATAATAATAAATATGATAAGAACAACATATAAATAAAATAGAGAAAAGGTGTCGGTGGGATGAGCCAATGCTTCAACCTACATCTTTTTGGAGTCAAGATGAAGTTGACACTTATGTATGTGTAATGTTGTGTATCTGTGTGCTCAAAATAAACTAAACTAAACTAAGCTTCATTTGAGGATTTAATTGTGTTATTCAGTTTTGGAAAGTCAGACTTTTGTCTTGTCCTGTGTCCCTTTATTCCAGAAAACCCAACACATTCTCACTCCCATCGCGTAAATTACGGATGCTTGGTTAGGTGCCTTTTGTTATTGACGCTAAACGTCACCTTTAGTGTCATATCTAAACACGCTCTATCTAAAAGCACTGGGTCGGGACGCAGTTAGGTTTAGGATAAGATCATGGGTGGGCTTACAAAAGGTACGTTTAAGTGACACATGGGACAAGAACATGACAGTTGGGTTTAGGAAAAGAAGAAGGGTACGCCCTGCTACGCCCTGCAGTGCCCTGCAATGCTCTCTACTGTTGTCTCTCTACATACTACTCTCTACTGTTGTCTCTCTACATACTACTCTCTACTGTTGTCTCTCTACATACTACTCTCTACTGTTGTCTCTCTACATACTACTCTCTACTGTTGTCTCTCTATATACTACTCTCTACATACTACTCTGTTGTCTCTCTACATACTACTCTACTGTTGTCTCTCTACATACTACTCTCTACTGTTGTCTCTCTACATACTACTCTCTACTCTTGTCTCTCTACATACTACTCTACTCTTGTCTCTCTACATACTACTCTCTACTGTCGTCTCTTTTCATACTACTCTCTACTGTTGTGTATATTCCTGCTCTTTCAAATACGTACTATTCAAACATTTAAGCACTTGGGATTTATGTTCCTGGTGGGGGTTGTACTTTCATTTAAAATAGGGTTTCTGGTTTCTTGAGGGAGGGTGTGTTTGTTTAACAGTCCATAATCCTCATAACTCATTCAAACTTGCTGTAACTTGTTTTGTGTTTTAAAATGCAGCGCAACAAGCGGCTATTATAATGTCTATCTTCTTCCCTAATGGATGATGTCCTTGTTTAAAGTCAACACTTCCATTAGGTTACAGTGTGCTGAAAGAATTGATTCAACTCGTGTCGATAAGAATTTGGTTCGTCAGCCGAGTCCCAGGGCCGTGAGAAAAATAAACAGTTAACAGCCGCTTCTGTTAGTCTTGATTCCACATTTTTCCATTTTTTTTAGCTGTATGTTTGGCTTGAGGCCGTTCTGTTTGGGAAGTTATCTGCTTGTTAAACTCACTAATTCACTCACTTAATCATTCATTATATTTGAACACAGACACAGTTAACGGCAAAAACAAGCACCAGATGGTAAAAGGGTATTTTACAATAACTTAAATTGCACCACAAGGCTGGCGAGTTTTAAAGAAACGCACCATCTCTGTGTGGTTTCTCCGACAACGGCAGCTTCCTGCAGACTAATACGTCCCGGTGTTGGAGTCCTCTACAGGGAAATACAGTCACACTTTACACCGCTTAACGTAAGCTGTCAGCATTTTAACCATTGTGTTTATCCAGCTACTAGCTAACGGTAACATAGCGTCCCGTGTTACAATGCTCCTGAAAAAAAAGTCAGGCACCAACATTTTCGTTCTTGTTCGGTCTCGTTAGTACCGTATTCGTTGGAACCGGTGCCCCATTGGCACCACGTTTCTGTACCCAATCCTACTAATGGATGATGTCGGATGGACTATTTCCTTGATTACAGTCAACACTTTAATTAGGATACAGTTTGCTGAAGGAATTTTCAGTCCCTTGATAATGAGATGTGGTTTGTCAGTAAGTCCCGAAGATGTGAGTAAAGTACATCCTTAACAGTCGCTTCTGTTTGTTTTATTTCCATGAACTCAAAAGCTCCAAGGCTGCATTTCTTTCATTATTGATCAATCTGCTGATTATTTGTCTTATTGTTTGGTCAAAATGTCCATCACAATTTCCCAGAGCCAAAGGTGATTCTTCATATGTCTTGTTTTGTAGCCTTTCAGCTTTCCACAGCTCAAAAACGTGCCCGATGGGAGCCACCTCATGACTTATCTGTTCATTAATGGATCCTTTCTTTTTTGGATGTCACGTACATGGAACTCTCGACGGCACGTGTGGGTGGAGCCTCGGGGAAGACTTTGGAGACTTGGCACAGCGTTGCTGAGGTCAATGCTGTAGCCTTTTCTTTTGTTTGCTTGTGTGATTGGTCCCTTGTCTTGTGTCTGTCTCTGTGTGTGTATGACTGTTTGTGTGTCTGTTTCTGCACATGTTGCTTTGTCTCCCTCCCTCCCATGTTTCCTTTTTGTGTTTTTGTGGCCCAGGGACGCGTTTCTATGTCTCAGTGTGTTGTTTGTTATGTCTGACATTTGGTTTTGGTGCATATTTCTGCTTTTCTTGTGCATTTTCTGGATAAACGTCTGAATAAATTTGTCGGGATATTTTCCCACCAAGTGTAAGGGATATGTGCAAGTTTTGAATGTCTACGAATGAACTGTAAGCTGAGTGTCCACACTGTTTGACACCGAACTAAAGACCGTGCTGGCTCGAGGAAAAGGAATTTGTCGCTCGGCTACGACAACGTTAGGCCTCTCATCCTTCCTTCCAGCCTGGTGGACCGAGTATTAAGTAACGACAATTAAAATGCACAGCTAACCAAGCTCTGTTAAAACCCTAAAACATAACAGTGTTTGTTTTCCCAAGAGTTGTGGATATCCTGTGACAATATTGAATAATTATTGCTTTATGATGATTTAATAAAGAACAACTACTACTTATACTAATCTGTCATTGCATTCTGGAAAGAATGGTGGTTTCTAAACTGCGTCAGCGCTGCAGAGTAAACCTGTTCTGTGTCAGATTTGACATTACTCCTTCTGGTATTTTCTGTGTTGTATACATTATATACAGTATATATATATATATATATATACACACATATGTTTCTGTGTGTTTGTCTTGTGTGGGGGTGAAGATGTGTCCTACTTACCAGAAAAATACAGATGTTGTCACGCAGTCTTGACACCAGCGGCTGCATTGATGTTGATTAGTTCCCATCCTTTTTAAGTCGCTAATCAAAAGGAGGAAAAGCCAGTCTCCATAGCAACAATCACTACAATGGCCAAGTATCATGAAACTGGAGGAATCTGTTTTCTTACACTGGTGGGGGGAGAACAATGGCCACTATCAGTACAGGATGTTGGACAAAAAGTAGTTCTGTTAATGATGGAAACAGTCAGCTGTTTTAGGAATTATTTGTTGTCTTACCGAGTCAGATAAGACGGGGATTGACAGCAGAGTCATCTCTGTGCGTCCAGGATCAATGTTTGATTCCAGAGAATTGTTTGTATGCAACAACTGTGTATTAGAAAGACATACTTAGAGACAGACATGGTGTCTAGATGATGCTTTTATTAAATCAATATAACGGATGAAAAGAACGAATCGGCAAAACATAAAAAGCTGACAAAAGACTCTCACCTCAGGCTCCACTTAATGGCTGTTCTGAAGCTTTGGATCATTTCCCATCATCAGGAAATGGTCTGGGCCCAGATGTCTTGGACGTGTAGACGTTCAGAAATGGATTGAAAAAAAACAGATGGTCACCAACAATGACTTCCAGTTTGAGATAGGACCCCAACATGACCCTTTGCTATTTATCCATGCATGTATTCATTATCATTTAATAAAGTTATTATAAGTTAAACCCTTTATTCATTGTTGTTAATTTTTTTGTGTTTAATCCTGTTTTTGGGCAGCACTGTTGACAATTTGTTATTTTTTAACAGGGACAAGTAATAAATATTTAAATGTACAGCAATGGAATTACACAGGATTTTAGTGTCTTCTAAATAAATAAATATAAATCTATAAAGGATCAATGAGTCCGGCAGACTGGGCCAACATATTCTGGGCCTGCACTCTATGTGCTACTGGGGGATGGAGAGGGGGGGGGGCAGCAGGTTAACAAGCGACGTGCATGTTGGTCATTTAGCTAACAAGAGTGATGACATCCCCCCTCATAACACCCGTTCACGTGATTTTATTTTATCACATTATGACTAGAAATAGTAGTTTTAGTAGCTAATGGCCTAGCACCCTAGTTACAGGGTGTAGCAGGGCGCAGCAGCAGGTCTTGTCTTTGCCTCTAATCTTCTGCCACACCTCCGACCCACCGCAGCGCCTGCAGACCTGACAGATCATCAGCTTCAGGGAAGATGGAGCTGCTGGCTCATGGATGTTTCCCTCCCTCAAACCTTCTTATTCAAATATGAATCATGTGCAGAGAGTTTTGTCTCACTAGAGGGCGGCATACTGCAAGAAATGAAGTAACAGCATGGGGACAGTCTCACAGAAAACATGCTTAGGGCAGGTGAAAGAAGTTAGACTCTATATTTATACTGTATATATGAATAATCCAGTACATCAGCTGAAATGTGCTTGAGAAACACACTTGTGGAGGTATTTTTAGTCAGTGTTGGGCAAGTTGTTTCCAAAATGTAATACATTATAGATAACTAGTAAGTGTTGAGTGTAATTAGTTAAATGACAATATTACTGTCTCTGAATTATTAGTAACTCCAAACGCTGTTTACAATACTGAGTATGTGCAGAACAATAACTGCAGCAACACTTTATCTCTGCAAAATACATTTGGACATGTCCTGATGTATTTAAGCACCTTTGACCTGAGAAGCTTGCAGCTAGGAGCTACTAGCTTGTCGGCAGGATTGAGACAGGGACCAGGGTAAGTCAATTTAAACAATGTCTGAGTTGAAAACATGTCTCGTTGTCATGTAAGGGCCCTGTTCATGTTGCACCGATATTTTAATTGCATTTTATGTCTGTTAAGAGCTACAAAGGCTCGCCCCGGCAACTGTCATTTTAGCTCAGTGGAAGCTCATACACATTGCTGCAGCTACTAAATAGAGAGAGGTGGGCACTGAGTGACCTGGTCTGGAAGAAGAACACAACTTCTGCAGTTTGGCAGCATTTGGGGTTCCGACCTAATGAGAAGGGAGAGGTGTTTCATTATAAATGTTTGGTCTTCAGTTTCTGAACAGTGTCGGCCCAACCCAACAGTTTGGCAACGACGTCTGACCCTTACGTCATCATTTTTTATTACACATGGTAATAACATGGTAATAATTTGGGCGTACTAACCAATCAGAATGTCTTCTCCCATTCCCTTTAAAAACCAGGTGCGTTTGTACCTTGGCACATTGCTATTATGATACCAGATTGTCCTCACATGTCACATGCCATATGTCCTCTGCATCCCCCTACTAAATCTACACCTGTTCTCACCACACCAGTCTCAGACAGACAGAAATGATTCATCGGACTCGGGAAGATTTAGCAGCATCTCACTGTTTATTTCCCACCACATTCGTTCAAATATGGATCCCTGTCACAGGGGAGGGCAGCAGAGAGCAAGAAACGAATCAAAAGAGGACTCACTGCTCATTGCTCACACTAAACTATCACATGTCAGGGGACAATAACACAAGCCACATTTCCTCTCTTTCTGTTACATTTCTGTACACGTTTGATATGAAAAATGAATAGAAGTGATAGAAGTGCAGTGTCATTGTGGCGAATGTTTGGTTACTTTGACCGGCGCTTTTGGGGGGGGGGATAAAATAAAATGGATGAGGGTGTGAAGAAGTAGAAAAGAAGCAGTGATACTGCCTATTCTGGGCCTTTTTTTATTCCAGCTGATGGATAACAACAGCTCTCCAGAGAGCGGCCCAGTGTATCTGGAGAATGAGAATGTAGCAGACATATAATAAAACACTCCTTCATGCATTCATGCTGTCCGTCCTGCATTAATACTCTGAACCGTGTTCCCCGATGGATCATCCTTTATCCCCTCTCAGTGCAATATCGGCGACTTTCACGCAACAGCGAAGGTGTCGTCTCTGTGAGCTTGTTTCAGCATCTTTCTGACCCCGTACACACATTAAAAAGGTATAGATCTTTTTAAATTAGTGATTAGTGTGTCTTTTGACTTAAACTATCATTTCCTCCCATTGACCTCCCCGGCGCCCCCTGTTGAGGCTTTTGTCTTTCTCTTCAGACTCTCATGAAATGGCGTATATATGCCAATTCGTATGCCATTATTGGCGTGTTATTAAGACGCATACTTGCTTTTTAGCTTCTTTATCAACACTGTTTGACCTCCATTGACTTACATTACCCTGCAATAGCGTATGAATTTTTGCCGTAGTGAGTAGTATGTAAGGGCAAAAATCAGTGTCACGTTTCCTAAACTCAACTGTTGGTTTCTTCTTTTACTAAAGCCAACCCCGTTCTTCTTTTCCTAAACTCAACGTAGCCTTCTTCTCAGCTTTCTTTTCTTTATAACACGTTCTCGCGATAAAATGACAAGCGCCTTGAATATGTGTACGCCTGCTGTATACAGCGTAGACATACACGCAAATAGCTCAAAATGTGTAGAGAACACACCACTTAGCTTTAGAAAGTTGCCGTGTATGTCTACGAGAATTCATGATTCCATGTTGTCCTCTTTTGTCTGATGACGTTCGCGTGACGCAGCTTCTGGGGTTGTTTTTCATTTTATTTTGTTTGTGTGGATAGGCGGGCGATAAATTAAAAGTACAAATCTGAATAAATTAGTTAAAAAATAACTTGTGCAGCCCTAACTGTAACCATGTTATAAGATGTGAATCCTCTCTGACTGGAGCATTAGATGCTTAATCAATTATGATTAATTCGCTGTACAAACGGATCAAACTGGTCCTCCTATAGGTCACCGCCTTGCTCTCGTCAGCAGCTGGTGATGAAGACTGGGGCTGACTTTTGGATTTAAACCCTTCCTCTCTGAGCTCCAGGCTGACATCTTTACTAATCAATGACAGCTCTTCTTCAGACAGCCGACCTTCCAACGGTTCCGCTGATAAAGGAGGCGATCAGTCGGCGAGCGAAGGCGCTGACATGTCGGCTTACATCCAACCAGAGGTCAGAGGTCACGGTCGGCCGCTCAGCGGCGTTCCCAGGAGCTGCTGGGATTTCAGCATCTTTTGTCAAGGACTCTTAAGCCGGGCTGAGACAGCAGCTGATCCCCCAGGACAGGTTTCCACGGTGACTTATCGTACCTCGGAAAGTCACCTAAAAGTCACTAAGACACTCAGAGATTTATGACAGTTGAAAGAAGATATATGCAGAAAACTGCACTTAAAATGTAAATAGCTTTCTTTTTATGCTGCCTTTCATATTCAAGTCAATGTTCAATTTATTCAATAAAAGAAATGTTTGAAATTATTTCCTTTCATCTGTTTTAACCCTCTGAGGAAGATGTTTGACGGAACTCTGACTCAAAAAGCGATATTACAAAATTTAATTTCATACATTTATTTACTATTTTATACATACATGACCTAAAGACCCAAAACAATTCATACAACACATCATAAATGAAAGATTTGAGGAATTTCAAAAAACATCACCGTCAAATTATTACTTTACACATCGCTCTAGAAATAGTTTGGGCATCCCCATATGGAAAGCTGAGTTTGTTCTGAACATTTTGATATGAAACACACGGGGATCACTTTTATCTAAATACCCTAAAAAGGTCAATTTAAGAAGATATGTGAAAATGCCCTTAGACCTCAGAGGGTTAAAGTCAGCAAGTTTGTTGTAGTGTTTGTAGTAGTTTAGCGGAATGCTGAAAGCAGCAGAACTGAGTACACTTTAATATCTGTAGATTTTTTTGCAAGTAATATCGTGATATTGTGATTATCGTGATACTCAACAAAGCATATTTATTATAGCATATTGCATATTTTCCTCATATCGTGCACACAGCATCCCAACAGAGGGAATCTTCACCATGACTGCTCCATAACCATTCTAACCCTAAGTCAAACCAACCAATTAGACGTCATGCTTTCTGCTTGTAAAGCTGTAAAAAGAGCCGCCACACGCCGCCCACGTGTTGTGATTTGCGTCACGATCCCTTCTCTCCGGGCCATCAGTGCACGTCGGCTGCCAGCGCCGAGCCTCCCACTGACGTAGGTCTGATGCTGAGGCGCGATCCGTCTGCAGGGCGGCAAGCCTGGCCAGTGTCAAAACCTCGGCTTCAAATCAAATCTGTCATCACATTGATGAAGAAGACGTCACAGGGAGACAGTAGAGCAGGGGCGTCAAACTTGGGGTTCGGCCCGGCCTAGAGACGCAAATTCAGACAGGCTTCTCAGAGGTTAATGACCATACTTTATTACGCCTCAATGGTACAAAAATAAAATAAAACCTAGATAAAATCTGTAACAACCCAAAAAGGATCTAAACTTTTAATCTTTAGCTGTGTTCTTCATCTTGCTTTTCTTCGTCATCCTTGTCTGCCCATCCATATTTTGCTGTAGAGCTGATCTTTCCCAGCAGTTTTCGGTTTCTCAACAAATAAGTAGGGCTGAAAATCAAATATCACGATATTCTTGATCAGATACCTTGATATTGAAGCGATATTCTAGGGTTGACAATTGGTGCTTTAACACGCTTAGATATTAGATAAATAATCATAAGTAAGGTGGACATGATGTCTAAGTGGGGAAAAGGCAAATAATAGAACAGTGGTAAGTTCAGAAAAGGACATCACTTTACTGTAATGTAGCCTTTAAAACCAGGAAAAGACAACTTGTGTCATATCATGATATTACTCTTTGCAAGTGTCTTTGAAATTGTGAGAATCCCCTTCAGTGACACAACCGACAGCTGGTTTCTCTCCTTGGTCCACTGGCTCTGCATCAGTGAGAAAACCCTCTCACAATGCAAATATTGAAGTGCAAAGACAAACTGTGCAATCTTCAGTAGCTCCGAGTAACATGCAATGCTTTTTGCCTTCTCAAAATATTTGGTCCACTTCTGATGCACCTGCAGGCCACTAAACTCCTCATCACATTTGCACCTTCCTGTGAATTTCTTCAGATTGGTGACTGGGTCAAAACACTTCATCATCATCAGCTGCCACACTCTTCTCTCCAAGGTACTTGATGCCGGCCACATCATTCCAGTTTGGTGGCCCACTCAGATCCATCTTTTTTCTCATTTTAATGCTCTTATCAACATAGAAACGTGGATTGGCTTGCTCTGTCCAAATGTTGTTTTATTGAGAACAACATTGGCATGTAGCCTACTGTAGTGTTCGGTTTCACACTAACATTCTCACTTGGAGTAAATAATCTCTCACACAATGGAACACTGTCCATCAATAAAAGGGTGAAATAATACTCTGAAGGAGGGGGGGGAAGAGAATCAGCATCACCTGTGTGCTTGGCCATCACACGGCCAAACACAAATCACTTTGGTCTTGTCAATGGAACATTCAGCAACTTTTAAAAAGTAAACTTTGTGGAAGAACTCTTTTTGTGATGCCTCTTGGGAATTACATCATGCAACAAAGTACCGTAGTATTGTGTGTAAAGCGCCAGTCAATTTAAGTGCACGCTTAATTGTCCCATGAAAAACCGATCGTGACATTGACTTAGCATCGCTAGTGTACGTCTTAGCCAACTCCTAAGACTCCTCACCACTAATGGAGCAAGCTGAAAATCAAACTTTCCCCCCGAACTCCGTGGGGAGGAGGATCACAAGATCATGGCCACCAACAGAACCCAGCAAAGATTGTTCCTGCTCGGGCTTTAACTTCTGGATATTTAGCAGCGTTGCCACAACGGACCGAATGGCTTCATTCGCTTCTTTCTCCGCCGCGATTACGGAACTACAACTCAAACTAGCGCACAACCTCAACGTCATCGTTCTCAGCCACTCCCTCTGTTTGCTGATTGGACCGGTAATGATTTGACTGTAGAAGACCTGTGAATATACCGCAAACCCAAACGTAGTACTGAAGGAAAATGAAAATTGAGCGGAAGTACGTAAAAGGGCGGAGCGAGGCTAGAAAACTCCCTGCTTCTGGGAGGGATTTCTGAGTCTCAGAGTTGGTAAAATATGCGGGAGGGGTTAGGTTTGGCACACGGGCCATGTGCCGGGGAGAGACAGAGCAAATACCAGGAGGAGGTTTCACTCCACAAAAAAGATGTCATAGATGATGGAGTGCATTTGGGTCTCCACTTCCCGATCGATACGGTTACAAAGAGACAAAGAAGCACAGCATTCCTGCAGGAGAGGTTTCATTTATACAGATCAGAGAGGACAAAAAGGAAAAATAATAAAAAGGCTTTTGATGCATAAATCAGGAGGATGTCATTTGAGTTCAGAGGGGACACAGAGTATAACAGTTAAATTAGAAAGAAAACTGACTGACATCAAACTGATCACAAAAAAAACTTCATCGGTTTGGATTTTGTACTTTCTGGTACTTTAAATTAAATTCTTTTGATTTCAGGATGAGAAAAGAAATACGCCTTGATGTTTTCTTTTCTCATTTTGTAGACAGCGAGCAGGCGGCACTCTGCTCGTATTGACAGTGATGCCGTCGTGGAAACACATTCAAGTTGTTATCTTTTGAAAGATAATCACTGCCATCTCCAGAACAGATGAAAGTAGTATTATATGGAAATTAAGTCATGCATGTTAGAAATGAGTTTTGTTGCTACTCTGTTTGCAGATAAGTTAAAGAAAAGACTTTTTATGACCTTTCTATTGCTACATAGAAATATATCTAAAGGGTGACTCCACAAATCATTAGTTGTTTTAAGGTTTTTACATAATTCGCTTTTCAGTCGCGTTCATCATTTTATTTAAGTTGAACCTGAACCGAGACCACCGATTTTAAGCGTGAGTTTTCCACTTCCTCTGTTTGCTGTTTTTTGTTGTGCCTTTTGCCCTTGGATTTCTTGGACCTGGTATTTTTTTGTTTGTTGATAAAGACCAGACATTAACCTCCTCCTGCCTGTCTGCCTCATCCCTGCATTTTGGTCCTCATTCCCTGCCAGTGTAACACGTTTCACTGTAACTCACATTTACATCAAACCAGGGCTAATAGCCTGGCTAGTTGACTTTTTAACCTCCAGATCCCAAAGGGTTAACGTTAATGGTGTTCTATCTGGCAATCTTTTATCTTCGACTGGCTATCCCCAAGGATGTGTCCTCTCCTCTCTCCTCTTTGTTTTCATACACTAATGAATGGCGCTCACAATATAACGGAAGACAGATTTTTAAATTTGCAGATGACTCTGTCATTGTCTCTTCTTAATGAAAGTGAGATTGACTATGGACCAACCAATAGCGAAGGATTATAAATGTCTCCAAGACTAAAGAATTATTGATTTTAGGAAACAGTGCCCCCCCCTCTCCCACCCACTATCATTGACAGCCAACCTGTTGAGACAGTACAACAATAGAAGTACCTTGGCGCAATAATTGATAGGAAGCTGTTTTGAACCACACACTGATGCAGTCTGTGCCAAAGCCCACCAGCGTATGTACTTACCGAAAACTGAGGAATTTTAACATTGACCACACTTTTATGAGAATGTTTTGAGTCTGTTTTAACCTTCTGTTTTATCTGCTGATTTTGTTCTCTGTCCATTAAAAACAAAAAAACAACTAGAGCGTATTGTCAGGACATGTGGCAAAATGCAGGCGTCAACTTCCCCACTCTCTCCCACATCTACTGTAACAGAGTGGCAAAGAAGGCCCAATCCTTTATATTAGTCAAATTAATTATTTCCATGTGACATTTTTGTGATTGGTTAGCCGACAAGGCCAAAATAAAATATGCTATTTACCTTATTTACCCCCCCGTGCCCTTGCCTGGAACCGGGCCCAGTTTGACACCAGAGACACATTAAGAAAATGTCTTAGATGACGAGAAGGAGACATTATCTCATTTTCCCCAACCTTTTTTCTGAGTCTGAAAGTTTAAACAAGTGATTTGCTGCACGCACGCTGCAAATGACAGTAGAAAGTTTAGAAGAAATCATTCCTCTCCATGAAAAGGAGCAACAGTAGACGGATTGTAGAGATGACAGCATGATGCCGGAGAAGAAAAAGTACAGAGGTACAGTGAAAACATACCCCGAACAAATTCAACACCAATGATGTTTTTTGAATTGCAGATTTCCTCGGCGCGGCATGAATTTCCATGCAAATGTGTTACAACAATGAAGATTTTAATCTTCCATCAGCCAAGACAACAAATGCCAGATGGTTCACTTTGTGTGAAGCGAGCTCTGAGATGACTCAATTTGAACAGCAGCATTGTGCTTATAAGAAAATATCTCCTAGCATGCTTACAGAGACCCAGGGGTACTTCAACCATGACATGATTAATAACCCCTGCACTTAAAATAGGCCTCAAAAATAATTATTGGAGATGGAAGGGGGCGGGGTGGTTTCAGAATCACTTTAATAACAGAGTACAAAAAAGGATTTGTGTTGGTGGGATAAGTGCGGCGACAAGGCAACAACACCGGCAAAGTGCTGCTGGGAGTCGGACTGTGACACTGACAGGACTCAGCGGGGACAAAGCCGTTTGAAAGGCACACAAAGTGATTTTAAAAAGTCAACTTCCAACATATTGACTCACCACTGATCTCTCGCTCCAGAGCCATGTTTGATATTAAAGGGTAACTTTCTTTTCAACCCATGTTTTTGTGCCCATTGTCAGCGTCATGTCCTAGTGCCCCATTCATTTCTATGGAAGCAGCCGTGCAATGTATTCTGGTAGCCCCAAAATCACCATCACCAAACCCACCAGACTCCATGTTAATAATCAGAAATTTTATCATCATAAACACACTTCATTCAAAGGGGACAGAAACTAAATAAAACTACCAAAAGCCGTCTTGGTTCATCTCTCCACTGTTCCAACAATCACCACTCTGGTCTGGTTGAAATAAACTCTTAATTCACCCATTTACATGTGGAGATATGCTGCTCTATACACGCTAAAAGTAGTGATTATTTACATGGAGTCTGGTGGGTTTGGTGATGGTGATTTCGGGGCTGTTTCATGTTAAACTAAAAGGATCTTACTCTTTAACAAAAAGGTCTATCTCTGTAGGAATCCTTTCCATAATGTTGTCAGACACAGAAACAGAGCCTTTAGTGAATGCTAACTGACAGGGAACATTTGTCCTGTAGGGTTTGATTGCAGCATGGCTCACGGCTGACTGTTACAGCATACCTCGCTCAATACTGGACCAGCTTTAAAGATTTTTCCATGATAAAATAAGGTTCAGGTTGAAAACACAAACAAAATGACTCTTTAAAAGCAGAGCCCTCTCAGCACTTTACAGGCAGCAGAAGGGCTGATGAATCTTCAATTGGACTTTTTTTTGTGTCATTTTAAAAACAAATTTAACCTCATCTCACTCAGAACTGAGCCGGGTTGAAAGGAAGTGAAAGCAGAGGCTTCAGGTCAAGAACAAACTTACAACCAATGAGCTTCAAATTACACTTCTCACTGGAAACAAGGAAGGTGAATTGATCTAATATGTCAATTTTATTTTTAAATTAAACTAGAGAAAGACAATCCTGCACACTGTTAGCGCTACATTTTACTGAAAAAGAAGCAAGAGAACCTTGTAAGAAATAAACTCAAAGTTTGAAACACTTATAATATTCAAGCTGCAGGCTGCAGCAGTGGATCGAGTGAAAGTTAAGACAAATCACAACGTCTTGGAGGATAATACAGGCAATAATTCATCAAATATTCACATTAAATGAAACTAACAGGCCTTCCCAAGATCCGTGCAATACAAGAGACATACAAATACTGAATGGGAAGTAAAAAGTTCAAAGAGGGGACAGTGGTGGATCAAAAACAACCAGTCCAAGTGAACTTTAACCCTTGTGTTGTCTTCCCATCGACCGTCCAACTTTTTTTTTTTCCTGGGTCAAAATTTAAACTTTTTTGAAGCTTTTTCTGACATTATTGTCACTTTTTTCAAAGTTCTTTTGTCAATTTTTTTTTTCAAATGCTATAATAACACTCAAATTCAAACTGTCTAATGTTCCTGTTTTTATAAGTCCCATAACATAGGTAGAAACTGTCTCATGTTTCTGTCTATGAGTCCTATAACATAGGTAGAAACTGTCTCATGTTTCTGTCTATAAGTCCCATAACATAGGTAGACACTGTCTCATGTTTCTGTCTATGAGTCCTATAACATAGGTAGACACTGTCTCATGTTTCTGTCTATGAGTCCTATAACATAGGTAGACACTGTCTCATGTTTCTGTCTATGAGTCCTATAACATCTATGAGTCCATAACATAGGTAGACACTGTCTCATGTTTCATGTTTCTGTCTATGAGTCCTATAACATAGGTAGACACTGTCTCATGTTTCTGTCTATGAGTCCTATAACATAGGTAGACACTGTCTCATGTTTCTGTCTATGAGTCCTATAACATAGGTAGACACTGTCTCATGTTTCTGTCTATGAGTCCTATAACATAGGTAGACACTGTCTCATGTTTCTGTCTATGAGTCCTATAACATAGGTAGACACTGTCTCATGTTTCTGTCCTATAACATAGGTAGACACTGTCTCATGTTTTTCTGTAACATAGGTGACACTGTCTCATGTTTCTGTCTATAGTCCTATAACATAGGTAGACACTGTCTCATGTTTCTGTCTATGAGTCCTATAACATAGGTAGACACTGTCTCATGTTTCTGTCTATGTTGTCTCATGTTTCTATGAGTCCTATAACATAGGTAGACACTGTCTCATGTTTCTGTCTATGAGTCCTATAACATAGGTAGACACTGTCTCAGTCCTATAACATAGGTAGACACTGTCTCATGTTTCTGTCTATGAGTCCTATAACATAGGTAGACACTGTCATGTTTCATGTCCTATAACATAGGTAGACACTGTCTCATGTTTCTGTCTATGAGTCCTATAACATAGGTAGACACTGTCTCATGTTTCTGTCTATGAGTCCTAACATAGGTAGAAAGTCCTATAAGTCCATAACATAGGTAGACACTGTCTCATGTTTCTGTCCTATCAGGTAGAAACTGTCTCATGTTTCTGTCTATGAGTCCTATAACATAGGTAGACACTGTCTCATGTTTCTGTAGATGTTTCACTGTCTTGAGTCCTATAACATAGGTAGACACTGTCTCATGTTTCTGTCTATGAGTCCTATAACATAGGTAGAACTGTCTCATGTTTCTGTCTATGAGTCCTATAAGTCTCCCTATAAGTCCTATAACATAGGTAGACACTGTCTCATGTTTTTCTATGAGTCCTATAACATAGGTAGACACTGTCTCATGTTTCTGTCTATGAGTCCTATAACATAGGTAGACACTGTCTCATGTTTCTGTCTATGAGTCCTATAACATAGGTAGACACTGTCTCATGTTTCTGTCTATGAGTCCTATAACATAGGTAGACACTGTCTCATGTTTCTGTCTATGAGTCCTATAACATAGGTAGACACTGTCTCATGTTTCTGTCTATGAGTCCTATAACATAGGTAGACACTGTCTCATGTTTCTGTCTATGAGTCCTATAACATAGGTAGACACTGTCTCATGTTTCTGTCTATGAGTCCTATAACATAGGTAGACACTGTCTCATGTTTCTGTCTATGAGTCCTATAACATAGGTAGACACTGTCTCATGTTTCTGTCTATGAGTCCTATAACATAGGTAGACACTGTCTCATGTTTCTGTCTATGAGTCCTATAACATAGGTAGACACTGTCTCATGTTTCTGTCTATGAGTCCTATAACATAGGTAGACACTGTCTCATGTTTCTGTCTATGAGTCCTATAATAGACACTGTCTCATGTTTCTGTCTATGAGTCCTATAACATAGGTAGACACTGTCTCATGTTTCTGTCTATGAGTCCTATAACATAGTCTCATGTTTCTGTCTGAGTCTCATGTTCATGTTTCTGTCTATGAGTCCTATAACATAGGTAGACACTGTCTCATGTTTCTGTCTATGAGTCCTATAACATAGGTAGACACTGTCTCATGTTTCTGTCTATGAGTCCTATAACATAGGTAGACACTGTCTCATGTTTCTGTCTATGAGTCCTATAACATAGGTAGAAACTGTCTCATGTTTCTGTCTATGAGTCCTATAACATAGGTAGACACTGTCTCATGTTTCTGTCTATGAGTCCTATAACATAGGTAGAAACTGTCTCATGTTTCTGTCTATGAGTCCTATAACATAGGTAGACACTGTCTCATGTTTCTGTCTATGAGTCCTATAACATAGGTGACACTGTCTCATGTTTCTGTCTATGAGTCCTATAACATAGGTAGACACTGTCTCATGTTTCTGTCTATGAGTCCTATAACATAGGTAGAAACTGTCTCATGGTTGTAGAGGATGGTCCTGGAGTCCTCCTGTGATTTGTTATTAGTCTGTGTTGTTAATTCTGCTCCAATCTGCCCCATTCTTCCAAACTCAGTGGTTCAATTCTGATTATATCAGCCTCATGTGAAGCTGCATCTCAATAATTTAGTGATATTGTTTCTTTTTTTTAACCTCCATGCAAGGCTTATTTTTTACTTTTTTGGGGCGAGATCCATGGGAGGTGCAGTTGAGTGCAACAATTTATCTAACTATCGATCGGTTGTTGCTGTATCAGGCAATAATTGTAAAATGTTTCTTCAATAAATTCTACTGAAACACTTTTTTGCACAGACCTAAAAGATGGAATCTACATTAAACAAACTTTTCAAAGATTTTACATTCTGCCATATGCATATATATAACGGTCTCCTTGATTAAAGTCCTGTGTTAGTTTGACCCCCCCCTGCCGCCCCAAGAAACGTAATCCCGCATGAACAAACAACCTATGGGGGCGTTTTTCAGGGAAGGACAATCTTGAAACACTACCCGCTGCCTACATCCACTGCGTCGGACAACAGGTGCAACAATAAAAGAGAGTTCTGTCTAAGTCAGGGCAATATAAAGAAAATTAAATATCACAATATTTTTGACCAAATACCTTGATATTGATACTAAAACAATATTGTAGTGTTGACTATTGGTGCTTTCACAAAATATTTACACAATGAGATTTTTGATAAATAATCATCAGTAATGTTGCTATAATGACTAAGTGGGTAAAGGCAAATAACAGAAAAGTTGGTTCAGTTAATGACATCACTTTACTGTAATGCATCCTTTAAAACCAGGAAAAGACAACACTTATGTCATATTATGATATTACGATATCCAAAATCTAAGACGATATCAAGTCTCATATCACAATATCAATATAATATCAATATATTGCTACTAATACAAATATTTGGCGATTTAAAAATCTGGGATTCAGATATATCGGGCGATAAATATTCTATATTAAAAAAAAAAAGTCCTGAACAATCAGCCAGCTTTTATATATATATATATATATATATATTATATATATATATATATATATAATATATATATATATATTAATTTATACAGTATTCTTATTATTATAATCTTTTACATCCATCTGGACGGTCAGGGAGATTCTGTGTGAAGCGGCTGAGTTGTGAATGTCTCATAGACAAGGTGGTTATCCGGTTATCCGGTATACATAATTATTCTATAGGGTGAAAAAAACGCTCTGGCCTGTTTGCATTGTGAAACGGTTGCAGTTTGGTTCGGTCAAGGCACAAAAACTGCTTGGTTAATGTAAAAAAATATATATGAAGATTGTGGTTTAAGTCAGTTCTGGTTATGAAAAAAGCAGGCAACCTATAGGGTAAAGTCCTCCAAAACATACAATAATATTGGTCAGTTATTCCTCCCCTCTGTCACGACTCCAAGAGAGATTTAAACCGTATCTAAAGCAAAGAAAGTAACCGTTCTCACGTTAAAGTTGTACATCACGTTGTTGTTTGGTTAGGGTTAGGCAGGGTTTTGGCTTAAAATCAATCTGTTACGTTACTTTACTTCCAGTCTGAACGTGATGTAGCTCCCTTGGCTTCCTTAAGGTAAAAAAACCCCTCTGTTTTCATTTCTTAATGAACATGATGAACCCTGGTCCCTTGGATGAAAGTCCTGCGTTTGTTGTCAAAACTAGAGTTGTGGTGGTTGGAAAAGTGGAAAAACGACCAAAACATCTTTTCATATTTTAATTCTGTTTCTGTCCACTTTGAATGAAGTGTTTCACAATGCTTAAATGAAACAAACACAATTTTGCATTGTTTTTATATTTTAAAAAAGGACTTCACTCTTTAACAGAAAGGTCGACCTCCTTGGAAATCCTTTACATAATGTTGTCAGACACTTAGAATATTAATCTAAGTATGTCAGTGACAAAACAAACACTTTGTGAAGGTAAATACAAGCTGGACAATTGTCCTATTAACTTACATTGCAGCTTGTTTTACCGCTGCAGACTGCAGCGATCTCTCTGATTACTGGACTAATGTCAAAGACAGTTGTTCCCATCAGTCACTTACACACAAAACTTAATCTCCTTCACTTCTTCCAGGAAATGAACTCACTCCCCAGCCTGAAAGCCCCCCCCGACCTCCTCCCTATGAGGATTTTCTCCCTGTTATACAGCAGCATTCATATGATGCTGACATCAATAAAACGTGAGGTATAAACCAATTAAAGTGCTTTTCTTACGCAGCTGTATGTACGAGTGCTTAATAAAAACAGCCTGCATAGTTAGAAGTAGTCTGGGGTTATTGACTTTGTTGTCTGACAATGTGGTGGTTGGTGCATTGCTGCAAAATTCTTGCAGTATCACTCCTGCACACAATAGCCTACTACAGCGAGTATAAATAATACATGTTTCTGCAATATGTTAGAGTTGGAACAGTAGTACTTGCAATTCCAAGAATCCTTATAAACAACTTCAGGGGGCGACCTCTAGCTCACCCAGTAAGAGCGTGCTCCCAATGTAGGCTGAGTCCTTTGCAGCGGCCGGGGTTCGAGTCCGACCTGCGGCCCTTTGCTGCGCGTCCTCCTCTATCTCTCTCCAACCTTACCTGTCTATCCACTGTCACTATCACATAAATGGAAAAATGCCCCAAAAAATTATCTAAAAAAAAAACTAAACAAATAACTTCAACCCGCTCAGTTGTTAGAGCGGGCGCTCATTTATGAAAGTTTCCTCCTTTACGCAGCGGACCTAGGTTCGACTCCGACCTGCAGCCCTTGTCACCCACCGCCCCCCCCCACCCCTCTTTCCCCCATTTCATGCCTTCAGCTGTCCTATCAAAAGGCCTAAAAATGCCCAGAAATAATCTTAAAAAATAAATAACTTCATCCGTCATGAGAATATGAGCATGAACACAGTACACTGGGTCTGAAGTTATAACATACCGACAGAGCGCCCCGGTAGCTCCCCTGGTATTGCCTGCGCTCCATGTACTAAGGCTCTGTCCTTATCACAGCGGCCCAGGTCCGTTTCCAGCCCTTTGCTGCATGTCGTCCCCCCTCTTCTCTTCACACTTTTCCCATCTTACAGCTTATATCAGATTAATTGAAGGCCAACCCCCCCACCCCCGAAAAAAAATCTTACACTAACAGACTGTGTGGTCCCCAGGACGACTCAGATCTGGAATAAACTCAAGATAAAAGAGAAGATAAGATCTTATATATTATCTTAGATAAGGTCAGACTGACTTGAGTAAAACTGCAAACATGGCTCATTTCTCCATTCTGTCTCTGATTTATTGTCTTTTATATCCAAGCTTATGATATTTCATCTGAAGAGTACACATTCTCCATCAGGTGAATCTAAAGCCATGCACACTTTCCTATTAACATTTTCTCTATTTCTGTGCAAGGAAAGGATTGTCATCTTTACAATATAAGATGAGCTCACATTAAATCTTGGAGCATGAAGGTAACAGTGTTTCTTTTAGGATTTTTTTTAGCAGTGGGGGCAGGTCGTTCCGAACCAAACTTTATAAAAAAATAAATTAAAAAAAAGATAAACTCAAGATTAAGATAAGTAAGTTTAAGGTATCACACAAAGCCACAGCTGCTTCCACCCAGCCAGTGGAAAACCACATCGTAATTTTTCAAAAGCCTGACGTGAACTTTAAAAGTCTTTTTCTATTTTGCTCTCGGAGCTTTGCTCCATTGTGCTGCGGGCCAGAGGGATGACCTGCGGAGGAGGCTCAAGATTTGGCTCCGATTTGATCTGAAGAGCGCCTGCTGCCCTGCCGACCGACTGCAAACGCTGCTGCCTTGGCCGGAATACCAAGAGGCTCCTTCACCAAGTCGAGAGGCTGAAAAAGTGGCTGGAAATGTTCTTCATACATGTGGGGTAGAAATCTTGGAAGTGAATTAAACAGAAAAGCATCCAAGTATCCTACTGTGTTTTTAGCCTCATAACAAGAGTATGTCTACTTTTCCAGGTCATATTTAAAGGTCCCATGGCGTGAACATTTCAGGGACGTCAGATACAGTATTAGGGGACCACTAAGGTCTATATAAAAGAGACTTCAGATACAGTATTAGGGGACCACTAAGGTCTATATAAAAGAGACTTCAGATACAGTATTAGGGGACCACTAAGGTCTATATAAAAGAGACTTCAGATACAGTATAAGGGGACCACTAAGGTCTATATAAAAGAGACTTCAGATACAGTATAAGGGGACCACTAAGGTCTATATAAAAGAGACTTCAGATACAGTATTAGGGGACCACTAAGGTCTATATAAAAGAGACTTCAGATACAGTATTAGGGGACCACTAAGGCCTATATAAAAGAGACTTCAGATACAGTATTAGGGGACCACTAAGGTCTATATAAAAGAGACTTCAGATACAGTATTAGGGGACCACTAAGGTCTATATAAAAGAGATTTCAGATACAGTATTAGGGACCACTAAGGCCTATATAAAAGAGACTTCAGATACAGTATTAGGGGACCACTAAGGTCTATATAAAAGAGACTTCAGATACAGTATTAGGGGACCACTAAGGTCTATATAAAAGAGATTTCAGATACAGTATTAGGGGACCACTAAGGCCTATATAAAAGAGACTTCAGATACAGTATTAGGGGACCACTAAGGTCTATATAAAAGAGACTTCAGATACAGTATTAGGGGACCACTAAGGTCTATATAAAAGAGACTTCAGATACAGTATTAGGGACCACTAAGGTCTATATAAAAGAGACTTCAGATACAGTATTAGGGACCACTAAGGCCTATATAAAAGCATCCCAAAAGCAGCATGTAATAGGACCTTTAAGTAAATAACATCTCTTCATGTATAGGTGGACATATATGTATATATACAGACATATGACATCATTTTTTTTTTTTTTTACTGTTTTTTAATCTGTTGGGATAAAAAAAAAACAAAAAAAACACGTTTGAATTTAATCCAATTTGTCATAGCCGGAAAAGCACAGGTGTTACTAATTATAGTATATTGTTATTAGTTGTAGATTGTTACTAGTAGAAGACTAGTAGTAAGACCTGAAGGAGGTTTATTTAGGACCTTAAAGGAAACTGAATCAAAGCCACTTTACAGCCTTGAGTTTGCCTCATTTAATGTGGTTCTTCTCATGGGTCTACAAACAAATTGAGCAGTTAAACCACTAAGACATCAGTTAAGAGCAATAAAAGCTCATGTCCAATACTCCTCACTCACTACCTCTGAGACCACCTTCCTCCGTCTTACTGGGCCGCCGGGGGAGCCGTCCCATGACAGCTCATTAGGATTCACACACAAAACTGCTTTTAACTTTAGTGTTGGAACAAATTACAGCACTTCCTTAAAACCAGCTCACTTTATGCCTGTATGACAATTTTGAAAATCTGGTTTTTAACCTGAAAACCTCTGCTTGTAATATGTTTGATTTATTACTATTATTATAATTATAATTTATTCTATTTTTTCTTTTTTCTATTTCTTATACTATATTACATACTACAAGAATCTCCCCAGTGCAGGATTAATAAAGTCTATCCTATCCTTTACATAATTATAGAGAAAATGCCTGTATGGTTAGGGGCAAAAGTAAATAAAAAGGGAAATAAAATATGTGACTCCTTTAACTCTTTCTTTGTTCAGGTCCAAATATTCTGTAATAATGAAATTAATTGGGTTAATATCCCCCTACATTTCATAAATCTTACCTAGCGATGGCAGGAAATATACGACCCATGGGAAGGTTTTCCATCCTCATATCTAAACCAGACAACGTGGTGTTTTTGTTTTTCTTGTGATTTGGCTCAATGTCGTTGAAAATGAGGGTCACCCCCTCAACGATCTCTCTCGAGGGTAAATTATGAATTGATTGACGGCAAAGCTACGCTCTGATTGGCGTTCTGCTGACTGTCTGCAGGTCGTCTCTCTGCAGCAGCTCAGTGGGTATTTGTGTCAATCAGCTCAGCCCCGGGCCGCCGCCGCCAGCCTGTCCAGCCCGGTGGGCTGTGACGGCCTCAGCGAGGGTCTATGCACACAGATGGTGCACTTCAGGTAAACAAGACGCTGCCAATAAGGTCCAGAAAACAAGATGATTACAGACTTCACTGTGTCGACTCTGAACTTCTGCACAAAGACTAGTCTCACATGAGATGCGAGATCAACGGGGTTGGGTACCAAAAAATAGAGATGTTCCCATAGCGATACCAGTATCGGAAAAGCTTCCGATACTGCCAAAAATGCTGGTATAGTTAATGCACCGATCCAATAACATGTCATTTAGCCCCAAAGAAAATCTACTTTAAAGTAATTTATTTATGTGCTTGTACCGTTACGACTCACTGTCACACTGGATAATAAAAGACAGTTCTGTGGCATTTATTGGTTATGTTTCACAAAGAGATTAACTACAAACATAGAAATCATATCACATCCATACATGGATAGGTCAAGGTATCCGCAAGTAGGAAATTCATGTGGTCACCATTGCACCATTGTTATACAGCCTACAGCATATCATTAAAAAACAAACAACATTAAAGGAAAGAACAACAAGGAGTATACAGCTGTGAAAACATAATAAAATATGTATTTTTTTAAAGGTGCTTGCGATGTTGGGTGACGTTACTTCTTGTTGACGTTCAAAGTATCTCCCTCCTCCTTTATTAGCTGGATACAAGGTTACACCCAGGGATGCCAGCAGGAATTTTGGGCCGCATGACAAAAAATCAAATTGGGTTAGTTTAATAATTTTATATTAGTTTTTACCTATTTTATGGGGCCTCTGTCAGTCATGGGCCCTTGGAATTGTCCTCATTTGCTTAAACGGTACCAAAACTTCCTATGTACTATATCTTTAGAAAGTACACCTCAATACTTTTACCAAGGACATTTCCCACAATACACACAGTGCTGAAGAAGTGTGTTTTTTCCCCTCTGTGTGTGTGTGTGTGTGTGTGTGTGTGTGTGTGTGTGCGTGTGTCTGCGTGTGTGTGTACGTTTGTGCCCGTGTTTCTGCCTGTGGACGTGCGTGCGTGCGTGTGTGCATGCGTGTGTGTGTGTAACATCCATACAATGACAAGGCTTCTGTAGTAATATCCTTCGACTAGGCATTTGGATGAGAAGCTTCCTGGAGCTTTATCATCGATTCGCTTCTAATTGGAACAAATGATCCAAATTGAGCTTTACTCTATTTAGAAAAGAGGAGGGAAAAAGCCCTAACGCAAAGAAAATTAGAACAAATTTAGACAAGTAACGTCATCTTGTGTCAGTATTTTGTTGTTTCTGCAGTAGAAGTAGCAGGTGTGAAGTCTGTGTCTTGCTCAAGGACTCTTCAGCAGGCGTCAGTATTTTACGAGTTGGGAGTGAGACCCGGGTGACTTCATCTCTTGTTGGAGGTTATTTCTTTTTTTTATCTTCCTTACTTTTCTATCCCTCATTAGTCACGTTATACACATGAAACAGCGCTGCCATAATGAGGCACCGCATGCATAAAAAATAAATAAAAGCCTGCAGCCGAGAGAGCACACATTTTGATTCAAACGCTGCAGAGGAAGAGGAGCGGACGTGGAACAACTGCAGCTATCTGTCATGGTTTCTGTGTGATTCTGGAGCTCAGGAGATTCGTTCTGTCTAAATAAATAAATAAATAAATATCTGCAGCTAATAATTTATTGTTTAAATTCTCCTCTCCCTTCTGCTCTCTATGACAGAAATGCATCTGAAAATGTAATTTTGAGGATTTCATGTAACTTTTAAAGACCCTTGTTTTGCATGCTCCTAATAAGTTAGATGAGAGATCTTCAACACGGGGTCTGTCACCCCTATGGGGGTCCTCAGAGTTACTGCAGGGGGGCTGAAAATCTCTGAAAATATATATCAATGAAAATCTAACGTATTATGTAATAGTAAAGATAAATTGGCCTATTTGTGCACAAAAAAGTTAAATACACATAAGCTTACTATAGGTAAGCTAGCCACTATGGTAGCCATACAGTTTCATACCTTCCACATGTATGTTTAACGTTAAAACATGATGTATAAATAAAATCCTTTTTTTTTCATCCTTTCTGCCCAGTTTAATATGCAACTCAATTGGGTCCCTACTCTGTCTCTCTTTGAGCTAAGGGGTCCCTGGCCTAAAAAACACCCCTGAGTTGGATTATTACTGACAGTACTGAGAGTCTGGTTTTGCTCTGGGTTTTGCTTTGTTTCATTATTCAGAGTCACCTCATTTCATTTAAGTCAGCTTTGGGATAACACAAGAGTTATCACAGTACTACGGACTGTTCTAGTTTTGGTTTTCAGTTCAAGACACGTTAAATATTAGTATATGAATGAAGTCCGGCCCGTGTGGATTCACCCGGACGATCTGCTCCTCCAAACAACTCTAACTTGTACGGAAGAAGTAGCCTTCTCCAAACAAAACAGACATTAACAGCTATACTTAATACTTAACTGTCAATATTAACAACATGCAAAGCAGGGCTGCGTTGAAAGGTTCTCTCGTGGTATCTAGGTGTATGAAAAGGTATCTGCAAACATTTTTTGTTGCTCCTTCAGCCAGAGTCACTGCCAACAATGTCAGGGAATACTAATGGCATGCAAATCCTTTTAAGTATGCATTGTTTATTCCTTTTTCCCTTAAGCTATAGTTTGATTGCAAAGCCCATGTCCTCCTTTAGTTGGACTGGTGCAGTGCTCATTGAAAATGTTCCTGTTTGGAACGGGTCGATTACATGGCCTGTAGTATTCCTGCTTGTAGAATTCATCAAAACCAAATTGTACCCCACAATTATGTAAATAAAGACCTCCAAACCACTCTATATGCAACTCCTGTGTACAGCCTGTATACCCTAGTACTAACTTACTGAGTTACCTGACAGAGAACGCTGCAGATTCAGAATGTAATCACATAATATCACAATGACAATTTGGAGTACCGGTAATCACACAGACATTAGCCTCATGGACTCATGGCCGTGAGCTACTCACCGGCCCATGATGGGAGCTAATCAAAATATCTGCGTTAATCAAACACCTGTGTGTGTGTGTGTGTGTGTGTGTGTGTGTGTGTGTGTGTGTGAATGTGTGTGTGTGTGTGTGTGTGCATGCAGAGAGAGAGAGACAGTGTTGTCTTGTGTCGGATTGTTAACAAATTTAACATTTCAGCAGAGGTGTTAATTTTAATGTTAACATACAGATAACGGTTTGTAGGGGATTTGATTTGTGGGGGCATTTTGGCGACGTTGAGGTTATTAGTTGGCAGTACGCCTGCACGATTAATTGTTGTAAAATCCCAATCTCGATTCACCCAACAAAAATTTGATATTTAAAAATTTGATATTTAAATCAAATTTCATTTTCACAATTTAATTAAAAAAAACAATTTTTCAAAATAGTTAAATATTTTAATTATTTTTTAAAAATACTTTTTAAAATTATTATAATTTTTTTTTTTAACCCGCGCTAGCTTTTAGCTAGTAGTGCAGTACCTAGCTACTGCGTATGTGTCACTTCCAACAAAGATGTAGAAGTAGAAGACATAGAAGTGAGATGCCTCACTCTGTAGCTAAAACAGAGAGGTCAACACACAGGTTGAAAAGAGGAGCTGCAGCAGTGTTTAAAATGTACAAAAATATGTTTTTTAAAAATGAAACCATGTAAACCTATTCTGGTACAATCTCTAAATATAATTATGAACCTGAAAATGAGCATAATAGGGGCGCTTAAAATTTATACAAACAAAACAGGACCACCATGAGATCTCTTTAGGAATTAAACCTAAAGATCTATCTAACCTGCCCTTAACTGGGCAGTGGTGACACTGTGTTACAGCACACTTAGGCCAGGCACTTAATCCTGAGCTGAATTACTGCTCAGCATCCAACAGAGTATTGGGACTGTGTTTGCAGGCATGAGGAACAAGCCTGCTCAGCAAATCTCTGAGAAAATAAAGATTAAACAAGCAGCCATTCATCCCCTGCTGACTCAGTCTGTGTTACTACTGCCCTTGGCTGCAGGGGCAGGGGCCCTCTCACCCCTCTCACCTGAGAGGGGGGATTAAGATGCCGATACTCCCAGTTGATATCTACAGTCTTTAACCACGCTGTCAGCCACTTTTGACTGACATTAACCTTTTAAATTGCCGTTATTGTTGTAAACTGGAACAACTTTTCACCTGGAGCCATTTCCTCAATTTACTTTTCCTGTTATAAAGGCAGTTTACAGCTTAGCGGTGTGCCACCGCATACTACATTAACTTCAGGTCAGCACTTTACAGGTCTAATGCTTCCATATAAACACTTAAATGTAAAATGGTGGAGAAAATATACTGAAAACAGAGGATCACTTAAAGACAGTGTACCATTTACGAAGAATTGTTCTATGACAAATACCAACTGAAACTACCATTAGAAAATAACAATAAATGAGTGATTTGTGTTTTTTATTTTTATTTTCAAACATGATGGGTAAACAATACACTGTAAAAAATAATGGACATAGCACCAGTGATGTCACACACTGTTTTATGGACGACCGTTTTGAAGCCAGGACTTTGCATTTTGGCCGTCACCATCTTGGTATTTTGGAGCCAGAAGTGACATCCAGTATTTGGACAAAAGGGTGGAGCTGGGGAGAAAAGCGCAACTAAGCCAGTGTTTTTTTTTTTTATGCTTCAATGACGCTGCCCTAAGCAAAACACTAAAAAGGGAAAGTCAACGATTTTCAGCTCTTCTGAAACGGTACAGAAAATCAGCAAACCATCCCTCAAATTACCAGCCAACGCTAGCTAGCTTTGGTTGACAAGGTGTTCCCGAATGCTGAACGAGACATTTTTACACGACCAAAAGTTCCAATTAACTTTGAAGTGAAAACACACAGGGTCAAAGTTTAAGATGAAAACAAGGACAATCGCCAAATACAGCTTGGTCTATTTTAATGTCTACAGTGTTAGCATGGTTAGCATCACTAAGCCTCTGTCCTGATTAACAGGTCTAAAGCATCCCCTGCTTTATCGTCTATACGAAAATAACTGGGACCATCATTTACTAAATTAACATCACGGTGTGTTGAAGAAGACTTGGAACTGGCAATTGAGACCATAAACTTTACTGAGGTAATGAATCAAGTGAGAAGTATGCTCATTTTCTCAGAGACTTTTATAGAAACAGACTTCTTTTTGGAGCCAGTGGAGTCGCCCTCTGCTTGAAATTAGATAGAATTCGGCATTAGTCTCACTTTCCAGATCCAGAAGTCGTCCCCTTCAATCTTACAGCTGTTAATCTTGTAAAAAGTTTAGATGTTTACCAATTAGTTGACAATAAAATTAGTTGATTTGCGTTTTTTCTCTCATTTAATACTTTTGGGGTTTTGGACATTTGGTCGGACAAAACAAGCATTTTGAAGACCTCACCTTCTCTCTCGGTCAACTCTATTGAGCATTATTTACAAGTTCATGACATCGACTGAACTAATAAAAAACAAAAAACAATCACATTAATTTTAATGGAATATAAATGTGTTGCAGCCCTAGCGCATTTAATCCACTTTTATTGCCAACAGTATCTGCTAAGCAACAGAAAGCCATAAAAAACTGTAATCTGAATGCTAACAATGTTGCTATTGACAGCAACATCCTTCACAGGGCAGGTTTGAGCTGGCAGTCACAGCTTGTATTAATCTTCTCCTGCTGAGCAGAAAAACTTTGACAAGCTCACATTTTGACAAATATTGTTAACAAGGGAAAGCAAACTAGCTCCGTGCGTTGCATCTGAGTCATTCTGCGGGAAGCTACAAGTAATGTAAACCTGCGAGAGGCAGATTCAGTGTGGCAGGGATTTCCTAATTCATTAGTAGTCCAAATAAAGTGATTAACTGAGCTTGACAGACTGTCCCAGCTTTACATTGGTATTGTCTTAAGAGACGTGTGGGAGCTGGAGGATCTTCATGTGCACAAGACTAGAAAATTAGGTTCTACAGGATCAAGTTTGGCAATTATTGCCATTCAAACAGAAACATATATACAAGTATGAAAAATAGCATTCAGAATCCCATTTACTTCATCAGCCGACTGGAATATTAACAACACATTTGGTATTAATATCAAGAAGCAGCTGTCTGATGAAACTCCTGCACATCTAAAAAAAAGAAGTGACATTGTAATAAACAGACTCTGCAATTTCTGCATTCTGCAATTGATGACTATTCAACTGTGAAATAAAATCATGCATTATGATTTTTATGGACCATGAATTAGTTAAGAGTGTTTAATGAGCTTTACAGCTTCAAGAGGCTGCTAGTTTCTAACGTCTGTTATCTTTGTAATGAACTAGAACAGACAATATACATTATGAACTATGCAAAATGCCATTTGGAATTTTGGTTTTTAATTTTTACTTTTGTTGTTCAGTTTTGACTTTTTGAAGAGTGCAATTGAATGCAGCATTAGTTTACCAAGTGCTCATGAATGCACTACAAAGTCGTTTGTGTCCATAACTCACTAACAGAAAGGCAAAATGTCACCACACAGTAATTCAGGGAAGCAGGATGATTTGCCAGTTCTGTTTCTCATCTCTGTAACGCTAAGCTAACCCTACCATGTGTCTTTAGCTGCATGTTTTTTACTTATTTGGATGAACCCAAGTTGGCGGGGGTAGAGAGAGAAAGAAATACTGCGGGAATCGCAGATCCTGCTTTTGAGTTTGAGTCAAAACTGAAAGCTTATTCTGTTTAAATTTCTCCAAAATCAAAATTGTGACACCCCTAGTCTTATAGAACCAGAGTGGAAGCTTCGGCATGCGAGTAACTCCATGTGAGAAATAGAAAGCAGAGATATGTTTAAAAACAATGCTCAGAAACTGACCTAACTAACAGTCTGTTGAAAGTTGTAAAGACAAATGTTGCAGAGACTCTTTAACACGTCTGCAGCCGCTCAATACCACAACAAGAGAAAGGTCTAATGACTGGGTCAATACCTTAAAGGTCCCAAGACATGGTCTGATCTGAAGTCTCTTTTATATAGACCTTAGTGGTCCCCTAATACTGTATCTAAAGTCTCTTTCCCAAAATTCAGCCTTGGTGCAGAATTCCAGCCACTAGAGCCAGACCCACAATGAGCTTTCCTTAGGACGTGCCATTTCTGAGTCTGTAGCTTTTGAGGAGGAGAGATGGGGGGCAAGGTGGAGGCTGGGCGTGTGGCTTTGACCAACTGTCACTTTGCTTATTTGAAAGCCATGATGTCTCTCTCTCATGGGTGGGCCAAATTCTCTGGGCGGACAAAGCCCCTTATGTCATAAGGAGCAAGATTCCAGATCAGCCCATCTCAGCTTTCATTTTCTTAACGGCAAAACAGGATACCCAGAGCTCGGTTTACACCTATCACTATTTCCAGCCACTGGGGGACCATAGGCAGGGTGGAGGAACTCATATTAATGTTAAAAAACCTCATAAAGTGGAATTTTTATGCCATGGGACCTTTACAAGAGACCACTTGAATGATATTTGATAGAAAAAAGTTAATCTTTTAAATGCTCTCTGAAAGTTTGACAAATTAGCTTTCAAAATGTCACAAAGACTTCTCTCATCTACATTTGAATTCTGCTCTGCCCCGCTCTCTGAGAGCCATATGTGGTCAGACGACTGAGGCCGAGGCCAGATGTCTGTATTTAAAAAAGGGATTTAGACATTCAAACACAGGAAAAACTCATTAACATGCATCCTGCCTCTGCAAAACATTTGGCTGGTGATGATAGTACTGAGCAGATAATTAGTAATTTGCTATGCTGCATTGGAACGAGGGAAAAGGGAGCTTAATTAAAGAAGGTTGTAATGTTTAATTACTGTGCCAATGCACTAGTAGGCCAATACAACCTGCTTACTGCAGGTATTGGTGTACTGCTAACCAACTGGATATTTAGGATGTTATTTTGAAAATAACTTCTTGTCACTACAGCCAATGTCTTTGGAGACATTAACCAAAACACACATTCAACTGAGTCAAAGAAAACGGGAGTTTATTCTGACTCAACTCCACACACACACCGTCCTGCAACCACAAATACTTACCAGAGCAGTAAATGTGGATTAATCACAAATGCTCTGTTTTGTTTGAGAAAAAAAAATACAGTTTCAATAGTCCGGTCCGCTGAACGAGGCTAAACCGGTTTGATTTTATGCTTTCCGGTTGAACCTGCATTTATGTTCAGCGTCTTTACTAGATTAAGAACGACGCAGTTGTCAATTTCCTGTCCAGCCCTTGCATAGAATAGCAAATGCATCTGCGCCCATGGGCGTGCTGGTCTTACAGGGAGGTGTGTTCAGGTGCATTCTGGGCATATTGCTATCTCAAAGCAGCGCAAAGTGATTGCTCCTTAACTAACAAAAACCTGGTCTAAAGTCAGTAACGCAGCATTTCATTGTTATTTTAACAACAAATTAGTAAAATGATGCTAGGCTCGTGCACAGCGGACACACACTATGCTTGTTACACACACACACACACACACACACACACACACACACACACACACACACACACACACACACACACACACACACACACACACACACACACACACACACGGGGAAGAGCAGCAGCACACACATGCAAAAGATTAACAGGATTAGCCTACGAATAAAAATATGACGGTGCAAATCCTCCATCATAACAATGCTCCGAGGTCCTAACGCGTCTGGCTAAAGGGAATGGGAGAGGACCTCTGATTGGTTGATAGCATGTTACGCCCAGAACACACCTCTGATTAATAAAGACACTAAGTACAACCTTTTAGGACCATGCGCCTGGCGCACAGACCTATTTTTTCTGCCGTCAAACTAACAAAAGTGGATTTGGACACGCCCTAAACACACCTGCACCAGGCGCTTCACACCGTGTTAACACCTAACCAAAGAGTTTATTATAACAGTTTATTATTATGCTGCAGGTATAAATCATAGCTACGAGTTGCATTACTGCCACCATGTGGTCTGGAGTTGCTACACTCATTATGGACTCTCTTATCAGTCTCACTCATGAGCAGCTAAGACACGCAGTGGTTAAATCCAGTTTGGCAGGATATCAAACCGGTTTGAAAATGTTTGCACCGGCCCAAGCCTCCTATATAGTTGTATGTTCAAGTTAGATTTACATCTTCAGTAGGAACCAATGGGCTGCAAGCTGAGAGCCACAGACTGTAAGTCAAAGTATTGAGAGACACACAGCATATTGTGTCTATCATTTTTTAGGTTATTGTCGGCCTTATCATTCAAAACTGCAAGTGATGCAATTCCTTTCTATCCTATCTACTTCTTATTTACTTTCTGTCAGTTAGATGTGTAGCGAGATTAATTTATCCTGTAGTTTGAGCACAAAATATTTTCTCAACAAAATGCAAACAAAGTGGAGAATGAAACCTGCATTAATGAAACAAACTATCTGACCTGAGGATGGAGAAATGTACATGTATTTATTCAGTAGGCTGTAGCTTCTGATCATCTTGTTCTAGTTTAATAAACTGACTCCAGCTTTCTCAACAAACAACTGAATCCACAGCTTTACAAAGTGCTGCTCTGTTTGGCTGACCTCCCCTTCAGGTGAAAAGCGATCAATAAAGAATCGCACACGGTGATTGTACGGAGGCATGCATCAGAGGCAATCTGAAGAGAACACAGCTTCTATCACAGATAGAGTTTAGCTTACTAGTTGTTTACATAGATATATATCTATAGAGAGAGAGATAGATATATATATATATATATATATATATATATATATATATATATGTAAACATGTAAATATGTACACAACTAATATTTACTTAAAAGCTAAACTAAAAAGCAGCAATTTAAACAAGAGGAACTAGAAATCTGCGTGGTTGTCATTAATTTCCAGTTTAAATGCTGTCACCATCATGACATTGTGACATTTTTCTCAGTGTGTGTTGAAGAAAAACCTCCCATTTCGTCGATTGTGATTGATAGAGACTATCTCTTCCTCCTCTGTGTATTTTGCACTGATCCGCTGAGAAGTAATGTGTCAACTGAACGTGGCTGAAGTGTTAATAACGCCGTCGTCTCCCAGTGATGCAAAAACCTGTGACATTAAGATGAATGATCACAAGTCGGACTCGATTTACAGTTTGCTAGACCAGATTAGATTCATCAGCCCGACTGCGTGCTCGGAGAGCAGCGAGGTTTGTAATCAAACTATATGACGGCAGTTTGTTAAGGATGTTGAACTAACAGAATAGCTAACTGGAAGATCACCAACAGTTCTGTAATGATTTGTTTTTAGGCCATCCTTGAAAAACATGACAACATGGCTACCATCATTATGAGAAGGCAAAAGAAATAGACTGGACATGTAATACGTAGAGAGCAAGAAAACATCACGCGAACGGCCCTTCACTGGACACCAGATGGCAAACGTAAAAGAGGCCGACGAAGAATACGTGGCGCAGGACGGTGGAGGGAGACCTGAAGACCCTAAATGGGTCAAATTTGACCCGAGGACAACAGGAAGGTTAAGAAACCTGGATCAAGACACAATGGCACACAAAAGTCATCAAACAACATCGATACAAGGATCACAAGGCTATTTTGCAGAGGCACAGTTGCTCTGTCCGTCTTAGCACCGCCCAAGACGATTGTGATTGGTTTAAAGAAATAAACCAGAGCACGTTTCTCTTTTCAAAGAATGCTGTGTGGACTGTGTGGCATCGCTGTGGAGGAAAGTCTGGCAATTAGAGAGCGGTTTGGACAGATCTCAGAAATGATGTTTGGGTTCAGTCACATCAGCGCAATAGTGTGTGTGTGTGTGTGTGTGTGTGTGTGTGTGTGTGTACTACACTATGAACCACCCAGGTCATCTGGGACAGGTCTACTTTCTGTCCCCAGAGTCAGAACTAAACAGGGGGAAGCAGCGTTCAGTTTCTATGCTCCTCATATCTGGAACAAACTCCCAGAAACCTGCAGATCCGCTGCTACTCTCAGTTCTTTTAAATCAAGGCTGAAGACCTTTCTTTTTGATGTTGCCTTTCTTTAAAAAATCATTTCTTTAATGTTTAATTTCTTATGCTGCACTGTAACTTTTCATTCTTGTGTTTTATGTGTCTTAAAGTTTTATTGATGTGTTTTATTGTTTTTTGTTTTTGTGTAAAGCACTTTGAATTGCCCTGTTGCTGAAATGTGCTATACAAATAAAGCTGCCTTGCCTTGTGTGTGGTACGTGGGCAGAAGAGAGATAGAGAAAAAGAGGAAGCAGATGTGTAGATGCGATCGGAGCAGAGTTGGTAGAATAAGTTATAAGGTTTAAGTAAATAGGTTTTGTACCCAGTGTGTGCGGTCTCTGAAATAATCCCCCAACTGAAAAACAAGTTCATTCATTTGCTCTGCAGAAACGGGATTTTAACCCCACCGTTACTCATTTTATAATGTCGGCCTGGGAGAAAGGTGAACAAATTCAACATTTTAAATTTAACAGATCATTAACGTGTGCTGGTTGCCAGTGTGCGCTGATGCACTCAGCTGTTGACATTTCCGAATGCCTTCCTACAGTTGCTTAACAAAAGCTTTCCACACAAAAACGTAGCCTTCATGTGTCATTAGTATGAGGAAAAAATGAGATTTTAACTGTGTCAGGCTAGGACATAAGTATCTTAATGGCTGTCGGGCTCGGGACGGGCTGGGACAGAAAGATGCAAACCGATTGGCACTCTACTGGTTTGTGAGACTAGACTTTTAGGGACAAGAGTAATATGTGAAGTGAATTCATGAAACTTGTTATTGAACCCCAGTTGTTTAACATCCATAATACATGACTGTCAGAGAGAAAACAACCCTTCTGTATATAATAATATATAATATATTATAATATCTGGCTTTTACTCCATCAGAGAGGCATTATTGAGGTTTGCCAATCCTCTCATTCCCAAATACATTTGCCAGACCAGTTATGAATATCTTTTTGGATGTTCTAATTTAGTGTGGTAATGACTATGCAACATTTAAATAATTAGCTGCCATTACAGATTTCTGAAACAGCTGTCAAATAAAGCGACTGGAAGAGCATCACATTTTAATTAATTCTCATATCAAAAAGCCTCCAAAAGTCATCTTTTTCAGTCCAAATGGCTTAAAAATCAGTGAGTACTTTAGGATGAAAAGGAAACTCTTTATATCCTCTTTTTCAACTTTCTTTAAACCTCCTCTGAAGTCAGACTACACAAACATGGAGGGGTGTAATCCTCTTCTCTTGCTCAAACAATTGTGGCAAATAGTTCTCTATGTTAATTACCCTAAAAGTTCAAGAGAACTTTTTTTCATCCCCAGTGAATATATCCCGTTAATGTCAATGCAGTCCACTTTGTTGTCTGGTCCCTATTTTAAGGATCTAAGCGCCTGGTGCAGGTGCGTTTAGGGCGTGTCCAAATCCACTTTTGCTAGTTTGACAGCCGAAAAAAGGGTCCTACCACCGGGCGCGTGGTCCTAAAGGGTTGTTCTTATTGTCTTCATTAATCAGAGGTGTGTTCTGGGCGTAACGTGCAATCAACCAATCAGAGGTCCTCTCCCATTCCCTTTAACAGCGAGGCGCGTTTGGACCTCGGAGCATTGTTATGATGGAGGATTTACACCGTCGTATTTTATATGTAATCTTCTGTGTGTGTGTGTGCTGCTGCTGCGCGTCCCTGTGTGTTTCACAAGCATGGTGTGTGCACGCTGTGCATAACCCGAGGCCTTTTTAAAAAGGAATCTGATCTACGTTTCACTATTTTCTGACATGTTTGGGACCAAACATCTCATCCACTCACATTCATCCATTCAGGAAATAATCCACAGTGAAAATAATCAAAGACTTTGAAAAGAAGTCTGACAGCAACTCACATCTAATGCTTAGCGCGGCGCCATAGCAACCATAAACCACATTGTCCTAGCCATTTGCCGCTTCCTGTTTGGTGCTAAAGGGAGAGCACCCATTGGTTGCTGACGATGTTCACATAATTTAACTCCCAAAAAAAACCTGTTAATGCCTCAAAACAATCAAAGTCCTCACTTTAAAACAGACGTTGACCTCAACAACACCGGGCTGCTTTCCGGACCAGCGATCAGAACTTCTTTTAACAGCAGCGATTGAACATATGGGAAATTAATTTTCATATCAATCAAGGGCATCCAGATTTCAAATCAGAGAGCTCATTAATCATCCGATCCTGACGGGAGGGATGTGGATATGCCTTAGTGAAGCATTATTTGCACATCTGTTCCCCATTTCTGCAGGATTTGCACACTAAAGCCACTTTACCCTCACTGATTTATGTTCTCCTACCTTTTTTTTTTTTTAAGCTTTTCAGCCTAGTAAGCAGCGTAATGTGGTGCTGGACACTCATTCCTTCTCTTCTAAAACACACTAACTGCAAAATAAAAGCACACAAAGTGAGTGGTTTTGCTTTCGATTGTTAAATACCAAATACCTTTAAAGGTCCCATGTTGTAAAATGTGAGATTTCCATGTCTTTTGTTGATTAGCAGGTGCTATATGAAAAATAGTATTTTTGGAAAAAAAAAAAGTATTGAAACGCTCAATCCACAGAGAAATGCACACAGCCTGTATCCAGAAACGGTTCCTCAAAACGAGCCGTCAGTATGTCCGTACAGTTGTAATGTCACCATATCAGGGTTCTAAGGTCTTTTCTAAGGTCAAATTCAAGCACTTTTCAAGCACTTTCAAAGTCCATTTTAAAGCTTTTAAAGCACCTTACATCAGTGTAAATTACATACCAATACATAGTGTTTTTATCACATTAAAAGAGATAATGCTATAAAAAGCCAATTGTGTTTCGTAATAGCAGAAGAATCTGATATTTAAGTATTTATTTTCAAAATGTATCACTGTCTAAGTAGATACTTGCCATCTAACCTGCCTGACTCAATGTAAAAACAATTACCCCACACAGCATTTTTCCCACTTTTTTACACATCTAGGGAATGCTGTACAGACTTGTAATGTCATATTGACATGGTTGTCTTCCACCCTACAAAGTTTGGGCTGCCTATGAATATGAATAATACTTTTCAATATATTAATGTCCAAATATTGCTTCCCAGGTAATGTGATTTTCAGGCTGTAAAGCTAAAGTAATTTCAAGGGCTGAAAATATGAAGTGAAATATTTGACAGGCCTTGGTTTTGGGACTCAATCTTGATATATACAAGGTTTGAACAAAATCTGAGACAGTAACAACAACATGTAATTCCATTGTAACCCAGAAGACACCTGCCTGAAAAATAGCCTTTTTGACAAAAAATGTATTTCATTCCCAAGACATACTTTTATCTACTGGAATAGAGCAGTGTAAGTATCACATAAGACAGTAGGCTACTTGTACTCCAGCTGACACGATTTCTGTTCAGCAATCAATGATTGCTGTTAGGCACTGGGCTAACGTTTGCAGGTTTTAATTTGCGGGTAGTTAACGTTACAGTTACTGTGATGTAACTTTGGCTACGTGCACTGCATATTCCACAAATGAACATGACATAACGGACATGCAATACTAACGTTATCACACCAAGTACTCGAAGTCACTTAGCCTGGGAATTCCTTGCTGGCAGTTACTAGCGTAAACAAATCACGTTGTCTTGTTTAGCTTATGAGGATCATAACAACACGCAGGCTGCTGTCCGAACCATAGACTACAGACGGCAAAATGTACTACTCATCTTTGTGTTTACAAGACACTCGTTCCGTTCTACCAGAGGAAATTAATTTCAGTGTTTTGCTAAAAGGAAACTACAATGCTGACCAATTAGAGCAGACTTGGCTTTCTTTGCTTAAAGAGACAAGCACTAAAACGGAGCATTTCAGACAGAGGGTGAACACAGGTATATTTAGACTGACAGGATGAAAAAAGAATGTGTTTATTAAACATTAAAGCTTGTAAACATGGTTTAGTAGAAACCCAAATGACCATGATAGGGGACCTTTAAAGTCTGCTTTTATTCTACATTATTCCCAGAAATCTATGCCAATGTCTCCACGTACCTACATACTGATTATGACTGATTAAGCCTTCAGCTTTAATGCACTGGATGGTCCTACGGATGTAAACAGGAATTGATGTCACATAAAAACAAGATTATAGAAAGGCATGAATCGAGATCATGATCTTAATACTACGGCACAGAAGGGAAAAGAATCATCAGGCTTTTAATACACAGGCCGCATGTGTCAGTAGATGCATGCATTGTAGGTTTTGGTCCACGGCCGTCGAACCCACTGAGGCACATTAACCGTCAGGGCACGTATGAGCAGTCCGTTTTTTAAAGGCAGCCTTTCCCCGCTGTGCTCTCAACAGGATATGAAAGATGAGGAGATCACAGACAGAGTCGGGCACAAACGCAAAGCAGACACAATAGTGCCGATGGCTATCGGCGCAGCCGGGGCACCAGAGCCTCTGGTAATTTGTGACGTAGCAGGAAACTTATTTAGCTGCACGCTCATGCCTGGGCCATTATTGCAAATACCAAAAAAGCAGCAGGGAAGAGAACATCACTGCAGATGGAGGCACTCTTGTTTCATGAGGAGGGTGAGAACCAGATGAGGGAGTGATGAATGAAAACTAAAAAAAAAAAAAAAAAAAAGCTTAGAGCATCGGGAAACAGATGCAGGCATGGAATCCATTAGTTGAGGGCTGCTGTACTTTCCATTTCAAGAACCAATACTTATACAACCAGGGACACATTTTCACTGGAGATGGGAGGAAATGTTCGCCTCACTTTCAAATCCTTCCACTTATTTCTCTAACCACCACCCCCCCCCCATCCAGGGTACTATGCATCCTGACAAAGCTCCCCACTTATGCAAGCCACTGTAGGTGGATGTACACAAAATGCATGGAGAATGGTTCGAGGTTCGATTAATTATACGAGAACTGAATGAAAAAAACTTAACATGGTTTATGAAACTAAACAATTATCAATGATTACCAGATGTAGCTCTCATATTGCGCCTCATAACCACTGAAAGATTCTAGTCAGAATATGAGTCTGATTCTGCTCCATTGGACTGTGATTAATGGGCGTGTTTCAACCCAACCAGGGAAGAAAATGCCTCTGCACCCAATCGGATAGACCTACAACCAATCAGAGCAATGGAGTATGTGAAGTATGTTGAGCAACACGTAGTTGTCAACAGAAGTCAACTGCTAGTTACCGCCGATGTTAGCTACTAGCCGGTAGCCCCGGCAGTTTGGAAAACGCTAATGACGTTACATTCATGTTACAGGTTTTACAGCATACATAGATCCCTCGGAGGTATCATAAGATAATACCATGCATGTGTTAAGAAACACATGGTGAATTACAAGCATTAGCTATATTAATTATTACAGCTACAGGACCTCGGGAGAACCGTCACATGAGCATGCACGGTGCAGGGCGACGTGGGCGGGCGCAATCCTGCGGGTCTGCTTGCGTTCATCATTACGTTACTGTTGATCATCTGTCCATCATCGTACAAAGCCCATCCTGACAATCTGATTGGTCCTAACAGCTCTGGTTCGAGCATAGTTGCTCGACAACAGATCAAGTCCAGGCCAAAGTTCCCAAACTCAAATGGTGTGGGCGGGGCTAAGTTCGGCTGGCATCCAGGCTAGTACTTACTAACATATCAAAAGAAATTTCGTAATGAAGGATACGCTTTACTGCATCACATAAAATAACACATGGCGTACAAATACTCTGTTCTAAATCTGAACTCTTTAATCACATCATTCTGTAAAGTTAGTTAATTCTGTAACACTGGGGCAGGAAATGATCCAGATTATTTCAGACACTTCTAGGGTATGTTAAAGAGCCGCACTGAACCCCTGCAGGTAATATAAAACATAGCGTTTACTCAACACTCGTGTTTCGAACATCAAAAGGTGGAATAATAATACAAAGAGAAACACAAGTCCTTTACATAAGGCCGTTGTAAGCACTGATCATTACAGAAAGCCATTTAAAGAGGATTAGTACTAGTATCACTTAACGAGAATTATGAGTCATCATGTGGCTTGCAGTGATTGTTTTTTGTTATTACTCAATTAAAAAACTTCACTTCAATGTCAGACAAATCCACGTTGAAGGGATACAACTTTGTTTAACCTTTTTGTTGGCAACTAAAAAAACATGTATTATTACTCAATTACAGATACATTAGAACACACAACCATTAGAAAATATAATGATTCCTACTCAGTTGTGCAGTTATGTATCGTACACCACTGAAGCAACTAAAAACGAAATTGGCCCCAAGTGCAAACAGTTCCCCACATTTGTTTGGAGAAACAAGTTTAAACCCTCATGAAGTATATATTATTCTGTTATGTTATTTAACTACCTCTCCGTTGACAATAATCCTTTGAAAGCACAGGTGGAAAAAACCTTGATATCCACCAAAGAGGTGTCAGTTTTTTTTCTTGGCTTCACATGAAATATAGCTGTATGATGTAATAATAGGTATAATAAGTATGATGTCCTCTCAGTTTCAGTGCTCAGTATCTGTTACAGAATAACATGCAGGTTTCTCTAGACGCAGGTCAGCGGCGTTAAGTCTGTTGTTTCAAACTGTTCAGTCATATAGAGGAAGGGGAAAGCAACCCTCTGAATGCAGCCCACCTGAGCCCTGCTCTCGGGGGATCTCATCTGTCTGAGGGGGTGAAGAGAGCTCCTAACCTCCACATACAGATGAAAAACAACGGGAACTCGTCCGACAACTGAAAGACGCGCTGTTCCAAGTGCTTCATGAAGCCCGTCTGATCCGACCCCACCTCCACCGTGCACGGTACCTTCAATTTCTGCAGCAGCTCCTCCAGGATCCAGAACAGGTAGCAGGAGTTATGATACTGGTCCACGGGAAACTGGCTCAGCTCCAGGCTCTCCTGGCCCTGAAAAACAAGTTAAAACAAACGCTCGGGCTGAATCATTAACAATGGCTATTGTTTGAATTTTGTTCAGATACCCGTGCTAAAATAAAAACATGCCGGTGCCTGAACGGATAAAAATTCAGATTTATATGTATATTTTTTTAAACCACTCATGGAAATGTACATAAAAAAATGGTTGTGTTGAGATGCATCAATAATCGGTTAAGAATCGAATCATTGGCCTCTGAATCGTGAGGTGCCCAGAGATTGCCAACCCTATTAATAACAGGGAAATACTGTTGCTATCAGCCCGTTTTGGACTGGATGTCACGTAAGTGATGACATCATCTCGGTACAACATTATGACGAAGAAAACAGAAGCCTTAGCTTCGGCTGCAGAAAGAATGATCTAGCTGTTTTTTTTATTTTTTGTTTTAGGTCGATTTAAACAGCATCATGGAAACAACAAACTCACGCATGCAGTTGGCGGGACGTTGTTGTTTCCATGATGACTGTGTATCTGTTTCTGATCGATGTAATCCAAGGGACACTGCTGAGAAACCTGCAGAAAAAGTGAATCCCTACAAAAGTAAACCAAGACTGGAGTAATCCTTGAAGGATGATGGACTGATAGATGATGTTGCAACATGCTGCAAACACTTAGATACTTAGACGCAACAAGTTCAAGGCGTACAACGCACAAAACACTCTAAACCAAATGTTCAAAAGAGAAGGTACTGCATTTCCTCCAGCTTTTATCTCACTGTGTCTTTGTAATTGTGCGTGCGGCAGATTTTTTTGCATGTGTCTGTGTTGGCACCTTTGTTTGTGCGTGTGTGTGTGTGTGTGTGTGAGAGATGCCACAGAGAAAAACAACCACCAGATGGCTGTCAGGTATTCCTCCGGGCTTAAGCTTTCAAAGAGCTGACAGCATGTGACAACAACACCTACTAAACCCTCAGAAACAAGCATGCACACACGCACGCACACACGCATGCACGCACGTGCTGGGTTTTCAAACATCACTGATAGAAAAACTAATGTTAAGTATGTGTAATAAGCTCACATTACTGTATGTGTTAAATCTGTGTTGTGAATTGTGAATACAGGGACTGTACTTTATGTATGTACAGTATTTACGTGGTGAAGCAGAGAAGCTACAGTGTTAAGAGATGGTGTCAGGCAGCTTGACACAGCGGCCGCAGATATTCACACCGCCTGCTGCAGCAACTGTCAACAAGATGGAAAGGACATATTTCATCTGACTGAGAGATGAGAAGACTGCAGCGTGACGTGGCTCTGCAAATCATCGCTTAAAAAGATGATTATCTGAGCTCGGTCCATGCACAGAGTTGCCGCACATTTAAATGATTTATTGTGCTCTACCGGTATCGCTGGGTGATCCATTTAATACGAACAAACTGACAAAAATATTAAATGAAATGAAGCTGCAAGTGTGGGAATTAAAGGATTTACTACATTGAGCATGCCATGATTTATTTAAAACATGGTTTTGGTTTAACCGGCTAAGCAGTGCATATCCTGTTTGCAGGCTTTAACGTTAATTAATATGCAGATTTTCATGTTTTAAACCAGACAAACAACTGAAGCTGAGCACCTACTGGAAGGCTTTTAGTTATCAGCAACAAGAGGAGAAAACATTTCTCCGGTTGCTGCCGTTACCTTCTCAACAGTGAGGATTTCATGCTTTCCTCCATTTTATTATATATATTATCTTTTGGTTTTTGGACTATTGGTCACAGACAAAAAAAGTCATTTGAAGATGTGACCCTTGGGGTTTGGGAACATTTCCGGTACATTTTTAACTAGTTTCTGACATTTTACGAAGATGACTTTTATGACGTTTTTTATAGAGATACCAGTATCCGAAAAGGTTCCAATACTGTCTAAAATGCTGGTATCGGAAAATGTTTAAAAGTTGTTTCGGGAAGGAAAAAAATGGTATTGAACCATCTTTAATTTTTGATACAGATTCCTCATATTTAATTTTCTGCCGCTAGTGCTCATTCAATCAAAACAAAAAACTAAAGACAGAGTTGGATCATAGGAGTCGCAGTTTTTATTGCAGTCAGCGTCCGAGGATTAGGATTTTTATCTGCAGAGGTCTTCTCCTCTCCAAAACAAACAGACCAGCTGACTCAAACCGGTAAAACCACCAAATAAAGCAGCTTCACATTAAAAATCTGTTTTCTGACGCTGTTTGGAGGAGGGGCTGCGAGCCGAGTGTCCGCTAACAATTGCTCAGCTCGTTTCTCTAAGAACTTAAGATCAAGACGAAAGAGTTTAGTCCTCTTTCCAAATCACACGAGGTACCTAGATGATACTAAGCCTGTGTGAATAGGGTTTTAGACTGATGGATAACCAGATAAAAACTATCAAAACAGCAGCAAGGTACCCCTGCCATTTTTAAATGGATGAGAAGTTTCTTTATTCAAGGACGAACATCATTTAAAAACCACTGAGCTGGACAAACACCGGCATTCACAGCAAAACATAAAGGGTATATTAAAAGAAATATGAGGGGGCACAGTGTACATAACTGCCAATAAACACTGTGCCCCTGACCCCAGGAAATATGCTGTCCTACAGGTTTTCAATACCTTTAACCGGTCTAAGAAATTGCCAAAAAATGTTTGCTTCTTGACATAAAACTGATTTGGTCCGACTCACTCTAATCCAAGGTTTTCCCTGCCTTTAGGTGCAGCACTTGAGCTGTTTGGAGCTGCACCTAGGCCAAATTAATGCTACTAAAACTTACTTCTTTTTTTTTAGATCTAAGGATTGTAGTTGGACCCAATTAACTTCTTCAGCAACTTTTGAGTGTTATTTATGATCTGCTCTAGCTTTTCCAACGTTTTAGACACAGATATGGAAATATATGATAATATGGTAAAACGATCCAGAATGATGTGAAATTACATTTTTATATTGAAAAAGTCATATTTTATTGAGGGAGGACCCCTAAATCCCTAGTCAAATACACACACCTAAGTCTTCCGCAAACCTCTGGACAACACTACAATCAGGCATTATATTTTTTATATGATACTTCTGATCTGGTGCAATGCTGCAGAAATCAGCACAAACGACCACCATTATTCAGTTTTATCCAAATCCATCAGGCAGCCAATCATGATCCCTCTAAATAATACTGTACCATCAGTGTCATTTGACCACAACATATATAACAGCACTCAGTAAATGGAGGGGCTTTACATCAGTTAGGTTGATCAGAGGGAGCCCGAGATATTCTTACTTTCATCTCAACCTGTCAAACGCCCACATGCCTATAAAATTTCTAAAGCCACGGAGTGGCACTCGATGGACTGCAAAAATCAATAACTGGAATGAAAATCTACAGGGAGCTGTGATTGAGCTTCGGTGAAGAATATACACAAACAGAACAACTGCTTGTTCCCTGTTGGGGGCTGGCAGAAAAGGTTGCTTCTTATAACCCAACACAGCGGACCTGCTGGCCTCCTCAAATGCAACCTGCTTTTAGAAGTCTGACTGCCTCACATTGAGCATTAAAGAAAGTCCAGACAGCAGCTGACTATTGATTCAATAACCCTTTGACACGGTATCAACAATACTAGTACCAAAACAACACCTGAGTGTCTTTCAATAGGTGCAGTAACTTTGGAGAATGTAAACAAGAGTTTCAACAAATCTCCTTTTAATTTCAAATACTATTTCAACAGACTAACTAAGTCTCAAACTTAAATTCAAACTCAAGAGGCTGCCCAAGAAAATGGCCTAAATGAAATTAGGTTTTTAACTTACTCTTAGAAACAGAGCATTATTTCCTTGCAAGACAGCTGGATTCTCGCGATATCACAAAAAAATGTATCTCAACAGGCTTCAATTGATTGCATTTGTGAACAGCAGCGGACTGAACCAATCAGCGGTCCTGTGGGGAGCTACTGGCAGATACAGGCGTGGTTTAGGTGTGCGTGATGGCCGCGACTGTTCAAAATGAAAATGGTGAACATAAAAGACAGATGGTTCAATGGCTTACAATGACGGCTTCTCAGATGGTTCTGGGCGACAGACCATCTGGCTTGTCAGGTTAGCAGTGGAGACTACAGTAACCTCGCATTGTCAGACTTTCCTCCACAGCACTACGGTGGAAGGTCTGGCTAGTCCACACAGCATTATGGGATGGGAGATAAACCTGCTCTGGTTTATTGGCATTTCTTTAAACCAAACACAATCGTCTTGGGTGGTGCTAAGAGCAAAGATGCCTCTGAAAACAACCTTAGGAAGGAACTTGTTTGGTGGAACATGTGTACGTTCAAAAGTAGTTTTAGTCGTGCAACAGAAAACTCAGATTGGACAGATTCTAACTAGCTGTCTGGATTTACCCTGCAGAGATCTGAGGAGCAGGTAACCATAGTCCTCAGAAATCCACCGGAGGTTAGAAAGGCAACACAAAGGAAGAGGAAGGTAAAAGACATGTGGCCCAAAAGAAGGACGTCCGGCAAAATTTCTGGCGGCACTGTAGCAAGTGGAACGTCATGGATATATACCAGGACTACAGTAATAGCCAGTTGAAGTGGAAGAATCTACAACCACGCTAATGTCTCTGTGAGGCAGTACTTGTTTAAATGCATCATAATAACAATGCTAACACGCTGATGTTTAGCCGGTATAATTTTTTCAATATCCACCATCTTTATTTACAACCAAGGCTGTCTTGTTTTGTGCAATTTCATTTAATATATGTTAAAATATTTAGTTAAACTTTTGACCTGCTGCTGGTGCCAGATACATTTTATGGCAATCCATCCAATAGTTTTGAGATATTTCAGCTTAAGACAAAGTGATAAAATTGTCCAAACTTGTCATCTATTATCCACTGACTTATTCTACAAGCACAAAGTACTGTAAATCTCCATATGTTTGAGTATTTTATATTTATTTAGTCCTTTTTATCAGATTAATTGAGATATGTGCTCTATTATGTATATTTTTGAACTGAGCCACAAAACAGTTGAATCAAATTGAAATAAAAGTGTAAAATAGGCAAGACTGCAGAATTTGACCAGGCAACAACACTATTATCTTTTGGAAACTTTGCAACAGACACATTTCTGTTAGTACTTAAAGTAAGTATTTAGTTTCAAATACTCTGCCATAAACTGTCTATCTATGTCTTACTAAGTGAGTCTTGAATTTCAATATGTACATTTAGTTGTAGTGTATAACTTACAATAATAACTTGCAGTGACAATGCTTTTCCAATGGCTTCCGATGTTTAAATTCCTATAGTGGCTGTAGCCAAAGAACAGAACAGAAGACAATTGGAATTCAATGAAAAAGGACAGAAACATTTGACGATAAGAACAATAGATGAAGTGACGCAGGGCCCATCAGCATATAACCAGAGTCACTTTCTAAGTGAGAGGGTGAAAACAGCCAGGCAAACTGATTGAGCTGTCGGTTGGCTCGTTAGCGCTCCTCTGGGATGCGCCGGCTGCAGGATGACACTGACAGGATTTGCTGCAGCCTTTTAATAATCCTGATAAACTACCATCGCTCTCAATGCCAGTTACAGGACAGCTTTTCACTTCCAGGCCAAACCGCAAAGTCAAAGTGAACTTCCTGATGAATGACTTTAGCCAAAGGTTGGATGCAAGGGTTCAGCTGAGGTCGAGGGAAGGGTTATCTTGTAATAGGCTTTCTAGGTGAGCATGAAGATGAGTTATGGCTTTGAAGCTTGTCAGTGAGATGTTGTAGAAAGTCTTTGAATATCTGCAGGGGGTTGCACCTCTAACACAGAGGGACGCACCATCAAAAAGTGTTAATTAGCTTCCCAGAGATAAAGTTCTGTGTTTGCATCATAGCTGTAGTTCTGAGGATTCAATTTGGATTTGGGTATCAGTTCCCAGAAGATGAATCATACTGATTCTAGTTATCCTCCGAGTTTTCCTTTGGCACCACCATGACGTTCACATTTTTGTTTTTTTAGTGTAACATCACAACAACACTGGACTGCCATGCAATTTGGTTCAGACATGTTCCCCTCAGAATAAACCTTAATCAGAGAACTTGTTGAATGTTGGATATGGGTAGGGGTACAGATTCAATTATTGGCAAATTATCAAAGTCAAATCAAATGTTTTATCAATATTAATAAAGTTATGAATATGGGTATTAATTACTTTACAAAATTGACAAACAGTCAAAACGGGGCACCACCGTGGAATCAGGGACCAATATTGAACTGTGAAACAGTCTCATTAGGTGGCGTTCCCTTTAAAATACAGACCTTAATTAATTTGATTAATTTATCTTGCATCTCTGAAAGGAACAGGCGAAGGGTGAATTTGAGCACTGACCATGTTCAACCAGCAATTATCACAACAAATGCACAAAATAATCACAACAACTGCTATTTAAAGTAAAGACCCAAGCTTTGAGGCTCTTTGCAGCCCAAAGACTACAAAAATGGTGGTCGGAGAATCGCGTGGCAATCCTAGTAGTAGCCGTGGCACTGTTCAAGCTAGGCTATGTGCTACAGACACAGATATACACAAATAGGTTTTAGTTATTCAAAGCACGTGTGTGCATGTGTATCTGTGACGGTCGTCGCTAACAGTGTTAGCTGTTCACAACACGTGTATGCGTGTCTGGGTGAATGTGTGTAAATGTGTGTGTATGTAAGGTTAGTGTCAAAGAGGAGAGGAGAGCATGTTTTAGAGAAAAAAGAAAAGAATCTTGATCTTCAAGGTTCTGACAGTGATCACCCTCTCATTCAGTACAGCAACTAAACTCGATGAACGGGGTTTAGCAGGGTAGCAATTACAGTTTTAACCAACCTACAGTTTCAAACACAACATATATCAACAGTATTGTGATCAAACGACACCTTCACAGCAAAACAGATTGGCCTCGGCGGTCCAATCAGATTAATAAATCATGCGTACAGCAATAGCACAAGTATCACTCAAAATCACATTAATGTCATAACCCTATTTGCGGCATTAGCGTTCATTAACATCAATAAACAACTATTTCTCTGTCCTGTTAAACCTCTAGCTTTACGTGTGTATCCAGTCTGTTCGTTTCTGTCCATAGATTGTCCAAAGTAACTAAACAGTTTCTCCAGTTCCTACTCGTCAGCGTAACCGGAGAAACTGCTGACGAGTAGGAACCAAAGAAACTGTCTCTCCCAGAAAGGCAGAAGGGAGCAATTTCAGTCCACTTTGAGAAGAAAAACTTTGTTTTCTTAGGATCCACAGTGCTTCCAACACCGAAATTAAATCCACTTTGTTTCAAAAATGGTTTTGTTTCGAGGTGGACAGCAGTGTTTTTCGTGTTTCAGGATGTTTTATAGGCCCCGACCCCATGCTGCTTTCAGGGTCTTGCTGAACCAATGGGAGATTAAGAACTGGGGAAGGTGCCAACACCTTCCTGCAGCCCCTTCCCCGGCCATTTTGTGATTGTTGTCCCTTGTGGTAGCCTGTAGGAGTTTGGTGAAAAAGCTCTAGAATTTACAAGTAGGCCCAGATCTCTTTCTCTGTGGCTCCCTCAGAGATCAGTTTAAACTTACTTAAACTTACTGCTGTGGTCTTTTTGGTTAAAATCAGGTTTACCCGTTTTGATGTGCCTAACAGAATTAATAAAGATAATATGTTAACATAAGTTGAAATTAGTTGAAGTTCACTGAAGTTCAATGAAAGTGTCAGGATGAATGGAATGAGGGAGAAATACCCTGACACATGACAGCATCTCGTATCAAACAATAGACAGGGTCAGATGGGCCGTTAGAGTCCACCATCTTCAAAGTCAAGACCCGCGGGCCAAATCTGGACCCTCAGAGACTAATTCATCCCGTATATCAACTTAGGTTCCCAATAAACGTTGGCTTACCTAGTTTTGGTTACTTCTTCAATGTTTTGTTGTTTTCCCCTAAGTCTTTGTCACTTATGCCGACGCTTTTTTGACATTTTTCCGACGTTTATTTCAAGATTTTTGTCGCTTCGTTTGACCTTTTTTGGTGCTTTTTTTCTATGATGTCTAAGGAACGTTTTTGCAGACTTTTTCAGGGATTTATGTTGACCAAACTCTAAGTAAGAAAACTTTATAAGACATGAAATAATACAGTCCTGGACAACTTTCTGAGGGACTGACAGTCCTGCAGTTTAGGAACAAATGATTTGATCTCTCACGCTCTAGGAGTAGCTTTGTGCCGCTTTGAAAAGTGACATACCAAAGGGCTAATTGCTAGAACTTTTTTAATTACCTTATATAATAAAAGCTGATAATTAGTGCTCAACCTCCTGCGACTGCTTATTTGATACTTTTACCTTGTACCCACACACGATGATCCAAAATATTTTTTTCCCTTCCCGATACTGATCAATCAATTTTAAAGTAGTTTTACACAGATAAAGTCGTTTGCTATTGCTAGGTCTCATCTAGCTCATTAGCAGACCAAACTGGAAACCAATTCTCACCCCCCAAAATAGAGAAGCTTTTTTTCGGGGCAAAATTACGTGGTTTAAGATAGGTGCACAGACTTCTGTACTCGCCGACACCAACAGCAGCATTTTAGGCAATATCGGAGGCTCAGAACATCTCTAGTACCTACATAGCTGTATAAAGAGGAAAAGACAGTGACAAGAGAATAATACATGGACAAAAAAATATAGAGAAAAGAAGATGCATCTAGGTACATTGAAGAAAAAAGATGATGAAAGAACAGAGCTCAATAGAAAACGCAAAAGGCAGAGGAATAAATACGTTGACAGGTAAAAGATGGAATTAAAAAAAGGGAGAGTGCAACAGAGAAACAGAGTGAGGCAGTGCAAGTGGAGAGAGTGAGGGGGAAGCTGACAAAGAGTTCATAATGAAGCTGTGCTCAAGCTGGGAGTGTGTAGGGCAGTAATTTACTGATCAAGGACAAAGATTGATTTGTCAGGAGAGTGGAAAAGAAAGCCACAACAATACTCAGACAGAGGCACAGTGTTGCCATCTGAATGCATTCAGCTTTAGTGCAACTTCACTCTTCAGTCTGTCCAACAGAACTGCAAAGTAAAAGCTATAGTTAAAACATTAGTGCGTAACTTTATGATATTAATGAACCTTTGTGACATTCAAGCCATTGCCAAATGAGTTGCTACAAAGCTAATTAAAAGGTTTCATGGCATGAAAATTTCCCTTTATGAGGGTTTTTTTTCCCCCCCAGCCTGCCTATGGTCCCCCAGTGGCTAGAAATGGTGATAGGTGTAAACCGAGACCTGGGTATCCTGCTCCGCCTTTGAGAAAATGAAAGCTCAGATGGGCTGAACTAAATCTTGGCCCTTATAACTTCATTAAGGGTTACCTCTCATTTCTCTGCTTTGCCCGCCCATGAGAAAGAAACATCATGGCTTTCAAACGAGCAAAGAGACTTTAGATACAGTATTAGGGGACCACTAAGGCCTATATAAAAGAGACTTCAGATACAGTATTAGGGGACCACTAAGGTCTATATAAAAGAGACTTTAGATACAGTATTAGGGGACCACTAAGGTCTATATAAAAGAGACTTCAGATACAGTATTAGGGGACCACTAAGGTCTATATAAAAGAGACTTCAGATACAGTATTAGGGGACCACTAAGGTCTATATAAAAGCATTTCTCAGTATGTTAAGAAGACTGTGTTGTCCGTCGACTTTTGCGTGCAGAAACACGAGTGTAGACGATTACCTCTTCTGAAGAGACCTTTTGAAGAACATTTGGATGGTGCAACAAGACATGTCTACTTGGTTCTTTCATGGAATTAATATAAAGATTGACAAATAATATTTTTAGGGTATTTCCTCTCTAACTGGGATGTTTTGGGATTGATTGGTGGGATTGCTATAGATGAAGTACACACGGAGATACACTGGTAAGAACCAATGAGGTCTAACCATGTAGAGTATCCAGCTGTCCAGTATCCAGTCATGGGGCATTCCATACATTCATGTTTAACACGTTTTTAAGACTTTGGATACCTGCTGGTTACTGTAAAGTGCTATATAAAGAAATGTTGATTGATTGATGGATTGAGGTACATTGACATGCTATTGTCACATCACATCTGTTTCACCTTCTCAGGACACGTTTCACAATTGAACACACATTCATATGTTGTTAAACATCAACTAATATAGTTTATGTGTCTACTCAACATCTCTAATTAAAAGATATTTATTAAGATCTCTGCAGGGTAAATCCAGAAAGCTAGCTAGACTATCTGTCCAATCGGAGTTTTCTGTTGCACAACTAAAACTACTTTTGAACGTACACCACCACAGTGCAGTGGAGTAAGGTCTGGCAAAGCGAGCCTACTCTATACATAGCCATTTGTCTAATAGTATTTGTCCTTGGTAAAGTTCGCCTACCTCTTGTGATGCGACTCTCCTTTTAGGTTCAATGTACAAAATGATAGCTGGCGGTCCTCCACTGAAGTGAATTCGAGCACAGTGTACTTTGGGCTCACTTACAAAACGACCACACACCCCGTCCTGTTAGCCCACAGCAGACAACAACTCCCAGGAATTGATTTTTCTTCTCTTTTTTTCTATCCTCTGTCTTGTACAAGTGTCCTCTTGCTGTATTATTTTTTCCCTTGACCGTCTCTTTCAAGACGCTTTGCTGGCAATCCACTGATTAAACCGACAGAAAATCGATCCAGTCTCATCCAAGTCGGCGTTCTCTGCACTCATATCTTGACATCTGGACTGCCCGAAGACGAGGAAGAACACAGGTTTGTCTGGTTCACACACAAACATACGAGGGGAAAAATTGATGCTTGTTTTTCTTTTCTGGAAGTTTATCTCAGCATCAGCAACCCAAGAGGTCCACTGGGTTGGATGATTATTTTCCTTTTTGTTAAATGGTCTCACAAAGCAGCGACAGTCACAGAGAGGAGGTCACTTCTGTCACATCTGGAGACGACTGATATGACAGCAAAGCTCCCCCAGAGACCAAACCACAATATTTATTTACAGTGTTTTACCACTTAGAGAGACGGCATGGAGCAGAAATGCCAAAAGCTGACAAAAAACCTATACCTTTGACCGACAACTCGTTGATATTATCCTCTTTTCTCTTACCAAGTTACCCTTGGGTGTCCTCTGCCCATATAAACTGAGGGCGGGGTTCATAAAGAGCATGAGTCAAACTCAAGGCCCGTGGGCCGAACCTGGCCCCTTGCAGATTTTGACCTGGCGCTCTAATAATTTAGGTTTACAATGAAGTTTGGCCCTGTCTAGGTGTGCGCCAAACCAAAAAGACGGAAAACTGTTTTCAAACTCCAATTACACTCAAAAACTGAATTTGGCAGATATAGCAACATTGAGACTCAGAAATTCCCACAGAAGCTGAGTTTTCATATTTAGGCAGGTTGTTGTAAAAAATGTAGTCATTGTCATAAATTTTCTAAACTCTTAAGATGGCTAGGGAATTTTTTTATGTTGAATGTCTTCTGTGTGTGCATTTCTGCAGGACTATAAGCATGTGATTCTGACGTTTCGAAAAGCGACTTTGATCCACCAATCTCATTTACCTTCCTGGTTAGACGGCTAATGAGAGTGGTGCAATCGGAGGATAGAGGACGGCTTTGATCCTCTAATTGTCCATCAATTCATCAGCCTTTTCCCTAAATCTGATCGAGCAGTGCTCACCTCACCGACAGCAGGTCACCCCACCATGCCTATTTACGCTAACAAGCTCTTTGATCAGGGAGCAAAGTGTCTGGGACTCCACAAACATCAAAACTGGGAGGTTTCAAAGCCGCTCATTTCTAACGTTGACAGGTTTTTGCAAAGTCGAGTGTAACATTTTTAAAACATTTTTTAAAACCTGAAGTTATGGGGGAAAAAAGCCTCATTATTCCAAACAAGACTTCATACTTTACTGTGACGGTACAGCAAGTGTGTTTTAGGCGATTAAATGGAAAGAACATTCCCATGCTGTAGAATTAATAGAATAACATGCAACAGCCAATGTTTAGGACCCTAGGTTGCTGTCACATTTCTTTCAGTCTCACAGACAAAAACACAGCAGGATACATGCGGGTCAGAAGAGTCTAATTCATTCATTAAAATAACAAATGCCATCTTATGTGGGAGGCAGCGATAAAATGTCACGATAGACCAGAGATGGTGCTCCATTTATTGTGTTATCTTGTCACATATGTCGAGTACATTAGCATAAGAGAAGTGAATAACACTTGCTGACTCACATTTAATATGGCCTACATTTATTTTTTAGAAATCTACTTAAAACTTACTCAATGTTTTAATGGGAGCAGAACTGAGATAACACAGAAAAAACATGATAAAAGGATCAAAATGGCATATTTCTGTAAAATTGTAATACCTCTTAGGGCTGTCAAACAAAGTTGACATGATTTATTGAGTGATGTTGTTTTTGAGAAACAGGCAAGCAGAACCGCCGGGTCTGACAAGCAAAGCCAATGCTGAAGCTCCTTAAAGCTGCATCCTATCCAATTTCCAGCAGGGGACGACTCCACTGGCTCCAAAAAAGAAGTCCATAAGGAATTCTAATGACAACAACACTGTCGGCACGTCCAAATGTTACAAGCCTTTCATGAACCCCCCCCAGAGGAACATCCAAATATATTAAAGTTCTGATAAACAAAATACAAACTTAAGATATGAAACCTAAAGTCCTCTGAACAAAAACAAAATAACGAAAAAATAAATCAGTGTTGCCAACAGGGACGCTGTAAAGCGCCATCTGGTGGACACACTTTGAAACGCTCATTACATGTGATACACATGTAATGTGATAAAGCAGATCAAGAGCCTTTATATGTTTTGCCTAATTATTGTATGTATGTCTTATTAGATCATGTGTGTAGACAGTACCAAAAGTTTGGAACCACCTTCTCATTCAATGTGTTTTCTTTATTTTCATGACTATTTACATTGTAGATTATCACTGAAGGCATCAAAACTATGAATGAACACATATGGAATTATGTACAGTATATATAAAATATAGTTATATAAATTATTTTAATAATTGATTATTATCAGAATCGAGCATCGAATTGTTCTAGAGAAAATCGCGATGCATCTAAGAATCAATTTTTTTCCCACCCCTACTACATAGCCTAAGGAACTTTGAAAAAGTATATGATAATACATATATGTACACACTGATTTTGGTTTTACACAGTACACAAACACAGGTCTTCTCCAGATGAAAGTCCTGTGTTTGTTTGACCTAACCACCATCACAAACTTCCTCGTTACACACTCTGCAGCTTTATCAGCACTAACTGTTACAACACAATGGTTAACTGCATCAGGACGTAGTATCTCTACTTCTCAACTTAGGGCTGACTCAACACTCAACACGCCAAGCACCCTCTCTCCATCTGCCTGCTGTGTGAGAAAACTCGAGCAATGGCGTCATCACTCGTTATTGGTTTTCTTTCTCCCTGAGGAACAGAGCGGAGTTGGTGAGTAAGGAGAAAGAGAAGCAGAGATGTACTGACAAAGCTCTTTTTGGCCACTCCAGCATTGTGTGAACATTATACCTCATCATATAAAGATAAGGTTTTTTACAGGTAACACTGGATTTCTTCTGTTTCCATTTATTTATCTTGAATTGAACTACAGAATTGACTTCTTTGTGTACAATCGCCATGCCTGCTCTGCACCACAAACTGCAAGAACTGACAATGTCGATGGTTACAGATACTCCATAGTGCAATCCAGCACACCATATTCCCCATTGCTGTTTGAAATAATGTTCTGTAAAATAAAGCTGGGTTTAAAAAAAAAACATTTCTGATTGAAATGGATCTTCATTTGAATGATCCGATATTGATTGATAAAATCCTGGGATCAATCTTTTATGAGGCTCACATCTAACGTTAAAGACTGACATAAAATGTAAAGTCTGAGGATATTGCAAGGTCACACATTGCAGGACTACGACTAGATTTGTTTAGAACAATTTATCCCAAGCTAGCTAGCTACCGCTAGCATTAACTGGTGACTTTAAGGGAAAGTCTGCAGATTTTCTGTTCTGCCGTACATGCAGACACAGAGCGAGAAAATGGCTCCGACAGAGGAGGATTTTGACAGCAAGGGCAGTGACAAACGGGACCCGTTTGTGCCGGATGCTTCGCGCCGACACGTCTACCGCCGGTCAAAATGCTCCTCTGTCGGAGCCATTTTCTCGCTCGTCACTCAAAAAATCATAAACAAACGCACGTGTATGTCTGGTTGATTGACATGATTTTCAGCAAACTACAGTACATTTTAGTGGTCACATGGCTTTAAATGGCCAACAAGACCCGCCTCATGTGTATTTGAACCAATGACAGTGCGTTCACTGCTGCACGCGTCATGAAAAGACTGACGAATACAAAATGCTGTGCTGCGCCACGCAGCAGCCGCGGCGGGAGGTTCAAAGTTGCGCAACGCAGTAACCGGCGGTAGATGTGTCGTCGCGAAGCATCCGGCACCAAAGAGTTAAAAGCGTGAAGGCTACCATAGCTGTAATACGTACTTTGAACTTCATGGCGTGAGAGAGCTGATTGCGATATATGATCTGAACGCTAGATGGGAGAAATTCCTGCACACTGGACCTTTAAAGCATTAGTTCTGAGAATCTTGTTCATATCCAAGCACAATTGGTATTGTAACTGAAATATTTCTAATTCAATTGGGAATCAAATCAACCCTTGTGAATTAGAGTCTAACCGATACTGGCGATACCCAGTCCTACTGTAAAAGCAGATGTACAAAAGGGTAAAATTACCAGGACTGAACGTTTTCTATCCCTCAGTTTCACAGTCCCTGAGTGCATTGAAAACAGTGAGCTCATCTCACCTTTCTGCTGTCATGGTGACACACATGAGAACAAATAAGCTTTAAGGCACCCGAAACCGCTTTCTTTGAAATGTCGTCAATGTGCACTGCAGCTCATCTCACTCACTCTCATTTCCTGAAGAAATCTTCCTCCAAATACCACTGCCGCTCACGCAGACAAAGCACTTCCATTAAACTCACAATTTTATGAGAGTCAAAGATTGCAATCAAGCATCAGACGACTCGCCTCTCAATACGAAATGTAGGACTGCGAGTATTTGAAACTCTGGAATGAGCCACCTCCTGATATTTAAAGATGTGATATATGGTATTCTTGGGCTGTGAAGCCAGAGAGGGTAAATTAAACTGGCACTGGCCTTTAGAGGCATCCGTTGTGATGCTCATTTCCTTTGGCTCTGCCACCACCGCCGATTCCTGCATTTCTCAAAAACTCACCCCCCAAAGCCAGATTTAATATCCCCAAGCCAAACTTAATATCATTACAGGCAATCAGCCCAGACACTGGCTGGTTATAAAACTCATCACAACACTCTAATGAGACATTAACACAGAAGTTTCAAGGGATCTAAGTGCCAAGTGAAGCTACAAAGAAAGGTTAACTAGGAAGACCACCTCAACCCGCTACACACATATACTTTGTAATGTATAGGTCTACGCTCTCTGAGTGCCCTGCGTTTCATATATTAAATGTTAGTAAATAAGGACGAATGCCAGTTATGCTCATCTCAACAGTTGAGAGGCTGGAGCCTAGAAATGTATTTGATAATACTTAAAGCTCCACTACTAGAGGTGTTAGAGTTTTGATTTTAAAATCCAAAATCAATTGAAATGAACTTTTGATTTTGATTATTAAAATCAAAAGCAGGATCTGCATACTTCTTTTTTCTCTCCACCCCTGCCTACTTGCACACATCTGATAAAACCAACAACATACACAATAAAGCTTTTTGGTACCAGTAGCCTGCAGCTAAAGACACAGGGTAACATTAGCTTACCAGTAGCCTGCAGCTAAAGACACAGGGTAACATTAGCTTACCAGTAGCCTGCAGCTAAAGACACAGGGTAACATTAGCTTACCAGCAGCCTGCAGCTAAAGACACAGGGTAACATTAGCTTACCAGCAGCCTGCAGCTAAAGACACAGGGTAACATTAGCTTACCAGCAGCCTGCAGCTAAAGACAGAGTATTGTTAGCTCATCAATCAGAGCAGCAGTCACAGCGGCTCCAAGAACTGAATTTTTCTATTCTGTAGCCAATCATTGTAAAGCTGTGACATTGTGTCACAAAATCTTGGAGGTGCATGGCTCGGCGATCAGACCCTCCGAAAGGGCTGCACAGTATATTGTTTTTATCGTCATCGCAATATCAACTGTCACAGTACACACATTGCGAAAGGCTGCAACATATTGCAATAGATACAAAACAGATTTCTTTGGGTGTTATCTGAAAGAAAATATCAGTAGACAACTGCACTGTAAAAAGTAACTTGCTTTTTATGTTTAATTCGATGTTCAATATGTTAAAAAAATGTTGGAAACCATTTCCTTTTTTTTGTTTTAAATTCAACAAGCAATTTGTTGTATTCGGGAAGACTACTGAAAGCAGCAGAAAAGCAGAACTGAGCACACTTTAATATCTGTTTGTGTATTACGAGTAATATTGTTACAACATTATCCCATATTGTATATGTTCCTCATATTGTGTAGCCCTACTCTCCGTACACGGTCGCCTAGTCCACGTTTGTGTCATATCGCCGTCCAGACCGCGCTGAACGCAAGAAACATAAAACACGTTTTAGTGTGCGGATATCTCTTTTACCACTATTTTTTTTTACTAAATAATGAAAATAATCATACGTTTCAGCCCTACACATTTTATTTTATTGTTCAAAGCCATTGCAGTTGTTGTTGAAAACAGGTAAATAACTGAAGAGATGTTTACTCATGTATTTTTCTCCTTGTTGAACAGGATCCAACTGAGATTCTGTGGCTTTATCTGCTCTCCACGCACCTACACACTTCTAGACCGCCCACAGTTTGTATAAAAAGCAGACACAGTGACAACCGATGGTGCATAGTAATACGGTCAGAGTGGCATTTACACCGCCCAGTGGTTTTGTGTTATTGCTGGGTTTCATGGTGGTTTTGTCCTGAGGGGCTGTGGCTGTTTGGTGTATGCCACTGACTGTCACGCCCTCTGACAGAACAACGCAGCGCCCAGATGGCACAGCTTATCTGTATGCTGCGCTGCTCCAAGGACAGCGGCACCAGGCTACAGCGTCTCTGAGGCTGGATGTCAGACAGGAAACTCTGTCCTCAGCAGCCGGCTCCTGATAGGATGGATACTCATGACTTTATAATCACCTCCACTCACAACTTTATGTCTTTGAAATGGTGTCTCCAGAACACCCTTTCTTTAGATGATCCCTATGACAGCTTTGAAACTCAAAATGTTCACAGTGAGCTATTATTTAGCAGTGCTAAATTATTTAACAAATGAATACTTTATACATTCACTTCGCTTTTCTAACGAGAGCTTTAATTTGAATATTTGCCGCCTTTCTTTGTATTTTTTTTTAAATAAAACATATCTTTGAGTTGAGCAAAACAAGACATTAAAAAAAGTATTTTAGTTTTATTTCTACCTAGACCCTATTTTCCTATGTTTTTGTGTCTAAGTGACTGCCGGGAACAACAATCACGGTGACTCAATGGTTAGCACTTCTGCCTCACAGCAAGTTGGCACTGAGTTTGATCCTTGACCAACTGCCACTTTGCTTGTTTGAAATCCATGATGTCTCTCTATCATGGGTGGGCCAAATTCTCTTGGCGGGCAAAGCAGAGAAAGGGGAGGTAAAGGGGCAAGATTCCAGATCGACCCATCTAAGCTTTCATTTTCTCAAAGGCAGGATACCCAGAACTAGGTTTACACCTATCTCCATGTCTAGCCACTGTGGGACCATAGGCAGGGGGAACGCATATTAATATTAAAAAAACATCAAAGTGAAATTTTCATGCCATGGGACCTTTGAAGTCCACTAAAAGTTCAGATTTTCCTGCTGACAGACTCAGATTCTTATGGAAAGGATCCCTACAGAGATAGACCTTTTTGTTTAAGAGTAAGATCCTTTTAGTTTAACATGAAACAGCCTCAAAATCACCATCACCAAACCCACCAGACTCCATGTAAATAAACAGTAATTTATCCATTTAAAGTTGACAGAAACTAAATAAAACTACCAGAAGCCGTCTTGGTTTGTCTTTCCACTGTTGCAACAATCTCCACTGTGGTTTGGTTTAATAAAGCCTTAATTCACCCATTTACATGTGGAAATATGCTGGCTCTATTCACGCTAAAAGTACTGCCTATTTACATGGAGTCTGGTGGGTTTGGTGATGGAGATTTCAGCGGTGCTTTATTTCACGCTTATTTGTACACAAAAAAACAGCGTGCAGCTCTATTATCTGAGCAACTACAAGTATTGGATCGTGACTCAGTATAGATAGATATTCAATATTTTAAAAATCGGAGGTCAAAAAAGCTGATCGGGACATCCCTACTGATGATATGAAAACCACCATCGCCGGTCCTCTCAACCTCTGGAACATACTGTAAAGTGTGAGTCCCTGGACAGATGGCAACGATCTGCTCTCTTAACCACCAGCTGGAGAAGGGTGGAGGCAGGTCTGGCATCTGGTACACTGATGATTGGATAATATCTTCATAATAATACAACTAATAATACAACTACTGCTTGGGAATTTAACTGTGATGATTCAGACTGTTTATGGCTTGGTACAACTACTTTAACTGTAAAAAAAATATGTATTCTCCCTAAGATATAAACTGCCTCTTTAGCAATTGGTTTTGCAAGTTATGGAACAAAATGGTTTCAGGTAATTGAACATAACAGCAGTTTGTGGCCGTATTGCACTGTAAAAAGTAACAAAAAAACTATCATATGGGAAATGTTTTAAAGTAGTATGAGTATTTAACATGTTTTAAAAGAATTTCAAGAGTTAGTACATTACATGTAGTCATTTTATTACACTATTGATCTTGATCTTATTTTCAAGGTGTTTATTACAACCCAGGGTTTTAGCACTTTACAGTTAAGGCAGTCGCCTTGACTACATCGTCGTCAACAAAAGAAATGTTTATTGCCCAAAAAGTGATGCCGACAGAGTTGCCATTTGAAAATGAATGACTTCCGGTAACTTTAGAAGCTCAAGTCAGCGGCGGTGCTTACGTATAGTTACACTTCCTCTGAGACAAGCAGGCACAAGGGTGGTTTCTATGCCCTGATGACTGACTGACAGGCTGAGGTTGCAAAGCAAGGCAACTTAATAATTCTTATTATAAAAAGGCAATTCAATACATTCCTTTACACTTAAGTTAGTTCTCCATTAGGTCAGACAGCAAACCCCACCCGACCACCTTAACCACCTAATTTTCTGTGGGAATCCCTGCAACTCCGAGAAAATCTTCCAGTAAAACCCAGTAAATTTGGAAAAACATCCATGATGTTCCCTGGGACACCATGCCCTCAAAATTAGAAAGCAACATTGTGTTCATCACCCATTTTGGTGAGACTCTTGTCTTTGAAATGCATTTAAAAAGGGTTGTGGTTGTTAGTTTTTTCAAGAAAAATGCAGTGCGAAGCATTTTAAGGAAACTCCAATGTTTAAATATGATGTGAAAGGTAAATGTGAAACAAAATCCAACAACTATCAAAACTATCTTTGGTAATCAAAGATTTGCAGTTTGCACATGAACAGCACCCCCATGGGTGCAAAGATGGGCGCAGATGCATTTCTTAATTAAACATGATGGTCGCTGGACAGGAAATTGACAACTCCGTCGTTCTTAAACTAGCAAAGACACTTGCGTCGGGCCTGGCACTGCGCCAGATGCGAGATAGAGTCTTATAAACTAAACTGATAAGAGGAATTAAACTAGGTTAAAATCTCACTATCTTTACATTAAAGATGGTCTTGTGTCTGCAGCCACAGCTGCGAAGCACACATGGCTAGCTACAAGGAGGTTAAAAATCCTTTGATAGGTCAGACACTTGTTACCTGCAGACTTTTGTTGGTTGTTGGGTTTAAATTACCCATATTGCTAACAATTTCTATTTATTGTCTTATCCCTGCATAAGAACATAGAGCAGTGTTGCTGTTGTCTCATGTTATAATGCTCCATGTTCTGTTTTATCTGTAACACAGTGGATATTGAACTTTAGCTAAACTCAAGTACATAAATCCCAAATTGAATTGTATTCGCAATATCTGGCAGAAAAATCTTAATTACATTTCCCTCCCAATGATTTCAGCCCTATGTTACTTTTCTTTACGTAAAAGTGATGGCCTTGTGCCTGCAGCCACAGCCTTGTTTGTGAAGGACACATGGTTAAAAATCCTTTCTCTTACGTCTTGTTACCTACAGACTTTTGTTCACTTTCTGTGGGTATTTCTGTGTCTACGCTAAAGGCAGGCACTTTGTGATACAGAAAAAAAAAAAAAGCCTGCATTATTTTATAGAAATATGTTGAATCTGCAGCCAGAAAAATCTGCCATGTTTTACCCTAAAGAGGGGAGTCAACTCTCTGCAGCGATGGCTGACCAGAGGTTCCAACCTGCGAAACATGGTTCTGTTATCAGCAGGACAGAAGTGTTAACTGGCTCTAAACACCCACATAAATCACTGACAAAGACACTAAACGTGATACAGAGCAGCTGGCAGCTAGATGGAACGATTGGCCGACTGACACAGCATGGAAGTTCAAACTCATACACAGGTCTGAATTGTTTATTTTGGATGAAACTGTAGTTGCAGTAAGTCTATAGATGCTAGTGGTGGGGAAAAAATAAATCAATACAGCATAGTATCGCAATATTTTTCAGTGGCAATACTCGATACACAGGCGCCAAGTATGGATCTTTTATAATATGTGCTGGTCAGTTTGTCTGCTTGACAATCCCATTTTGCAGCAATAAATTGAAGTGAGATGAAAAACAGAGAAATGTATGTTTGTAGATAAAACTGATGTTGACCAAGTTTCCTTTTGGAGACTTCATTTGAAACTGGGAAAAATTAGAAGTAAAAAGGTTTTAAATTGCAAAATATCGCAGAATACTGCAATATGTTTAAAATTGCAATAATAGCATATCGTGGGATGAGTATCGTGATGATAACGTATCAGGAGGCGTCTCCCATCCCTAATAGCTGCGTTGGAAACCGCTCCCTCATTCCCTACCTCACTATTCCCTATATAGTGTTTATTAAATAGTGAACTATAGAAGGAACTACCAAACCAGATCTAGACACTACACTGAAAACATCGCTGCGTCAGGAGATTGTGTGACGGAGGTGGGCGCAAAGAGTGCAACCCTCCTCCTCCACTGTCAGAGATACGAAGAAGAGACGGATCCTGACTAAATACAGGCTCAGTGACCACCAAGTGGGTGAGACAGAGCTGCACTTCCTCCTCCACTGTGAATAATAAACTTCACTAAGAGATTTACACCTTAGAAAAATAGCGACACAAAAAAAAATTCCCAAAGTAAACACCAGAAACCAAGATGGAAGTTCTAGTACTCTCTAATAGTAACTGCTACGGAAGCCATGATTCTGCGGATCAATACTAACTTTAAGCCCTGTCCCTGCTCAATTACGAAATTAAAGTGCCCATATTATGAAACAATTACTTTTTCTGGGATTTGGGGTGTTATATGTGTCTCTGGTGCTTCCACACACATACAAACTTGAAAAACAAACATCCATACTGTTTTGAGTGAGATACGGTTTCTGAATGTTCTCTGCCTTCAGTCTCCGGGTGAGCTGTTCAAAAATCTGCACGGCTCTCTACGTCACTAGCCGAGACAAGGTGGCTAACCATAGCACATGCTAGCGCTAGCATGCTAGCTCGTTCTCAATGGCAAAACACTGCTACAACACACACTAGTTCAGCATAATCTCCAAAAGAACTACTTCCTGTCCCTGTTCTGCAGGTATTCCCCAAGTGTCCCTGGTCTAGAAGAAGTCTCCCAGCTAATCCTGTCTTGGACTGACCAAAGCTGGAGAAAGAGTTATCTAGCTGATGGGATCTTACGTCGCAACTGTGCATGTGCGACTCCCTACAAAGATAATATAGAAGTGAGATGTCTCACTCTGTAGCTAAAACAGACCTAAACACACAGGATGAAAACAGGATCTGCAGCAATGTGCAGTTTGTAATCAATGCTTACAAACAGAAATAGATGGGAATGCATAGCAACGCAGCCTTTGATGGATACCTGATGACGCACGCTGCTCACTTTACTTATGTCACAAAAGTATCGAGATGAGTTGGAGTGCCTCAATGAAAAAAGCAGCTCAGGCTTTTTATCTTGCACTCTCAGATGTTGTGCTGCAGGGCAGCTGCAGGGCATGTTTGCCCATGCTGATAACTAAATTAATAAAAGGCTGCACATGCCTTTGTTAATTTTTAGGGCTGTACGGAATACTATTTTTTGAGCTTTGAGGCTTTGGTGCTTTTCAACAGTGAATATTTAACCCTCCTGTTGTCCTTCGGTCAAATTTGACCCATTTTCAGGTCAAAAATAATTACATGGATGGTTGCCTTTTTACATGTAAAATAAAGGATCAGTTCACTTCTTTCATTGAATTTGGGGGATTTATTCAATTGTATTAGCCTGACAAGCCAGACCCACATCCAGATGTTGGGTCTGGGAACTCCCCATTGACAGGGCTCAATCCGAGGGGCGGGATAAACGGTTGCCTTTCAAATTCCCTCTGCATGCAGTAGGACAGCGCTACAGCCAGCCAGAATGACTTCAGAGCTCAACTCCAAGTCTTCCAGAGTCGCGACCAAAGCCGATTCCAAAGACAGCAGCAGCAGCCATCTTCTTTGTTTTCATGTAGCAGGGAATTTACGCAGAACCGTCGCAACTCTGCCGTCATTACATTAAGCCCGCCCACTGACTCTATACACGATGTAATTGGCCTGACCAGAATTTGGTTTTTCCAGCTTGCAAGCCAACGGAGAGTTGCTAGACTAGAGCATCTAGATTTCTAGGCTACAATTTTTATAACATTTGACAGAAAAAAAAAATGTCAAAGAACAAAAACTTAAATCGTCAAAAGGCACAGAAAATAAACAAAAACGTCAGTAAAAGTGACAAAAACATCAAAATTTTGACACAGAAAAACAAAACGTTGCATGATCAACAAGAAGGGCAGGGGCGGGTCTAGAGGCGGGGCCTGCGGTGGCAAACCTGCTTTGTTATTGCAGAACACAGTCACCTGTTGTTACACAAAATCCTGGGCAGTTTAGTGCTTGTGTTTCGTTGTTCACCTTCATAGTATTAAAACGTTTTTACAGTAATGTTACGACATCGCTCTGCATAAATAGACAGCGGCTAGCAGACATTAAGCAAGCAGCTTAATCCAAAAACACAACAACAAAACACCATAGCGAATTTCAGCCTGCGTGTGCACGTTTAAAAAACAACAAATATTTAAATCCAAATTTGAAAAGGTAACACCTAGTCCTGGAACTAATCAACATCTGTAGTTTGGTTCATTTGGTCTGGACAGGAAAGAAATGACAACAACTGCCTTCATGTACAGCAACATTATAAAACGTAATTCTGTAAATGTACACAGATACATACACAGCAGATGGTAGTTTAAACTGCTTTTAATTAACCAGATCAATAAAATTCACGTGCTGAAGTGCATGTGTTATGATATGGACTCATTTCGAAGATTGTTGTTCCTATCAGTCCCCTACAGACAAAAACAAAGATAAATAGGGGCCAGATTAAAAAATAAAATTAGCTTTAATCCTGACATTTAATAACAACGCGTCACTGCCGTGAGAATTTCCTCCACGCTGAGAAATACTTTTTCACTCCACACTATTGACGGGGAGCCGCGAGTCTGCTGCTGCTGACAAAGAGCCGAGGCAGGGCTGTTCAGGGCTTCCTCTCGGCCTGGAGACTTTATGAAAGCTCAGTTTCATTCAGGGAGCGTGGAGCGCGGTGGTATTCAAACCGGGGACAAGGAACTCCCGGAGAGTCTTTGTAGAGTCCCAAAAGGTCCTCAAAGTAAAGTGACATCTGTTTGATAGTTTGGAAAATGCCTATTATCAGCCCTCCGATAAATCGGTTGGGCTCTATTTTCAATGCCTCCCATCTTTTTGCCATATTTACTACATCTCTACTCTACCTTAACTTATAAACCTCTGGCATCTGTAACTACAAACTCTGTCAAACTTAACAGTTTGCTTGCGATGGTGGCAATTCAGAAAAGCCTAAGCAAAGTGCCTGAAATGTTAATGGAAATGAACATATAGCCTCCTGTCCTCTACAGATTTTCTTTTTACATAATTAGAGGCACGCAGCACTCCTCCCCCACCTCCCCCCGAGACCTCTCGTCCTGAAAGAACGAAGAGAGCTGCAGGCATGGAGCTACAAGCCAATCAGATCTTCAAACACACCAAGGCTTCAAAAGCAGTCTCATGGGTCCTTCTTCCTATAAAGATTAGTGGTGGAGATGGAGAAATTTCCATGGGCACACTAATGGTTGCAAGGGGGAAAGTAATTGTCTATATTTTATTTTTCTCTATCCACTCTTTCACCAAGAACTACATGTTGAATTGTCAGTAAATTAAATAAATGAACACACACCGTACACAGATAAGTAGGATTGAGTACCGTTCACATTTCTACCTGTTTTTCACTGAAATTCGGTGCCGGTACCAAAATGGTACTTTTATTTCTCTGTAATAGCAAGACATGTATTTCAGTTCACCTATTTATCTTATTTACTTAGAACTAGGGCTGCACGACATGAGGAAAATATGTGATAACGTTGTTAAGTAAGGCAATTTTCCATCAACTAACTCAAAGAATCTCTGAGTGTCTTTTGCAATATGTCGCAGCCTTTCGCGATATTGCATGAGTTGATGTTGTGATGATGATACAAAAAGATATATTGTGCAACTCTAGGCTCATACGTATGAGCTTCTCGTATCAAGTACTGAGACTGTGACTTGGCACAGATTGATTTAACGTGAATCAGTCCTTGGTCGTACCAACGTAATTCGGTTACCCAGTGAGTACCCTAAAGCGTAGCGAGTTCAATACCCAACCCTAGTGATAAGGACCATGCACCAGTAATGAGTCATGCCCCGAAGCACACAAGTTTCTGAACAGCTCCTGCATGCATGAGTGTGTTTTAACCAACATCCCAATGATACCCCAGTCAGTTCACAGCAATACAGTTTAGGCTACATCTACATTGCTATGTTTTGGTTTAAAAACAAATGTCTTTTGCTACGTTTCCCCCTCTCATTCCCCCTGCTCTGGCGTTTCCCCCTCTCATTCCCTCTGCTCTGGCGTTTCCCCTTCTCATTCCCTCTGCTCTGGCGTTTCCCCCTCTCATTCCCCCTGCTCTGGCATTTCCCCCTCTCATTCCCTCTGCTCTGGCGTTTCCCCCTCTCATTCCCCCTGCTCTGGCGTTTCCCCCTCTCATTCCCCCTGCTCTGGCGTTTCCCCTCTCATTCCCCCTGCTCTGGTGTTTTCCCCTCTCATTCCCTCTGCTCTGGCGTTTCCCCTCTCATTTCCCCCTGCTCTGGCGTTTCCCCCCTCTCATTCCCCCTGCTCTGGTGTTTTCCCCCTCTCATTCCCCCTGCTCTGGTGTTTCCCCCTCTCATTCCCCCTGCTCTGGTGTTTTCCCCCTCTCATTCCCCCTGCTCTGGCGTTTCCCCTCTCATTCCCCCTGCTCTGGCGTTTCCCCCTCTCATTCCCCCTGCTCTGGCGTTTCCTCCTCTCATTCCCCCTGCTCTGGCGTTTCCCCCTCTTATTCCCTCTGCTCTGGCATTTCCTCATCTCATTCCCCCTGCTCTGGCGTTTCCGGGCCCCTAAACCGGAGACATTAGGAGACACTTCTAACCAGTTTTGATTTGGAACCTGCGGGGTTGTGTTGTAGTCTCAACGGCCACAAACGGAGACCTTTGTAAACGCCAACGTTTCTCCGCCTGATTGGGTCTAATCGGTCACGTCTTGTTCTCTGAGGCTTAAGCTACTAACGTTACCATGGCAACTACCAGCAGGGGGCGGAGTATACATGCTGCCTCCTGTTTATGCCCAGTATACGAGAAGGTTGATGAGATGTTTTGGTTTGGGCATGTTATTAGAGATTAGTTCTTCTACTGGAGATAAGAACACTTGGGGAACGGAGATCGCTTTTGGCTCAAAACCCTGCTTAAAAACCAAATCGTAGCGATGTAAATGTAGCCTTAGTGATGCACAGTGCCTGAATTGGTCCATAAAAAACGTTTGAGTACCCAAATTCAGCCGTTGTCTTGAATGTATTTATATATTCATAAGTATATCTTCTATTAAACAAATAAATCTAAGGAGCCTGAGTTGACTGCCAATCTCAGAACCAAAACACCGCAGTGCCTGAGAACGTGGATATGAAACAAAGGATAATTTCATTCGGGCTAAATGGGGGTCCTGGATGTCTGTTTTTTAAATAAAACACTTGGTTTTTCCTAATAAATCATGATATATTGCTGATTTTGGTATAAATATCAGCCTATTAATAATAATGCTAATAAGAATTAGAAGTTAGGGTACTAAAGGGTGAACAATTCCATATATTAACGGGGTCGTGATCCCCTTCCTCGAAACAGTTACGTGCCTAGATGGCCGCCTGTGCGAATAATTCAAAAAAATTACTTGTGGATAAACAATGAGTGTTAAGGGATTTTCACAAGGGGAACGACTGCGTAGTCGCATGGATCTGCACGGTCTACTCGGCTCCTCATGTAAACAGACAGACGGACAACCGAGTCCGAGTAAATGCCAGGCGATCAATGTGTGGTAACCATGGAGATTCTGTGCACTAGTGTAACCCTGCTGTACAACTGAATGAGATTAGTTGACTGTGGTGTCATATCGCCCTTGTCACAGGTCAATCAAGATGTATCCCACTGCAATACATCAACCAATGTGTCTCTGAGCAAGACACTTAACCCCTAGTTGCTCCAGATCTCTGACATATATATAGTAATTGAAAGTCACTTTGAATAAAAGCGTCAGCTAAATGACATGTAATGTAAATTAGTGTAGTTGTAATTATACACGTTACCCGATAAAATCAGTCAAGCAGAAGCCTTGCTGTCTCTGTCCTGATAACTGTTTAGAAGACAGTTTTTTTTAGTGAACTCGCAAACAGAATAATCCGTCTCTTGTCCATTGATTTGTTCTGCGGAGGACAACTCAACTCTTGCAGTGGACAGGCGTGTGCATGTGACAAGCACGAATGCGATAGTTTTACATGATAGCGCCCGCTTGTCACTTCACCTTGTCAGATTACCTACGCCCCCTAGGAAAAGGAGACGGTAGAAATAATGTCAGGTACACAACAGCGCGACCGATTTCGCAAACGCTGGACTACAAAAACCTTTATTTCTGAGTTTGTGGGAAAGGTGGCAAAGAAAGTGACTTTCACTTCATCCAGCGTGGTAAGTCGGACGCTATATAAAGCTTTAGAAAGAATCTAAAGTGACATGCAGCTGAGCTGCCATGCCGTAAGGCAGACGGCCTTTTATTCTGACAGCAAAATAGTCAAATACAACTATCTCTGTGGCAATGCCTTTTATCCTACCTAGTTTGGCTTGTATTTCAGCACCATGGACAGCGGGCATACGTCCACATTTAACCCATGCACACACAGCAAAGCACACGAGAACCTGCTCGCGCACACACACACCCGAACACACAGTATAAGACTAGATGATACATTAAGTGAAGAACCGATTTGCGTTCTAATCCGGTCTGATTCCTACCGGTTGCATAGGAACTGTTTCCATAGTGGACCCTAATGTAGACATCTTGTTGTTGCTTTAAAAGATCTCACACCTGTGATAGACTAAAGCAATCCTCTCCTTTCGGTTTGGGTGTTATGGTTGGAGCATGGGTTGACGCTGCTCCACGTAGCTCCAGCTGGGGAAGGTATCAGGGCAGACGTAAACAAGATCAGGCAGCCGAGTTTTGTAATCAGCCAGCAGACCAGTCCACTGTCCAGCTATCACGGCTGGTTTGTTGGTGACAATGGCGCCAATGCAGCACAAGCCCGTTGTGCATTGTCAATATCTCCTGTGGAACAGTGGGTTCAGCTATTTCTTGCTCTTTAACTTCACATATGCAATATTGATAAAATTCTCTTTTTTGGCATTGCCGGCCTCCAGAGGCTCTGCTGAGAGGGAAGAGGAAAACAGGCGCAAGCGAGCATGACCAACCCCGCTGAGTGGGAGGGACGTGCTCAGCAGGAGGGTTAAAGGGGGGAAAGTCATCTGTATCCTTTTTACTATTTCACAAATTTCCATTTCCAAGGACCCCCAGAGGCTTGACACTCGCTCTGCATTTGTCAAAAAGCAGGCTGGCCAAACACAGCTCTTGTCTGGCCTGTGACTCAGGCGGTTGCCAAAGCTACTGAGAGACACTTCGATACATGGCAGACGGGAAACCGGTGGGACGCAGTATTGATTGTGTTGGTACAGAAGTGGCTGTGGAAACCAATAGGGAAAACGCTTTGCATCTGAAGCCCTCCAGTATAAGGTCAAAAATGTCAAATAAAATAAATGTATGGAAGAAAATGGAAGGAGGAATAAACAGAGACAAAGCTAGTGAGAGCATGAGAGACATTTTTGATCTCAATATGGTTTGCAAAAAACTCCTTTTAAATGCAAAAAATAACGCCATTTTTTTATTTGTGGTTAGTTCACATCTGTAACGGCAGGGCAGTCAAGCATGTTATCTAAAATGATGAAGTAGGGATGTAACGGTATGAAAATTTAACCTCACGGTTATAGTGACCAAAATTATCAAGGTTTTTGGTATTATCACGGTATTTTTTTAAAGTGTGTTCAATATGTTCAGAAAACACTGATAGGCTTACACAAGCTGAAATAGTTTCAAAAAGTGTAACACTGTTTATTATATTACAAAAATATCGGCAATAGGCTTCTAAACACTACTGAAATACCGGCCCGCTGCAGGGGTTGTGGTACCGACTAGAATCAGAGATGTCTGACTCTGAGATCAGGAAGATTTATTTACAACTCCCACATGAAGTTAACTATGAAGTTGTATTTGACGTTACATGTGAAGTTGGATGTGGTCTGAAATATAAGCAAATAATAATGCACATTAATATGCATCTGACTTACTATGAACATTATTTACCAAACTAAATGTTACAGCCACCAGCATATAACAAGAAACAGAATTAAATTAATTTGTCCTGAGAATACAGTTACACCACACATATCCATGATGGAGCAAACAGTGTAATACACCTTTAATAGCTGAGCCACTGTCGCCAGCGAACAGTCACTGTTCACTGGCGATGCACGTTGCTAGCAAACCTGAATGTCAACACATGACTGCACAAGTAATATTAAACAATCTGCACTTCTATCAGCTTGGCAATAAGAAACACAGCAACAGCAATATTATCAAGGCAAGATTATCTCTGTCTCTCTCTCTCTTTTTCTCTCCAAATAAATGTTCCGTCGTAACACGGGCTAAGCTTCCACATCGTAGCAGAACTCTTATTGAAGATATCGAGGCAGTAAAACCCATAACAGTTTAGCAAGCTACAGAATAATTAGGTTAGTTAAGTTCTGGACTTCCCACATCACAAAACAGAAAAAGAATGACAAAGAAAAAAGCTGCTACGTTCCGTCCCGATGTCTTGATGAAGTCAGTTGAACAGGTTAAGCAAAGACAAAGTTGGTGGTTACCTCACAGTTACAACCAGGCTCAGTAATGAACGACAAGCAACACACTGACGGATACTGTGTTTGTGTTTTTAGCTGGGCTGGGCCAGAGAATATTCAATTAAAAGCTCATTGTTCTCTGTAGTTTGCTGGAAGTGTTGAAACGTAGCACTCTATGTGGAGTGTCCACTGCGCTGGACTCAGTTAAAAAAACTAAATGAAAACGTTTAAATGCTACACTGCTTGAAATAGTCTCGCATTGCCAGACCTTCCTATGCAGCGCTGTGGAGGAAGGTCTGGCTAGTCCACACAGCATTTCTGGATAAGAGAAAAGCGAGCGCTGATTTATTGGCTTTTTTTTTTTAAACAATCACAATTGTCTTGGGCACTGGACGGAGCCCCAGTGCCTCCGCAAAACAGTCTCAGGAAGGAACTTGTTTTGGTGGAACATGTACAAAAGTAGTTTTAGTCGTGCAGCAGAAAACTGATTGGACAGATAGTCTAGATAGCTGTCTGGATTTACCCTGCAGAGATCTGAGGAAAGAGTTTAAAACACCAACACAAAGGAAGAGGAAGGTAACGGGCATCCGGCCAAAAAGAGAGGGACATCCTGCGTAATTTAGGGCAGCACCTGAATAATCCTGGAAATGAAATGTTGAAATGTTGCAACAAGATCAATATAAACTACAAATACAATTGATACATTAATACTGTACAACACATACACAAACTGTCAGAATATAATCACGTGGCAGTGAAGAGATCAACGCTGTCACCGAGCAGAAAGAGGCAGAAAAAGAAAAAGAAGAAAACGAGAAAAACGTGAATGGAGGAGGAGCAGTGTGGCGTTTACCTGGAAAGCCTGCCAGAGCTGGTCGGCCAGCGCGCTGATCTGAGCCAGGATGTGACGGATGAGAAAGGACTGTGACATGCTGCAGCTCCCCAGTGTGATGAGGTACTCCATCAGCTTATCTGCAGGCTGGAGCTGAAGGGTGGATGAAAACAAGATTCCAATGAGGGAGAACTTTCTTTTTCTACTAACCTTTACAACTTAAATAACATCAACAATACAAAATCTGTAAAAATCAATTGATTCTAAATTCTACCAATCAAAAACTAGTAGTAAAAATGTTGATAGTAATACCGTGACTTTGACACCAGTTCCTAAACCAATTTTGTAAAACAAAAAGAAATTACAACATTACGCACAAATCCTTTTAAATGCCCATATTATGATTTTTTTTTACTTTTTCTGGGATTTGGGGTGTTATTTTGTGTATCTGGTGCTTCCACACACACATACAAAAAGTGTGTATGCCAAGACAAGGTGGCTAACCATAGCACATGCTAGCGCTAGCGTGCTAGCTCGTTCTCAATGGCAAAAAATGCTACAAAACACATTAGTTCACCATGATCTCCAAAAGACCTACTTCCTGTCCCTGTTCTGCAAGTATTCCACAAGTGCCCCTCGTCTAGAGGCTAATCTCGTCTAGCTAATCCTGCCTTGGACTGACCAAAGTTGGAGAAAGAGTTATCTAGCTGATGGGATCTTACCAAGCTACTGAGCATGTGCAGCTCCCAACAAAAATGACTGATTTGTCTCACTCTGTAGCTAAAACAGAGACCAAAACAGGATCTGCAGCAATTGCTCAAAAAGGTGTTTTTTGAAAATGAAACCATGTAAACCTATTCTGGTACAACCTCAAAATACAATAATGAACCTGAATAATATCCTACTACGTGAGGACGTGTACCGTGAGACAGCCAATCACACACATAACGAGATATTGGTACCTGCGTGCTGATTGGCTCTCTGACGCTGATAAGATTTACTCCTTAGGTATTGAAATTGTGTATTGAATGACGAGGCATTTTTCAGTGACTGGTGGGTGTTTTTACAGGATTACAGCAGCTACAGATGATGGATCTTGTTCCTTTTTCAGAGCCCATAAGTTATTTATTGCTGTCGAGATGTAAAGACCATTTAAAAAAATACGTAGGAACGTGTATATTGGAAATAGTATATTGAATTTTGTACGTGGACAACCATGGAGCTCTATGGCACAGAGGAAGAAGATATATCAAGCTTTGACACACACACACACACACACACACACACACACACACACACTCACACACACACACACACACACTCAGTTAGTTGTCACTTGTTAGTAGATGGGGGGGGGGTTCTGACCCTGGAGGGAATATGCTTAGCATTCATGCTCACATTCAGCAACAGCCTAATTTATATTCACTCAGTTCTTTTTCATATTTTCAACACATTGTATCAAACTGTTGTATAAATTGTTTGGCTCAAGGGCGTCGTGATCATTGTTGCTTTTTAAAATTTGGTTTGGGGAATTCAACTAGTAACCTTGCCCAACTCTGAAGTGCAGAGCTGAAAGCGTTAGATGCTTACAGCAGATCAGATAGGCGTGTTCGGTTCTGTTCTCAAACAGAGTGTGAGCAACTGAAAGAGGAACGGACAGCACAAAAAAAAGGAAAAAGCTGAAATTCAATTTGCCGCTGCTGCCGATTGCCCCTGACTGCTGAATGATGCGAGAACATTGTGTGTCTGCATGATGATGCCATCAAGCGATTCATTCATAATTCAGAACAATTGAAGGGAGGAGATTGTTATTCAGTTTTTCTCAGGCTGTAGATGCTTCCTTCTCTTGCCTTTTGCAGTTTTGTCACTGCAGCTTTTTTCTAGAGCTGGGTACTGAATTCAATACTTTTTAGGCACCGACCGAATTGCCCCTAAAGTATTGAGTCATTATGCACAGTCACCATTCATCAGCATCAGAGAGCCAATCAGCATGCAGCATGCTTCTACCAAGCTCTAATAATGTCGGCAATTGGCTGTCTGCGTTACACATCGTAGAGACATGCAGGACGGGGATTATGTAGGACGAGCTGAAAGATACATCAAAATATTTGTGCTGTAATGTGTAATGTTTTAATTTCTTTATTTTATTTAATTGGTATTGAAAAAACAACACAACAGCATTGTTAGCCGTTTTTGTGTTTGTTGCCTTTTGAAACAACTAATTTGATCATTGTTTTTATGTTTTTAATCACCTTTCTGGAGTTTTTTTGTCTTTAAGTTTTTGTTGTTGGGGCTGCCCGATTATTTTGGTCAATATTGAGATCACTACTAATTTTATTGTCACATAGCCTAATTATAACTGCTTTCACATGTGCATCTCGTTACATGTAACTGTGAAAGGTTTGAGGCACCCCTTCCCCCATCTCCACATGGTAGTTGCATGACGTGAGAGCATGGAAGAAGGGCTACTGGTTGGATTTTGCAGAAAGCGAGATGTGCCTGAAAAACACGAGTGGCTGTTGGCATATAACTATGGATTTGAGATTTGCAAGATATGGAGAACACTGTAGAAAAAGTGTAAAGACCAATATAAGTTCATATAAGATTGATAACCAATTAAGAACTAAAGTACTTTAGAGTTCACTTCCTTTTCTTAGTTTATTTATTTTCTATTGATTAAGTTAAATCTTGAAATAATCACATTGTAAACTTAAAATCATCAATTGTATGGTTACATTCCTACTAAATGGGTGGGCATACAGAACATCTTGCAAAAAAATCTGCCAAAACTCTACATAAAAATAACTTTCAATACCATTCTTTATGTTTACAGTGAAAGGTACTATTGTGTAGAGGGATAAAGAAGGTACTTAAGAGTTGTGTTTGGGGTTGAGACGTGCAAGCTGGACGCAATATAAAAGCAGAGAAACGGATGACATGCTCTATGGTGAGGCAGGTGTGATGCTATATGAGGCCAGCCAGATACTAAACTGCTCGCCTCTATGAAAGGTTATTACGTTCACAAAAAATGTCTGCAGTCCAACACGGTGGGAGAGTGACATCTGAATGACGCCACTTGGGATTCAGAATCCGAATGTCATCGTCTGGGCATTTCATCTTGTTTAATCTTTTCTCTTATAGCGCAACAACTCTTCCAGGTGTGTCTGAGAAAATGAGCTAGAAGAATGTGTGCCAGAAGGCTGTGAAGGCACGACCCGCTGCTGGGTAAATTGCAGCTCCTCACAGAATAACTCCTCCAGATGGAAGACACTCAACACAGTAAGCACTAAGAGGACACATCCAGAGGACTCTTACTCAACTGTTTTTATTGTTTGACTTTATAGCTGGGGTTTCGGAAAAATAATGGCGAGTTATTTGCAGAACCACAACATCTAGAAGAGAACGTCTCCATCTGTAACCAAAACTGAGCGTCTTGGTTTCCATTGTGCTTCACCAAACTATAAGAGAAGTTTGGGTCCATTCGCAGGTTTAAATACTCTGCTTAGTGACCTTGGCAGTCAAGCATGATGCAGACTAGCGCTATATAAATAAAACTGGATTAAATTTAATTGAATCTCATGGCCCTTATTTGATAGCTCCTTGACTCCTCGGTCCGCAGCTTAACTGGAAGTTGTTCAGTCTCAAAGCTCTAATTTCTACCCAGAGGACAGAGCATCAAGAAGGGTTAATGAGGGACTACAGGTGAGCAAACACGATAGCAGCCTTCCCGGAAGCCGTGCAGCTCAAAATCTCCGCCCAAACAATTCATGTGACGCTTCAGAGGAAAGGACGACTTATCCTTCTAAAACAGGGGTGTCAAACTCATTTTCACCGAGGGCCTTTGAGGATAATGGCTGTCCTCAAAGGGTCAGATGTAACTTATAAATGTAACTAAATGTAATCGAATGTAATATAAAATAAATGTAACTACTCCTTAATGTTAAATAACTCATTATTTATTATAACTTATTCAAGTGACAATTACAGTTGCATAGAAAACATGTTTGCTTGTTGCTCTAACATAAATCCTTTTAAATTTTGTCAGCTTATGAAAACCCACATAAATCCATTAATGAAGGATCAAACTAAAAAAGTTAAAGTTAAAAAGTTAATAAAGAAAAATAACATTAAACTGAGCTGTAAAGAACATGTATGACACATGTAGCATTTTACAAAAAAGGCTGCACACAGCCTTGCATCCAACTGATGGTTTGATGACAACAATCTGCATACACACATAAGACCTGCAAACATTAAATAATTACAACAGCAGCTACACATAAATAATATGTAATCAACTAAAAATACCAAAATAAAGGTTGACTCAGTTCACAACTATATTGGTCAAGTTTTTCGTTTAGTCTTTGATGAGGAGATGCTGCCTGTCCTTGAACACACCAAGTGGATTCTCTCTCTACTATCGATTGATCATGTTCTGAAAATTATAAACACAAAACAAAAAGCAAGCACAAAAATGGATAACTGCACTGTGTCCGTGTTATCTGTGCTTTCATCAACAGCTAATGAAAAAGCTGTGTAGCTGCGTGTTTCCTCGGCCAGCTGTGTTGTAAGGTTTTCTGCTAGTTCCTTCACTCGGTCAGCGATGGTGTTTCTTGATAAACTGACATTTTTAAAAGTCTGTAACTGGTCGAGACACACCTGCTCACAGACCTTCAGCATGCACTGCTTCAAAAACGCTCCCTCTGAAAAAGACTTGGAAGCGTGGGCAATTTCTTCAGCCACAATGAAGCTAGCTTTCACCGCGGCCTCGTTGTGGCTGTGGATTTCATGAACAAACTCTGCTGCGACCGCAGTTTGCCTTTTAGTTCTTGGGCAATTTGTTGCATTTCTTGAAGGCTAGCTTTAGCGTACTTAGCTCCGTGTTTGGTGTCAAAATGTCGACGCAGATTGTACTCTTTGACAACCGACACCGCCTCGTAACACAAAAGACATACCGGCCTTTCTCCTTGAAGCACAAACAAGTATTTGCCTTCCCATCTTTCTTGAAACAGTCTTCCGTCTGCATCAGCTTTTCTCTTTCTGGACATTTTGGGATCATTATTTATATCTAAATTCCACTCGTTGGCATGGACACTGCCGCGGCTAGCGTAGTCGAAAGGCATTGTGGGAAATGTAGTTTTTGGTCAAAGCACGCTCTTAATTTATTTTTTGGTATTTATTTTTAGACACTCAAAACTTTTAAGCTCTCGCGGGCCACATAAAATGACATGGCAGGCCACATCTGGCCCGCGGGCCTTGAGTTTGACACATGTGTTCTAAAACACAATTTGCTCGTTGGATTTCTCCTCTCGTGATTTCCTCTCATCTCTCCCGTGCCTACTGGGAAGGGAGGAAAGTGGGGCACTTGAGGAGGCAATTTAAGCAACATGAGATGCTGCGACGCTTTTATTAAGTAGAGAGATTAACAGCACCTGGATGAGCACCAGAGCGCCTTCCTTTTAAGGAAAGGCCAAAGCCAAAGATAAACCAGGCTTGTATGTAGAAATGTTTGAAAATCCCTCTCTTTATGACAACAAAGCACAACTACAGGAGGCTGAGAAAGAAGCATCTTAAACTCAAACCTGCTGCCACCAGAACCTAATTTCCTGAGCCTGTGATTTATGGATACAGATCGTAGATTGACTTGCTTTCCTTTTTTTGTTTACCAAAAAAAAAAAAAAAGGCATGTCACATTAAAGAGAGTTACAGCGTAATCGTATGGACTCACTCGCCTCTGATCAGGACACTCATGGTTGATATAACACAACAATTCAGCGCAAATGCCGCTGGGAGTCACTTCATCTGATAGACAACCAAGATAAGGGAGGGAAACAAACAAGAAGCAAGTCCATACAGATAAGATATGTCCCAGGTGTTGTAGCTGAAAATGAAACAAGAGACCATCTTGTGATGGTATCGCACCTGCAGCGATGTCAAAGTGCAGGGAGAGTTGATTGTTTTTTAGCTTCACATGAGTGTGAGTGTTTGTGAGCGTGCGTGTGAGTGTCTGTCTGCGTGTCTGAGTGTCATGGCAAAATGGGGTTGCAATTTACGATTACTTTCATTGGCAATTAAGCTGTTGCTTATTTTATCCATTAATTGATTAGCTCAACATGCCACTGTCAAATGTCTTGTTTTGTCCACAACCAAAATGTATTCAGTTTACTGTCTTATGCCCTTGAACAGACTTTGAAAAGACTAAAGTCCGACCCCATCTCACATCAAACGTTAAAGACAAAGTATGATATGTAAAGACTGGGGATATTGCAGGGCCACACATTGCAGGACTACAACTACATTTGTTTACAATGTAATCAAGCTAGCTAGCTACCGCTAGCATTAACTGAAACTACAGTGAAACTTAATCATTGTAGACCTCTCTTCCTCTCTTTCTGGGGCGTACAGGAGGCAGGACATGCCGCGGGTTACACCGCGACCACTGAGCCGTTTGTAATTTGCACACAAACAACTGAGTCTCCAAGCCGTTCCTTGAATATGTCGGGCGATTTTTGCGTTGGCTCTTACTGACAGAAGTTTCCCAATCTCGTCATCTCACCAGTTAGACATTTGTGTTACCTTCTTTTTCTCCCAATTTTTGAGTTTCGGTAGTGGCAGCCATGAAACAACAAATACAGATAATTCCATCCAGGCATTTTATGGAAATTGGTTCAGAATTAACAGTTTTGTAGACCTTGGGGGGGCAAGGTGGAGAATGGGGTGTGGCCTTGACTAACTGCCACTATGCTCATTTGAAAGCTATGAGGTCTCTCTCTCATGGGTGGGCCAAATTCTTTGGGCGGTCAAAGCAGAGAAAGGGGAGGTAACCTTGCCCCATATGACCTCATAAGGGGCAAGATTCTAGATTGAACCATTTGAGCTTTCATTTTGTGGAGCAGGATAGCCATGGCTCGGTTTTCACATATTGCCATTTCTAGTCACTGGGTGACCATAGGCAGGCTGGGGCAACTCACATTAATGTTAAAAAAACACTACTTTTACTAATACAGTACTGTATAAATGTGTTATTTTGTCATAAATTGGGCCTTACTGTAAAGCTGAGGGGCTTGTGGATTCAATGAGAATGAACCAGATATTTCTGGAGCCCCACTGTTGGGGTCTATATATGTATGGTTTACATATGTATCAGAAGCTCATCAGTTTGGTTCAAAACTTTACAAAACATACAGACAGTTTTCAGCTGCAGCTCCTCAGAATCAATGTGCAAAAGCTTTTCTCAAAGCTGCTAGTTTTTAACTGTAGTTCACCCTCCATACAAGGGTCATCCAACCCAATCTCTCCAGACGTGGTAGTGTCAAACAACATGCGATACAGCCACGACGTACTGCATTTTGAGTAACAGGCACAGTTGAGATCAGTGACCCACGACACCTAAAGTTGAATGATCCCATTTAAAAAAGCTATTTTTCTGCCTGCGGATGCCCACATTTCACTCTGAGTAACAACTTCACATGCCTTCACTGAAGCCTTATCAAAATGTTTTCTGGGGAAAAGATGAATTAAAACTCATTAAAAAAAGGAGAAGGAGAGTGAGCACTTCAGTAGCATTAATTACACATGCATTGAGTATCACAGATTGGTGATATCAAACCGCTGTGTTATCAAAGAAAGGTTTTTACTTTAAACATCAACACGGAGGTCATTCTATGAAAAGGTGCTCTGATGTAAAGGCGAGAGTTTGCAAAAATGTAGTGCTGAATATACTGGAAGTCTCACAGTTTATCAGAAAAGGACAACCGATGTTTTAAAGGTGTAGTTTGTTGGTAACTAAATGGCATTTTAGAAATACAGGACTACTGGTGTTCACTCTGTAGATACCTGTTGAAATGCAATGTTTACATCAAGTGGGATGGAAGGTATCCATTGGGATAAAGCTGCAAAGATTAATTGATTAGTTGTGAACTAGTCTATATCAACGATGTTCCATTTCCAAGATTGCTCCGGTGCTGCCAGAAATTCTACCATGTGTCCCTTGTTTTGGGCCGGATGTCCGTCCCCTTCTTCTTTTTTATATTGGTGTTCTAACCTCAGGTGGATTTCTGAGGACTATGGTTAACTGCTCCTCAGATCTCTGCAGGGTCAATCCAGACAGCTAGCTAGACTCTCTGTCCAATCAAATAATGAATTAAGTATTTATGGTTGCAATCCGCCACAAAACGAAAAAGACGTTTTAGTTCATTTCTGCCCAGTATTAACGCTCTGACAGATGTAAGTGGACGGACGAGGAGATGAGAGGCTTTCTGAATTTAATTTAATATAAAAGAAAAGACATACCAAGAGGACAATGCTGAATATAATAAGGAGGATCAATCAACTGATGAAAAGGATTCAGGGTCAGAAGAGGAGGAAAATAATGATGAAATGGAAGTGTCAGAAGTGGAGGACTGCATCTATTATGATGAAGAATCAACTGATGAGAAAGAATCAGTGAGGAAGAGGACCCAGCTGAGATAGAAGGATCTTTCCAGTTAAAGAATATTTCTATATTTCCAAGGATGAAATATTAGCACCTTGATAGCTCAGTTGGTACAGCGGACGGCCATTATAGAGGTTTACTCCTCGGAGCAGCGGGCCCAGGTTCAACTGTGACCTGCGACCCTTTGCTGCATGTCATTCACTCTCTCGCTCCCCTTTCATGTCTTCAGCTGTCCTCTCAATAAAGACCTAAAAATGCCCCAAAAATAATATCAATCAAAAAAAGGATGGTCTTCCATCAGCAGAGAGAGACAAGCCAGCATAGTCCGACAATTATCACAATAGTAGGTGATTAATTTAATAGATGACTACTGATCGATTCATCTTTGCAGCTCTACCTCTATAGATAAGCTGTGCTATCAAGCTGCAGGACAACTTGCATCTGCGGGGGCGTCAAGTGTTAAGTGTGCAAAGGCAATTTGACCTTTTATGAACTCTGAGCTCTGAATGAAGGTTAAGCCAGTGATACAGGAGGTGGTGAAGCTATTCTCAATGCTATTCCAAGGGTAATAAAGATTTAAACTGAGATAATATGAAGGGAAAAGAAAGCTGTTGAATGTGGCGTCTTGCAGCAAAAGAATGACAAGCTGCTGGATTTTTAAAAGTAAATCATACACTACCCAGAATTATCACATATTGGCAGACAATGGGTACACATCCCATCACCCTTAAATGGCATCTACATTGCCTTCCCTTCTTCACGTTATGCAGTAACACAGACATGGGCTCAGCCCAGCTTCAAAATCATGCTGTTAGCGGTACAGGAATTTGTTTCAAATTCACTCTGCGCTCCATCCAAAATCCTATGACTCATGCTTCCCGCTCGCCCGCGCTCTGCTCACATGCTCTGCGTCACACCGTCTTTTTAACCATTTTCTACCCTGGCAAAAATGCAATAAAAAAACATCTAAACTGTTTGCACACCACATAGCTTTGTCACTACAGCTTGTGTGCATTACTCTAGCATCTTAAAAACTACAAATCTTGACAGCCTTCCTGCGCAAAAATGTTTATGTTTCATTTCCTGGTTCCAGCTTCTCCGATGTGAAGATTTGCAAACTGATTGTCTTTGGTCCTGCTGGTTGGACGTAACAAGTGATTTAAAGTCATCTTGTAATAATTTTAACAATATCCTAACACTATATAGAACAAAAAGGATTAATCAAGGGGAAACCGATTGAAAATAATCAAAAGTTGCAGCCCTAGCATTTTTTCTTCATACTTTTTGCTGTTCATGCAGAAAAAGTATTGGCCCTTGTTGCTCTGATCAAACTGTTTGTTTCCATTGGACAAATAATCAATTCCTACATTTGCCTACACGCTCTGAGCTGCTGAGAATACATCAAGCTGAGTCCACACTCATCTTTACACAAACACCATTATTCCTGTCTTGCTTTGTTAAAATCAAATTCTATGAATTTTTAATGACGCTCAAGGGAAATTGGTTAGTGTTAAACTTGCTTTGGGTAATGTTAATGGATTCCAACCACTGCAACTGTCATGTAAAGACCTTAAGCCTTTTTGCAAAGGACTAATTACCCAAGGGAGGTTCAGTGGTGAGAAAATATAGTTAACAATATGGGATTTTAACCGGCTGCATCTTTAATCCATACAGTAAAACCCGCTGAAGACAGATGTTCCTCTTTCTACTCATGTCACGTTTATTTAAATATTTAATCTGTGGCCCTGCACATACGGCATCTTTGGCTCACCCTAACTGGGCCTACCCATGTTATCTCTCTTTTAGTTTTTTTACTTAGCACAAGTTTTACATCGTATACTTATTCATTTTTCTGTTATTATATTTCCCACTTGATGTTTTCACTTGCTGTGCCAAGAAAAGTGGAAGTTTTGTTTTAATACGTGTTTTCTGCCGTCACCAAATTTTAATTTAATAATCATTTCTGCTGCTAACTCCATGCTCCGTTGCTTCTCTGTATCTGTGTGCCTTCAATTCCGTTTGATTATGGAAGTGTAGGCACACTATATGCCTTATATGGGGGACAACGAGAGCAAAGAGTTTAGAGTGGGAAAGAAAACAATCCGCAAAGTCAAACTAGTCTAATGTGAGCAAAGATAGTATATAGCGGACAAGAGAGATAACTACCGTTTTACAGAAGAGAATGGCATCACGGTTTCGAGATTTGGCATATATTTGGGCTTTTTTTGAAGAAATGTAAATAGTTTGTACTTTATGAGTTATAATGTTTATTATGTTCATTTTCGCATATAGGAAAACTGTTTTAGACAACACAAATGCTTGTGTAGCATTGCTGTGGGTGTAATATCAATAAATATGACATTATAATGTCATGAGGGCAAAAGTGTCTGGACTTTTGAAAAAATTAATGTATTTTGTCAACTGTATAAGTTATAGTGTTTATTTCTTCACATTGTGACTCCCAAGACATATGAGAAGTGTTTTAGAAAGGAGATGGCTTAGCTTGTACTGCTCTGTCTGTGACATCAAGACATATCTGTGAGATTCCTATTCCGTTTTATTTATTTAAGGTCCTACAACCATTTTTAACATTCAAGTGACCTCAATGCAGCACAAATATTCTAATAGCCCAGTTTGTCCTGAAACACAATGATATTCATATCTTTACTTTAGACAACAGGGTTTTACAAGCCTTTTTAGAAAATAAAACCAGATGGACAATGAACTGTAAAAATGACCTTGGGTCTCTGAGGGTTAAAGAAGAGATTAATAGTATATATTAAATAAAGAAAGTAGGAGAGAGGGGGGATGACATGCAGCAAAGGGCTTATGGGTTGGAACTGAAACCCGCAGCCACTGTGGCAAGGACTGAGCCTATGTGCATGGGGTGCATACTCAACCAGGTGAGCTAACCAGGCGCCCCAACCAGGCTTTTTGGGAAACACTGATCTACATTTTTCACCATTTTAAAGATTATTCACTGGGGCATTTTAGGCCTTTATTTTGATAGGACAGCTCAAGACATGAAAAGGAAAAGATAGTGGGAATGACATGGAGCAAAGGGCCGCAGGTCGGAGTCAAACCTGTGCGCACTACGTTAAGGAGTAAACCTCTATATACTGTATTTTCTGGACTATAAGTCACTCCGGAGTATGAGTCGCATCAGTCAAAAAATGCGTCATGAAGAGGAAAAAAGCATTGCACTGGACTTTAAGTTGCAATTAATTATGAATGTAGTTAAATGATTACCGTCCTGTGGCCCTTACCCCGATAATCATGAAGTGCTTCGAGAGACTGGTTCTACCACATATCAAGGACTATCTCCCCACCAGACCTGGACCCCTATCAGTTTGCATACCGCGCGAACAGATCCACAGAAGATGCCATCGCCGTAGCTCTCCATTCTGCGCTGAGCCACCTGGAGCAGCAACGATGCTCTTTGTGGATTACAGCTCAGCTTTCTATACAATCACCCCGGACATTCTCATCATTCGGCCTCCCCCCTCTCACATGTGCCTGAATAAAGGACTTTCACCAATCGGCCCCAGACAATGAGACTGGGCCCCCACCTCTCCTCCACTCGCCCGTTGAGAACCAGCTCCCCCACTGGGCTGTGTGCTGAGCCCCCTCCAGTACTGTCTCTATACCCACGACTGCAGTCCGGCCCTCTACAACAACCTCCTCGTCAAGTTTGCTGACAACACCACAGTGGTCGGACTCATCTCTACAGAGAAGAGGTCCTGAACTTGGCAGCCTGGTGCTCAGTGAACAACCTGGTTCTGAACTCCAAGAAAACCAAGGAGATCATTATTGACTTCAGGAAAAACAGCACCGACCTAGCCCCCCTGTACATCAACGGCGAGTGTGTGGAGAGGGCCGACACCTTCCGGTTTCTTGGTATCCTTATTTCCGCTGACATCTCCTGGACAGACACATCACAGCGGTCATCAAGAAGGCCCAACAGCGGCTACATTGCCCGAGGGTCATCAAGAAGTACAACCTGGACTCCAACCTGCTGGTGACCTACCGCTTGTCCATCGAGAGCCTGCTGACGTATTGTATCACAGTATGGTACGGCAGCTGCACCGTGGCAGACAGGGAGAGGCTGCAGAGAGTTGTAAGGTCAGCACAAAAAAATCATAGGCTGCCCACTCCCCTTCCTGATGGACATCTACACCTCCCGCTGCCTCAGCAGAGCAGAAAAAACATCACCAAGGACAACTCCTGTCCCGGCTCTGATCAGTTTGACCTGTTGCCCTCAGGAAGGCGCTACAGGTGCATCAGAGCACAGACCAACAGACTCAAAAACAGTTTCTTCCCAAAAGCCATAACAACTCTGAACTCACACATGCACTGACTTCACTTTACAGCCTACCCCCGGCCCCCGGACTTTCTTCTTCCCACCTACATTGCGATACTTAATACTTAAAAAGACACTGGAATTCTGTGCAATTTCATTTCAGTGCAATGTTTAATACTAAAAAGACTTTTGATACACCAATAACTATATTATTTTATTCTGCTCTACTTATATTTTATATTTTTTTATTACGTGTTGACACTTTAAAGGAGTTGCTTTAATGTTGTTGCACAGGTACTGCACTTGTGTATAATGACAATAAAGGCATTCTATTTTATTCTAATAATGTGGAGTCAATTAAAAGAGCAGCAATGCCATTAGTTTGACTCTGCATTTGATTATAATGGATGGACGGCTCTTAGTTATTCATTCATTATCATTTCAAAGGTATCTTGTAAAAGTCACATATCCATATGTGATGAATAAAACATTTGAATTGTTTAAGCTATCCTGCATCCATCTGACTGAATGTTACATAAGCAGCTTCTCATAAAGCCCACCCTTATTTTAGGGGATTTGCTTTAGGGATTCTGTGATGAAATATTGCTGATACACTGAACCACATTTTTCACTGTTTTCTGGCATTTTAGAGACCAAACTTAATTGATTAATCAAGAAAATAATCTATAGTTGCAGCCCTATTTGAAAGTCAAGTTCTCTTAATTCCAGAGTCTTAATGTAAGATTTGTTACTTTCTCTTGTCAGATATGACATTAAATGTCCCTTTTGAGCTTTTTATGCTATTTTCATTAGATCAAACAATGAATCAACTAGGCAAAGAAATTATTTTCAGAATCACAGAAAAGAATCATTCGTTGCAGCCCTACTTTGAATGTTTATAAATGGTATCAAAACGGCCAGATCTATTTCTCGCTGTACGCTCTAACAGCGAGGATAAATTTCCAGCTGTGGCCAAATTGATAAAGAAAGGTTGCGAGGGTGTAATTGTTCCCTCCTCCATGGATCCCATTACTCACCTTGCTGAGCTGGTTGGTGTGCAGCAGCAGCCCGGTCAGCTCGCTCAGCGACTTCTCCACGCATCTCGTGAACTCCACTGACGGCAGCCGCTGGGAGCAGAAGAGGTCCATTCCTTGGGCAGCCACCTGGCAGGCCGTCAGGATCTGGTCGTGCGGTACCAGCGGCAGGGGCTCCCTGCATGCCGCCACCACCGAGTCCAATAGCTGGCACACGGATTCCACCAACATCGACCCTGCACCGCCATCTGGGCTAAACCACAGCGACTCCAGGCCTTGGTCGTTTTCTTCCACTCGGTGCAGGGCGCAAAGCGACTGCGGGAACTGCTCGTAAGGGAGCACCGCCAACCCGCGATGACTGGAGGGAACTGGGGGTGGAGGGAACGCGGGCGCAGGCTGGGGCTCCAGCTGCAAGAGTTCGGGTGTCTCTGAGTCGCTGGCTGGTTGAGGCTCTGCACTGTAAACCTCGCTTCCTGGACCAAACAGATCCTGCGAAGCAATGTACATCGTGTTGTCTTGGCCTGGAAGATTTTACACCGAAAGTCAGTATCAGTGGGGTTCAGACAAGCCCATAAAAAAGGTATACAAGTATTTGTTTTCCATGTTTTAAGGCAGACCGTGACTGAACCTTAGTTGTCTTATTTAATATCTCCTCGCTCCTCACTTTAAACCGGAAGTTGTTCTGGCTCTCCTTTGTGAAGGCCGTCTCAAAGATCCTATTCCTGGCCTAAGGTGCGAAGATGGACGAGGGATTTCTGGGGAGCTATTAGCGAGGATACCGAGAGCAGCCTTCTCGGAAGCGAAGCAGGGCCAGAACGACTTCCGGTTCAAGCAAGAAGGGAAGAGATATCAAATAAGAGACTTGCTATCTACTCCATGTATGTAAAGTTAGGCAGTGGTTGAATGGCACCAAGACATTTATTCAATCACTGTACTTAAGAACAAATTCAATGTACTTTTACTTTACTTGAGTATTTCCATCTCTGCATCTTTTTTATACTTCTATGTACTCACTACATCTCGGAGGTACATATTGTACTGCGGTAGAGCATCTGAATACTTCCCCACCACTGTTGAAAAGTAAAATTTTCAGAATAATTCATTCTTGCAGAGAAGCAGAGAAGCAGAGAAGCATCTGCTGAAAGGTGAGCTTGTGTCAACAACTAAAACTGGCAGTGAATGTTATAAAGATAAATAAGCACAGAGTGTGTCTCTGCAGATGCTTTTAGTCTGGAGGCGAAGATATCTCGAGGACAGATTCATCCTGACACTGAGCGTACGGTCCTGAGGTTATCTCAGCAGGCTGCTAATGATCACCTATGTAATGCTCATGAATGTTGAGTTGTCAAGGTTACAGCAGCTTTTGATCTGGTCAGTGTGTATACTTGACAAACAGGAGACTCACAATTTCTTCTCCACAGACAGCTACAAAGTAGGGGTTAGGGATGCACGATGATATTGACACAAAATTGGTATCGGCGGATAAAAGCTTAAAATGATCATCATCGGCAAATAGGAATATTTCTGCAGATTAGCCTTGCTGATAGGGTGGCTTGTTTACTGTGCGCGCATAACGACTGTGAATGTAGCATGAGCGCCAGCAACTTAAACTTCCAACATGTCGGCTTTGTGGAGGTATTTCGAGATGTGTAAAACAGATAACAAACTTGCTATTTGCAGCTCTTGTAAAGCACAAGTGATGCGAGGAGGCGTAAAACAACATTTGTCCCACGCTACAAATATGTTTACACATCTTAAGAGCCGTCATCCTGAGCAGCACAGAGACTTTGAAAAGTAAGAAAGAAAGAACGTCGGCAAAAACCCATCAGCAGCATCTAAAAAGCTAAAAAATACAGCAGGGACCACCCAAAGGTAAAAGAGCTTAACAACAAAATCATTGAACGTATTGCTCTTGATAACCAGCCGTTTAGCGTGGTGGAGCCGCGGTACACTATGCCTGGCCAGCGCTACTTTTCTGATGCGGCCTTACTGAACTCCAGAGTGTTGTCGCCAGTCACATTGAAAAGCTCCTCGTCGGCGCTAGTCACATTAGCTGTACCACGGACATTTGGACATCAAGCGTGAGTCCTGTAAGCATGTTGAACCTCACTGCCCAGTGGTTAGACGAAGACTTCACCCTTAAAAAAGTTGGACTGAAGTCTGAAGTCTGAACTTAAAAATAAAAAGTGGCATATTGTTTATTCTCCTCCAAGTGAAATAATTTAACTCTTTTTCAGGGGTGAATGTCGGTCTACATTTGTAAAATGATAAATTTATTTTAGAATCAAATGTTGTTTGTCTTGTGTATTGTGTATTGCCTTATCTTCAACACATGAGTGTAATAAGGTAAAGGTAGTACAGGAGAGATACTTGGATTTCGCTTCAGTGAAATTAAAGTGTATGTATATATATCGGGGGATAAATGATAAATGTGTATATACATCGGTATCAGCATCAGCCAAAATAAGTTGATAATATCGGCATATCGAATATCAGCCAAAATCCAATATCGTGCATCCCTAGTAGGGGTGTGATGATTTTCCAATCGTATAATTTTTCATTATACAAAAACCCAAAAACATTAATGACGAATTCTATCAATTGGCTCTCGAACAGATCAGTGTATCGATTGTTTCTTTCTCAAAAGTCATTTTGAAACAACACACCATTGTGTCTAAAAAATTAAAAGTTAAAAGATACTGAACTATGCGAATAGAAAGCAAACAAGAAAATGTGCTTTTAGAGGGATGGGGCGTTCTTTTCTCTGAAGTATCACGTGAGTTTGTCAGCTGTATTAGCGGAGTTAGAAACGGCTTTCAGCTGCACATTAGGCTGCTCTCTGTATCTTCGCTCATAGCTCCTCAGAGATCCCTCCTCCTTCCTAGCTCCCCTTGGCTGTAATAAGAGCCAGTCTTCAAGAAGGAGAGCCAGAACAACTTCCAGTTTGAGTGAGACGCCAGGAGATATCAAATACAACAACAGGAAAGCAAACTAAGGCACGAAGAAGGGAAGCGAGTGAAGGAAACTTGGAGGCAGTTTAAGGACCTGGAACGCACCCAAGGAGGCCTACCTGCTGCCTCTGTTGTGCTCTTTGTGTTCGTCACTCTGGTGATCAGTAATTCCTGCCGCAGCTTCAGCACCTCCTGCTCCAGCCCCTGAGCTTTTGCCCTCCAGCTTCCATCCTGGCTCATCAGCTTGCAGGCCAAAGCCTCAGCGTACTCTCTGCTACTCACACCCGAGGGGCTGTTCTTTATTATAGCCACAGCCAGGGCGGCTTTAGCCTTCAAGAAAAAACACTCCTCTTTACTCACTCCTAAAAAAAAGAAAAAAAGGTTTCAGGGAAGTCAACCAACAAAACATCCACAGTGGCCAGAGACTGCATGGAAGAAGTATTCTGATCATTTACTAAAGTAAAAGTAGTAACACCACACAGTAAAAAACACTCTGTTACAAGTAAAAGTTCTGCGTTGAAAATGTTACTCATACTTTTAATTGAGTATCATTGGGAAAATGTAAGAGTACGTAATACAATCCTCCCATTTTAGAAAGTGTAAAGGATCCAAACACTTGTGTGTTTAATGCTGCGTTCCAGACACAGTTTTTATCCCGTAAGTTACGACTTCAAGTCAGGACTTGGTAACGTTACAGGCAAAGTCACCACAAACCCTTCTAGCTAGTGGTTATCTAACATTGACGTTAGATAGCGCTTGCTGATACTAGCGATTTCTAGTCTGCAAAATATTTTGGGCTTCAATTAATAAACATAACCTGTAGTGGTACACAATCGTATGTGTATTGTTTTGAATGTGCGGAATTACTTTATGTTGCCTATTTATGTCTATTTATTTTGATTTCTCTCCGTTAATCACAGGGGTCTGTACGGCATGAACAGGGGTCACCATTGTTGTTCATGTGTGTGTGATGTCAAAAACTGTAACTGGGAGTACAACGATCTGGTACAAGTTCACGAGTAGAAAGTTACGGCTTTTAATGTCGTTTCCAGGGCACTTTCACGGGTGGAAGGTTGTGAAAACACAGGTTACGGGTTGCCTACAACGCAGCATAATGGTCTAATCATTTCAGCTGGACTTGTACGCCATTATATTGTTGGTTAGTTTAATTTATAATCAAAACGTCAGATTTTATAATGTACATGTACATGTGCTTTGTGTGCAGGAATCGTAATGTGTAAAGTAGTAATTAAAACTAAAACTGTAGTGGAGCAAAAATTACAATACCTCTCTATGAAATGTAGCGGAGTAGAAGTATAAAGTGGCATGAAAAAAAAAAGACTCAAGTAAAGTATAAGTACGTCAACATCTGGACTGGAGTACAGTACTGGAGTACTTAGTTACATTTGGCCACTGCTCAGATCAGATTCATAGGAGGACTGCCTGTTGCTGCCGTGAGTTGTGTTATTATGTTTTGACAACACTCTTACATATCTATCTAGGACACTTGAAAATATAATTTAGGAAACTTTCAAAAACTTAATTTCCAGTGAATTACACTATTTGTTTAACCCAGGGAGATAAAAACAAGTGGCTTTTTTATATTTCCTATCAGCTAAAACCTGTAGAAGTAGAAAGTGGCATGAAAATAAAAGACTCAAGTATGGTACCTCAACAATTTGTTTAAGTAGCTTACTTATGAGTAAAAATTACATTTCACCACTGGCCAGACACTCCACTCCTTCATAGTTGTATAGGACAATATGTTTTACAAGTAAGCCCTCAAAATAATGCAACTTGTGCAAAAACAAATCACGAAAGACACGCAGTGATTTTTTTTACTTTACTTATGTAAATGTGGCTGTAATGTTGTAACGATACACTAGCTATATTATTTCGTCATTGACTTAATTTGGTATGTGCTAGATTATCCAAACACACGTGCACAAACTAGCACCGTAACGTTAGCTAAAATAAACGTGTTGTGTATTTTGTGTATCCGTCTACAAAAAAACAATGTTGAGAGAAACCATTGCTGCGGAAAACAATGGCAAACCCGCCTTTATGTTACACTAAACTTGGGCAATGAGGCTGTAGCTCGCTAGCTAAACTCACCGCGATGCTACCGTTAGCTAGCTAGCTCATTAACTACAACATCAAGAATTAGCTAACGTGACATTGACGGTTTAAACTGTTCAACTGTCAAACTAATTAATTACCCTTTTAATGAATTACCTTTTGAATGATTCTCTTTACTATCCATTGCGTGGCGCCCGTTGTCCTTAAAGCCCCATGTTACAAGTGTGCAATCGTTACAACAACGTTGCTACTTTAGCTACACCGGAACCGGCCGGTTGGACAGGTGTTCTAACGAAATGTGTGACCCGTAGAATTCTGTCACACTGAGCAGGCAGCCATGGCACTACTGTTTCCCTGCCACAGCCTCTTTACCGCCTGCTCACGGCTGTCAAACGGTTAGCTAAAAGTAATGCACAAACGGCCGCTCACAAGCAGTGTTGCGCAAGTTACTTCCTAAATGTAATGCATTATTGATTACTAGTTACTGTCATTTGAGAGTGATTAGTTATATTACAACATTTGAACATCTGAATTGTAATGCTGTACATTACTTGCATTATTTTTGAGTTACTTTCACCAATATGAAAGCGGATGTATGACTTGGCAGCTAGCTTGTATTTTACCACGGGATCACAAGTCTCATTTTTATCCACTATATACATCATCATGTATTCATATTATTTTGTATTATAAATCTGAATCTGCTTAGTAACTAAACCTATAAAATAAATAGTTAAGTAAACATACAATAGCCGGTAGACTAGAAGTAGCCTAATACTCAAATATGTTTCAGATATTTTTACTTTACTATTTATTTTTCTGGTGACTTTTACTAGTTACTCCAGTACTGTACTTCAGTCCAAAAGTTGACGTACTTGTACTTTACTTGAGTCTTTTCTTTTCATGCCACTTCAAGTTCAGCTGAAATGATTAGACCATTAAACACACAGCTGTTTGGATCCTTTCCAGTTTCAAGAATGGGAGGATCTTTATTTAATACTTACATTTTCCTAATGATACTTATTGCCAGAACTTCCTCCACAGCACTGCGAAGGAGGGTCTGGTTCGTACAAAAAGCATTCCCGGATGGAAGAAATACGTGTTCTGGTTTGTTGGCATTTCTTTAAACCAATCACAATCGTATTGGGTGGTGCTAAGCTCCGGACAGAGCCACGGTGCCTCTGCTAAAAAGTGTCAGGAAGGAACTTGTTTTGGTGGAACATGTGTACATACCAAAGTAGTTGTAGTCGTGCAACAGAAAACTCAGATTGGACAGACAGTCTAGCTAGCTGTCTGGATTTACCCTGCAGAGATCTGAGGAGCAGGTAACCATAGTCCTAACAAAGACAGAGGAAGGGGGCGGACATCTGGCCGATTTTCGAGCACCGGAGCAGTCTCGGAAGTGGAACAAGTATAAACGGTTCTGCTGTGTAAATTACTTTAAGAGTCAATAGCTAAATTAGAACATTGGGTGGAGATGGAGTCCAGTGTGGCTTCTGTCTGGAGAAATGTCTCTTTCCAGGCCCCCCCCGACCAACTATTCTTCATTTGGAGAAGCAGCAGCTCGAAACAGAGGTCCTACTGGATCACTGAGCCGCTAACCTCCTCACAGAGTTTGAGGCCGGCCACTTTCCCAATAAATCTCATTTTAGGCCAAGAGTGTCCATATAATGTGATTCCCTCAGTCAGCGCAGCGCCTGCAGGCACTGAGAGGAAGGTCGGGTGAAGCTCCAGGGGAGGATGGGGCGCTTTGCTCTGTTACTCAGCAACATGATGAAACTGCTGCACAGTATGGATGTAATCTGCTGAGAGGGTGAAATGAAGTGATTTATGCACACAACCTCCCATTGATTGTGCAAGTATATTGACCCTAAAAATGAATATTGTTTGCCGAGAGAAAGGTCATCTCCAACTCAAAATGCTTAAGTTTTAAATGAAAGGAACCACCAAACCCAGTGTGTGCAAAGGCACGGGGACTGTCCTCGCCTCCGAAAAACGCTCCCAGAGGCTGTTTGTGCAAGCAGCAATTATGACTCATCTTTACGTTTGTAGTGGCCATAGTAGTTATGACGGGAGCGAAGCAGGAAGGAATGTGACACGATTTATAAGTGCTAAAGTTTGACGTAAGGAGATAAACAAACACAGGACTTTCCCCCCAGGAGAACGGGGTTAGTGTTAGGCTAAAAATAAAAATAAACAACAAATTGTTTTTTTTCACTTTGCGAATGACATGTTCAGCGCAAGTGCGTAATCGGAAGTGAAGTACCGTCTGACCACCATCTTCTTCTTTATTTTTATTTTTTTTATTAATATTTTTGACAGACAGTACAACCTATGTCGCCATCACAACTTCCAAGATATAGACATCATCCTCTGTCCCGTTTTTAGAATACAGAAAGAAAAGAAAAAGAAAAAAACATGTGCCTTACATTATTCTACCAGCCAAATGGATTAGATCAGAACTGGTGCCTTATATTCAGACAGACAGCCCGTCTATTGCCATCAAAAAGGAGCCCCAGACGTGATTAAAGATATCCTCCCTCCCCATTACTCTGTAAGTGACTCGCTCAGACGTAGCCATTCTTGTCATTTGTTCAGTCCATTCCTTAAAGCAGCACAGAGTAGGTGACTTCCAGTGCCTCAGAAATATTCTACATCTTGTTGTAGTAGCCATCCGTACCCTTGGTAGTCAGCAGCAGACCCAGAATACACAAAGGTGGACGGAAACATTTTCAATCATTTTTATAACCATTTAGGTCACTTTGGCGCGACAATGCATCAAAGTCTCTGGTTTCAGGTTGTAAGATGTGAATATTGACATTTTTATCATCTTTTATGCTGATAAATTGAATATCTTTTTTAGTTTTGTAAGAAATCATGCAAATAACAAGTAGTTATTTTATTTTAAAGAGCTCTATTAGACTCATCTGAAGGACACACAGCTACAAAAGATATGAGCCACCGAGTGGAGACTGACTGATGCAGAGGCTCGGCCGATATTATCAGCTGATTATATGTCAGATGAGACGGGGACAGGCGAGGTCACGCCCTCTGTTTTTCCTGCTGGAACCTGGGGGCAGCTTTACATTCTCAATTTAAAACAAAATGGGGATTTTAAATGCTGATTGCAGGATTGTTTTTTCTATTTATTTTTTTAACGTTTTTATTGTCTTTTTCAAAAAGATTTGACCTGAGATGGCAGTCCTTTCAGCGAACATTACAGTTGCGTTTAGCTGACAAAAGGTGACTGTCAGGGGGTGACCAACGTTAAGGTCAGACACCAAAAGGACTCTGGTTTGGGTGAAACAGGAACACACGTTACCTTTTGTGTTTTCCTCGAGACATAAATGCCGCTCTGCGATATTCCAGCGAGTTGAGTTTAGCTGACAAAAGGTGAGCGTCACGCGGCGAAGGCAGTTACATTTAGACACCAAAACAACTAGTTGAGTTAAGGAAAAAGATTGTGGTTGGATTAAAACACTCCCGGAACATGAACATCTGTTTCCTGGGTGAAAGTCTTATGTTTTTGTAAATTTGAGTGCTTCGTGTGAGAGTTTGCGAACTTGTCTGTTACCAGCTATGTTTCTATCCACACATTTTTATCCAAATTATGTGATATTGAATGAAAAATGCCTTCTGGAAACAGTAAAATTAGATTGAATTTCATGAATATTGACTCAAAAGGAAATACGTCCGGTCTCATCTGATTTTATCTTGATCGACATACGGCTTATGCAATAAACGCTGATGGCAACGTTATTTGCAGAATAAATAATGAACTGCGATTAAGTTTTAGGTCATTTTATGGTTGCAACCCGCCACAAAATGAAGAAGTTTCAGTTCATTTCCGCCCAGTATTTCCGCACACATGGCGGGTGTCAACAAAGTGGCACTGTGTCACATTCTAATTAGGGGCTAAGCCCCCCTAAAGTCTTTGAAAATAAGACCAGTATCCATACCCACTGAGCTAGAGACGTCCAAAACATGCCGAACTACAGTGAAATATCATGCATTAACTTTTCCCCATTATCTCCCAAAGCCGAGAAGCTTTTGGAGAGGATCCTATAGTCCCCACACAGCAGAGAAACAGGTCTCCAGTTCTTTAAATCCTGCAGATCTCCTTTCTTCGGCAGCAGGGTAATGACTGCCCTTCTGCAGCTCAGCGGCATGATGTCCTCTGCTCAAGCTGTCCTGAAACACCTCCAGCAGATCTGCACCAATTACAGGACAGAAGGTTTTGTAGAAGTCCACAGACAGCCCATCGGTACCTGGTGCCCTACCGTTCCCAAGGCTCATCAGAGCAACATACAACCCATTTCCCACTGGGGAAAAAAGAGTGGTGCGCGACCTCTGCGCGATATATGTCATTTTGACGTCCCGACGGTGTGCTCCAGCTTGGCTGCTGCTACTGTAAAACGGCCATTAGTGTCCTGCAGAATCTTCTTAATCTTCTCCAGAGGATAAAGAATGAACTCCTCTACTTGGGATGATGCCCACCCACATTCCTCCTCCTCATCATCAGACACATCCTCCAGCAGCGTTTTTTCATAACTTTTGTATCTAACTCTTCACAGATATTTTCAGCCAGAATGTCATGAACCCCATTTGTAACATTCTGACTGCAGCTTGCTTTACTTGCCTTGCCTTTCTTCCTCCCTGTCTGTCTGTTATTTTCTGCTTTCTCATTAGTCTGGGCATTTCCTTCCTCATCAGTTTTATTTCCACACTCATTTTGTTCAGCATTTTTCTCCAGCCTGCGTGTCCACCTCAGTTACCTGTGCAGTTTTTTCAGACTGCCTCGAGTGGGATTTAGAGGACATCTGAGTCCGAGCCCCCCTTGGAACCGGATCCGTGGCCCGGTCTGCCGACTCAGATTCAAGATTCAAGATTCAAGATGTTTATTTGTCATATGCACAGATTTTACACCATGCAATGAAATTCTTAAGTTGCGACGTTTCCCACAATATAAAAAAAAATGTACACACTATACACAATATATTTAAAAGATTCAGGTATAAGATAAAGATAAAATCGCATGCAGCAGCAAAACATTAAAAGCATTATAAAAAGCTTATGCATTGAACAAATGCAAACATTCACAGTGTAGTGCAAACAGTGATTAGATTGCAAGTAGAAATTGTCAAAAGACTGAGCCATTCAACAGCCTGATGGCCTGTGGATAAAAACTGTTTTAGAGCACTTCGCAAACATGTCTACCACGCTGGGCGCCATGATCATCAGCAGGCCCGGGGCCGGTTTGCCCGGCCCAGTGGGCAACAACGGTCCAAATGACTCTACCCCCCCAACGTCCAAAACATTTTATAGTATCAGATGTCGCAAAAACAACATAACGCAACGCCGTTTACTCTGCCGTCTCATTCAGTCCTCTACTATTGTTTTTCATTTTTTGTTTTGTTTTCATTTTCTTTGTAATTTTACTGTATATTGATATACTGTTGTTGCTTTCACATTTGTTTTTGTTTTTAAATGTATATATTTTAGTTTACTCAATGAACTGTATTTGTGTATTTCTTCTCACATTATTATCCTTGATGCCTTGGCAATGTTATTTCTGACAATTATGTCAATGAAGAAATTTGAATTGAACTGAGAGACAAAGAGAGGGCGAGAGATAGGAAGGGAAAGAGATAGAAAGATAAAGGAGAGAGAGAGGGAGAGAGAGAGGGGGGAGAGAGGGAGAAACAGAATGAGAGAGGAAGAGACAGAAAAAGAGAGAGAAGGAGAGAGAGCGATGGAGAAAGAGAGGGAGAGACAGAAAGAGAAAGGAATAGAGAGAGACAGAAAGAGAGAGAGGGAGAGAGAAGATTCTTCACAGAAATCAAAAATAAACAAGATTTAAAATTTTTTTTTTTTAAAAGAGGAAGAGAGAAAGGATGAGAGAGGGAGCGAGAGAGAGAAAGGGAGAGAGAGTGTGAGAGAGAGAGAGAGAGAGAGACAGGGAGGGGGAGAGAGGCAGTATAAAAGCAGGAGTCAGACTTGAGCAGCTCTGAACTTGTGAGCAGACTGAACGGATTAAAAACCAGAGACAAAGTGTTCATAAATCGTTCCTCTAAACTCTGGATGATGTGGGAAATGATTTCAATAAATCAGAAGAAGATCCGTTGATGATGGAGAGCCATTTCATTTTCATTACCTGGATGTTTATGTGGATGAAATGGGTGTGAAAATGCTGCGGGTGAAGTGAGTAAGATGAAGAGGAGGAGGCAGAAATGTGTCTCTGTGGAAACACCTGTCGTCTGACTGTTTCTGGAGATGGAGCCGCTTTTATTTGGGTGCATACAAAAAGGACGAGCAGCGCGCGTGATGGATGAATATTTGAGGGACTTGAGGCTGATCTCCAGGCTTCCCTTCGCGCTCAATGACAGGGGGATCTGACGGGGGAAAGGTATGGGAGGGATGGAGAATGCCAGTGCGCTAAAACCAACGCCTGTCAGCTATGGAGAGCTGTTGAACATCTCCACAAACTATATCTGGGCCAATTTCACCTCGAAAGAGGAAGAAAAGGACAGCAACTTGGCTTTCCAGGCGGGACTAGGCGCGACTTTGACGCTCATAACTTTGGCCACCACGCTTTCAAACGCGTTCGTCATCGCTACCATTTACCAATCCCGAAAACTACACACCCCGGCGAACTTTCTGATCGCCTCCCTGGCTGTCACGGACCTCCTGGTGTCCATTTTGGTGATGCCCATCAGCGCTCTGTACACGGTCAGCCAAACGTGGACTTTGGGGCAGGTGATGTGCGACATCTGGCTGTCCTCGGATATAACCTGCTGCACCGCGTCCATCCTGCACCTGTGCGTAATTGCGCTGGACCGCTACTGGGCCATTACGGACGCCGTGGAGTACTCCAAAAAGCGCACGATGGGGCGCGCCGCCGGGATGATCGCCACCGCCTGGGTGATCGCCATCTCCATCTCGCTGCCGCCCTTCTTCTGGCGCCAGGTGAAGGCGGAGGAGATGACGAGCTGCAACGTGAACACGGACCACATTTTCTACACCATCTACTCCACGTTCGGCGCGTTCTACATCCCCACGCTGCTGCTCATCGCGCTGTACGGGCGGATCTACGTGGAGGCGCGCAAGCGCATCCTGAAACAGGCGCACAAGAAGCCGGGGAAGAGGCTCACCTCTGCGCATCTTATCACCGACTCCCCCGGGTCCGTGGCGTCCACGACCTCGCTCAACTACGGCACGAACGACGCCTCCTCCTCGGGCGACGCTACGTCGTGCCAAGCGCACGCGAACCAAGTCAAAGTGACCGTGTCCGACGCGCTGCTGGAGAAGAAGCGCATCTCCGCCGCAAGGGAGAGGAAAGCGACCAAAACTTTGGGAATAATCCTGGGAGCCTACATCATATGCTGGCTACCGTTTTTCATTTACACTCTCCTCGTGCCTGTGTGCGAGGCCTGCTTCCACCCGGAGCTATTTGACATTTTCACGTGGCTGGGTTACCTCAACTCTTTAATCAACCCCATCATTTACACCATGTCCAACGAGGACTTCAAGCAGGCTTTCCACAAACTGATACGGTTTAGATGCTGCAGGGCGTGAAGGACAATTAGCAGACATAGTTATGTCCTCTCACAGGTGCGGAGCCAGGGGGGGGCTTCTGGGGCCACAGCCCCTAATGTTTTCTCAAAAGTCCCGAATTGTTTAGGCAGGTTTAACGTTAAGGTTTGTTTTCACTAGCCTTCCTCAAAATGTTTGCCCGATGTCAATTTATAGAAGCCCCCTATATATATATTTATTAAAAAAATTCGGGAAAAAAGATGTTTAAAACAATGTCAAAAGGGTTGAAAAGAACATACCAAAAAAGTGTCAAATGTTGAAAAAAGAGCAGAGAAAGTCAAAAGGCTGAAAAAAAAATAACTTAGAAAAAAAAAGGTAGAAAAAAGTGCCAAGCCCAGAATGGCTGAGGTTTTCTTTTCACTTGTCCGGTCTGGTAAGTGAAAAAAATTCTACTTGCCTAATATAAACTTTCACTGGCACCAATACAATTTAGTTTTTGTTTTTGGAAGAAAAGGAAAAAAACGTAGAAAAAAACTTTTTAAAAAACGTCAAAAGCATGGAAAAAGAACACAGAAAAAAAGCATTTTAAAAAACATGTCGTCACAAAAAAAGAGTCAAAAAATGTGAAAATGTTCACAAAAACAGCATCAAGCATCAATTCAATTCTGGATTGGCCAAAGGCCCATTCAAATCATCCAACAAACGTAATTAATATGACGATATCCGAGCGGGCAAGTGGTTTCTTTTATTTACTTAACCGGTGTGGGGTTTAGGGCCATTAGGCAACCCTCATTGTTGAACCCTGGTTAAGGTTTTAAAACGCCTTCAACTGTTCTACGCTAAAACTTTAAGGTCTGGGCATCGCTAGACTCTATCGACGACGTTCCACTTCCGGTTTTGCCCTGTTGTTGTTGGAAATTCTGCTGATTTTCCCTCTTCTCAACCAGATATCAGTCCCCTTCCTCTTCCTCTGCATTGGCGTTCTAACCTCCGGTGGATTTCTGAGGACTATGGTTACCTGGTCCTCAGATCTCTGCAGGGTAAATCCAGACAGCTAGCTAGACTATCTGTCCAATCTGAGTTTTCTGTTGCACGACTAAAACTACTTTGAATGTACACATGTTCCACCAAAACAAGTTCCTTCCTGAGGATATTTAGCAGCTGCGCTTAGCGTCACCCAAGACAATTGTGATTGGTTTGAAGAAATGCCAATAAACCAGAGCATGTTTTTCTCCCATCCCAGAATGCTTTGTGTAGCTAGACCCTCCTTCGCAGCGCTGTGGAGGAGGGTCTGGCAAACCAAGACTAGGCTATCACCAATGCTTTCCCAAAGCAATTCAACTCTGATTCACAAGGTCCCGGGTTGATTACATTTCCAATTTAATTCAATCAGTCAATCAGGTTAGGGAAAGTCAGTTACACCACCAATTAGCTCGGATATAAAAGAGATTCTCAGAGAAGTTCTGCTGTGAATTGTACAAGCGAGAAGCGACCCTCAAATATTGTTTTTCATAATGCATTTATTTACACATCCATGGTGAAAAGGCAGATATTGAAAGATATATGCCAGGACTTTTATGAATCGATATGAGATCACTCAAACAAAGGCCTATCCCTAAATATTACTACTAGCTGTTACCTTAAGAAATCTAATATAATTGAGCAATCTTCTGGAGATCTTTAATTACAAACAGTGTAGCCCATATGGTTATGACATGAATTCAAATGTAGCAGATTTGTCCTCTTAATGTTCACGTTGTGAACTCACCTCGATTATTTCTTTGGGGGGGAGAAACAGACCCAGGCACCCGAGTCAGAACAGCAGTCATTCATAACGTTACACCTCCGTTAGCATGTTAGTGATTTCGGTGGTCTCATAATGCATATCGTTACAGCCTTATTTCAGAATGATGAAGACAGCTTGACAACAATTTGATATAAAACAGGATGTTGGCTCTCCAAGATGATGCTTTTCCAGGGCAGCTATCATGTCTTTTCCCCAAAAGATGTATAGATTTTTAGGCATTCTGTTCTCCAGTGACTACTGAAAATAGTGCACATCGTCGGGTGAAAACGTTGTATGTCCCAGACAGCTGTTTTTTTAGGAAATTAAAAAATTGCAATTTTGGAAACATTTCATTGAACTATTTACCTCAGACAAAGCCTCGTCACCGCTTAAATATTTGTAAAAAAAAACAAAAAACTAAACTGAAATACATATAGGGTGACCAACAGCATACAGTTTTTTGAACCAAAATTAAAATGACAAAGGTTTCTGACCGATCTGCTGTAAATGGAGGAAGAAAAATCTCCCCCAACCCTCTTCTAGGTTTGTGCTGAGCCTTGAATGTTATTCACCATCTGGCTCCGCCCCTGCCCCCCCCTTTAAATCCTGCCTTTAATCATCTGTATAATGCCAAAATCAAATAACCATCAGCCATGTAATTCACTCGGCAGGTTTCCCCTGAGGACAACAGCACCAACATTTATGATAATATGGCTGCAGAATGAGCATTACACCTGACACAGGGTGCAGAGGACTGTGAAAATGTATTGACCTGCCATCCAGTCTGCATTGTGTTACATGATGGCTGCACTGTGTAATGAATGGCTGCCATTTCTCTACCATTTCTCTCTGTAATTTAAAAAATATATATAGCCGGCTGCTGTTGGTGCAGAGAAGAAATGTCAGCGTATGTTACGATGCAACCCATACTCAATCCCAACTCGTCAAATACTGACTCTCAGTCAAATACTGACTCTAGCTAGACTATCTGTCCAAACCAGACATTGAAAAATGGCTCTGACATCGATCAGAACCCAGAGAGTGAAAAAGTGACGCAAATCTTTTTACCCCAACTGCAACATTTCCCTACCCCTAACTAATTGGTTTTACTCTGCACGTTGCAAAACTACGCTAAAACGGTGCTGACCCAGAAAAAAAAATTATGCCAAAGTGGGAAATACTGCTGTGGAGAGAGGACATTGCAATTAGTTTAAAAAAAATCTGCGTTTAATTGAGACGCTACATAAGATGTTTAGTGTCATTAACCATCGCCTACGGCCCCTGACCAAGCGTCGGTTCTTGACACGCTGGGAGAGAGACTGTGTTGCATGATGTGGAAGCTCTTTGCAGACGATAGTGTTGTTATAACGACTCGGAGAAAGCCCATGGCCCTGGCTGCGGGGCCCCGCCTGTATACGCGCTGCTCTGGACCGCAACCTACAGACTCACTTTGCCATATGAGTTTGATAGTCAACGTCAGTTGGCTTGTAAGCACAAAAAGCTTAGGACTAAGCTACAATGAGCCCCAAGGGCAAAAAATAACGTGTGTGTTTTATTTTCCTGACTCAATACGGGGAAATGCTGGTGCCTACAACAAGTTTAGTTCAGTTCCTCAGACGTGCCTGGCCCAGATGGAGATAAAAGCATGTTAGTTTGAGAAAAAGATTTTGGTTTATTCTTGGGACCAGTGTACGTATTTCCTTTTCTTTCTTTTTTTCTTGCTGTGACTGATGTTCACTTTAACAAAGGCTCCAAACTGAGTGTAATTGTACAAATGTTGTGTATGCATCGGTGTGATTTTTACATTCATTATCTGAAGAGGCTGGATGTTCAGTCGAATGGGTGTCATACTGTGCAAAGTGACCGGCTCTGAGGGAATGAAGAGTTGTTAAAGTCCCATTAATGAATTAATTGATTGTTGATATTAGCTTTGATGTTTCATTTCATGTCAGGCTAACAAACACAAATCGATTTGAACTGTGTTGGTAAAGCCGGGTTCCTACAGTCATCTCCTGGAATTTGACATTTACATCGTCTACACTTAAAAACGCTTGAAAATGTCATGATATTGATACTGATCAAAATCGGGCTTCTACCCCCAAAAAACGTCACATGCTAAATGTCAAGCTTTACCTGCTGGTCATCCTTCGTAGGAAAAAATATAACTGAAAAAAATCTATTTGCTTGCAGGTTTTCAGAAAAAAAGATGAAAAAGAGAAAAACTGTTACAACGACAGCAAATAACGAGTGATGGAAGTTGTGTTTTACGTGTCCAGGGCTGTAGCTATCAATGAGGTCATGTTCCTGGCATTAGGGCGTTTTATCAACCTGAAATTACACAGGGCGAGTTTCTAAAGACACATTCTGCTATTTTTTAGCATCAAACTTCTTAAATCTGATTGTTTTCATGCCAAATGATGAATTAATCTAAAGAGTTTAAAAGTATTCAATTCAATTTATTTAGGAAGGGGACAGTGCAAATTAATAAAACACATTATTATACATGAGATAAAAATGCCAGAATTAGCCAAATCTGTGGTCCGCTGGCCTCAATGGAACAAAAGGCTTTTTAAAATACAAAGAAACAAGAAAGAAAGAAAAACAGAGACAACAAGCAGAGCAGATCTTAGCACAACATAAGACACAGCACAGAAGAGATTAGCAACAAAACAAAGCTCAAACGGAGATTAGAAAAGACTGAAAGATTAGAAAAAGAAAGACAGCTGTTGAAAGCAATAAACACAGTAATAGTGTATTTCTCTGCTAGGGACTCTTGACATTGTTGAGAAAGCTTTTTGGCCATTTTTGTAAGGAGATAAAGTTACATTAAATGTAAAAGTTAAATACAAGTATTAAAAACAGAGAATTTGTGGGAGTATGCGGGTTGCATGAAGGAAACCGCCCTCCTAGCTACAGCCCTGTTGTGAACATGTGCAATAATTCAGAAAATCTCAGATCATGTACTGTAGGAACCCTGTCAAGGATCTTTTCTGGGAAAGAAGTTTATATGCTTTTTGCAGAGAGTTTGATGCAACTATTGATACCACTCCCATGTCCCTTGGTGTGTTAAAAGAGTCTACTGATTCATTGTTGAACTTCTGTAACATTCACACTCACGATGTATAGTCAAAAAGAGGAAAGAAAGAATTACATTTGATGCAGCAGAACCAGATATATACCCTCTTTTTTCCCACACATTCTTCTTACTTCATAACCTGCGCCTACATTACCCACAATGCAACTCAACCGCTGACAGTTCAGTCAGAGATTCAGGTGTGTTATGCTAGATAGCGGTTAATTTATCCTGCAGCAGAGATGAGCATTGGGTCTTGAGACTTGAACCAATGCTGATTCAAGTGACATCACTTGATAACATTTATCAGACTTCACACTGAGCCCTCTGGAGACATTTAAGGCTTTATACTACTTATAAAACAAAATAATAGAATCCCCCAAACACCTGGAAACACAACACGTTCTCACTCCGGACACGTAAAATACGGATGTTTGGACAGTGGCTGAAAAAGGCGCCCTTCGGCGTGAGTGTAGAACGTACCGGGGAGAGCAGCATCTAGAAGGGGTTTAGCGAGTAGTATGTAAGGCAGAAATTACGCATAGGGAGGTTGGTCAGGGGGGCAGATGGGTCAAACACAGGACTTTCACTCAGGAGAGCGGGGTTTGTGTCCCGCGTGTGTCCTTAACCGTCCCGTTATTGCCGCATGTGAGGGAACCGTAAGCCCAACCCACGACCTTTCCCTAAACCCAACCGTACCTTTCCCGCGAGTCACGGAACCGTAAGCCCACCCACAAGCTTTTCCTTAACAGCGTCAAAAGGGACGCCAATAGTCCCAACATATATATGTATATATATGACGCCAATGGAGACGTCCAAGCATGTGTTATAGCGTTAATAACGACGACAAAGGCACCTGACTAAGCGTCCGTATTTTATGAGATGGGAGTAAGAATATGTTGGGAAACACACTGATGTTCCCATTGAAATATGCAGCTAGGGCCAGACAACACATCCTCACTCCCATCGAGTAAAATACGGATGCTTGGTAGGTGCTAAAAGTCTCCTTTAGCGTCAGATCTAAATGCGCTCTATTGGCGTCACTTTTGATGCTGTTAGGTTGAGGAAAATATCATGGGTGGGCTTATAAAAGGGAAGGACAAGAAGAGGACAGTTGGGTTTAGGAAACATGACGCGCTGGACAGGAACCCTGGTCTCCAGAAAGAAGGTCTTGTTTGACCCATTCAGCCCCCAACCACCCTGCCTACTCACTACCATTGTCACTGCTGCTCTGCCCGGTGTGTTCTACACACACGCTGAAGGGTGATTTTTGACAGCCACTGCCCAAGTGTCCGTATTATACGAGTTCGGAGTAAGAACGGGTTAAGCCAAGAGATGGTTATCCTAGCTTAGCATAAAAACTGGAATTAGTTTATTTATTAGTTTGTCCAAAGTTTAAAACTCATCTTCCAACATCTCTAAAGCTCCTTAGCTAACCAGCCTGTTCTCATGAACCATTATACATATCGCTATGAACATTTTTGTTTCGCCTTTTGTTGGCTAAATTGAACTGTAAGGACCACTACATTTAATTGTCAACTGTAACTTTGTGACTGGTTGTTACGTGACCGGCCGTCACTCGACATGACTTGGTAGGGTATCATACAAATTCTTATACTCGTTTTTGTACGATATCATACAAACCTGTAGCTAACTTCTTGTCAGACCACAAATTCTTGTTTTATTGCATCTTAGTTTGTGTAGGAATGAAACAGATGTGATATGTTTAAGTTACTGAGCTTTAGAGATGTTGGTAGGTGTGTACAGAGCCAGGCTAGCCGTTTCTCCTGTTCCCAGTCTTTATGCTAAGCTAAGTTAAGTAGCTGCTAGCTCTAGCTTTATACTTAATATTCAGGCCTGAGAGTGGTGTCAATCAGTTCATCTAAGTTACGAAAATACATTTAAAAAAAAAATTAAAACATGCATTTGTTGCTTAAATGTAAGAGCAAAAAGTGACTAACTGTCCATCAATAATTCAGAAAGCTGCTACTAAACTGCTGCCGGGAGTTTGTTGCACCAGTAGAAGCTAGAAGAGTCCGTAAAACAGAAGAAATAACTGAATTATACATGACAGAAAGTCCTGGTGTATGACTGTAGTTCCACCCACAACATCAAAGATGGCTGCAAAAGAATCATGGCTCTCAATTTTGTCATGCAGGGACTTTTTTCCCGCGGCCGTGTTGGATGTTTGAGCTAAATTACAGTGTGGTGTGGATGCGCCGTAGCCATCCTGCTCTCCCGCAGCTCTGTGATGAAAAGCCTCTTTGTGTACAGTATTGATCGACTCGGTGTGAAACTCATCCGGTGGCTGTGTCAGTCCAATGGAAATCCATCCAGGTTAGCTTCTGCTGTACAACGCTGCACACATAGGCGATGCATTGTAATTGCTCTGCTTTGGAGGGTGAAATACCAACCTACTGGAGCACAAAAAAAGCACTGCTGCTGTTGTGAAAAGTGAAAAAATATAAATAAAAAAGGTCTATGGCATCATGGAGTTCATGATAACTTTGCCCACATTCTCATTTTTCTGATGAAACGTTTGTTTTTATGTGATTCTGAGGCACACGTCCTTTAAAGGAGACATGTTATGCTTTTCAGTATTTTATGTATATCTATAATGTTCCAATGTTCATGTTAAACGTATTAACCCTCGTGTTGTCCTAGGGTAAAACCTGTTTTAAGTATATCAGAAATGTGGGTTTCTTTCAACCTAATTGCCAAAAATGAACATGGATGCATTGATTAACGTACAGTATGTCTTTCACAAGTAAAATGAATGATTACTTCCATTGAATTTTGGGTGTTATTCAATTTTTGTAGCATTCGAAAAAGATTTAATGGTTTTAAAACAATATTCTGACTGAACTTTGACATACAGCAGTCTGTGATTCACTCAACATCCTCTGATCTTAACTATTAGTCAAAATAATTCATAATTTCTGTTTTTTGTAACTCACAAATTAGGTATAATGCATTTTGAATTGGGCTTATTGACCACAAATAAACAACAGTGAAAAAAAACATTCAAGCATCAAAAGCATTGCAGAAAAGCGTCAAATGTTGAAAAAAACATGCCAAAAAATGTTAAATTTTAGTTTTGACCCACAAGGATAACAAGTTGGTCGTTGGGAAGACAACACAAGGGTTAAAAGAAATCCCTGTGAGCTACAATCTCAGATTTTCCACTGTTTTGACAGTTTCTTCTACTCTCGGCTCCAGGCAGGCATGCTGCAGAGATTATGTTACGTGCACTGCCACATGTAGCCACATGCTGACCAGGGAACTGTCAGTACAGATGTTGTTCATGTTTCCCAATTTCCCAATTTCAGGTTACCTTCCTGCTGGAACAAGTCGTGTTGTGTTGTATTTGGTCTAGAAGCCTTTATCTGCATTTCCAAGTTGTGGGATTGCTCCGTTGGTGACGGAAATTCCCCTGGATTTCACTCTTACCTTCCTCTTCCTTTGTGTTGGGGTTCCAACCTCCGGTGGATTTCTGAGGACTATGGTTACCTGGTCCTCAGATCTCTGCAGGGTAAATCCAGACAGCTAGCTAGACTATCTGTCCAATCTGAGTTTTCTGTTGCACGACTAAAACTACTTTTGAATTTACACATGTTCCACCAAAACAAGTTCTTTCCCAAGGCGAATGTGATTGGCCAGACCTTCCTCCACAGCGCTGTGGAGGAAGGTCTGGCAAAGCGAGACTAAACGACCTGTACTGTGTGCTCATTTAGAAGCTTTCATTGGTGATTTTTGACGGCTGAATGTGCAGCTCATTGCAGACAGTCTCCAGCTGTACAGTGTACTAGACAGATGCATCAGAACAAAGATGCAGAGACAGATTGTGAAAATGCTGACCAATCAGAGCACACTGGGCCTTTTCCGGCTGTGTTTTGTGAACATTAAAGCATGTTATGCAATTACACAACTATACGAAAGTATGGACCTAAAAAGTTATATTATAATTCTCCTTTAAAATATGTACGACAAAGAAAGCGGTGACATTTCTTTTTCTATCACTGTTAGAATCTGCAGTGGTATTTGGTCTGCTTGGCAATGATAAATAATTTCACAGACGGGAGCTGATGGATATGCTGCGTGACAGCATTAACAGTTTGTAACTTAATTAACCAGCAGGGAGAGAAAAAAAATCAAACTGCAAGCAAAATGTCAGTTATGAATACCAAATGAAACACTTCCTTCTTAGCATTCTTCTGTGCATCCTTCTCCATGAGTGGGATTATATTTTAATATGCACAGCTCAGCATACACACAGTATAATGAGCGTACTTACAGGATAAGTGTGTTAAAGTGTAGAGGTTTTTGCATTTGGGACCTTATTTGCACTGTTTTAAAAGTAACAGTAACCCCCCAATTTAAAACTATATACTAAAACTAAAAAATATTTAAATTTGTACTGCGTTAATGCTGGAAATGTGACAAGACTGCAGTTATTATATCCCCAAAATAGATTTTGTTGCCCCATAATGATCAGCAAAAAAGAAAAACAGAAGCAGGAAAAAACTGAAATAAATTGCAGATGTTGGGCAGGATCACAAAGATCTTGAAAACCCCCAAAATGCTTTGCTTTCTCTTTGCAAAGTTGGATTGAAAGTGATATTCTAATTTTGACGTATGACGGTGCAAATTATCATTTCCTTGCAGTAAAAAATTGTGTGTTGATTTGTTTTGTCTACTAACTGCGAAAACTATCAGTGTACTATTACATTAAAGGATGAATTAGGAACACAGCTTTAGAGTCTCTATAGCTAAAGATAGCACATTGCAAGCTGCAAACAACACACACTTCCTGTCTCCTAAATGGGCGTGGCCTCGGTTGAAAGTGTAGTGGAAGTCGTGTGGATGGATGGAAATTTATATTTGCATATTTTTTTATATTTTATTTTGCTAACATTAGACATTTACACAGCTTAAAGCCTTATTTAGCATTCTGAAAATGTTTTGTTAGGGCGAATGTTAGTTGACATTAGTTATATGTGTTGCCAGATCTTGTTAGAGTATCTCATGAACAGGGTTCATACGATTTAGTACGATACTTTATGCACACCAATTTGTATGATGTCCTATGAAACTAGGCGACAGCTGGTTGGTCAGGTGACACTGTGTCCAGAGTCGGTTGCTTCAGCAGCAGTTGCTAGTTTGACCAACAAAAGTTGACTGTGAGCCGGCCACAGAGCACCGTGAGATGACAGTCCGGTCAGGGAACACTGCTAGTTGGGTTTAGCAGACAAAAAGGGAGCATCATGAGGTGGCAAATTTAAGTTTAGACACCAAACAACTATTTAAGATTTAAAAAATGGGGCGCCCAGGTAGCTCAGTTGGTAGAGCGGGCACCCATATGTAGAGGTTTGCTCCTTGACGCAGTGGGCCCTGGTTCGACTCCAAACTGCGGCCCTTTGATGCATGTTATTCCCCCCTCACTCTCCCCTTTCATTCCTTTAGCTGTTAAAGGCCTAAAATGCCCAAAAAACAGATTATAAAAATGATCATGCTTTAGATTTAACATGGTTAGGGGATTAGGGTTAGGGGGGAACATGCATCTCCTTGGTGAAAAGTCGTTGTTTCCCGGGGAGCAAACTCCCCTCCCCAGCTTGAAAGCCCTGTGTTTTATGACTCAAAAATCCACAAACCCATCTCCTCCTTTACGGTCCACAGCACGCTTATAGCAGCAGTCAATGTGATGCATACTGTAATAAATACGTAGAACACATACCTATTACAGTGCTTTATTATTTTGTAGCAATGGTTCATGAGAACAGCCTGATGGGATTGATTCAAAATAAACCACAGTGTATGTTCGTGGTGATGAAGGAACATGTCAGAGCTACAGCGTGGCTCATGTGTCATTATGGCTCAGAGGAAGAAGAGATATCAGGCTTGTGATACACACACAATTCACACAATTTTGGTTTTAGGCTTTTTGTTTGGTTTGTTGACAAAGTAAAGAATATCACCAATCCTTTTAAATAAATTTGGAGGACTGAGCATCAGAGGTAAAATCTCTCTAAGTGCTTTCTCGTTCAGCTCGTTCATCTTTCACCAAAAACATTACCCTGTCCAGCTCAGACGTCCTCATCCTCCTGATTGTTGGCCATCAAATCTTCCTCCCCGTTAGAAAACCTCTAACAACAAACCCCGAGCCAATGCCTTTCTTTCCTTTTGTCCAAATAAAAATTATTTTTGGCCCCCCTTTTGAAATCGATTAGACCGCTGTGGCACCCTGATTCCCGTTTCCATGGTTTGATGCTCGGCTAAACCATGGCAACGTCAGCTCTGCTGGAAATGTGTCATGCTGCAGAAGCCAAATAAACACATTGACTGGAATATAGATGAATCCAGAGAGGTGATGTTACATCGACAGACCTGTTTCTCAAAAACATTAAATTATGTTTATTCATACGCTACAAGTTAGTTCAAATTTCAGGAAATTGGTGTTTTTTGTTTTGTTTGTTTTTAAAGTGAGTGCTGCAGATCTGTGAAAATCTCTCCTGCTGTCGTGGAAAAAAACCCCAACAAAGACAAATCTGCCTGTCACACTTGTAATATTGTGACGTCTTAATTTTCCAGTCTGCTCTTCACATGAATGATTTAGACAAATGGAGAACTGATTGCAAAGACAAATGTGTAGATTTAGTAGAAAAATCAACCTTAAATTAGAAAACGTCCTCTGATGCTTTAAAACAGCCTCCCTCTCTCAGCTTTCACAGCTTATTGCCTGCAGATTTATTACCTCTCGGTGGTGTCACACTCCAGTTTTTGCTCTCTGGTGTTTTTTTCCTCGAAAGCATCAGCGACAACACGGAATGATGCTGAATTTAATGGTTGTTAAAGTGGATCGTTTCACATTTTCCTAGTTGTTTTAATGTAGGAACTGCAAAACACATCTCTCTCACAAGTCATTTGTGTCTTTTATTTACTGTGCAGCTTAGGTTTTCTTCAGAGGATGGAGTTTGCTCAGTTTTTCAGGAACTGTTGATGTTTCATTTTAATTTCACAGTTTTGGGCAACCCGTTCTCACTCCAAACTCGTAAAATACAAGACGCCTGGTCAGTGGCTGTCAGCGTCAGATACGACGCATTAAGTACCCTTCAGCCGGCGTATCACAGAAACGTACCTTTTATAAGCACACCCACGATCTTTTCCTTAATCTAACTGCGTCAAAAGGGACGCCAACAGTCCCGACCAGGTGTGTTTAGATAAAGCCTTTAAGATATGACGCTAAAGGAGATTTTACTGTCAATCACAATGCCAAAGGCACCGGACCATGCGTCCATATTTTAGGGAAAAGCCCCTCCCAAAAAGAAGTACTTCAGCCAATACTTGAATGTCAAAATACTCCATTACAAGTATAAGTCCTGCATTAAAATCCTATTCAAAATGTTAAAAATGTCCACTTAAATGGCTGCATCTGAGCTATGACTGAAGAGTCTGAGTGGGGAGAAGTCTGTGGTGTCCACCAAGACAAATTCCTTGTACAGTAAGTGTTACTTTGTTGGCAATAAATCCTTTTCTGATTCTGATGGATGGATACAAGCTAAATGACAAACACACGGTAAGAAAAAGAGCAACCAACCAACACATGATGAGATGTGTAGGCGAGGTGAAGCTCAGAGAAACACATCCCACTCCCAAACACACAAAAAAAGCATCTCTTCAACACAAGAAACAATAAAGACATTACCATGAATCCACACACAGACAGTGTGGAGTGTTTGTTCATTCAGAAACACACTTCAGCTCCTTCAAACCTCCCGTGTATCCGTCAGCGTTCCCTCGCCACCACCAGCATATGTCCTCCTCCTTAAATTTTGCATGAGTTTTGTTATGCGATGAAATCAGGGTGAAAACACTGTCGTGATCAATAATTGAAAAAGGAAACATACAGTGTTTGCCATCCACAGCGAGCAGAACATCAGGCCTGTTTACAGAAGCATCCGGATGAGATTGAGAAGTGTAAAATCATTTCTGCAAGGCTGATAGACTCAATGCTGTCACCAACAAACACAGACAGAAGTGTTTGAATTATTCACTGAAGGAAACGTGTCAGAATGAAGTCTTGCATTCATAGTTGTTCTGCAGTAAAAGTATCAAAATGTAGGCTTTGAATAGAGCAGAGATAACGGCTTCAGTTCCCAGTTAGGTTTTTTCACAAGAACTACTTACAAATTACTACTTACTTACAAAAAGAAGGTTTTAGGTTCAAATCAGACGTGATTTCACTTCCTGAAGGTTACGCACATGACGCAGAAAGTGACGTTTGTTCCGTAAAGTATAGAAAAACTTTGTTTCCTTTTATTTTCAAGGGGGACATGAACCCTGGTCTCCTTGGTAAAAGTCCTGTGTTTGTATGACCCATCCACCCCACCAGCCTTCTTGTGTTACGAGGACATTTGTCACTCTTATACTTAAGACTCCTTACTTCCTGCTTTGCGCCAGTTATCTAGTACAACCAATAGAGGACGCCGCCACTAGAAATGTAAATATAGGTCTTTTTTGCTGCTTGAACAGACAACTTATGTGGCTGTTTTTTCCAGGGGAGGACAGTTTTGTCTGACAGCAAGGTAAAGCGAGGAAACTATTCCAAATATATTGTCCATTTACACTTATATAGATGTTTTTAAGACACAGGATGGCATTGCACTAGCTTCCGTGTTGGTACTCCGGCCTGCTTCTCCAAACTGGAGGCGTGCTGATCTCCATCTACTCTAGCTAATACACTGACTATAGAGAAGTAGGTCATACAACCACACTTCAAAACATCCCAACTATACCTTTTTTTAGATTATTTTTGGGCATTTTTAGGGCTTTATTGACAGGTCAAAGAACAGGACTACAGTGGAAGCCTTTTGAGCAACTGGAAGATCTTGATTTTGCTGATGACTTGGCTCTTCTCTCAGAAACACATACACGTATCCAACGCAAGACAACCAGATTACATGAACACAGTAAACAGATAGGCCTCAGGATAAACGTTGGGAAGACTAACGTCATGAGACTAAACACCAAAACTCACCAAGCTGTCACAATCGAGGAGCAATTCCTGAAATATGTGGTCGAGTTTGTATACCTGGGAAGCAACATGATGATGGAGGAGCTGATAAAGATGTTGAGCTGCGCATCAGCAAAGCAAGACATCTACTGTATATGGCTGTGAAACCTGGAAAACCACCAAATCAATCATCGATAAATGACAAGTGTTCATTAACAACTGTTTCAGATACATAAGGATTTAGTGGCCCAACTAGATATCAAATGTAGACCTGTGAAATCAAATCCATAAAGTGGGGATGGATCGGTCATACACTTAGGAAGGATCCGAGGAACGTAGCAAGACAAGCTCTGGACTATAATTCTCAAGGCAAGAGGAAGCTAGGTAGACCTAAATCCAACAGGGAAGTCCACCTGAGAGGAGGCCTCGGGGAAGACCCAGGACTAGGTGGAGAGATTATATCTCCAACCTGGCCTAGGAATGCCTCGGGATCCCCGTCAGAGCTGGTTGATGTGGCTCGGGAAAGGGAAGTTTGGGGTCCCCTGCTGGAGCTGCTGCCCCCGCAACCCGATACCGGATAAGCGGATGAAGATGGATGGATGGATGGATGGATGTTTTCATGCAATGTTATACAAACCCATTCATGAAAATGTGTTGAGTGGTGTCATCACACACAATCGGACAAAACATTCAATTCTTTAATGGTACAAACAAAACAACATGAACAGACCTGCTGCTACCTGCTGTGTCCAGAAGTTGTATTAAGTATCTTGATGCTCTGCCTTCAGGTAATTAAACAGTTCAGACAGATGCTCATTGTGTTTATCATTAATGTTTCAGATGTTTATCTGGTCCTCATCAGAGGGTAAAGTGGCAGAGCTTTGCTGCTGCTGTTGCTAACCGCATTGTCATGAAACACTTCTTCAATTCTCAGAAAGATTATAAAAAAACTGCAAAAATACAAAGAGGACCTAACACGTCTCGCGGATCTGTGTTCTTTCAGCTGCTACAGTATCACAGTATTGCAACACAGTCAATAAGAGTGAAGTTATGGTGTATGTGTATCCTGTCTGTTTTCCTAACAAAATATATACATATAGAAAGAACAAGTTTCTCTTTTCTGTTGCTGATTAAGACCTTGTATAGCATCACCCTCACTGTAAATACTGTAGTTAAAAAAGTAAAATGCATCAAACTTAAAAATGAAAATGCTACAGTTTTTCACGCTTTTGATATCTTCAAGAGATTTAGAATTTAGAATATTTAGAATTAGATTTAGATTTAGAATAAATATCACGCATGAATTTAACACTTCTAACAGAGCAGAGATAAAATTAGTATGAGGAAGTCACCACAGGAAGTAGATCATTTATTCATGTTTAAGACGCAGCGCATCAGAGACTTTGACAGTTGAGAGGTCGAGAACAAGAAAGAAGCACGATGGCTCAGTTTACATGGATTATAATGGCTTCATTTCTGATGGTGCTGGTTCAGTTTACAGGTGAGAGAATACAAGTTTTGTTATAACGTGGTGAGTTTAGTGAACTCTTGGAAAACAAACATGAGACACATTTGCAGACGTATCTAAAATGATCGTCACACTAACTACAATTACAGTCATATTCATATTTCAGTTTGTCATATTTCTCTCTTTTTGTCAACAGCAGCAGCTGGGAAGTATTCCTACTCCACTGTCAGAGGTGGAGATGAAGTCTTTTTGTCTTGTGGAAATGCGAAAGATGGAAATAATCAGGAAAAGTGTGACAGTACTGAATGGACCTTCACTGGTTCAGGAAACACAGTAACGCTGTTTAAACACGGGCAGATTCACAAAGAAGCCAAAACTAAATCAGACAGACTGAGGGTTACAGAGAAATGTTCCCTGGTCATAAAGAAAGTCGCAGATGAGGATGTTGGTCGTTACATCTGCAACCATTTCACATCAGGACAACATGGTGAAGACACTGAGGTTTTTCTGTCTGTTGTTACCAGTGAGTATTTCAGTCCTGTAGCCAGCATAGTGGAAAGAGGTTGTTTTTATCTTCAAACAATGGACCTTTTTGCAATTTGCCCTAATTTTATATTTCATTTTGAGGTACAAATACTTTATTTTGGTAAGATTTTATGCACAAATTTGTGCTGTGAGCAGAAACAACAACAGCTAAAGTAAGTCGTTCAAAACCTTTTTTAGTAATTTAATAATGTTCTCAGTGCTGAGTTCATGTGTAGAGCCCCTGGTGATACTTGGAGAAAAGTCTCATGTTGTGTCAAGCTTTCTAAGTGGTTTAAAAATAGTGATTTTGATGCGATCATAGTAGTGTCCCTAGCTCTCCCATTCAAAAGGCCATTTGACCAAAAACAATAATATGGTCAATCTTAAAAGCTTCCGTCCTAATCATGCTTTTAAACAAAAGTTTGACTCGGGTACATTCACAAAAACAGCCTAGGTTGCATTTTGGGGAGAGTTACGCCTTAACTTGACTGTAAGTGTCTTTCTCTCTCATTATCTCCATCTTCACCAGTGACTGAACAGAAGAACGATGATACGGTCACCTTGAACTGCTCTGTGTCGAGATATTTTGGGTGTTACCACACAGTGAAGTGGCTGTATGAGGGTGATAAGACTGATTTGAAGACAACACAGCTTGACTGTTCAGCCATTGTGACATTCACAACATCTCACCTTAATCAGAAGTCAGAGAAGTTATTTAAGTGTGAAGTGACACGTGCTTACACTGGAAATGTGCACCAGTTCACCTTCAGCCCTCTTCAGTCTTCAGGTGAGAAACCAGGTGAGAATATGCTGAGCTGTTTAAAATCACTTAGTGTGAAAGACACACACACACTTACACACAGTGGTTCCTCAATTTGAAATTAGAAATTTGTTTAAATCTGGGGTTTATTATTATTCTATAATTTCTTCAAGTTTTTTTTCTAACTGAACAGTTTTGTGGTTGTGTGAAGGTGATGATGCAATAACAACAACAAATAAATCACCAATGAATGTCACGTCTCGCGCCCATATCAAGTTTCTGTGTTTAAGTTGGTATGATGTTTTGTTTTTCCATTTCCTGTTTTATTTTTTTCCCTCCATGTGTTGTTTTGTCTACTTCCTGTCTTTTGGTTTTCCTGCCTCTGTGGTTGCCTGCCCCGTCCTGATGTCTTTCACTTGTTTCCCAGCTCTTGTGTCACCTGTCCCTTGTTAACTCTCTGTGCTTTCTGTGTCTGTCACCGTGACAATGAAAACAGGAACTAAATGGACCCCAAACGAGACAAACAATACGGCATCTGAAAACAACGATGGAAGAAAACCAGAAAGTAGCGACTGAACAGAACAGCACTACATTTACATTTGAAAGACATGCAGGCAAAAGAGACTTTGTTCATTCAGATATTAGAGACATAGAGACAGCACAAGAACACGCTGACAAGTAGCTCGTCAAAACACCTCTGAATATATTTAACACTTCTAACTTCCTGTTTCAGGCTGGTGGAGGATCCTCGTCGTGTCTCTGGGTTTAGCAACACTCATAACAAGCGTTGTGGTGGTCAACATATGAGCACGAGTTAAAGGTGAGAACATTCACAGTTGAGACTTTTATTTTGAAAAAGTTGGATAAACCTGGATTTTTATTGTGGAAGCTAAAGTTGACTCGTGTCTTTTTGTCTTTTCAGAGAAAAAAAACACAGACAGTATTTTTGTTATGTGTAGTGTACTTTTCTGTATATTGTCATCTGGACCATTGTTTTGCATTTTTGCTTAAATAAAAAAAATTGATCACAAAAAAAAATGTACAGAGCGAGATCTGTGTTGAATCAGACATTTATTTGCTCCGTTTTCACAGGAGCATGATGATGAAAATGAAGGTACGGTGCAAAACCTCTGTCTGAATCCACTGATCAACAACATCAACCCACCACAGAGATGATGTTTATTTATATTTTAGTCTGAGCTAGACAAAGATACTCAAATCTTGATCTGCTCTCATATTAAGAAGCCTCCTGTGAGTCAGTCCAGAACCTTAACTTCATCTAAAACAGATCACTTGATATATTCTTTAATTTCTAATTTAGCTTTCCTAAATAATGCTCTCATATACTCAAACACATTTATACTTCTTTCCATATATCTGGTTTATAGTATATAGACAGTATTCATATCAATCCTCCATCTGTGTTTTCTGTATATTGTCTTATTTTAGCATTACTTGTACTTACACCTTCAATGTATATTTTATACTTATACCTGCGCTGTCAACTCTAATTTCTGCACATATTCTTACTGTATATATCCCAGTGTATTCATATCTCTCCCCCTACTGTTTATTCTGTATATTATATAATACTATATGTACCTTACTCTACAGGACTGCATGTCATTGTCCAGGTACTTGTACTCAGAATCATGTACGCAATATCAATAAAGCTGAATCTAATCTTGAATGAAAAGTTTCCTCATCTGTGAGTTGTGTTTTTTTGAAGCTGTAGAGGTTTTGCATCACTTCCTGTCCCTCTGTACAGAAGAAGTGGTTTTGATTGACTGAACATATTTGTCACAACTGGTGAAAACAGGACACAAGGGAATAAACCAACTGCAGACCAAAGCAGACAACGACTTCCTTCCAGCGACTATTTTGAAGAGGTGCCATCGCTGCGTTCAGAGCTCAGCATCGCCCAAGCCGATTGTGATTAGTTTAAAGAAAAACAAACAACTCAGAACTTTTTTTTCTACTAAAAGCGATTAAATGTATTCATGTTTACATTAGTTAGGTGGAATATTAAAAGGATTTTCTTACACACGTACACTAACATGCATGCCCCTAACCCTTAAACATGGCCATCACGACTAAATGCCTGACCCCAAACACCGACCTAAACCTAAAAACCAAGTCTGAACTCTCACACAGGCCTTTGAAGAAGAGAGGACCAACAAAAATGTCTACACTGGGTAACCCTTGTATTGTCTTGGCTTGTATTGGCTCTGTCCCCCCGACTCCACAGACTCCTCCTGTGTGTCCTGTGGTCGAGCACCGACGCGTCCATGAATGCCAGGGTGGCTGCGGTCCGGCTGGTGCCGGACCCCTGGGCCAATGAGGTCATTGATCATCTTCTGTCATCACTGACCACGCCCCTAACCTCGCACCCCTTCTGCACCAGCTGGCAGTGCAACTTACCCAATATTAGCCCTAAGACCACCATCAGCATGGGTAACTGGATACTTTTATATAGACCTTAGTGGTCCCCTAATACTGTATCTGAAGTCTCTTTTATATAGACCTTAGTGGTCCCCTAATACTGTATCTGAAGTCTCTTTTATATAGACCTTAGTGGTCCCCTAATACTGTATCTGAAGTCTCTTTTATATAGACCTTAGTGGTCCCTAATACTGTATCTGAAGTCTCTTTTATATAGACCTTAGTGGTCCCTAATACTGTATCTGAAGTCTCTTTTATATAGACCTTAGTGGTCCCCTAATACTGTATCTGAAGTCTCTTTTATATAGACCTTAGTGGTCCCCTAATACTGTATCTGAAGTCTCTTTTATATAGACCTTAGTGGTCCCCTGATACTGTATCTGAAGTCTCTTTTATATAGACCTTAGTGGTCCCCTAATACTGTATCTGAAGTCTCTTTTATATAGACCTTAGTGGTCCCCTAATACTGTATCTGAAGTCTCTTTTATATAGACCTTAGTGGTCCCCTAATACTGTATCTGAAGTCTCTTTTATATAGACCTTAGTGGTCCCCTAATACTGTATCTGAAGTCTCTTTTATATAGACCTTAGTGGTCCCCTAATACTGTATCTGAAGTCTCTTTTATATAGACCTTAGTGGTCCCCTAATACTGTATCTGAAGTCTTTTATATAGACCTTAGTGGTCCCCTAATAGTGTATCTGAAGTCTCTTTTATATAGACCTTAGTGGTCCCCTAATAGTGTATCTGAAGTCTCTTTTATATAGACCTTAGTGGTCCCCTAATACTGTATCTGAAGTCTCTTTTATATAGACCTTAGTGGTCCCCTAATAGTGTATCTGAAGTCTCTTTTATATAGACCTTAGTGGTCCCCTAATAGTGTATCTGAAGTCTATATATCACATGAGACACAGTCATCTTCTAACCATATACAAACTGGGAACTATATCATTTAGTGTTTTTGTCACATTAAAAGACATAATGCTATGAACAGCCAAAATTGTGTTTCGTAATAGCAGAATGATCAGATATTGAAGCAAAACACAAGTTTGATTTTCAAAATCTATCACTGTCTAAGTCGACTTTGCTTGCTATCTAACATTAGAACAGAAATATTTGACAGGCCTTGGTTTTGGGACATATTCTTGATATATATAAGGTTTGATTAAAATCTGAGACAGTAACAACAACCTGTAATTCCACTTTAACCCAGAAGACTGACAGTGCACAGGCACCTGCTTGAAAAATAGCCTATATTAGTTAAAAAATGTATTTCATTGCCAAGACATAACCATGTATCTAATAGAGCAGTGTAAATATGACATGAGGCCATCCTCAACCTAACATTGGGCTACTAGGTAGTAATGTTCACTCAGAGTTTTGTTGTTAAACTGTGTAAAAAGAGCAGTGCCGTTAAATCACCGGTTTCAGGTACGTACGGTACCGTCTGGATGGTTTCAATATTTCATAAAGTGTTGTTTCTGCCATATTATATAATCATCAGAAATCATTACATTCATACTGTATATTCAAACATAAACAAACTGGTGTCCCATAGCAACAATAGAATCACAGATAGAATGGAATAGAATCAATGACCATTAGGATTGAAAACATAAGAATACATGTTGTTGTTGTCATAACAACACATTGAATACTAGGACAACTTTAGTTCTGACACATTCACTCAAACAGCAGTTTGTAGCAGAGAGTCATTTGTGACAATCCCAAGGTGCACATTGCAACGAGAAAAAAACAATGGAAAACATGGACTTCAACTCCAGAGAGATTCAACCCATCAATTTCTACCTCAGTTCACTTGAAGAGCAGGTACGGTGTGAGCTGAAGGACAGCGAGGCGACGCTCACCCAAGGTGAATCTGAGGGAAGAGTTCATCTGATCATCCGAGAGGACCTGCTGGCTGATCTCCTCGATCAGCTCCAACTACAGAGAGAGGGAGGCAGTTGGAGCCATGAGAAAGAGCTGATGCAGAAGGAGATAGGTGAGTTAAAAGTTCAGCTTGCTGAACGTGTCCCCTCCCCACCTAGGGAAACAGAGTATCTAAAAACCCAGCTGGTCAAAACCAGCCACAGGCTGCGAAAAGCCCAAAAAGATCTGGACCTGCAGACCTTCATTACCGAAGACCTGAAAGTCGAATTGGAACAGATCAAGGGTGAGAAGGAGGCCCTGAAAAGGGAAGTGGAGACTCTGAAGGTAAGTAAGACCAACGTGGAGTTAGAGCTGGAGAGCTTTCTGGAGATGGAGAGGGCTCAAGCTCAGGAGCTGAAGGCAAAATTGAGCAAGATGGAGGAAGCTCTCCGACGAGTCCACTCCCCACCCGCGGAAACAGAGTATCTGAAAACTCAACTGGTCAAAACCGGCAACAGGCTGCGAAAAGCCCAAAAAGAGCTGGACCTGCAGTATTTCATGACTGAAGACCTGAAAGTCGAATTAAAGCAGGGGAAGGGAGAGAAGCAGGCCCTTAACAATATTGTGGCGACTCAGAAGCTGCAGCTTCAAGAAGAGAGACAGATGCTCACGGTAAGTAAGACCACCAACGTGACGCTGGAGAGCCATCTGGAGATGGCGAGGGCTCAAGCTCAAGAGCTGAAGGATAAACTGAGCAAGATGGAGGAAGCTCTCCGAGAACAAGAGGAGAAGGCAAAGGAGATTCTGGAAAGATCCCAGGCTTCCCATAGATCCCAGCTGGAGATGCAGGACCAAAGCAACAAGAACGTCATTGCTGCTCTTGAGAAGAAGAGTGAACATCAGCTGGAGAGTGAGCGTGTCCTGTGGCAGCAGGAGAAAACCTCCCTGCTGGAGGAGAGCGACAAAACAAGAGCCTCCCATGTGGATCAGATTGACGAGCAGAGCTTTGAGAGTGACTGCCTCCTGGCTGCTCTGAAGGAGACTGAGCAGCAGCTGGAGACTCATCTCAATGAGTGGAAGGAGGAGAAGGCATCCCTCCTTCAGGCCACAGAAAGCCTGAAGCTGACTCAGCAGGAAAAAGAGCAGGAGTGGGAGAGGACTGAGAGCACCTTGAGGTCCCAGCTGGAAGATCTAGAGAGCCAGATTATGCAAAAGCCGAAGAAGAAGAAGTGGTACAAAAAGCTTTTGCCTGGCTGAAAATACATTTGTACTGGTATAGTATCTGTCTTTGTGTCTGTGTGTGGGTCTGTCTGTCTGTCTGTGGGTCCTTTGGGTGTGTGGATGGGTCTACGTATGGGTGTTTGTCTGTGTGTAGCTGGCTCTGTCTGTATGTGTGTACGTGTGTGTGTATGTATGTGTGTGTGTGGGTCTGTCTGTGTGTGGCTGGCTCTGTTTGTGTGGGTCTGTCTGTGCGGGTGTATGTGGGTCTATGTCTGTCTGTGTCTGTCTGTGTGTGTACGTTTGTGTGTACAGATCATACAAAAGCTGCAGAAGGAGTGGTACAAAAAGCTTCCGCCTGGCTGAGGAAGAGAATGCATTTGAACTGGTATAGTATCTGTCTTTGTGTCTGTCTGTCTGTCGGGTGCGTGGGTGTGTGTTCGTCTGTGTGTAGCTGGCTCTGTCTGTATGTGTGTACGTGTGTTTGTCTGTGTGTAGCTGGCTCTGTCTGTATGTGTGTACGTGTGTTTGTCTGTGTGTAGCTGGCTCTGTCTGTATGTGTGTACGTGTGTGTTCGTGTGTTTGTCTGTGTGTAGCTGGCTCTGTCTGTATGTGTGTACGTGTGTATGTGTGTATGTGTGTGGCTGACTCTCTGTCTGTCTGTGCGTGTGGGTCTGTGTGTGGGTATATGTGTCTGTCTGTGTGTGTGTAACGGTGGGTGGGTGGGTCTGTATGTGAGTCTATGTCTGTCTCTGTGTGTGTGTGTGTGTGTGTGTGTGTGTGTGTGTGTGTGTGTGTGTGTGTGTGTTTGCTCGCAGGGCGTGTGATGCGTCAGTGCAGTAGTGTTGGAGTAGTTAGTGCTTGTAGTTAGCATGCAGCATGTAGCATGCACTACATGCTACATGCTGCATGCTGCTTCTGCTCGCCACTCTCTGATTTCAGCTACTGCCACCGGACAGCCCTTTGTTTTCAGGGGCGGAAAGAGGAGTCGAGTGTGTCGCTTCCTCCCCCGGTACATAGCCTCTCCACTGCCAAGACCTCGTACACGCCTCCCCGTGGCACACATGGTAACTGGGCCCTCGTGGTTCCAGGCTAAGTTGTACAGGATCTCGGAGCAGCAGTGGGCCCCAGAGACGCGGCATGCAGGCCCATCGGTGAGTGGAAACGCCCTGATGCCCGTCAACCACTGTCCCAGCTATGGGTAAATAGCCCCAGCTATGGGTAAATAGTGAAGACCCCAACAGCGGTGCAGGCGGACGATGTTGGTGTGAGAGCCACCACAACGTCTGGGAAGGAGGAAGAAGGCAACCCCACAGCCACGTGGGTAAACTCGGGAGGGTACAGCGGCTGGGGGAGCAAACCCTGTGGCGATGTGAGAAAACTGAAACTATTCCTCACGACTATATAATAACTACTGCATACACACAACTAGCTATAAAAATGATATCATGTTTGTTGGTGTGCCGGCCCTGGGCCTGTCCTACATGTGTACTGTGGTTTGTCTTGTTAACTTGCAGGTGTAGCGGAGGCGATGATGAGACGACTGTGATCACCTGGCCGGTCCTCCCAGACTATTTAACCCCGCCTACCCCAAGACCGGGCGCACGCATTCTCCTGATGGCGCACCAACATGTTTTCTCTCTGTTAACTACTGACAACATGCACCTCACATTCTCCACTACATCCATCCACCTTCATTCATCACTGATACTGACAATCACACCTCATCATGCTCTTGTTTGCAATATTAATTAATAAATGTCACTTTATTATTGTTACGTTGCTGTGCATTTCCCTCTTTTGTTGTGGCTTGTGAGCCGGTCGAAACAGGTTAAGGGCTCGATTGCCGTGAGTGTAAAACCAGGACCTTGTTTGTGGTTTTCTTTAAGTAATCCTAGTTAGTTGATGTTGAGGCCATTTGGTTAACCCTCATGTTGTCTTCGGGTCAAATTGACCCGTTTTCCTATATCAATGTTCTTTTTAATTAACATGATTGATTCCTGCAGTCTTTGCAAGTTTAAAATCATTAATTTTGGGGTGTTGTTTGAAATAGCATTGTAAAAGTTGAAATTCAGTCTGTGATTATCCATCAACATCCATTCCATTTGTCTAAATAAATCCTAAAATTTCAAACATCAGGTAAATTTGGCTAGGAAAGGTTTTTGACCATAATTTTAATGTTAAATTATAATAACTTTTAAAAAAAAATAAAGGTTTTGTCTGGTAAAAAAGTAAAAGGATCAACAAATGTGCTGATTTTCATCCAAAGAAAATAATTAAGTTGAACATTGTTGTTTAAATGCATTTCTTTCATGGTAATATAGTTTGATGTAGAAATCAGGGGGTTTAGCTCATTTGCATCCTAAACCCCCAACATATATAAATTGGCTCAAATTAATTTATTTAATTATAATATACTAAATATAGGTTTTTGTCTGGAGGTACATGTTGGTCATCCAAAGAAAATAATTAAATGAACAAACACAGGACATTTTGCAGGCAATTCAACTTTTTTTAGAAGAAGAAATGCTTTAGAATATACACTGGTTATTGTCAAATCAGCTACAAACTTGAATTATTTGGTAAATATTAATTATCAGTATACTTCTTTGTTTTGGGAATAATCAATGAATCCTATGATTTTGAGTTTAAAAGATTTTAGACAGTTTTTGAGAGGACGGACGCTCCTTATGTGCATAAAGTTGCCTGGATTCAACTTTATGCACATGAGGAGCGGGTGACTCAAAGCGGCACTGGTACAAAGTCCCTGCAAAGCTACCAGAATGCATTGCACCGCCGCTCCTGTACAACCGAATGGGAAGCTTGGAAATGATGCTGACGACGGACACGTACCAGAACTTTCTGAAGTCTCCACTAACACCGATGACAACACTCCAGGAAGTCGCTGCACGCTAAACCCCCCCCACCATCAAACTTCTAATGTATTTGTTTGTTTTTCAAGACTTCCCTGACTTCTCAGATCCTGCTGCTGTACTAATAAAGTCCGTACCATGAGGACGTCAGCGATCCTTTCCCAGGTCCGAGCTCGACCAGCTGCAGCTGTTCGGGTCGACCGGCTCCCATCCACTCGCTGACGATCCACACGCCGAGCAGCTGGAACACACAGAAACACACCTTCAAACACTTAGAACAGCACGATGAGACGAGAGAAAAAAGTTGCAATTAGTGTACAGAGAACTATTTACATATTAAATTATTTACATCAGTTATGAACCTACCGGCTGTGGTTTTCCTCACATTTAACGCGGTCTAAGTTCTGATAGCGTGTGATTGGTTAGTTTAGCTCCATGTGAGGTCTCAACCTTTTTCTTAACGCCTGTTTGACAACTGTTTGTCATATAAGAATAAAAATGTAAAAATGTAATAAAAATGTAAAATGTAAAAAGTTTACCATTGATCGAGGCAGCTAGCTGAGTAGGCTAACCGGCTAACAGTAGGCTGTAAACAGCTAGCTACTGTCTCGCGAACAAGCTGCGGCGGCAAACTAGAATAACGTCACGGCAGACGGCTAGCCGCCGTCTCGCAGCGAACTGGGTCATTGTCATCCCAAGGATACTCATAACATAGCATTTTGAGCTACGACACTGCTTGTAAGAAACGGTTAGGTTGACAAGTTTAATGAGTATGATTCAGTAAATACACACGGGTTTTAGAAATGATTATTTTGCCAACTTTAACAAATAGCCATAAGTGTTGATGTTACTGTTTGGCTGGTCATGTTAAAGGAGTAAATAAGTGATAAGAGTGAATGATTTTCTCCTACTGTATATTGAATGTAAATAAGGTATGAAACTATACCAATATATTTGATAAATTGTGGTTTTATAGCTTTTAAGAATAGATAAATGTTTGATCCTGTATTTCTGTCTGTGGGGGGATTCTGTTAATATGACCAGTATTCATAGGCAGCAATGTGTAGCAACAACTTTTATAACAGCGTAGTTGTGTAAAGTGCACTACGCAGCCATTGTGGTCTTGTATAATTGATGTAAGTTAGAATGTGAATTTCTAGGATGTGATATTGTGTTATTTTGTAAAAATGGAAATATGACCATATTTTATGATTTATTCTGAATGAATAAACTCAGATGCATTTGGGAGAAGACAAGAAAGCTGCTGTGTCAAACTCTCCCATTATTTCACCTGTCTTTCAGGGAATTTAAATCTGTTGCCTGGGACCTGTAACACAAATACAATTATCTATATTAAAATTTAATACTTGTTTTGTAATTCTCTCTCTCTTCAGCACACACTGCAACTCACCTCTGATTGGCTGACCTCTTATTGTTCTCTCAGCTCTTGTAGTAAACCTTTCCTCTGTTGGGTTGAACACCTGTTTAAACTGGGCTCTAACATTTGTCTATGCAACGTATAAATCTAAAATAATCGCCATGGCTGCGTTCAAAAGAAGTGTTCATGGTCATGGAATAATATTGAAGTCAGGGGATTTCCACAGAGAATAAAAGCTAATATTACACATCACTTTATTTGATAACAGTTTTTGTTGTGTTGTGTACTGTATACCATGTTGCTGTCTGCATAAATCCTTTTCAGAGAATGCGTGTGGCGGCGCTTTAAATAGCAGCGGCCCGGAGACATACTCCAAACGGTATTTCGTTGCCTTGTACCTGTACATGTGTAATGACAATAAACTCTATCTATCTATCTATCTATAACAGAGGAGATGAAGTCATTGTTAGGATGTGACTCCATCATTTTTACAGGAAGTAGATGCTAAATCCATGTTTAAAACGCAGCACGACAGAGACTTTGACAAAGAAGCGCAATGGCTCGATTCAGATGGATTATAATGGCTTCATTTCTGATGCTGCTGGTTCAATTTGCAGGTAAGAGAATACATATTTTGTTGTTACGTGGGTAGTTTAGTAAACTTTTGGAAACCAAACACGAAACACATTTACAAACTTATCTAAAATAATCGGCACACTACCTATAAATATAACATTCATGTTCCAGTTGATCATATTTCTCTCTTTTAATCAACAGCAGCTCAGAAGAAATTGGTTTATGACATCCACACTGTCAGAGCTGGAGATGACGTCACTTGGCCTTGTAGAAATGTGATAGATGATGAGGACAAGTGTGACAGTATTGTCTGGATCATCAGAGTTTCAGACAAGAGAAATGTTCTCTGGTCATGAAGAATGTCACGCCTGAGGATGCTGGTAAATATGAGTGCCTACAGTACATATCAGGACAACTACGTGGTGAAGGCTGTGGGGATATTCTGAAAGTTGTTACCAGTGAGTATGTACAGTACATCATAATGTTTTCAAACTGTTTCGTTAGAAAAATAGACTAAAACATTACAATATTTATGTTGTAATCTCAATGTCTCTCAATGTCTCCATCTTCACCAGTGACTGGCTGAGATGCTCTGAAGACCATACTAGAGTGCGGATCACGGTCACCTCGAGCAGTAACCGAACCCGACCCGCCCGCTCTGTGTCAGGATATTACTAATGGTCACGTTTGTTTGTGTGGAAAGCCCGCTTTGACAAGCTGCAAATTCGGAAATGTCAACAGTGGCAATGAACAGTGACTTTATGCTCTGTTGTCTTCACACCATTTATTTCACGCGTCTTTTGTTGTCACAGCCGGACTTCATTTATTTTGTGTTTAAACAAAATGATCCCATCCTGACACAGAGCACTTCAAGGTGACCATCATCAGTATCCTTATTCGTCTGGTAAAGATTAAGGATATTGAGAGAAAAAGACAACATTAATATTGTAATGTAATGTTCTTATAAAGCGTTTTTCTAGTCTTAACGACTACTCCCAGCGCTTTTACATAGTACAGGAACCATTCACACACAGGGGCCGAGGATGCCGTATAAGGTGCCACCTGCTCATCAGATACAAACTTACACACAGTTACAAGGCGCAGCATTGGGGGCAACTCAGGGTTCAGTGTCTTGCCCAAGGACACCGTAACATGGGACGGCAGGGCCAAGGGTTGAACCACCAACCTTCCGATTGGCAGGCAACCACACTACCACTGAGCCACATATTATATTGCAATATAATTTAAATATTGTAATGTTTTAGTATATTTAATCAGATGTCAAAGTATTACAAGTTATTGAAATGTCATTTTTGTTTTATTGTGTTAAGGTGCAACAACTACAATATCTCCAACATCAGAAGAGACAAACAACCCAACATTTGAAAACAACAATGATGGACCAGGTGAAAATATGATGGGCTGTATGAAATCACTTTGTGGATAATTACATTAAACGAGAGCAGTGCCTGTTAAGTTTGGCTGATTGCTTGGTTTTATTTTTTTCCCGCTTCATTGTGTAAATTCTCACAACATGCGAAAAAGCTTTTATGCTTTTATGGCCTGTTGGCTCGCTGCTGCTCCTGTGAGAGTGTAGAGAGCGCTGACTTAAGAGGCCGCAGGAGAGAAAGACCTCACTCTCTCCCAACAATACAGGCGTCTCTCTTCTACAGAAAGAAAATATTTAACTAACCTCCTGTTAAACTAAACACACCTTACTATATTTAACACTTCACACACACTTCCTGTTTCAGGCTGGTGGAGGATCATCGTTGTGTCTCTGGGTTTAGCAACACTAATAACAAGCGTTGTGGCGGTCAACATATGGGCAAGAGTTAAACGTGAGAACATTCACAGATTAAACTTTTATTTTGAAAAAGTTGGATAAACCTGGATTTTTATTGTGGAAGCTAAAGTTGACTCTCTGTTGTCTTTTCATGGAACAAAACACACACAGAAGAACACATTGTGAGTTTAAACAGATTTAAATTTTTTTTTACAATTATAACATAAAGCAAAATCAGTGTTGAATCAGACATTTATTTGCTTCATTTTCACAGGAACATGATGATGAAGGTACGGTGACCTATGAAAACGCTGCAGATCTTTCTACCACTGTCTGACTCCACTGATCAACATCATCAACCCACCACAGAGTCCTCTGCTGTTTAACGTCATCCATCATATTTTACACAAGTAGATAACAAAATGATGTGGTGATAGATGACTGAATGTGTTTTCTGTGCCGAGCTGTTTCTATTTTAGTCTGAGCTAGACAAAGATACTCAAATCTTGATCTGATCTCATATTAAGAAGCCTCCTGTAAGTCAGTCCAGAACTTTAACTTCATCTAAAACATAAGTTGGCATGTACACATTTCTTATTTAGAGTCCTTAAATAATGCTCTCCCATACTCCATGTATCTGATCTATAGTATACAGACAATATTCATATTATTCCTCCATTCCTTTATTCTGTATATCGTGTCTTATATTAGCATTACTTGTACTTACACCTGCACTATATATTTGATACTTAATCATACTGTATATATCAGTGTATTCATGCCTCCCCTCTACTGTTTATTCTATAAACTATATAATGTATTTAACTCTGCAGGTTACTGCTTTTTGCACTTGTCCATGTACTCGTACGCAATATCAATAAAGCAAAATCTATTCTTCAATATAATTTTTCCTCATCTGTGAATTTAAGAGTTACGGGTTCTTTTTGAAGCTGCAGTAGTTTTGCACTTTCACTTTCTGTCCCTCAGTGTAGAGAGGAAGTGATTTTGATGTATTTCCATTTAAAAACATCTGTCACAACCGGTGACAACAGGCAAGGAGGAGGGAGCCAAATACAGAGAAAAGCAGGCGGACATGATCAGTTCAGTGGTTTAATGAGGAAGTTGCAAAAAAGACTATCAAGAAAGGGGAGTGTCCGCTGCAGTTTCTAAGAAAAGCAAAATTCATGATGCACATGGCTAATTTGAGGAACTGGCACTGACTGGAGAAACAAACATTATGGGTATTTTTTTCATCATTTTCAGCCTTTATTTCCTCAGGACAGATGAAGTCATGAAAGAGGGGGGATGACATGCAGCAAAGGGCTGCAGGTCAGAGTTGAACCCGGGGGCACTGTGTTGCGGAGTAAACCTCTATATACAGTATTTGCACCTGCTCTACCAACTGAGCTAACCCGGAACTGAAAATTTGTGTTGTTCTGCTGATAGAGGCGTCCGATCAGAAATACTTCTGTGTCGTTCTGGAGGGCACGCACAAACAACTTATTTCATGGGTTTTCTTTAGAGGGCTTGTTTTGGTTTGTTCAGGACCAATAACTTCTTGGTTCGGTTTAGAGTAAGATCATAGTTTGGTTTAAAGAACTTCAACTTCAAATACTTCATTATGGGTCAGATAAAAGGCTGAAATGACCACTTTTAAAGTCAAGAAGCAGGAACTCACCGGGCAAAGCAGCAGCTCGGTCGTGGCGCTGTAGGAGGATGTAGTGTTAAGAGAGTCAACGGTAGTGATAGGTTGAATATTCCTTCTGAAGGTGTCCAAATGTATTTTCATATCTTCTATAATGTGTTTCATGAAGGGGAACTGATAATCCAGAGTGATTATGATAATGCGACCTATGGATTAGAAGACTGGTCAGGATCCTGATGTTGGGGCTAAGATCATAACAGGAAAGAGGCCCTGAAGTATTAGCTGTCATAAATTTGGAAAAAAATATCTATCTGAATAACAACTAGGTATGGTTCACCTATGACCTGGGGGACAGGGCCTACAGGAGAATGGAGTCTGACTGATGATGAGAACCTCACCAGTGAGGATGAGCTCATGAATAAGTGTTTCCAGAAGGGAGGTCCCAGTAACTATAAAGACATGGGTTCTTTCCTTTATTTGAAGAGAAAACTTGGTCAATGCATCTGATTGTATGGTCAATTGTTCTCCCTCATGAGAGATCTGTTCAGTATTGATTAAAGCTGCATCTATTCTGAAATCATCGGACTCAGGTCATTTGTTGAAGTCTCCACCATCATTTCCAGAGAAGACCCAATATCAGGTAGAGAGTAATATGTTGGAGCGAAAGTCCCTGTAAGAAGGTTGGTTAGGGTGGTGGATATGTAACAAACAAACAACACATGACTTTCAGCCAGGACATCGTGGTTCATGTCCCGTTCTTGTCCCGGGTGTCACTTAAATGTTCATTTTGTAACCCCACCCACCATCTTTTCCTTTCCTGTTCTTGTGCCACATGTCAGATAGACCTACGTCCTGACCCAGAGCGTCAGAATGTGGAGCATAGTGCAAAGGATGCTGGAATAAAATGTTATTATATTACAATGTGAACAGTACGAACAGCTCTGGAATAGAGAATGATGAGTAAATAGTAAATAATAAGTGAGGAATGAGAATGCTGAATAAATACTAAATAGGTGGAATAATAAGTGGAACCAGTAAACAGGTGCTGTTTAGACAGTGTTGTTGGGTTATTGCACAGAATTGAACCTGACACTGTAATTGAGACGTCAGCTGTTCATCATCTTTTTTGACGCGATAGGGGTGAGCATGTGTTTTTAGGAATGCACCAAAGATGTTTAATACTCAAATGTTGTAACCGTGGCGATGTTGTGTATTGTTTAGGGTCCTCGCCACCACGAGACAAATCAGCATTGCAAATTGAACATGTAGCTGGACTTGAATGGACTTCTTTTGACTGAAACTGCCAAACGCTTCCTCTGCTCACAAGTTCCATTTTCACTTTTTCACAGCCTGCTGCATTGAACGCTCCACCTACATAAACACCTTCCCCTAATCAACGGCGGTGTCATTTCGTAGACCAGTGTAATGCGCCTAGTGCAAGCGTAGGGCTCAGTGGAAAACAATCCTAAGGTTCAGCACAAATGAAACTGGACCCCGTCTAAAAGCCGAACATTTGGCTGCATCCGAAGCCAAATCCTGGATTTGGTGCACCCTTGCTTTTTTCAAGTGAAAGAGTAATTCTTCCAGCACTGTTAAGAAAGAAAAGTAAAGTTTTGAATGTCTAAATGCCTTTATCCTTCCCTGGCAGCCAAATGACTATTTTACTGCCGGCATCCATGTTTGTCCTTCTCTCGTTAGCTTGACTGCACGGATGTTGGGCATGATGCATTTCTGCCTCCAACAATAAAACACAGTCTCCACTGAGAACTGCCTGTAAAATGAGAGCTTTTCCACAAAAAAAAACCTCACACACACATAAAAACGCCCTATGAGAAGGTCCATTTGTAAGACTGCAGGGTCATAATGTCCCCGAAATGTTGCTCCTCCTCGGGCTGGGAATATTTATCCGGCAGTTTAGGAAAAGTCTCAGGTGCAAAGAGATGTAAATGGTCTGAAAAAAAGAAGTTGGCAGCTCCATAACAGATAGCTTTAATAGCAACCTTTCAATGTAGGTCATTACTTACGACTACAGCAGAAACGTTGTAAAGGCAGAGCACAGCCATAATTAAACCAATAATTCAGATCATGTCGTGCATGATCTGAGTTATTATGAAGTCTAGAGGTGAGACTTTATTGAGCTGAGTAGATGGTTGAACTCAAATCGAATCGCACGTTACAGGACATCAGATTAAAATCTGATCTATAAGGTCCGTCTCTGCGGTCGTTTTATTGATGATAAATACTGAGGTATACGTTTATTTGTATCAGAAATAAGGGCAGAAATAATTCACGGTGATAAAAACAGGATGGTACTGTACATTAATATTTAATATGACTTTTGTCCTTCAGCCGTGAACAGCCTGGAGGCAACATGATAAATGCATTACTGTGTGATAAATAGTTTACAACTCTTCACCTGTTGCTCCTGCAGCTGTGACCAATCAGGAGCTCCCCAGTTTTTGCAGAATGTAAAGCTTTTAAAGGGATAGTTGAGAGGTTTGATCAGTTTGTTTGTGTGATCTTCTCCGTAGTCAGACAGTAGAAAAGTGGGCAGGAATACCAACAAGGAAACTAAGTAATGTCCTACATTATATTCATATAATATTAATATAAAAAATATATATATACATTTTTTTTAAGTATCCATGTTATATTTTGAATATTATTAGCGCTTGCTGTCAGACGGTAGCCTGAAAATCAAGACCCAAATCCGAAACATTAAGGGTCTGGCCCTGAGTTATGAAAATGGCCCATCTCGGTGGGCGGCACCAAGCGTGCATTTGAAAATCTCACTGCATGCAATTGGATAACACTACGACCAATCACAACAACACACGGGGTGAAGTATCCAGAGCCCCATACACTTAGCTATCAGCGGCGCTAACTGGTTGATTAAACTGTCGTCATCTGTTTAGCTCGCCTCTGGCCCGCCTATATCAGATAGACCAATGTGATTAGTGCAGCTCACCTCTGGCCCGCCTATATCAGATACGCCCATGTGATTGGTGCAGCTTGGCTACAAGGGCATAGTTAATGAGCAGCATTACTCAATGCCAGAGTAACTCGCTGAGCAAATTCAAATTGTGCTCTCGTTAGAACTCTGGTTTTCCAGGGTAGTCAGACAGCCCTTTACACAGTTATCTCTGCTCTGTTTAAAGCCTCCAGACTGCTTTGACAAAAACATTTTACCTCACAGAACACAGGGTTGCTGCTCTGGGGCTGCCTCCATCGGTTAGATTAGTTTGATTGTTGTATTGTTTAACTTTGGTGTTGTAAAGGGTTGGTTCAGAACTCGTTTTTACACTTAAGTTTATTTTTGTTCTGTTAACCAGAGAACTAAGCTAAGCAGCTTCATATTTAACAGGCCACTTTGATTGGTGTCGATCTATACTCATCTAACACTCAGCAAGAAAATTATAATTTTTTTTCGTGTCAAATTCAGTTTTTTTAACCCTTTAAAGTTCCTCTCTTCATGCACATATTAATTAAATCTCAACGCATGAACAGGCCTTGCAGGTGTAGAATTGAGGTGTTTGTTGCTCTGAGAATGTGAAGCAAACCATTCTGTTACTTTTTTTAGTTTTGGAGGCACAGCAGCAATATGTAATGTCATGTTTGTTGTTGAAAGTAGGGACAATCGGGGCCTTCAGCCGCAGATGATTCAGAGGCAAACAAGCACTAAACCTGTTTGCATAACAGTCTCTGCTGTATTGCTTCGTGGCAGCAAGAGCGCGGCTGGATGGGAGAACAGGAGCCGTTATGCTGATGAGTGAGAGGAGGTGATGTGAGAGACACCCGCTGGCCTGGCGGCGAGTGGGTGTAATGATACCCTCATCTCAGGAAAAAAACATGTCAGCCCTCCTGGCAAAGCAGAGCTCAAAATGTTGTCAGTGGCAGCCTGGAGCTCCATGAGGCGAGAGCTGAAATGTTGCCAGATCAGATTTAGGACCAGCTGGGAAAGATCTGGGCACGGAAAACGAGCAAGGAACGGGCTGAAGTCGATTAAGGACACCTGAACTCGTGCTGGTTTAGATCACAGATCATGGATTACTCATCTTTGTGTTTGCCGTTGCGGTGAGTCCACACTCTAATGCCTCTGAAAACGAATCAAACAAATGAGTTACATTCAACGACACATCTTGAGAAATGTTTTGTGGTCACACTTTACTGTCAGCTCCCATATACAGCATTCATATGCAGCATATTAAAATTAAAGACTGTCCTCCCCTGAAAAAACGCACCCATGGGTCGTTTGTTGAAGCAGCAATTACAACTCATCTTTCCGTTGATAGTGGCAGCGCCCTCTAGTGGCCGTAGTAGTTATGACGGGAGCAAAGCAGGAAGCAAGGTGACCATGTATAAGTGCGCCAAGTTCCTCATAGGTTTTGGTTTTAAAGAAATAAAGGACTTTCACCCGGGAGACTAGGGTTCATGTCCCGTTTGAAAAGTAAATGACAAGTTATTTTTTACATAGTCTCGCATTGCCAGACCTTTCTCCACAGCGGTGCGGAGGATGGTCTGGTTGGCCACAGCATTCCTGGATGGGAAAAAAATGTGCTCTGGTTTTTTTCTTTAAACTAATTACAATCGTCTTGGGTGGTGCTTAGCGCCGGACGGAGCCACGGTGCCGCTGCAAAATAGCTTCAGGAAAGAACTTGTTTTGGTGGAACATGTGTACATTCAAAGTAGTTTTAGTCGTGCACCAGAAACTCAGATTGGACAGATAGTCTAACTAGCTGTCTGAATCTAACTAAACTGCAACCGTTTTACAACGTTAACGACGTGTTTAAAACCCTGACCGTTACGTTCTCCTGTTTAGATATGAGGATGGAAACAGTTCTTCTGCTGGAGAGGGTTTGTTATATCACTCTAAACACTAACATCCCAGCCACAATCTCCAGCCGGCTGTTAGTTGCTGCCTTTAAACGAGTCTCCCAGGCAGCTTCTGTATTACGCATTTATTTATGCAGCTTTCTGAACAGCAGTATTGAGAATATGTGGAAATATTGCTGAATATCTGGCCTCTCAGTCTCTCCCTGGATACAGAAGCATCTTTCTTAACCCTTTTACAGGTCTCATGGATCAGTTTTCAGTCCCCCAGGCGACCCTCTCAGGTCCAATCACACTTGTTTTAAAGCAAAGTATTGATGGGAGGGTCTGCTGTGGAGCATCAAAGAGACTCACCCAAGTGCATAAAGGCTTAATCAAGTGGGTTTGTCTGTGCAGAATTGCAGTGGTGAAATATATATAATATATATATATATAAGTACATATACTCAAGTACTGTACTTAAAGCGTAACTCTCGCCAAAATGCAACCTAGGGTCTTTTTGTGAATGTACCCGAGTCAAACTTTAGTTTGAAAGCATAATTATGACAGAAACGCCACTTATAAGATTTACTGTATTATTTTTTTTTGGTCAAATGTGCTTTTTAATGGGAGTGCTAGGGACACTGCTATGATAGCATCAATTTTTAAAACACTAAGAAGGTTCGACAACATGAGACTCCACGTATCACCGGGGGCTCTACACATGAACTCCAGCACTGAGAACATTGTTTGTGTTTCCAGAGTTTACTGAAAAGAAAGGTTTTAACAACCACTAAGGTCTATATAAAAGCATCCAAAGAGCACCGTGCCATGGGACCTTTAAGACGTTTATTTTTCGTATATATTAAATGTCCAGCAGGTAATCAATGGACTTTTTTCCTTCAGTTTTAACCACCAGATTTAGGAACCAAATTCCATTCACAGCTCAGCGGCTACTGACGCAGATTTGCAGAAGTTGAAAAGCTTGAAAAGTTGCTCTGAGGTAAATAGTAGAAGGAGAAGAGAGGTAAAGAAAGACCTGAGGTCTGCACCACGAAGCACAAGCTGTAACCTTGACGGTGGTTATCAACTTGTTCAACTTTGGTTTGATGTACTAAATGGGCGCTCACGCCCAGTTGAGACTGAGCAGACATAGATAAGACAAAAAGGAAGCAAGGGAGGAGGTAAACACTCAACATTCTTGTTCATGTTCATACACAGGGTCCGAAATGAACTTTTTGAATCACCGGCCAGGTTGGTGGGTAGATGAAATACATTTTCTTTACTGGTCAAAATATTAAATTGCGTTGTTTTCTGGGTGTGACACAACTTTCTGGTTGGGGTTGCAAGTTCTGCTGGGTTATCCTCAGTTGTTAGCCTGCATTCTTTTGAAAGAGGCACCTGGCAAAAATCTCCACATACTGGCTAATAAATTAGCCTGAGATAAAACAGAAGTAAACAGAAGGGATGTGGTGGCTGGTGTTCTGGCTCGCGTGACGCTCCGATGTGCAGACAGCAGAGGAACCGAAGAAAGTAGGGACCAGTTTCACCAAAATGAAGACTGAAAAACAGAACTATTTGGTGCAAACATTTACCTGCCTTGTGGCTAATAGCCCTCTGAGATTTACTAAAGATGTACCCACATTTGACACTTTGTTGCAAACAGAATGCATTTTGCAAAGCGACAAAAACTTAGTAGGCCGAAATGTTTTGTGAACCTAAATTAATATGAGGGCCGTATTGAAATCTGCGAGGGGCTAGATTTGGTTTTCAGACCTCGTGTTTGACACATCCTCTACATCGTAAAACCTACTCAAACGCTGCCCACAGTTGAATTGAACAGCCTGAAGGAACATTCACACACAACGGTGTGTTATAGATGGATGGATGGATAGATAGATGGAGTTTATTGTCATTACACATAGGTACAATGCAACGAAATACCGGTTAGAGTATGCCCATAAAGATAAAGAATGACAGCTATGAGGTGGTATAGGATTGCATCCCTAAATCAGATTTTTCTACATGATAAAACACACTCAAACCGCCTGAAGTAGCGTTCAAACTGCACATCTGATCTCAACATCTGATTAGTATTTGGCCAACATAGCCTACTGTGTGCAGCTCGCTGTAATATTTACCGTCAGTGTTTACTCAGCGCTGTTTGAGATGAGAAGAACATTTGCTGCAGATTGGTCGAAGAACATTTTGTGTCAAGATGAGTCCACACGTCCCTGATTGTGACTGTTTGAGCCTCACACATGCACCCTGAAACTCCATTTCTGCCACATATCGAAAGTGTAAATGCTGCGCATCGGAGTGGAAATGTGTGAGTGTTTATCTGATGAGCAGGTGGCACCTTGTACAGCAGCCTTGGCCACAGTGTCTGAATGTGTGGTTCCTGTACTATGTAAAAGCACTTTGAGTAGTTGTTAGACTAGAACAGCGCTATATAAAAAATACAGTCCATTGCATGGATGACACAGAGAGAGAGAAAAAAAATCAATTGTATATTGGCTTTTTTCCAACCATCTCTTTTTTTTCCTTTTTCAATTTCATTCAATGGCTTCAGAGAGCAATTTCCTCAGCTGTTTGAGGTTCAGATATCTCATGGGTGATTCAGCATGGCTCCTCAATGGCCGCAGCCCAGTCCTTCACAGCTCTTGACCGGGGATAAAGAGCCGCTCAGCTGCTGCGTCTCCGCCAGCTTATCTGCCCGGCTCCACTCTGGGAGGTCAGGGCTGAGATTCTGCACTGTAAATGTCAATATATTGCAGACTGAGAACATGCCTTGATGGAGTAACTTTTATCTACAAGTCGCGGTGTTTGATGTGCAAAACGGGCACTCACATCCAGTTGGGGCTGAGCAGACATAGATAAGAAAAAAATGAAGAGATGAGGAAAAACATACTAGTAGGGTAAACTCTCACGATTCTTGTTCATGTTCATACACAGTGTCCGAATTTAACTTTTTGATTCTCCCGCCAAGTTAGAGGGTAGATGAAAAAAATCCAACCGCCAAGCATATTTTTTACTGGCCAAAATATTAAATGCGTTGTTTTATGTGTGTGACATACATACATCACAAAACTTTCTGGTTGGGGTTGCAAGTCCTGCTGGTTTAATAAATTACAAATATATACACTCTTTGTAGTGCAAATAACGTAAGTGGCCTGATGTTGATACTTTTGCGCTGGTGTGTGCGTCGAGCCGTACGTACATACCCGTCTCTTGTTGACTGACTCGCTTGTGTTGTTCGTTGTGTCCGACTATGCGTGCTTTTGAACACCCGCCCAACTCTACCTCTGATTGACTTACCATCAAATTTCACTCAACCTCAACCAGTCATTGACATTTATGCGGTTGTCTCGTGCACAGCCCACTGACCAAGGAAGAAAAGAAGTCTTTGCCTCTAGGCTAAGAGATCACATTGGTCTGATGAAGAAAAACAAAAAACAGCTTCAATTATAGTAATGCACCGCATTATAGGGCAGTAACGATAACAGCGTTATTAAGATGGGAAGAGTAATCAATTAGATTACTCGTTACTGAAAAAAGTAACGCCGTTATTTATAACGCCGTCATTCCCGTCACTGTTCACGCGATATATACACCAGTGTGTAGCCAGCCCTACCGGACACAGTTTTCCGTCCTTGTATCTAAACCAGAAAACGTAACAGCCGTTAACGCTGTGAAACGGTCACAGTTTGGTTACGTTTAGGCACCATAACTACTACTTAATATTAAAAGATGGTGATTTGGGGCGTTACTCCACTTCCAGTTACACATTGCTCCATCATGTGCCAACGTAAATATGAGTCTCTAGAAATTAGACAACCAGTCCTCCAAAACCATGCAGTGATATGGGTCATTTGTTCCTCCCCTCTAATGGCGTTTTTACTTTAATGGTACCGGCTCGACTCGCAATTAGTGACGATTCGTTCCGACCAATCAGCAGTCTGCAGGTTTTCACGTCACCTTTTTGGTATCGCCTCAGCTCGCTTGGAACCTCGACTGAGGTAGTGCTAAAAAAAGTACCTGTTAGCAGGTACCAGGGACTTTTTTGTTTCGTAGTGGAAAACCAAAAAAGGCGAGTAGAGTAGATACCATGCAGTGGGAAAACGCCATAATACGACCCACAGGAGCGTTTCCATGCTCATATCTAAACTAGAGAACGTAACGGGTCAAATTTTAAACACGTTGTTTGTGAAATGGTCAGTTTGGTTAGGCTTAGGCACCATAACTCCTTGAATTGAACAAATGAAGAAAAAGAAGGTGGTTAGGGTTTAAATCAGATGTTAGTTCACTTCCGGTCACGCTGAAAAGTTTTCAGTAAAGTTTTACCATTTCATTGTCAAATGGGACACAAACTCACGGTCTCCTGCGTGAAAGTCCTGAGCTTGTTTGACCCACCCACCAAAGATAAAAAGGGTTTTTTTTTAAATTGCTGAGACAAGAGACTCATATGGGCATTTTTCTAGGAGAACAGTCTCACATTTGAGAATAGATGGAATTTGTGACTGAAGGATCTGTGGGTTTGTTGCAGGGTAACATCTTTATCCGAGACGGAACTCAAGAGCCGAAGATGACATCAATCAAAGTAAAATCCCAGGAAGAAAAAGATGTCTTAGATGATGGGGGGAGGATCTGGAGCTTAATACCTTCATCTCTTTGTAGAAGGAGGGATGTGAAAATGTATTAACACTTCTCCTGGACATTTCAAAGAGCTGTCTGAGTATAAAAATACCCTAGAGGCGCCTGTAAAGGACAGCATCCATTTTACTGTAATTGGAAGGAAATGGGAAACCTAAGAGCAAAAAAACAAAAAGTTAAACTTTCAATTTAAAGTCAAAGTATATTCACTCAAAGGAAATGGGAAACCAAACAAGCAAAATGGACTTTTTTTAAACTGAATTTAATAGCAACATGTCATTTAAAAGCATGTCTGTTTCACGACAATATGTATCATGTGTGAATGCAACTCTCTCCCAAACAAAACACTCAGTATGGTTTTAAAAAATCCCTTAAGACATTCAATCATTACTTTCAAAGGAATTTACATATTTAATACCAAATTACAGTATGTTATATGGCTTTTTGTTGTCTTATTTCTTAAATAGATCTATTCGGAGTAGCGTCTTTTTAATGTTATTTTATCAATTGCGTTAACTTTAAGATTTAAGTATGATTTGTATTTTTAAATGTTATGTCTGTGTGTATAATGTGATGTTGTAAAGAGTGTTGTCATAGGAACAGATTACAGGACCCCGGGAAGAATAGCTTTTAGCTTATGATGAAGCTAATGGGGATCCAAATAAAACAAACAAAATATCATGCAACCTTTACCAGATTTCTGTATTCATGCATTAGTTTGTCAAAGAAAAAACAAGAACTAAACCAGAGCCAGAGGACGAGACGAGAATGGTTGTGTTACTGACAGAATAGACAAAGGCTTTTGACAGCTGCCGTAGGAAAGAGACAGAAAATGTAATTTTTGCTCCGGTATCATAAGATGTGGTGTCTGCTTTGTTTTTAGGAACAGAATCTGTCCATGTGTGGAGGAATATTTAGTGTTGAATGTTTATATTTATTTTTTCTATGTCTATATTATATTGTTTCCCGAAAATGTGTGTTTTTTAGACTTGTAGAATATCAACAATTAAAGTTACATTAAATAGGAGTCAGATTGGACAGCCCTTCAGGCCCAGGATATTAGGATTCCTAACTATTCATTTTCTTTTTTTTAATTTATAGTATCAAATCATAACCACAGTTCGAGACATTTTACAGACAGAGTAGGTCTAGACCACACTCTATAATTCTAGCAGTTCCCCCAAGAGCAAGCAACTAGTGCGACAGTGGCGAGGTAAAACAAAACTTCACACCTTGTGACTATATGCTCTGTATCCTCATTAGATTCACCGAACAAAGGACACCAGCAGGCGGAACATTTCCTGCTGTATCCCTATTTTCCTTTTCTGCTCTGTGAAAATCTCAAGTATCTCAATATCAATCTTGATGCTGATGTATTTTAAACAATGTTTCATTTTACAATTTGGAGATAGGACAAATGTGAAGTGAACTCAAACCAAACAGCTTTCATATACAGTCAGAAATAAATGTGATTTTTGAAGTTGAGAGTGAGTTCAAATCTATTTATAATAACAACAGCTTCCAGTCAGTGTTTATATTCAGCATTGGTTACATTAGCATGCGTTACCATTACCTAATCTAATGAGCTGCTTGCAGACTTGTATAATAAAAGCAGGGAAATGTTGTCAGTGCTCGGTAACTATATTCAGAATTGTCTGCTTGCTGAAGCTGTATTAAAACTGAATGCCAGAGCGAAAACAGAACAGCATCTGCATGTGTCCTATCCTGTCATCTCCGACTGCTTTACAGAGGGAATATACTGTCTGATCAGATTGCGAGCCAAAATAAATTGTTCCAACTTTGGCCCGTGGGCCCCAAAATGGGCAGGCCTGCTCTATACTGATATGATTGGATGTCAAAATAAACAGTACTTACTTATGCATGCGTCTATGTCACACGTTTCTGAAGACGTTAGGGTTAGTCTTTACCGTCATAGTACATGTACAACAGGTGAATAAATGAGTTGCTTTGAGTCGACTGTGTGGCTACCTGCTTTTAAAAATGTAATCTTATTTTGTGCTTGATTTTCTAAATTCTATGATGGCTATGATGAACTTTTTAAAGGGCTTTATGTCGACAAATGCATCAAAACGTCAAAAGGGACATGCAGTAACACAGTCAAAGATATCTGACTTGTCTCAATATATGCTTGTACATAAACTCTACATGTCTGGCCCTTGTTTTTCATTTTCCAGGATGGCCCTTAGTGAATCAGAGTTTGACACTCTAAAATATAAAAATTATAAAAATATGTTTAGAAAATATATATAAAAGAGGTAGGTTTATTCTTACAAAAAGAGAGTAAAATAACAAAACACAGGCATACCAAACAAATAAGACATCAACTGCATGATTCATCCTCAAAAACTCAAAACTTAAGTCATGTTAAGGGCAGTCATGGCTCTTGGATTTGGTTTCTGAGACCCTGTCTACACTAATGTTAATTTCAAATCTGCAGCTTTTTCTATGCGGTTTGGCCGTCCATACGGGAGATTTTGGCTTGTGACGTCGGAGTGTGTTGGGTTTTAAAAAGTTAAAACAATGTTCTGAAAACAACAATGGACTTTTGGTTTTGTGTATACTCTGCAGCCAGATTGTTTCAACTGACTAGCCTTAATTAGCATTCGACTGCTTCACACCAACCCAACCGTCTAAAAAGAATTGATAAGGGAAAATCAGGCCTTTAACATAGCCCTCCCCTGCTGTGCTGAGACTAGATTAGAACACATGGTAGCTTTTGATCTGTGTCCGGGAGAAACCCAGATATGCATGTTGGAGGTGTGACCATCGCATCTGAGGCTATGAAGAAAGCCAATGAAATGCACCCAAAATGTTGCCATGCCAACGAGAGACCAAATACACCACGTGAAATAGAATATAATATAATATAATTCAGAAACTTGAGAAAGATTGGGGACTGATCGATGTGACCTCTGAAGAGCAGGCATGTCTTTCAGTCCTCTGACAGCTGCAGTGTAACATTTGTTACTGTCATATCATTTTCATCATGCTGTTTCATTAAACCTTTTGTTAATTCGTCATTGGAATCTAGCCTCTCTCTTTCCTCATCGATCCAAAGAACACATCGTTAATATTTCATAACAAGTGCGCACTGTTGTCACCTTTGTTTGACATCAGAAATCATCACAAGTCCATTTGAGACTCATCACCCTTTCTCTGCAGAGACCTAACGTGTGTGCTGAGTGGGAGGTCGAGGCTCTTCGGTGTGGGTGTTTCTACTTTTAACGTAAACGGATGTGCAAGAAGTCACAGATCACCTCAGAGTGCTGTCGAAAAGCACAACATCACATTAAAACTGGCCTTTTACCCACTGATCCAACCACTTATCTGGAGAGATGCTTCAGACCCTCCACAGGGATATCTCAGACTAAACAACTGGAAGATAGTCAGGGCTCAGAGGTCAGATGATCAGGAGATCAGGGTTTCTTTCTGCAAGTATATAGTCTATATCCACAATGTTCCCTTTCTATTTTGGGAAAAGAGACTTCAGATACAGTATTAGGGGACCACTAAGGTCTATATAAAAGAGACTTCAGATACAGTATTAGGGGACCACTAAGGTCTATATAAAAGAGACTTCAGATACAGTATTAGGGGACCACTAAGGTCTATATAAAAGAGACTTCAGATACAGTATTAGGGGACCACTAAGGTCTATATAAAACAGACTTCAGATACAGTATTAGGGGACCACTAAGGTCTATATAAAAGAGACTTCAGATACAGTATTAGGGGACCACTAAGGTCTATATAAAACAGACTTCAGATACAGTATTAGGGGACCACTAAGGTCTATATAAAAAGAGACTTCAGATACAGTATTAGGGGGACCACTAAGGTCTATATAAAACAGACTTCAGATACAGTATTAGGGGACCACTAAGGTCTATATAAAAGAGACTTCAGATACAGTATTAGGGGACCACTAAGGTCTATATAAAAGAGACTTCAGATACAGTATTAGGGGACCACTAAGGTCTATATAAAAGAGACTTCAGATACAGTATTAGGGGACCACTAAGGTTTATATAAAAGAGACTTCAGATACAGTATTAGGGGACCACTAAGGTCTATATAAAACAGACTTCAGATACAGTATTAGGGGACCACTAAGGTCTATATAAAACAGACTTCAGATACAGTATTAGGGGACCACTAAGGTCTATATAAAACAGACTTCAGATACAGTATTAGGGGACCACTAAGGTCTATATAAAAGAGACTTCAGATACAGTATTAGGGGACCACTAAGGTCTATATAAAAGAGACTTCAGATACAGTATTAGGGGACCACTAAGGTCTATATAAAAGCACCCAAAGAGCACCATGTCATGTTGATTTCTTGCCAGTTGTCACATAAAATCTCTTACAGCTTCAAAGTTTTTAACTGAACTACTCTGTGATACGCCAATCTTCCAAATAAAAGCAACAATCCAAATTTCTTACCATCACAGTCTCATTGTTTATCTGTCTATAACTGCTTTTAATTAGCCTCCATCATCTCTCTCCGTTAGAACAAACAGAGGCTGATTTAAGTGACTGATGCTCACCTGGACCTGAGTGTTTACAACACAGCAACGCCTCAGGCCGCTCTGCTCTGTAACTGGAACAGAAATAGAGAGAGAAGCTTTGTGCAGTTCAACCTTTCAGCCCTATTTGTTGCTGATGCATTCCAGCATCCGTTTTGCTGTTAGATTTATTTTCCTTCTTTTCAGTGATGACCTGACTTTATGTCCAGACATTTACGGCAGGAGTTTCTGTTAAATGACTGATTCTGAGGTCTGAGGTCAATCCCTTTAGGATCAAAAATCTCTCTGGAGTCTTTTGTTTTGTCCCGACTTTCAACTGTCACGAGGGGAGAAATCCATCAGAGACGACGAAACACAGAAAGCAATTTCTGCACCCGCAGGAGCAGGAAATAGAGCAGAATGCAATTCAGCTACCAGTCAGTTTGAAAAAGAAAGCATTAGGAAATCACTAAGGCAGATGGAACAGGCCGAGAAAATGAGTCCACTGAAAAAGTAAATTACATTTCATCAGCAAATTAGCAAACCAGAGACCCACCCTGGTAAATAATAATAACTTCCTGCTCGTTATAGTCCAGATAAAATATTACCTTCACCCAAACTTTACATAAACTGAGACATAAAGGCTTGTTATTCTGGTGTGGTTTAAATGTTTCATTACAGTCAACACGTTTAAGAAATAATAAGAAATAAATGTATGTTTGAATTCTTTGACATCAACAAAGGAGTTGCTGCGTTACATGACGCTGATAACCACTGAAACTGGTGACAGAAAGTCTCCCCTCTTCTGAAAAACGCCTCCATGCGACGTCAGCACAGCGAATGGCTGCTTGAGAGCAAGTTCCTCCAACAATCCATTCATTTCGTCGTGAATGGGAAGATGAACTGCTACCTCCTCTGTCAGCTCTAGACACTGAAAAGAAATAAGAGGAGAAATCAGGCCAATCACAACAGCTGGTCAGTCTGACGTCATGTTGCCTGAGCTCATTAATATTCATGAGCTCGCCCAGTTGCGCTGGGTAAAGGATGCTGATAGCCAGGCTCTCATTGGCTAGCTGTTAGCCAATCAGAGTCAAGCAGCTTAGCTTGTTGAATATCAATGAGAACTGCCCCAAATGGGGCTGAGTCTTCCTGCAGGCTTTCTATACCACGCTAGAATGGCTTGAACCAAGGTAACCAAGGTAACCAAGGTAACCAAGTTACAGAGACATTACCACAAAGTAATAAAACACGTGTGGCAGGGCACCTCAAAGCTCTCGTGCCACTCTGGTGTTTATGTTTGTGTCTTGTTTAATAGTGGTATATAGCCTAAATAAAGATATTTTTAACAATTATTTTTTGGGCATTTTTTAGGCCTTATTTGACAGGACAGATGAAGACATAAAAGGGGAAGGACATGCAGCAAGGGGCTGCAGGTCGGAGTCAAACCGGGGCCCGCTGATTCGAGGTGTAAGCCTCTACATATGGGCGCCCGCTCTACCAACTGAGCTATCTGGGCGCCCTACATAAAGACTGTTGTTGTTCCTCCAGTGGGTCGTATTAGAGGGGAGGAATAAACGACCCATATCGTCGTATACATGAAGATAATTGAGACCAGTCTTTGAACGTTAACTATAAGACCTATCATAAATTATTTAATTAACTGTTATTCAGTTATCAAACATTCTTTGGTCTCTTCGTTTTTACCTGATCACCATCTAAACGCCTTCTCTCAGACCTTTGTCCGTCACGGTCCATTAAGGTCATCATGAAGTCATAATTTCCACATCATGAAATAAGTCATGGGTGTTCATGAATAAATGTTATTGAAAAAAATGGATAATAAAGTCATAACAGCAAGGATCAGTTTTTCATCTGGGGGTAACGAGATAATTAGGTTTTGATCTTGAGATGACAGGCAAACAGAATCCATTAACGTCTGTGTCCGCTCTCGTCTGCTGGACTGAATAGGACTGAAGTTTGTAAAAGGGTGAGAGCTTGATTTACAAAGTGTTCATAAAACTAATATAAACTAAAATACAGAAATCTAAATAAACTGCATCTGCAAAGAGGAAGGAAGGAGAGTCGATGCAAAGTAATTTCTTGTTTACTGCTTTGTAGGCATTGCTCTGTCTTTACTTATTGTTTTTAATTGAGAGACTCCTACTGGAAAGAAATTACAGATTGTGCCTTTAACAGTCATAATTTTCCTCATAACTAGTAATAGTAACTGTTGAGTTTTTGGCCTTCAGCAGTTTGCTGACATTTTCTCTTCAGGGATGACCCTGCATGACCATGCCATTTTACTGTTCAGTTTTTAGTGCATGCTAATAGTAGTGAAAGTCAACAAGTGTTCAACATTTTAAATATTTATTATTATTATATTATTGTTGAATTTCTTGTTGAGTTGTTTGATCTCTAAAACATCAGAAAATGTTGAAAACGTAGATCAGTGTTTCCCAAAAAGCCCAAGAAGACGTCTTCAAGTGTCTTGTCCACAACTCAAAGATATTAAGTCTACTGTCAAAAAGACTACTCTACGGAAGAAACTAGAAGGTATTCACATTTAAAGGTCCTGTGACATGAAAATTTCACTTTATGAGGTTTTTTTACATTAATATGAGCTCAACCCAGCCTGCCTATGGTCTCCCAGTGGCTAGAAATGGTGATAGGTGTGAGATTGAGAAAATGAATGCTCAGATGGGCCGAGCTGGAATCTTGCCCCTTATGAGGTAATAAGGGGAAAGATTACCTCCCCTTTCTCTGCTTTGCCCGCCCAGAGAATTTGGCCCACCCATGACAGAGAGATATCATGGCTTTAGAGAAACATTGTTCATTGACCAGAAAAAAATATTATTCAGTTGGCACAAGCTCCTAAGTCCTAACTTAACATGTGAGGTTTGAGTAGAAATCAGAAGTTGGAGCTTCAGTTGGCTGTTTAGTCTTCCAGCAGCAGCTCGGTGGATCGCTCTTGTTTTACCGCTGTGATAATATGCTCGGTGTCACCCATACCGCAGACTAATTCTTTCAGAAAGACCTAACACTTAATCACCGCTCTCTTCCTAAATCAAATCAGCTGTTGGATGCGTTCACCTTCCTTAAACCGAACAGAATTGTCCACAAATTCCAAGGGCCAATCCCAGCGTCACGACCCTTCTGTCCCTGCTGCTGTCAGCTGTCATTTCAGGCGAAGCATGCAACTCCTCCTCCTCCTCCCTTCCCACCTCCAGTCATCGTCACCCAGAGGCACCCTGGGTCTTCCTCCTGCTAGACGCTCCGTCGACTCCTTCGGTCTGGTCTTCGGGCTCTTTCGCCACCGCCACCAGTGTCTAGACTCCATCGGGGGGGATTGTCATGGCTTCCTTACCCCTTTTACAAATTATTCTATAACAATGGAGTCTAAAGCTCCAAAGACTGTACATTTTTATGCTTATGTACAATACACCTTTGCATATCTGCAAACAAGTCTCTCCTGATTGAAATGGGGTTTCCAAGCCCCTGATGCACGCTTTAATTAGCCTGTTTCTGGTCTTAACTAGTTTGGCAACTTACTATGTTTTTTTCTTCACCGTCTCGCAGCTCTCCGGAGGGATTTGCTGTTCGGACCAATTTCTTCCAAATAACAGGAGAGAGCTATTAATAAATAGCCTATCTGTGTGTCCACCCGTCTGTGTTCCTATCAGTATGTAATCCTCGTCATAAGTTTACGGCTCTGCATCTGTCAGTCAAGGCAAACAAATTCCTTCTTGTAAATTGCGTCCAGTGGTGGAATGAAACTAAGTGTATTTACTCCACTACTATACCTAAGTCCAAATGTTGAGGTACTTGTACTTTCCATGAGTCTTTTCTTCTCATGCCACTTTCTACTACTACTCCTACATTTCAGAGAGAAAGATTGTACTTTTTACTCCACTACATCCATCTGACAGCTTTAGTTACTAGTAACTTTACAGATTTCTGCACAACAACACACATGTAGTTTATAAAATATGATGTTTTATTACAAATTAAACTAGCCAAAAAATATACGACCCGCTGTCACTCCGAACGACGGCCATTTGAGCAGTGGCTGTCAGCGTCGGATACGACGCAAAAATCCCCCCTCAGACACACATTATTATTTTAACACACTAAAGGACAATGACAAAGGAAGTGTTGTTTCCTTTAGTTTGGAGGACCTGTACACACCCGGCAGCCTGCCCTCTACATCGTCACGCAAACTTTCTATTCAATTTGTCCCGCTGTCGGAGAAATGTCACTTTCTGTTAACGCCACCAGCGGATCAGCAGAATAAGCAACACGCAATGCGTTCGTAATGTCGGTCTAAAGCCAACACATTTCTCTCTAGTCACATTTTCTCATTCCTCTCTGTAGTTTAACAATAATCCGATGATGAGAAATCTGGATGACACCTACTTACAAATCTTATAACACGGAAAGCTTACGATTCTTTTCTTTTCTTTTCTGTGTGCTCAAACTCAGAGTTTATGTATTAGTGTCATTCTCCTCTCACACCTGTGATGTTGGATCAACTTTAAAAACGTATTCTTATTATTATTATTATTACTTAATTGATAGAAATGGCAAGAAACTGATGTATTTTTGTGGCAGGAAGTGGCTGCACAGTTGGTTTTCTAACACCCTGGGATGTGTCAAAGTTACTTAAAGATGCAGTAGGTAAGACTTAGAAAACTAACTTTCTGTCATATTTGCTGAAACTGACCCGTTCGATTAGAACTACTACTACTACTAAAAAAAATTTCTGTGGCTCAACATACAGCCTGTAGTACGATTTGCAAAATCAGCCCCTCCCTGTTCAGATGCACCATAAGGGCCAGGGGGGGGTGTAACTGTGTGTCAATCACTGCTCAGGCACACTCATTCTTTCTCCCTTGTGGGGGGAAGGGCTTGGGGGACCGTTTGGGCTTTAGCAGAAAGGGGGGGATGGCCTGAGAAGTTGTCAATTGAAATTCTTTGGCTAAGTCCTGGATCTTCACAATCCTACTTACAGCACCTTTAATAATAAACTTGTAAAAATCTGTCAGTGTTTGGTGATAAAATGTGAATATCAGACACTTCGTTATCACACAGTTAGAAAGAAAAGCCTTAAAAACAACCTCTAATGAAAAGAAACTAATAAGATTTAATTTTCTGTCACAGCTGTCTGGTCGTCTCAAGAGATTGAGTCTGACAGAGAACCTAAGCTGTTAAATTATAACTCAGCTTCATTTGAGGGATGTTTTGATCATTAATATCAATTATTTCAGTCACAGCTATGCCCTCTCTACTTCCAGGATGTTTTGCAGACTGACGGAGCAACCTGACAATTAAAAAAAAAAAGTCAAGTTAATATTATCAAGTCCTACACAATGAAAAACTCTTAGTTAAAATAATCCCTTAAATCTGTATTTCTGTATCTGTATCAGTGTTTCTGTATATCTTTATATCTGTATCTGTATCAGTTTCTCTGTATATATGCATCTGTGTCTCTGTACAGTATATCTGTATCATTGTCACTGTACTGTATATCTGTATCTGTGTCTTTGTACATCTATTCATGTATATCTGTATCTGAGTCTCTGTATATCTGTATCAGTGTCTCTGTATATCTGTATTTATGTATATCTGTATATCTGTCAATCATTCACTACCAGCATTTAGGACAGTATAAGAGGCTTTTCTTATACTGGTCTTCGTATCAGAAAAACTCCAATTTTCATTATGTTAACTTCTTCCTCACTTCCTCTCTCTGAAAGAGAAACATTTTGTATAACTTTTAGTATGTGACAGTGATGCTACCAGACAGGCTTTAGTCTTAATGTTAGCGCAGGTTAACTCAATGTTGAATACATTCTTTACAATTTTGTAGTTTCATTTTGGGTTTGGGAAAAGTGATTTTAAAAAAGCCATCACAATCTCTCCAGATACCGGGTAATTATTGCTAAGTGTTTGCCATATCCAAAGCTTGACACACCTGGAGAACACTTAGGCACTGATGCTACACTAAGATTGTAAATAATTAATTTTGTTGTTGTCGTTGAGTTCTTCTCTCTAAAGCTGCTCCGACTCAGAAACGTTAGACTTTGAACTCATCAAAGCTGAGATGAAATGTGAGATTCAACCGTCAGCTTTATAAGAACACAAGCCTTAAACTCTTTAGCAAAATCTTCCTCAACAAGTATTTATTTAGTCACTGGATGTTTTGGTTGTTTCCAGCTGCTCGAGGCTCATTTTGTAGCCAGGGGTGACAGACTTTCAACAAAAGCTGAGCCTCAAATCCCCGAACCTGACTGACTGAATGTTTTTGTGTAAAACATGAAGATGGTAAACTTTCAATATAGCAGCAGGTGGCCCAATGGTTGGCCTCACAGCAAGAAGGTTCTGGGTTTGAATCCAGGTCGTTGCGGGCCTTTCTGGGTGGAGTTTGTATATCCTCCCCATGTCGGCGTGGGTTTCCCCCACCATCAAAAAACATGGACTAGGTTCTCCAGTCAGTGCCCATGATCAAGGCACTGGCTCAGATCTGGAGTTGGTCAGTGCCGGAATACTGTACTATATAAAGGTATAGACCAGAATGGACATATCAATAGTGGGGCGTCTGGGTGTCCTCCCCCGGGGAAATTATAATTTCCTGCATTCTGATAGACTTTAATGCAACAATTTACGGGGGGAAATACCTTTATTTAGACTACCGAAGAAAAACACTGATTCAAATCAGATCAAAAATATACAATAAGTATGTTGTTACATGTCATTGGGCACTTTAAGTGGGTGTATGGAAATCCTGGAGCTATCTTAGAGGGTATATTGCATGTACCTGCGTATCATGTAGACTACACCACTGGAGTTGGTCCCCAGACGCTGTAAGTGGCTGCCCACTGCTCCCTTGAGGAATACATGTATGCGTATGTGACAAAAATAGCTTTATACCTCTATATACAGACAAAGAGACTATAGGAGTCTGGTGATACTCTGTTTTTCTCATATTGTCAACAATTAATGTATTCTAAGCAGTATTGTGTGTGTAATTATCTAACATGGAAACAAATAAGGTTGATTAATATGTTGAGCTTGTAAAAATGTTTTGTAGCTGTGAATTGATCTTCTGTGCCAGAGAGCTACATTGCTATGGAAAAACTACACCAGACACTCCATCAGTAACACGACAAAGGCAGGTCACATCCATCACCATTACCCTCCAGATGTTTCAAATTAAAAGCCAATCAGGAAGGAGGGCAGCTGAAAGGCTTTTTAACAGTGCTCAAAATAATTAGAGAATGAAAACAACACAATATGAACATTAATTGCAAAAGGTAAACAAGGAGGAAGTTAACAGCTTTTATCAGCTGCAAATTAAGGAAGCAGGAGCAGAAAACAGCCAACACCTGTCTCTTTGTAGTAATTTATTGTTTCTGTGCAGTTGTTTTTGTCTGTCTTCGTATCGTTTTGTCTCTTTGTATCATTGTGTGTCTCTTTCTGTCTCTTTGTACTTTGTTACTTACGTAAAAGCAGCTCTGTGTGAGTCTGTGAAACAAAGATTAGATATGATAACAGCCGGGGAAGGTTGGGAGTTGTTTTATTAAATCCTCAAGCTCACCGCCTGCTGTCTCTGCATTTCTGGGCCGCCATTTCCCTAAACCCTAACAGACTGAGCCTTTGTACATGCGGTGCACGCTCTACCAGGTGAGCTATCCAGGCACCCAATACCTTATGGTTTTAGTGTGTACATGAGACAGAGCGATGGTGAATGTGCTCAGAGCAGACAGCTGTCAGCTATAAGAGCAGAGAATAAATCAACAGTTTAATTGTTAAGTGTAGTATCTCAACAGTATCTCAACACCACCAAAGTTGTGCTAGTAAAGGTTTCAGTTTGTCTCTGCAGCTCCTCAAACCCCAAGTAAAGTTCCTGTGTCTTGCTTCTTAACAACGCAACAAAACAAAAAGAGCCGTAGCAGCACGGGAACAGCAGCAGTCAGCTGAAGCCTGCCCCCCCCAAGTATCAGGAGACGCAGGTCAAGTATGTGATGACAACAGGACTTAGTTATGTCAGGTATAGTTCTTTTTATAGTTCTTTATTCCATCCATCTGCTGGGGTCGGGTCGCAGGGGCAGCAGCTCCAGCAGAAGACCCCAAACTTCCCGATCACATCGACCAGCTCCGACTGGGGGATCCCGAGGCGTTCCCACGCCAGGTTGGAGATATAATCCCGCCACATAGTCCTGAGTCTTCCGAAGCCTCCTCCCAGCTAGTTCTTTAGTGCGTTTGCATAACTGCAGTGTGAAACCAAAACTGAATCAAATCTCTGCAGTGTAATAAAAACATGAACCTTGGTCCAGACCTTGGTTCTGACTTTCAGGTGTGGAAAGGCCCTTAGTTAAAATGTTTCACCCTATTTACCTGTAGGGAAGTATGGGATGAGTATGGATTTTGCAACCGGCATCTTGAAAGGTTTTATTCTCAGACTCCGAGCCAGAAATGTCCACTCCAGTAGCTCTTACATACACGTAACCTTAGGCTGAGCTAAATGAAAAAAAGGAGGACACAGTTCTCTTTAACTCATAAATCCTCCTTCTCAGATTTCAGAAGCTTCACAGCCTTTTAAGCGTCCGGCAAACCGAACAGAAGCATCTATTTCACATTCCTATTAGCGCATCATGACATTAGTCACACTATCTTTTTACATAATTGCCTGTCGCATCGTCAGCGGACCCTAAACTGGCGCCAATCGATAACTTTGAAATGGAAACGAGCATGAAGGGAGACGTCGAGCAACAGCACAACTGTGCCCGCTGATTCCTGTAAGTGTGATTCAAGAGGCTTCACATCAAAATGTGTCCATTTTCCCCACGTCACACGTTAACATTTCAAAATGCAACCGCTTGACACTTTGCTCTAATCCAGGACTTAGTGCACGTTTTGAATCATCGGTATTATATCAATGTTTCCTGCTCCAAAGTCCCCCAAGACATGTCCACAGGGGCATTAGGCTGGGGGGTAAAAGGGGACCCAGGGCCCTCATGTGAGGAGGGCCCAACAAGAAGCAAGATTAAATAGCTGTGGATGCAAGGGAGGGAGCCATAGAAAATGCCTTTCCTACAGGGGCCAGAAGTTTGTGTACGCCCCTGCTCGTCCAAACAACTGTTCTAATGATGAAACATATGCTCAGATCTAACTATGAAATCAGAACTGACATCTCTTTAGCTTGAACATGTTGATATTTGGTATGAACAAAGCACTGGTTCACCTTGTTGAATTTCAAAAGCATCATTGTCATGCAACGCGTTGCTCTCCTGACCAACCGTTGCCTAGGGGATATACTGCATATAAAAATCATAGAACAACCACAAATTCTTCCTCATCAAAGTCCTGCCTCTCATCCCCACTCTTACAATCTATGGGAGCCAAAATCTACATGATAAAACATTATCACACCTTTGATAGGAATGTAAATGAGCTTTCGTGCATTTCCTCCAGAGCCCAGTGTACTCTGTATGTCAAACTGTAGAGGTTCTTGGGATTTACTGCTTTAACCTTTTCTTCCTCCGATGCTTTGTACACCTAAAGATAAAAACAGTGCATCTGTGCAGGCCATTCAACCAAGCAGCTGTCTAAATCCATGTCCCATCCTGCAGCCCGTTGACAAATCGCTCGGCAGATACATAATCTCTCAGGGAGTTTTCTATGAAAAGCTGTGCCAATGTTTTCTTTCTTTTTCACTCTACAAAGTAAAAAAGCAGAATACCTTATAGCTCATTCGTCTTACATTTAACACAATGTAGGGCTGCAGCATTGCAAACGCCAAGGCCACGTCCTTGACATGTAATCTGGGACAACAACCTGAGAAGGTGTTGTTAAATGGCAGGAGTTATTGCATAAGCATGGAGAGAAAAGTCTTTCCAATGTGAGGAGAATCTCCACAGTGCTGCGCGGGAAGGTCTGGTAACAGAAGCATAAAAGCATTTCTTTAAATCAGTCACAATTGTCTAGGGCGGCGTTAAGCCCTGAACGCCGTGACAGCGGCTCTGGAACATTTGCACCCGGAAACAGAAAACGTCAGATACAATAATACATGAAGTTAACTGTTGACACAATAAACAGTTACATGAGCTATTTAAATTAGCTGATACATGGTTACACCTCATTATCTCTTACCAGTGTATCTCTGTGTACTTCGTCCACAGCAGTCCCACCAATCGCTCCCAAAACGTTCCAGTTAGAGAGGAAACGCCCTGAACATATTCTTTGTAGATCTTTCCAATTATTCCCCGGAAAAACCAAGCAGGTCCACCTTGTGGCATGATCCAAATTTTCTTTAAAACTTGACATTTTCAGCATGTAATGTTACCTTGGTAGCTCAGAGGTTCCAGTTAATGTTTCTTGATTGAAGTTGAATCCATCCATCCATCCATTGGGTCATGGGGGGAGCAGCTCCAGCAGGGGACCCCAAACTTTCCCTTTCCTAAACCACATTAACCAGCTCTAACTGGGGGATCCTGAGGCGTTCCCAGGCCAGGTTGGAGACATAATCCCTCCACCTAGTCCTGGGTCTTCCTCGAGGCCTCCTCCCATTGAAGTTTAATGTAACACAAAAAAAAAGCGGGAAGTAAGGGACACCCCGTGGAACTTCAGGCAGGGCCATAACCATCCCGGTAAGTGAACCATTGTCGATCCAGACTATGAGGCGACTGGCGGCACATGAGACTCTCCTGGCAGAGCTGAAGGAGCTGGACTTCCTGCAGGACTATTCCTCCTCTGACCCTTTATCCATCCGGGGGAAGGATGCCTCTAAGTAACTTAGAGTGCACCTAGACAACAGGCTGAAGTGGGCTGAGAGCTCAGGCAACGTCTTACTTGCTAACTGGAATTACATTTGTTACATTTTCTGTTTTCTGTACGTCCGTTTGCACCCTTGTGTGGATGCATGCACAAGCTTAAAGAACATACTTTTAACTTTTGTCTTTGAGCATTTGTTTTTGCTCTATTCTTTGTACCACGTGATTCCCCTGTATACTGTTTCTGTAACAATTCCTTACACCGTACAACGGTTCGTATGATATCTTACAGAAGGTTGTTTTTAATCAGCCACTCCCTGCGGTGCAGAACCTGTTTAGGCAATATAACTACTTTGTTAGGTTTAGGAAAAATAAAAATAATTAAAAAATATTTATATTAGGTCAGTGACCTTAGTTTTGTTAGTTACTTTTACAAAAGTAAGTCAAAGCAAATAAATGTTGACTTTAGTTTTCAACCCGGACACAAACAGTGGTCATGGTGATAGTCCTGCGTTAGTTTGACCCGTCCATCTGATTCGTCGCTCTGTACTGACCCATCCATCTGATTCGTCGCTCTGTACTGACCCGTCCATCTGATTCGTCGCTCTGTACTGTACATCGCCTCACTTCCTCCTTAGAGGCAGCCCTGCTGTCCTGGCTCGCAATTACTTAAGTTGAGTTTGACATTTACAGTATCTATTTGTCTTGACTCATCATTATAAATTAACAAAAAATTAAATCATAATTCAAAGGTACAATCCTGTGTTACTTACAACCCGAAAGACTAAGTATTTAAAGGTGCATTTCAGTAAGAAACACCTCAAATTAGGAATGGGGAAAATGAGGACAACTTTAGTAGCGAGGCAGAAAAATGCCGCACCTGCTGGAATTTATAGCACCCATATTATGCTCATTTTCAGGTTGATAATTGTATTGTGCTACGGTTAGCCACCTCGTCTTGGTTAGTGACGTAGAAAGCTGTGCAGATCTTGAACACAAAATAACACCCCAAATCCCAGAAAAAGGGAATTTTTTCATAATATGGGTACTTTAACTTGTCTCTGTCACATTGTGCAGTGTGTGTGTGTGCATGTAGTTGGTTTTATTTGGCTTTGTGTGAGTATGTGTGGGTGCATAAGTGACTGTGCTTGTGTGTGATTGGCTGTAAAGTACAGCTGATAATGGCTACTTCAGATCCTGCTTACCAACGATGCCACAACGACTCCTCACTTACCTCATAATAGGATTTATTCAAATTGCCAATGATTGCTAGGGGACATTTTTTTTTTTTTTGGGGGGGGGAGTTTTTAAAAGCTGTTCAGTTTAATAATTGAATGATACATAGAGACGGGAGGCCAGGGACAGTTTACCCGAGCTCTTGGGAATGTTGTCCAAACATTTTTTTATAGCTTTTTATTAAATAGAGTAGTTTTGAGAGTTAGAGAGAGAGAGAGAGAGAGAGAGAGAGAGAGAGAGAGAGAGAGAGAGTGAGACAAACAGGAAATTACAGTAAGGACAAGATACACACCAAGATAAAGTTTTACAAAACGCACTTTATTAACCAAATCAAACCAAAATAGGCCACATTAAAGGCTCATTAACGTTTGGGCTGTGGGTGTCAGTATAGTCAATGGTGTGTGTGTGTGTGTGTGTGTGTGTGTGTGTGTGTGTGTGTGTGTGTATGCATGCGTTCGTGCATGTGTGTGTGCATGTGTGTTTGTGTGCGTGTGTGTGTGTGTGCATGCGTTCGTGAGCGTGTGTGTGCGTGTGTTTTGTGTGTGTGTGTGCGTGTGTGTGTAATGTGCAGACAAAGCAAACCAATAGCTTAAAGCAACATAACCACATCAACAGAAAAGAAGGGAGAGCTGGAACAGCAGCAACCGGCAGGCAGGCAGAGAGAGGTGGAGAGACAGGCAAATCATGTGTAAACAAGACACAGCAGGGTATATCCCTTTTACCCCTCTTCATCCTCGGATGTCTGTACCGGTTTGGCGTCAGCCGCATGATAGAAACGTCATCAACACACCTACTCGCTCGCTGTTATATCTCCAGAAAATGAGCTGCTCCATTCACACATGGGCTCAGTTGGACATTACTCAGACTTTGCACCCGGGAGCTGGTAGGGTAAAGACTGTTGAATGTCCAGTCCAAATGATTTGGACATTTGCGCTCATATAAAGCTCCTCCAGGTAATATCTAGATAAATTCTGTGTTGCAGTGAATGTGTGAAAGGAGCTTTAGAGTGCTTACTTAAGTTCCTGCAGTACAAAAGGGCTATTAAGTTTAATTTGTCGACAGAGGGGAAAATGTTTCTCTAACTTTTCCAGCTGCTTTGGGACTCTAACTTTTGTTGTTATTATCTTTAGGTCACACCTCTGTATTTGCACAGAAACATCTAATTCAGCCACAATTTCTGCAGTTAAGAGATGGTGCATCCTCCAGGTGTTCACACTGGTTGCCTACCCAAATAGAGAAGGAGGAAATTGTGTAACTGTGGTAAAATAGTACAAGTAATAGTGTACAAGTTGTCCAAGGCGATGGAAAAGTGGGCCAAAACGGGGCCGGAGGTTACTTTTACATTAACCTCCTGCTTCTCACCCGTGGGACATGCAATTTTTCACTCTGATAGGTGCAGAAAGATGGATCACAGAGAGCTCAGCTTATCCCCAATGACCTTAAAGAACAATGAGTACACAAACAAGAGAGTGCTGCTTACCGGTGATATTAACAACTTATAAAAATTGTGCAAAAGAAGAAAGAATTTGTACTAAAAAAGAAAGAGAAGACTTCTTGACGGAACCTGCTGCTTGAGTTCACAAGTTATTTAAAGGTGTCCTGCCACACGTATTTCATTACTTTGTGGTAATGTCTGAAGTTCTACCACGGACTCTGTAACTTGGTTACCTTGGTTACCTTGTTTCAAGCCATTCTAGTGTGGTATAGAAAGCCTGCAAGAAGACTCAGCTCAGTTGTCATTGATATTTAACGAGCTAAGCTGCTTGACTCTGATTGGCTAACAGCTATCCAATGAGAACCTTGCTATCAGTATCCTTTACCCAGCGCAACTGGGCGAGCTCATGAATATTAATGAGCTCAGGCAATAAGACGTCAGACTGACCAGCTGTTGTGATTGGCCTGATTTCTCCTCTTATTTCTTTACAGTGTCTAGAGCTGACAAAGGAGGTAGCAGTTCATCTTCACATTCACCACATAACACAAACAAATATGGACATATTTCAAAAAATGTTTTGTGTGGCAGAGCACCTTTAAAGTTTCCTGCCAACAGTCAGTTTATTTTAGTTTAGCTTCATTTAGAATCTGCCCGTGTTCAAACAGCTTTTCTCCTGAATTCCAGAAGATCCAGGTAGTACTGTTACACTTCTCCTGATCATCTATCACATTTCCACAAGGCAAAGTGACTTCATCGCCAACTCTGACAGTGTAGGAGGACTGCTGTCCAGCTACTGCTGTTGATAAAAAGAGAGACATTTGATGAACTGAAACGTGTGTTATGTTCATTTATGTGTTATGGTCATAGCTTGATTGACAATATTTAGTTTACAGATGTGTTTCATGTTTGTTTCAAGAATTTACTAAACTACCCGCATAACAACAAAACATGTATTTTCTTACCTTTATACTGAACCAGCAGCATCAGAAATGAAGACATTATAATCCATCTGATCGGATCCATCGTGCGTCACTCTAGGTCTCAAACTCTCAAATGTCAAAGTCTCTGTTGTGCTGCGTCTTAAATAAGAATTTAGGAACTACTGTACTTCCTGGGATAATGATGGAATCACTTCCTAACAATGACTTCATCTCCTCTGTTAGCTCATGAAGTGATGTGTAATATTAGATTTTATTCTCTGTGGAAATCCCCTGACTCTCAATCAGTCAAGTTCAGATACAGATAGATGGTGTCAATATAGAAAAGCAAAGCACATTCTAGAATTCAAACACTTCACATTTTGTATTGTTCAATGGTGTTACTGTATTTAAATTACTGTGTAGAGGTTTGGGGAAACACATCAAAATTCATTGATATCGTTAATTATACTTCAAAAAAGAAAAACAAAACACTGCATACTTGGAACACACCAATTTGTTATGTTCACGGTCTAAAGCATTAAAATTACTTGACCTAATCAAATTTCAAACAGCAGTAACTATGTTCAATGCGAGAAACAATTTATTGGCTGGCAATATACAGAAAAGATTTTCTGAAAGGGGGGCTACGGGGGAAAGTCAAATTTTAAGATTCCCAGTTTTCGAACTACTACTACTACTAGGTAGTAAGGGTATAAAGGGGTAGGAGTACACATAGAGGTTTTTAAGTACTGGAAATAATGGAGTTTTATTTAGTTGTTTAATGTTTTTATTATTATGTTTTTTTTATGTTATATTTTATTTACATGTTCAAAATAAAGATATAAATCAATCAACCTTCCCAGTGTTTTTGTAGACCTCTAGCCCGATTATTTGACCACGTTTTTTGCCTGCCGTTTTTGTACGTTGTACAATAAAGACTCCATTACCTTTATTTCTGCTATGAGTCATGGTTTTGGGTCCTTTGAGCTCTCTGACATTCCTTGTACACTGAGGGACATAAAGTGATGCAAAACTGCTGCAGCTTCAAAAGGAACCAGTAAGTCTTAAAATCACAGATACATTTTCAAACAAAATGAAAATTTTGATTCAATATTAGATTCAGCTTTATTGTTGTTGCTCAGAGTACAAGGGCTAAGACAACAACATCCAGTTTAATTGCAAAAAGCAGCAACGTGCAGAATAATGTATAATAAACAGATATGAATACACTAAGATATATACAGTATCAACATGTATGCCGCTACATTCTGCAGCACAGGTATAAGTATAAAATGTATAGTGCAAGTGTAAGTGTACAAGTAATGCTAATGTAAGACACAAAATACAGAATAAACAGCTGGAGGCATTATATGAATACTGTTTATAGACTATAGATCAGATATATAAACAGAAGTATAAATGTGTATGAGTATGTGAGAGCATTATTTAGGGAAGATAAATAAAAAATGAATGAATATCAATCAACATTTATCTATATAGCGCTTTACATCAACCAGCAGGTTTCGAAGGTACTTTACATCATGTAACAAGAATGAAATATACCAGGAGCATTTAAAATGTCCTCATTTAAATGAAGGACGTTTTGTGACAGTCACAGCTTAATACCACCTTCATGTGGCTTCATAGGCAAATACATTTGCAAATATATACATATATAATTAAAACAGGATGGGGCCTAGAATGGATTCCTGTGGTACTCCGCAAAAGAGAGGAGAAGGTGATGAGGAGAAGACACTGATTATTACAGAGAATATAAAAAGTTATCTATTATAGAAGAAGTTAAGGTTCTGTACTCACTCATAGGGGGCATCTTAATATGAGATCAGAATAAAGACGTAAGTCTTTTTGTCCAGCTAAGACTAAAAGAGAAACAGCTCGGCACATAAAACACGTTCAGTCATCTATCAACATATCGTTTTGTTATCTACTTATGTAAAATATGATGAGATGATGTAGAGAGGACCCTGTGGTGAGTTGATGTTGATCAGTGGAGTCAGCCGGAAGTAGAAAGATCTGCAACATTTTCATAGATCCCTTCATCTCCATCATCATCATCATGCTCCTGTAAAAACGGAGCAAATAAATGTCTGATACAGCACAGATCTTGCTAGTCAAGTAAGAGTTTTATTTTATTTTATTTTATTTAAATGTTTGCTGTTTAAACTCACGTTTTCTTCCGTCTGTTTTGTTCCTTTAAAAGACAAAAGAGAGTCAACTTTAGCTTCCACACTAAAAATCCAGGTTTATCAAACTTTTTTCAAATTAAAGGTCTCATCTGAATGTTCTCACCTTTAACTCTTGCCCATATGTAGACAAACACAATGCTTGTTATGAGTGTTGCTAAACCCAGAGGCACGATGATGATCCTCCACCAGCCTGAAACAGGAAGTTAGAAGTGTTAAATATAGTCTGAAGTGCAGAGATGGGAAGTAATGAAGTACAAATACTTTGTTACTGTACTCAAGTAGATTTTTCTGATATTCTGATAGACATCATCCTCGGCCTTATCTGAGAGAGATGTTTGAGATAGTAGGCATCAAGAATGACTCCTGGCCAATGTGCTGCAGAACTCTAAAAGTATGGGGAACTTCTTAATTAATGTCTGTTTAGTAATTCATATTTTATCCATAATTTTTTTCCCTAGAAGCCATATATGAGCACACACACATACATGGAGATTCCTTTAAATGTTAAGGTGAAGATTAAATAGATAGTAGATAGATAGTAGGCCTCAAGAATGACACCTGGCCAATATGCTGCTTCTTAATTGTCTGTTTAGAAATTCATATTTAATCCTTTATTTTCATTCCAGAAGCCATGTTTGAGCACACACACACATACATGGAGATTCCTTTAAATGTCAAGGGGAAGATTAAAAAAGAGAAACTGGATCTGTGAATTCTCACAGAATCACAACTGAATTCATATGTTAATCTTATTAACCTGGAGTCCCAGTCTCTGTCACAATAATCATATATGGGATGTTTTAGGCCTATTGGCAGACATCCATTTACAAGGTAGGAAACGGCATAAAAAAAGCCTTTTTTCTATGTCCAACACTCATTTGCAAGGCCACTTTTACTTTTATACTTTTAAGTAAATTTCCAAGCCTGTACTTTGTTACTTTAGCGTGAGTAAAAAAGTTAAATCAGTACTTCTACTTTTACCATAAGAGTATTTTTTAACACAAGTATCTGTACTTCTACTTGAGTACTTTTACCATCATTGGTTGGTCAGATCTAACATTGACTAAGGCGCTCTGATCTGAATTTAGTCTGATGGTGTCTGGTCTCACATGAATGCACGCACTCACACAGCTGCTAAAGCAGAGGCATGTGTGGTAGCCTGTAAATAATGACCCCTTGCTGGTTTTGACATGCTTTTTGTGTATGTGTGAGTTTGTGTGTGTTCTCTATATTTCTAATATCTGAATGAACAAAGTGTCTCTTGCTTTCATATCTTTTCTAAATGTAAATGTAGTTCTGTTCTGTTCAGCCACTACCATAGACTGTATATTATTAATAATATACAGTCTATGGTCATTACCTTCTGGTTTTCTTCCATCGTTGTTTTCAGATGTTGTGTTGTTTGTCTCTTCTGATGTCCGATTATTTCTTGTTATTATTGGTGATTTATTCATAGTAGTTGTTGCATTATCACCTTAACAAACAAACAACAAATCTGTTCAGTTATAAAAAAAAAATATCCACAAAATGATTTTAAACAGTTCATCATATTCTCAACTGGTTTCTCACCTGAGTACTTAGGATGGCTGAAGCTGAACAGCTGCACTTCTCCAGTGTTAACATGATTCACTTCACATTTCAATAACTCGTAATACTTTGACTTCTGATGTAGGTCAGATCTAAATGTCACATAGGCTGAACAGGAAAACTGTGTTGTCTTCAAGTCATTCTCATCACCCCTATACAGCCACTTCACTGTGTGTTCACACCAATATACCAACACAGAGCAGAGCAAGGTGACCGTATCATCGTTCTTCTCTTCAGTCACTGGGGAAGATAGAGATATTTAGAGAGAAACAATTAAGTTCATCACTGTAATCATATTTATTGTAATGTTTCAGTATAATGTTCTATTAAAACAGTTTGAAAACATTATGATGTAAATACTCACTGGTAACAACAAACAGATCAACCACTGAGTCGTCATCTAGTTCTCCTGATCTGAACTGTCTGCAAGTGTAGCGACCAGCATCCTCAAATGTGACCATCTTTATGACCAGAGAACATTTCTCTGTAACCCTCAGTCTGTCTGATTTAGCTTTGGCTTCTTTTTTAATCTGCCCGTGTTTGGACAGCTTTACTGTGTTTCTTCTATCCCAGAAGAGCCATTCAGTACTGTTACACTCCTGATAATCTGTCACACCTTCACAAGACAATATGACTTCATCTCCAACTCTGACTGTGGAGTAGGATAACTTCCCAGCCGTCACTGTTGATAAAAATAGAGAAATATGATAAACTGAAACATGCATATGATTGTTATGTTTGGCTTGACGATCATTTTAGAAACGTCTGACAATGTGTCTCATGTTTGTTTTCTAAGAGTTCGCTAAATGCACCACGTTACAACAAAACTTGTATTCTCTCACCTGTAAACTGAACCAGCAGCATCAGAAATGAAGCCATTATAATCCATGTAAACTGAGCCATCGTGCTTGTCTCTCTCGGTCTCACCCTTTCAACTGTCAGTCTCGGATGCGCTGCTTCCTAAACATCAATACAGCATCTACTTCCTGTGGTCACTTCCTCATACTAACTTCATCTCTGATGTGTTAGAAGTGTTAAATGCATTTGTGATATTAGCTTAAAGGTCCTATGGCATCAAAGTTTCACTTTATTAGTTTTTTTTAACATTAATATGCGTTCCCCAGCCTGCCTTTGGTCCCCAAGTGGCTAGAAATGGTGATAGGTGTAAACCGAGCCCTGGGTATCCTGCTCTGCCTTTGAGAAAATTAAAGCTCAGATGGGCCGATCTGGAATCGGTTACCTCTCCTGTCTCTGCTTTGCCCACCCAGAGAATTTGGCCCACACATGCGAGAGAGAAACATCATGGCTTTCAAACGAGCAAAGTGGCAGTTGGTCAAGGCCTCACCCCCACCCTCCACCTTGCCCATACACATGGCACATACTAAGGAAAGCTCATTGTGGGACTGGCTCTAGTGACTGTAATTGTGCACCAAGGCTGAATTTTGGGAAAGAGACTTCAGATACAGTATTAGGGGACCACTAAGGTCTATATAAGAGACTTCAGATACAGTATTAGGGGACCACTAAGGTCTATATAAAAGAGACTTCAGATACAGTATTAGGGGACCACTAAGGCCTATATAAAAGATACTTCAGATACAGTATTAGGGGACCACTATGGTCTATATAAAAGAGACTACAGATACAGTATTAGGGACCACTAAGGTCTATATAAAAGATACTTCAGATACAGTATTAGGGGACCACTAAGGTTTATATAAAAGAGACTACAGGTACAGTATTAGGGGACCACTAAGGTCTATATAAAAGAGACTACAGATACAGTATTAGGGGACCACTAAGGCCTATATAAAAGAGACTTCAGGTACAGTATTAGGGGACCACTAAGGTCTATATAAAAGAGACTTCAGATACAGTATTAGGGGACCACTAAGGTCTATATAAAAGAGACTTCAGATACAGTATTAGGGGACCACTAAGGTCTATATAAAGCATCCAAAGAGCACCATGTCATGGGTCCTTTAAAGTTTCTCTGACTTTTGTGTGGATAGGAAAAGAGTAAAAAGCATTTTACGTTTGATGCATTTGGCTATTTTTATCTACCATAGTTTACAGTGAGGGTAATGGTATACAAGGTCTTAATCAGCAACAGAAAAGAGGAAGTTGACCGTTTGAAGACGTGGGACGTGTTAGTTCCTCCTTGTATCTTTGCAGATTTTTAACAATCTTTCTGAGAACTGAAGTGTTTCTTGACAATGTGGTTAACAACAGCAGCAGCAGAGCAGCAGAACGCAATGAGCGTCTGTCTGAACTCTCTTTAAATACCTGAAGGCAGAGCATCAAGTCTTCTAAATACAACTTCTGAACACAGCAGGTAGCAGCAGGTCTGTTCATGTTGTTTTGTTTGTACGATCAAAAAAATCTGTTTTATCAGAGAGTGTGTGATGACAGAACTCAACATATTTTCATGAATGGGTTCTTATAATATTGTAAGAAAACATATGCACAACAATTTGTATGATATCCTACAAAATTACGGCTACTGCCACATGGAAATAAAGTGGTCCTTATATTTACGTTTAGCCGAGAAAAGGTGACCGTGTGCCGGGTACAGAGCACCATCAAGGGTCCTCTCAATCTGCGTTGCAGTTAAGTTGACAAAAGGTGACTGTCACGCAGCATCGGCAGTTAAACCCATCCACAGTAAAAAAGGTTGTGGTTTGGATTAAATCACTGGTCCTCTTAGGTAGTACTCCCGGGACACGGGCAGCCGTTTCCTGGGACAGTTTCCTGACAGTCTTCCCCTTAACTTCTTACCGGACATGAACACCGCTCCACCCCCATGAAAACTCTCATTCAAGATCCATAAAAATATTTATAGACAAAAAACTGAAAAAAACAAATATATTCATATTTTTTTTCATTTAACAATTACGACCTATAATGACAAGTAAAAACTGGGTGCCCTCTAGTGGCTGTAGTAGATATGACAGAAACTAAGCAGGAAGTAAGGTGAGCATATACCGCCAAATGTTGGAATAAGGGGTTAGGTTGGGGTGGAGTCATCATAAAACACACGACTTTCAGGGTTTGCGTCCTGGCTGGAAATAAAATTAAACGTAAAGTTCTTTAAAACTTAACGAACGTCGTCTGCGTCTGATGCGAGTGTGTGGAACGTACCGGGGAGAGCAGCATCTAGACGGGGTTTAGCAAGTAGTATGTAAGGGATAAATTCTGCGTAGGGAGGTTGGTCGGAGGGGGAGGGTGGCATAGACACAGGACTTTCACCTAAGAGAGCAGGGTTCATGTCCCACATGCCCTTAACCGACCCCTTATTCCAGCGTGTCAGGGAAGACGCTTTCTTCTTTAACCGTCCCATTATTCCCGCGTGTGATGGAACCGTAAAACCACCCACAAGCTTTTCCTTAACCTAACAGCGTCAAAAGGGACACCAATAGTCCTGATCAAGCATGTGTTAGATGACGCTAAAGAACATTTAACGTCAATAACAACGACAAAGGCACCTGAACAAGCGTCTGTATTTTACGAGATGGGAGTGAGAATGTATTGGTTCTGCGTCATGTGTGTAACCTTCAGGAAAGGAATTGATGTCTGATTTGAACCCAAACCACCATCTTTATATCAACTTAACTAAGTCGTTTTTGTGCCTATACCTAATGAAACTGTGACCACTTCAAAATGTTAAAATTGTGACCGTTACCTTCTCTGGTTTAGATATGAGGTCGTATTTTTGCCTTCGCTAGAGTAGGACGCTGCTGTGGGTGTTAGGAAAACACAACTCATATGGTTGTATGGGTTTGGAGAACTTGTTACAACATCTACACTGTACATATGTTCTTTAGCAAAAAATAACAAGGACAGCGCTGTCAAATTCTTTCCAAGCAATGCCCTCTCAACCATGAGCTCAGAATACATCCCATGCACTATAAAATGTGTATTTTATATAGTAAGCTAACCCAATTTGCAGATGCATCAGTCACAAGTGGACAGAGCAGGGCTTCGAGCCACACTGAGGTCCTACCCCAGAGACAGAGCAGCAAATGACCCAGTTCAAAACTCCACTGACTTAAAAACTGACTTTCTTTCAAAGACAGAAGCTGCTTCAGAGGTTTCTTTTATCTCTTTTTTAAAAGCAGTGGCTTGAAGAAAAAAAAGAAGTGGATCCCAAAGTGGAGTATGGCATCCCCCCTGGGGTCCGTGATAGGGTCTGCTCCATAATGTGGAGTAGTCATTTAGTGGGGAATTTTCTCCGTGTACGTCAGCGAGCCTTTGGAGAGTCCTGAATTTTTGCTCCACATAATTTTCAATCCAATTCTCTGCTGGTGTTTAATCTGATGCATGTTCAGTGGTGTTAAATTGGCTGTATACCCGTGAAGGAAGAGACAGAAGAGCTCAACAATATGACCTAAAAATCTATACCATGACACATGTTCCAAGTTAATGATTAATGTAACAATAACTACTGGCATGTCTCTATGAAGGACAATGTCTGCCAGTTTGTTGGTCCACCAGACTGAAATATCAACATCTATCGGATGGATTGCTGATAAAACATTCCAACACATTCTCAATCCCAACTTGTCTAAATATTGCCGCTTGGTCAGGACCTTATGGTGTCACTTTTTGACGCTGTTGGTGTCCTTTTGACATTATTTTTTAAACATGCAGGATAAAACCCCTTACAGCCCTTTCCCACTCTTTCCCTCTTAGCACACACCAAGGGGTGGCTGTGGTTCAGTGGTAGAGCGGTTGCCTGCCAATTCGGAGGTTGGTGGTTCAATCCCTGGCCCTGCAGTCCCATGTCGAAGTGTCCTTGGCAAGACACTGAACCCAGAGTTTACCCCGATGCTGTGCATCGGAGTGTGAATGTGTGTGAGTGTTTATCTGATGAGCCACCAGCATTCACAGGCTGTCCTGCAGGTGTGATTAGTTTGTTATTACCTGGCTGGAATGAAACAGCAGGGTTCAGATTTCACCGCTGCAGATCATATTTAACAGGCTCTGATGAGCAGGTGGCACCTTGTACGGCAGCCTCGGCCACAGTGTGTGAATGTGTGTGAATGGTGAATGTATGATGTAAAAGCGCTTTGAGTAGTCGTTAAGAATAGAAAAGCGCTATATGAAAACAGCACATTTGACATTGAAGCGGTAACATATAGCAGTTTTGTGCTGTGTAATAATATTCATTTGTGGTTTATAGCAAGCAGTATGTTAAGATTTCAGATGCACACACACACATCCTGACACTTTACATTTTGTATCATGAAAGTGGGAATGAGAGTACAAATGTTGCAGCCTCGAGCCTTTAAACGTCTGTGTGTTTATGGGTTTTGACCCAAGGAGCTGCAGGCTCTCAATTGTTAAGTGATTTAATTAGATGACACTAAAGATAATCTACTGCAACATCGGATGAGTCATCATAAAAGAACAACCAGGGACATTTGGACTCAAAAAAGCCCTGAGTTAAAAAGAAAAAAAAACACAAACGCCTGCATCAGTTGTGTTGCTTCAGGTATCGATGAGACATGAAATATGATCCGTGGAGTCCAGTTTGAGCAACAGATCCGTGAGTTTCAAAGTTCATTTGACACCAGAACACTTCACAGCAGCTTTTTAACACTCCTACATAGGATTTTACGACTCTGAAAACTCATCATGGCAGCAGTTGTTTGATTTTTCCATCACAACAACAGCAGGGGAAATGTGGTGAACGTGTTGCAAAAAAATCTGCCAAGAATGTGACCGTACGTGTATTTTGGACGACCTTTAGTCTAATTATCAGGCTGACATCTCAGACACGAACGATGGAGCCATCAGTTGCCTTTCCCTCATCATTGTCAATGACATCAATCACCCTCTGTCCACACTTTACACTGCTGCCATCTGGCCGCACATACAGGACTCAGAGGACTCACGAGAAAACTTCTGCCATAGAACTGCTGAACTATCTTGCTGACTTTGTATATATCCAATGTCGTTGGTATAAATGTAGTTGTTTCTATGTGTCTTTATACTTATTTTTATGTTATCTGTTAATGCATTTTTTTGTCTATATTGCCATGTGGATGAAACCAACTGTGAAAAAAAAATCTCCCTCATGGGGCAATAAATATCTATCTATCTATTGCTTCTCATCACTTAGAACTGAATGAAAGGAAGGGCGTTACCCTATTCATTTTAATAGTGCCAAAAATATATATAAAATAAAATATTGCGAAGCGTGGCTGAGGTGATGCACTATTGATGCAAACAAAACAAATTTTGATTTAATTAAGCACCATGGCTGTAAATATTCACATAACAGTAATGGATGAAAACACTGATTACAGTAATTATTATTTTTTGTTGCAGATGTTCTAAAAAATCTGTACAAAATTTGAGCTACATTTGAATGGACAATTGACTCCTGTTTCTCAGCGATTACATCACGTGTCATTTTAGCTGACGCTCTTATCCAAAGCGACTTACAATTGCTCTATATGTCAGAGGCTGCACACCTCTAAAGCAACTATGGGTTAAGTGTCTTGCTCAGGGACACATTGGTTGATGTATTGCAGTGGGAACTGAACCTAGATCTCCCACACCATATGTCATATTCACTGTACCATCACCACCCTGATCTTTTATCAAAGAGTTTTGGGAAATCCCATTTGGGGTTCAAAAACATCCAGAGACTAACTTATTTTGGTGAAACTGATTGCAGTCAGCCTTCCTGTCTTTTGATCCAGTTAATTTGAGCCAACAGCATTCACAGGCTGTCCTGCAGGTGTGATTAGTTTGTTATCACCTGACTGGAATGAAACAGCAGGGTTCAGATTTCACCGCTGCAGATCATATTTAACAGGCTCCTATGTGCTTTATATAAGATCTGATATGTTATATAAGCACTGTACCTGAGCTGCGAGTGAATACCTCTCGAGCTGAGATGGAGTTCCTGCTCAGCAGCATTGTTCTATCTTGGTCTATTTTGCTGCACTTACAGTATCATCATGTCACATGCTGCTCTTCATATCTCCTATGTAAATTATGGAGCATTGTTCTTTTGCAAGTTTAAACAGCTGTAACGGCTGTGTTGGAGACACTGAGAAAATCCAAAAAATCCACAGCTGTCGAAGCAGACGAGTTTAAGGCTCTGAGCCCAATGGACTGGTGTAGCAGCAGCCACACATCTTCACTTTGTAACTTTTAAAAATCAATCCACTGGACCCATCTTTGGCATTTGTTACTGAGGCATAAAGTCTCCTTTAGCGTCATATTTAGACACGCTTGGCCGTGGCGCTCTGGGTCAGGATGTACGTTTAAATGACAACAACAACGGGACAGGTAGGTTTCGGGACTCATTGTGGGTGGGGTTATAAAATGTACATTTCAGTGACACGAGGGACAAGAACGGGACATGAACCCCGGTCTCCTGGGTGAAAGTCCTATGTTATTTGAACCATTTTCATTTTCATTTTCAGTCTTTCATACTACTCTCTACCATTGTCTCTCTTAAGACTCAACATCTTACAGCGCCGCGGTGGCGCTCCTGCTCTACCTGGTGCGTTCCATATAGACGAGAGCCACTGACCAAACTTCAGTTGGGAGTGAGACGTGTGTTGGAGAGAGGCGTTACTGTATATTCACCCATAACCCAAGATTAACTTCCCGAGGCTGGAACATACCAGTCGTTGACTGACAGGATATTTATTAGGAAATCATATCCTGTGTGACATGAAACAATCATCCAGTGAATGAATAATTCAAATGACATGTCAACGTAATGGCTCTACCTCCCCATTCCAGTGGAGGGGGGCAAAAAATCAGGAGCATTATAATGTGAGAGGTTCCTTTGGTAGCCGAAAGGAGATCGATTTAATTTGCGCTCCATTTCCTTCGTAGGTCAGAGAGGCTCTAACATCTCATCGACGTGGAACTACTGCTAATGAGTGCTTCCCCCTCATGTCATTCAATCAAAGTCTAATCAGTTACTCGTTCATCCACTGGTTCCCTCTTGGCTTTGGACTTCATTGTAATTAAATCCTTATTTTCCCTCCATTTAACATTGTAGCCTGCACTGTTGTCGGGTGTATGCACCTGTCTAACACTTCACTTAGTTCAGAGAGAAATATCCTGCCAACTACTGGCCAGACTATCATGAAATGTAATATGTATGATCCAAGCAGTACTCCAAACCCTACGAGTATGCAGGCTGCTCGTTCCTCCCCTCTAATATGACCCACAGGAGTGTTTTACGTCCTCATGTCTTAACCAAAGAAGGTTACGGTTTTAAACACATCTTTAAAGCTGTGAAATGGTCACAGTTTGGTAAGGTTTAGGCACCAAAATTACTTAGTCAACTTCATACGGATTTTAACAATGATAAACTTTATACGTATAGCACCTTTCAAAACAACATTACAAAGTGTTTGCATGGGAAAAACTAAATGCAGCAATTAAATAGTTGCTAGGAGTGGTCGGATATTATCAGTAGTAACACTTCAGTGAACATTTTACACATAAGTTTACATTAATTAACAACATTTCATTCTTTTGTTCATAAAACACAAAATAATGTGTTATAGTGTATAACATTATATATTATATGTTATATTATATGTTATACTGTACTGCTATACCTGTTGTCCTCGTGTTTGTGTGGGTGTCCTCCGGGTGCTCTGGATGTTTCCCACCATAAGAGACGCACGCTTGGTAACTAGGACTACAGTTGAAAATTAGCCGACTGGCTAACACTGGCGCATTTACAGAAATGTTGATTAATGTGCATTCTACTGATCAAATAAATACAATCTACTATGGTAAACTGCTCCTGAGATCTCTGCAGGGTAAATCCAGACAGCTAGCTAGACTATCTGTCCAATCTGAGTTTTTAACTATTATACAGAGGCTCCGTGCAGAGGTTACTGTCGCCCGTGACGATTGTGATGGTTGAAAGAAATGCCAATAAACCAAAGCACGTTTTTCTCCCATCCCAGAATGCTGTGTGGACTATCCAGACCTTCCTCCGCTCTGCAGCGTGTGGATGGTCTGGCAAAGCGAGAGTACTGGCGTCTGACTCTCACATTAGATAGAGAATTCCTAACCACGTCTGGAAAATTTCCTTTTCTGATCTGTAAAAGTGTCATTCTCGACAAACCCAGTCAACTGAGGGAAAAGTTTTTTGTTTTGTTCAGTAAAAAAACAAAGTCTTTGTAATGCAGGAAGCTTACTTTCCAACTTAAGTAGCGCTGCATGATTTATTGCGAAACTTCTGTGAAATGGTGACAATGAATATGACACTGAATATTAATGCAGACACAACAACACGTTTGCCAGATGGCTGTGCTTTTTGTGAAACTTGCGACCATTTTTATATTAGTATTTTTGACTCTTAACAAGCTGATGTGTTAGTTTTATCATAATCACGGTACTTTTGTTGAAGCCCTTTCTATATTGCAGATAATGTCTCATTAAATGTCCTTCTCATAGCTTGACTTATAATTACTGTGGGGATATATTGACCTAAATGCTGTGTGTGCATGTGTTAAATGTGGATGTATACCCTGTCCATGTTGCTGAAATACATGCTAAAATAGGTAGGATAAAAGGCATTGCCACAGAGATAGTTGTATTTGTTCAGTTGTTGGCATCCAGAGAGATAATGGATTAATTCGCTGTCAGAATAAAAGGCTGTCTGCCTTACGGCATGGCAGCTCAGCTGCGTGTTACTTTAGATTCTTTCTAAAGCTTTATCCCGGGTCCGACTTACCACGCTGGATAAAGTGAAAGTCACTTTCCATGCCTTCTTGCCCGCGAACTCAGCAATAAAGTCTTTGTAGTCCAGCGATCGTCACACTCTTGTGTGCCTGACATAATTTCTACCGCCTCCTTTATCATCACTCGCACTCTCGCAGGGTGCGCTAATGTAACCATGGTAATGGCATAACATCCTAAATGAAAAGAAGTATATATTTCTTACTTTTCTTCTTACTACCCAGACGTATTGGACAGTTCTGCAGGACTTGTACTTCAACGATGTAGACATGCAGTATATGTCGATATGTGACGAATAAAATGTAAAAGTCTTTGAGAATAGATGTTGGCCAGACATTAAAGCAGTGATCCCTCACCTAACTTGTCTTTTATTGCTTTCAAGTTGTTCTATCACACCTACAGATGTAATGTGTGTTTCTTTTGTCGCAGGAGAAAAGCTTTTGTCCAACGATAAATCAGGGTAGTGGATTAAATGTTAAACTCATCATTTAGAAATCCTTGAGTTGGAGGTCACTCTTCTCTCAGGAGAAATGAGAAAAACTAACTTTTGTATTTGTAGCCTTGAGTGTTTTGTACTTACATTAAATCACTCAGACACTATCATTTTGTATTCTGTTGTATTACTGTTGAATTTGTAAATTGTTAGTTTTAAAATTAATAATAATGAGCCAACTGCAGAGAAGCTAAGGGTTAAGTGCTAATGATGTTTTCAATCCAGGTAAACATGTAAAAATGAGCTTCCTGGTGAATTTCCTGGTGGTTACCCCAAGAACCCTCTTTTAGAATTTGTTCAAAAGATCTTAACCCACTAAAGGTTGAGCCCAAAGTTACGCCCTGCTACCACATAGTGACAGATCAGTGTGTTTTTTCTGTTTAGTACATTATAGAAGAAAGTACATTCAGATATTGACTCAAGGACATATTTACTCGTGGTGCTTTTGGAGGTTAAACCAGGAAGTCGGCAAACTTCATCAACAGAAAAGTCCGTTGATTTGCAGGTAAAGTGGAAAGTACGGTGCATAAAACACCAAACATGTCACCAGAAATGACAGATCTCTGCTTCCACAATAACTAAAATCAATATTCAGCCTCCGTCACAAACCTGCAGAAACCTTTTGATTTCATGAAATCAAACTGAATGAAGGATGCTCCTCTCAGCCTGAGATCTTTGCACAGAGATGAAGACACAGGTAGATAAACAGAGAAAGAGATACAGTCAGACAGACAGACAGAAAGACAGAGAGACGGTCAGACAGACAGTCAGACAGATAGATATAAAGATAGATACAGTAGATAGATAGATAGAAAGATAGATGGGTGGATGGATATATATAGTATATGTATAGATAGATATGGATAGATAGTTATATAGAATGATATACAGCATATATAGATAAACAGATAGATACATATAGAATAGATAGATAGATAAACAGATAGATATATAAGATAGATAGAAGAGCATACAAATAAAAACATCTCCCTTACTTCCGTTTCTATTAGGGGAGACAACAAAAGTAAGCTTGACCCTAATCTGGAATATGTTCTCTTCTTCCCATGTGTGTTTTCTTTACCTTTTTATTAACATCTTGCCACAAAGACCCATTTTTACAAAAATCAAACAAAAAAAATAAAAAATTGTCTTGTGACAACAATTGTAACAATCATGTGATCTTATAAGAAATTAGTGGTTTGAACATTTTTTTTTATTACCTTAAATATTATTTTCTTAAAAAAATAAATTCAAAAAGATAAACTGAATTGCAAACGGCTGCGGTTGAATCATTAAAAAAACATGCAGCCTGCAGGTGGCGACTCGCTAATTTAACTTACCTGTTTGGTGTTTACCTGTCATGGATGCTTTGAAAAGAAAAAAATAAGTGGACATTTGACCTTAATGTTCTTGTCAACTTTGTCAATAAAGTTTGTAAGTGGTGTCTCAGTGACGTTCTGGAAGTTTCTCCTGTTTGTGGATTTTGCCGTTTGGCGAATATCTCAAAGAATTTGGATAACTTCATTTCTGCCACGATGGTTCCTCTCTCAAAGCAAAGTTGTGTGAGTAACGTTTACATTTGAATTATCTTACTGTTTTCTGTTATTTATCAGTGTTGAAATGTCTTAAAACGTTTTTAATAAGGGTTGACAGGCAGTTAATTACCCTATTTATGTCCCTTGCGTTACCCGTAGTTACACGGTTAACTTAATGTTAGCTAACTTACTAGCTACTTTAAAATGACTAGCTAGCTAGCTAGCTTAACTAGTGTACTTCCACAGAAGCTGACTACATGACTTTTTGCAACAATAAGGTGTTTTTTCTTCCCATGATGTGATTAATGTGATTATATTTGTGTTATTGAGAGATAAAGAGAGACGGAGAAAGTTATAACGTGAAAGCATCTTCGGTTTGGTGATAGAATGTGTTAGCGAGCTTCTAGGGATTGTTCGGACTTGTTCGGGCTGGATCGGAAAGATTCGTGCTGCGTCGGGCTAGTGCTGAAATGTCAGGCCTTTGCAAGACAAATAACCAGTACTGTAGTGGAAGAAGTATTAATACCAAACTGTAAAAATACTTTGTTGAAAAACAAAAGTCCTGCATTGAAAGTGTTAGGAAAAATATGTAAGTATCATCAGGGAACTGTAGTTAAAGTATTAAAAGTAAATAAAAATCCTCCCATTTTAGAAAGTGTAAAGGATCCAAACTTCTGTGTGTTTAATGGTCTGATCATCTCAGCTGGACCTGTAGGCTGTTATATTGTTGCTAGGTTACTTTATAATCAAACATCAGATTTGATAAACTACATGTGTTTTGTGTGCAGGAATCTTAATTATGTAAAGTAACTAGTAACTAAAGCTGTCAGATGAATGTAGTGGAGCAAAAATAGAAAGTGGCATGAAACGAAAAGACTTAATTACAAGTTAAATTACCTCAACATTTGGACTTAAGTAAAGTACAGGATTTATTTATTTAATATTGAATAAACGCCATCCCATACATTTTTTTCATTCCACACTGACACCAAATTTTTAACTTCAGCAGCTTCATTCCTCAACCTTTTTATATATGTCCTTTCTGGCCTTTCAAAACAACATATTTCACCCAATATATTGCAAAGTTCTTCATCATATGCGCTGTCAGGTATCGAGACATCTAGACGGATAAATCTCCCTTTCCAAATGTCAACTCTAGGAGCTAAGACAACTTTTTTCACACACCAATCACACTGTTTTTTGTTATTTCTTTGTAAAGAAGTACTTTCATATAAGCGTCAGGGCGCAGGGGTAGTCTCCGAGTGTAAATGTGTGTGTTTATCTGATGAGCAGGTGGCACCCTGTACGGCAGCCTCACAGTGTATGAATGTGTGTCTTCTTGTACCATTGTATGTAAAAGTCATATGTAATTGTCATTAAGACTAGAAAAGCCCTATATAAGAACATTCCATTTACATTCACAATTTGAATCAAAATTGCAATATAGACTAGTGCAATATCCAAATCTGAGGTGGATTTATTAAAGTAAAATAGGTGGTCTTCATTCAGAGAAAAAAAGAGTTTACTTGCAAAACCTACAAAGCAAAATAATCGATTTTTCTGTTTTTGTGATCATTGGGAGCCAAAATCCTAATCACGATACATTATGAATAATTGTACAGCCCTAGTAGGCTATACAGGAGAGTTGCATATTAAGTCCTTTGGGGTCCTTCTGTAAGTAATTGTTGGGGTACAATGGTTCTGGAGAAAGCTACAAGCAGCAATATTACAGGCCAAGCAACTCTGTTCCAAACAGGAACATTGTTTTTTGTGTGTGGCATTATTAGACCTTTATTAGATAGGACAGCTTTAGACATGAAAGGGGGGCTGGGATGGAACGACATGGCGCTAAGGGCCAAAGGTTGGATTCAAACCTGCGACCGCAAACACAAGGACTACGCCTCTGTGTATGGGCGCACGCTCTACCAGGTGAGTTACCCGGGCATATGAACAGGCACATTTTGAACGGGCACTGTGCTAGTATTTTTTTATATTTATTATTTTTCAATAAAAATGAGAATGATACAAAAAACATCTTTACCTCCAAAATTGTGAATCATATCGCAACATAAGGAAACATTAGATATTTTTTCTTATATCGTGCAGCCCTATTTTTGAAATAAAACTCTGGAAGTAAATCTGTTTCATCGGATTTTGAAATTAAAAAGTCTTGGATTCTCGGATGTTAATACTGAATTTTATACATTACATTTTGCAGCTGAATTTAGCCAATTGAAATTGAGCTAGTTGGAAAAATATGAGTTGGATTTTAAGCATTGAATTTGGTATAATGAAATTTTTTAACGTGCAATTTTTGATTCTGAATTTGTGAACATTGACCAATTAAGGTGAAAATAAAGTGAAGAGTAAAATTCAGAGGCAAAAAATTCCAATACAGCAATTCAATGGCCTTTTTAAACTCAAAAATCCACTAAAACTGATTTTACCTTCATATGAAACTTCACTACAGAGAGAACTGTGATGCTTCTCACAGAGGGGCAGGAAGTCAGTCCAAGCACATTATCTCATTACACCAGTAATCACCATTTATCATACTTAACAAACTAGTTATACGGCCCTAATGGGGTCGTAGTGAAAAGCAGACTCATTAGCAGGTCTGTCAGGTCATTTGTTGCTTTAATCGGGTTCATAGATAAAGTGGCTGAGAACAGTTTTCTCCGCTAGACTTCATCTTGGACAAAGTTTGCTGATTACAAGCCAGGGGCGACTAAAGGACTCAAATCCAGGGTTTTGTCAAAGACTTAAAGGTCCCATTGCATGAAAATTTCACTTTATGAGTTTTTTTTAAACATTAATACGCGTTCCCCCAGCCTGCCTATGGTCCCACAGTGGCTAGAAATGGTGATAGGTGTAAACCGAGACCTGGGCATCCTGCTCTGCCTTTGAGAAAATGAAAGCTCAGATGGGCCGAAGGTTACCTCCCCTTTCTTTGATTTACCCGCCCAATGAGAGAGAGACATTATGGCCCACCCTTCACCTTTCCCAGTCACAGCTTACTTGCTTTGGTGTTTGTAAAGCATTAAAGTTTAACAAAGAATGGTTCACATTAGAAAAGATCCTTTTTAATTTTTTTCTTCTATGTAGATGCACTCCCCTACAAAATCACCACGGTAGTCGAGAATGGTTTATTATTTCCAAATAGAGCTATTTATGTCATATTTAAAAAATTACTTTTTCTTTTTTTATATCGCAGGTGATTTTTCCAATATCATGCAGGCCTTATATATGGCCCTGGTTGGTGCATCTGAACAGGGAGCGTTGGATTTTTGCCAATTGCACTACAGGGTATAGGTGGCGCCAGAGGAGCCTGATTTTTTTTTTTATTACCTGCTTCATGTAGTTCTACTCGAACATAGGGTTAGTTTCAGCAAATATGACAGAAAGAAAGTTATTAATATTATACATTTTCACGATTAAAAATATGCAATTTCCCCTTACATTTGATGTCTTTTAGTAGGATTTTGCGTCTCTTTGTAGCTGGTTTGTGTCTCTCTTTTCTCATTTTAGTTTTCTCTGGGGTTGTTTTGGGTCTCTGGGGTCATTTGGCATCTCTTTGTATTCGTTTCGTGTCTCTTTGTTGTAGTTTTGCGTCACTTTTAACATTATTTTGGAGCAAAATCACCGTATCTGTGTCTAAAACGTTGGAAAAGTTAGAGCAGGAAAAAAATAACTAATACTCAAAAAGCTTAAGGATAAAACTTGTTAAAGAAGACCATATACAGTCATTAGATCTGAGGAAAGTCTTTTAGTTACATTCATTCATTAGATGCTGCCCAAAAATGGCTCGGGTGCTGCATCTCCTTATAATGGCTTCATCTCTTTTCTTTCTCTCCGCTGCCTTCACGTGCGGTCGAACACTATTGTGTAACAGCTCTGTTTTTTTGTAAATGTAACAAATGAATAGATGGGCTGCTTCGAAATATACCCTCTAATTCAAACACACTAAACTGCATGTGAAAGATCAAATCAGTGAAAAAAATACACTGCTAGAAAATAGTGAAAAACCCAAAATATAATTCTATAGCCCGAGGTGAACCATTCAAATTGCTTTTGTTATCTGACCAATGGTACTAAGGCCAAAGTAATTCAGTTTCAACAAGAAAAAACGCATCAAATCCTAATATTTGACAGCTTTATATTTATAGAAAAACAGTCCTAAATTTGGCTGATTCAAACTACATTACATTACATGTCATTTAGCTTGACGCTTTTATCAATTGCTATATGTCAGAGGTCGCACACCTCCAGAGCAACTAGGGGTTAAGTGTTTTGCTCAGGGACACATTGGTTGATGTATTTCAGTGGGAACTGAACCCGGATTTCCCACACCAAAGGCATGTGTCATATTCACCCCCACCAAACTGCTTTGTTTTTTTTGGCAACATGTTCATTGTTCAAAGTGTCTTCCAGCTGCTTTGGCATATATGACCTGCATCATGGGTGAATGTACGTCGCTGCAAAGGAAGCGTAACATGAAACAGCCGAGCCCATTGAAGTCCTCTGTTTCTGTGCGAACCCCGAGGCATCGGGGCTGCGGGCTTTGCAAACATGTTTTTGACTTTCATATAAAGTCTTTTCAACATGGCCACAAGAGGAATGAGCAGCGTTCTAATTCTCCTCACGGAAGGTCTTGCACAGAAGAAGCTTAAAGACAAAACTTGTTAAAGAAGTTGACCGTTAATCATTGGATCTGAGAAAAGTATTAAGTTAGTTTGATGCTTTTTTTGTGGCACTTTTCACAATCATTTTGCTGCCAAAAAGGGCTCGGGTGTGGATCAGCTCTGGAACGGCGTCGGAGTCATTTGGTTTCCATTAAAGTCAATGTGTGTACTTCCCCGGAGGCTTGCTCCAACCTAAGTCAAATTCCCTCGTATGTATGTCATACCTGGCGAATAAAGCTGATTCTGCTTCTGATTCCACTGACTGGGGAACGGGTGCGTCCCAGCTCCGGCGATTCCCAGCCCTCCGAAGCAGATATGCAGAGCTGCTATTTTTGTCGGATGCCGGAGAGCTCCGCAGCAATTCAGCACACAGTAGATGTGCGGGACAGGAGGTCGAGCACAGAAACAAAATAAAACATCCGGTTAATTTTCAAAATAAAGTAGAGCTGCACTACACCTTGAAAACACAGCACAGAGTTGTTTCCCTTCTATTCCTCTGGATGGAAACAAAGTGTTGTTGGTTTTGTGGTTCTATTCTACATAAATTTGCGAGATCTCGTGGGTCCTCGAGACTTCAGCTGTCAGTCATGGCCGCAGCCGTTCTGCAACAAATCCAGAGGTGGTGTGTGCTGACAGACGGCGGAGCACGCAGCGGACACATGGAAGAAAAACATGCTCGGGTTTATTGACATTTCTTCAAACCAATCAGAATTGTCTTGTGCGGCGACGGTGCCTCTGCGAAATAGCCTTGGGAAGGAACTTGTTTTGGTGGAACATGTGTATGTTCAAAAGTAGTTTTAGTCATGCACCAGAAAACTCAGATTGGACAGATAGTCTAGCTAGCTGTCTGGATTTACCCTGCAGAGATCTGAGGAGCAACCACAGTCCTGAGAAATCCACCGGAGGTTAGATTGGCAACACAAAGAAAGCAGTTAACGGACATCCGGCCAAAAAAAGGGACATCGGGGGGAATTTCCAGCAGCACCGGAGCAATCCCGGTAGTGGAATGTAGTGGATATAGACAAGAAAAATCCTGCTCACATGGTGCGAAGACTTAACGTATGATGCAACAACAGACACATGAAAATAAGTATAAACTGTTTAATCTGACTGTCCAGTCCGTCTAACTTCAGGTGCTGTTTTCTTTTTATATTCACCAATAATGACAACAAAACAAAAGGTGGGTGGTGCGCGATCACAGAAGGCTTGTATTAAGGGGACGTGCTGACAGTTTTGTTGTCATTACTTAGAATTCCTCATGGGGAGGGGGCGACATATGCGTATCTCTTTAAGAATGTAAATCATCAATGGATTATTCTGTAAACACATAATTTGAAAGAGTTGATCCACAGCAGGTTCAGATAGACAGCGGTGGAATGTAACTTAGTTGTAACTTGTAACTTGAAATTTACTCCAGTACTGTAGTTAAGCCAAATGTTGAGGTACTTGTACTTTACTTGAGTCTTTTCTTTTCATGCCACTTTCTCCTTCTACTCCGCTACATTTCAGAGAGAAATATTGTATTTTTTACTCCACTACATTCATTTGACAGCCTTAGTTACTAGTTACTTTACATATAAAGTAACCTAGCAACAATATAACTGCCTACAAGTCCAGCTTAGATGATCAGACCATTAAACACACAACTGGTTTGGTCCTTTACACTTTCTAAAATGAGGATTTTTATTTACTTTTAATACTTTAACTACATTTTCCTGATGATACTTACATACTTCTACGTAAGTAACATTTCTAATGCAGGACTTTAACTTGTAACAAAGTTTTTTTACAGTGTGGTATTAGAACCTTTACTGAAGATCAGAAACAGGAATTTGTCATGTAACCCGTCTGTGTTGTTGTTATTGGAGGAAGAAGAGACGTATGCGGGGGAGACGGGGAGGATTATTTTCAGCGGTGAAAGGTTAAACAGAAAGGCTCGATGGACTAAATTAACTGGATTATCTGTCATTCTTGTCTGCGATGCCGGGGAGAGCAACCCTCAGACTCATTTCACATGTAGACTGGTTTACCTTGGTGCTCCCTTGACAAAAAGACAAAGTACTCATTTTAAACAGGCCAAAGTGAAGTCCTGTTTGGAATTTAAAAAAGGGATTACATGTAGCATGATCAGCCCTTGAGCTAAATGTTAAGACTAAGTTGTCTTAGCAGGTAGCATGTCCATTTGAATACTAAATCATTTCACCCGTTTTATTAAATTGCCTGCAATACATAGTCCTGCATATCATTTCCTTTTTCATTTCCGTTTTTGTCAGATGCCTCTGGCAATATCAGCTGTGGAGTATTTAATCAAATGTCAAAGTTATGTACTTCCAGCTTTGAGGCCCAGAGAGAGGCTGTTTTAAAAAAATACTTACTTAAACATAATATAATGATAACTGAAGCCGGATTTACTGTGTCCTTGAGAGGTTTTCTGCTTTGTTAGATAAACAGCTAAGAGGGAGAGAGGAGAGGTTGGCAGACAGAGCCAAATGTGAAGTGTTATCACTGAGAACCAAGACCGTGATGCACCATTAAATACTACAAAACAAAGTACTGAAAAATACACAACAAAGGACCATAAAGTATAATAACTGTTCTGAACCACAAAGAACTGTGACAAAGCACAAAAAAACAGAGGTGTAACTAAGACTTTACACAACAATGATGCAAAGACACTTTGTAAAACGCTGTGGAGTAAGGTTTGGCTACAACACAGTTGCATTCTGGGATAGGAGACGTTCTGGCTTGTTTGCATTTCTGTAAACCAATCCCAATCGTATTGCGCGGCACTAAGCTCCAGACGCAGCGACGGCGGCTCTGCAAAATAGTCTTGAGAAGGAACTTGTTCTGGTGCAACATTGAACGCCCCTAAAGAAAACGCCATGAATACAATATTAAAGGAAATCAACTGTTGACACAACACAGTAACGTGAGATATTTAAATTAGCTGATACATGGTTACGCCTCATTATCTCTTACCAGTGTATCTCAGCAGCAATCCCACCAATCGGTCCCAAAACATCCCAGTTTGAGAGGAAACGCTCTGAACATATTCTTTGTAAATCTTACAGTTATTCCCCAAAAGAACCGAGCAGGTCTGTCTTGATCCAAATTTCTTCAAGACTCTCCATTTTCAGCGTGTCGCTTGCTAACTTGAAGTTTGATGTTGTTTTCCAAAGAGAACTGCAACACACGGGCTGGATGGGATTTCCTGCAATTATCCAGAAAATATACTTCAGTTGATCCAGATTACTACTGGCACAACCACCTATGGCTAGTTCTGCTAATCCTTTGAATACAACTGCTACTGCAACTAATCCTACTACTACTACTATTAGAAGTGCTGCTGCTGTTCCTGTTCAACACATGAGGGAGTAAAACAAACAACAGATTTGGACAGTCAACCAGCCATCGGATTAGAGATTAAAAGTATTTTCTAATCTTCTTTTGCTATGGCCAAACTTGTTGATGTCTGAGCTTCAGCTGACCTACTGTACAATAAGTTAATGCCTTCAACTTTCCCCCCCAACAAGTCGCTTGTTGGTGTTCATCCTCATGTCACAGAGTCTCAGGGTACCAAACAACAAAAGCCCCAAAACACCAGCAATAAAGTGTCTAGTTTCTCTGTGGGAAACAACATGGGAGGCACCCAGTGGTCTGTCCCCCCCACCCCCCCCGGGAAGAGAGTAAATCCTAAGTCTTATTTCTGCTGCAAATCCTCAAAGAGACTCACTGGGTCAAACCCTCCATATTTTATCATCCTCATCCTCATCCTCCTCCTCTGGGTGTGAAATGTGGTGTAAGAATAGTTCATTATATCAAACAGCTACGTGGGTTATATTAGGGCTGTGCAATAGAGGGTGACCCCGGAATCAATTGTCACTTCCATCCCATCCCAAGCCAACAAAAATACTCCCGGCATGTCCCGATCACGTGACTGCCCCCCCTCCCCCCAAAAAATCCTATCCTACGACATCCCGAGAGAAAGAATACCGGATCGTGTCCCGCTCACGTTTTGTTCCTCATGCTGTCTAAGCAAGTTATCAGACTCTGGTGCCCCCCCCGTAGCATTTTTTTTATCCCAACGTATTTGAGTCTGGAGATTGACGGATTAGTAACTTACCTTCTCTCCATTGTCTCCTCTGTCACTGATTTTTAAAATAGTATCCTGCATTGTTGTTGTTTACGCACCTTTTTCCACGTCTGATTCCATCCACGTCATGAATGGACTCCACCCATCCGACTATTACCTAACTAGTAATAAGCTACCAGCTTTTTTTAACAGTCAGATATCCGACTAATACCTATCCAGTATTATGCTACAAGCTTTTAAACAGTCAGATATCACAGCACTTAGTTTTCCCAGGTGGCGTAGCAACAACATAGGAGTTTCAGTGTTGCCGGGTAGACCTGACAGGCCTTCAGACGAACCAAAGATAGCGATCTATTACTGCATTTTGCAGCTGATTGACCAAATCTTCCGACTCCTTCCCTTCTCCAAAATCTCGTTGATTTTGATGCTCTATCCATGCCTATCACGTTACCAACCGTGAGATTGACTACCGTACTGAAAAACTGTCACCCTCTACTGTGCGATTGATCAAATTTTGATTGTGACTTACACACAAAAACAATAATCCCAATGATCACAAAAACAATGTAATCGAGAAAAACTATTCTTTCGCACGTTACCTTTTGCAACTAAACTCTTATTTTGTCTTGTGTTCTGCATGCCACTTATGCCCAAAGGCTAAACTCACTCGGCCAACATGGTCCTTATGAGCACATTGGTGTTTTCCCTGGCTTTGTGGAAGGCTTAGGTGCGGTTTTTGACGAGGGGTTTAGGCGTCCTTCCTCAAGAAAATGTTTTTCCACATTTGGTGTCTCTTTGTGGGTTTTCTTTGTAGTTGTGTTGTGTCTCTCTTTGGTCATTTCTGTCTTGTTTTGGGTCTCTGTGGTGATTTGGCCTCTCTTTGTAGTCACTTTGTGTCCCTTTGTATTATTTTTGCATCTCTTTTTCACGTCATTTTGTAGCATTATTATTAGGCCTGTCGCAATATGCAATAAATCGCACGATAAATAAAAATGAGCTTGATCATCGTTTTTATTCCACTGCATTTTTTGTTAACAGACTGAGATTCATTTTATTTAATGTTTTTGGTTGTTTTGTTCATTTATTGTGGATATTTAAAATGTCTTCCAGTTCCATTGTTAAATATTCTTTAGAAATAAAAGGTTATTGATCTTTGAAAAGGTGTACCTGAATTATGCCATTCTCATTATATTAGATGAAAATGGTCTCAGAACGACAATATTATTGTTCATCGCAATCATTTCTGGGACAATCTTATTGTCCAGCAAAATTTGTTATTGTGACAGGCCTAATTATTATCATCACATCTGTGTCTAAAACATTGGAAAATCTAGAGCAGATAATAAATAAATAAATAAATAAATACCACTCGGAAAGCTTAAAGTCTACAATCATTAGATCTGACAAAAGTCTTTGGCTTACATAGGTGCTGATCAAAATGGCTCGGTGCTGCACCCAAAACCTTATAATGGCAGGGAAGACTCGGCACATCACTCTGAAGCAATTGGGATGATTAAGTTGGAAAAGATAACTTTTAAATTGCAAGAGAATGCGATGGAATATGCTGAACCACGGGCACCTGTGGAAGCTTTCTTAACCCAAGGCTGTGCAATTAATCACACTTGAGTTTAGCGCGTAAACTATTATTTTGTCTTGACACAGATTTGTGATCCTAATTTAGTTTCATCTAATCTATTTTAATTAAAAGTTTTGTATTTTCTGCATTACTTGTTTTCAAAAGATTGTGAAAGTGCACTACAACAGTTCATCTTATTATGTGTTTAACACTATTTAAATATTTGAATATAGTTTTTATATTATTTTATTTAAGGGGAATTCAAAAAGTTAAAACAGGAAAAGTATAAAGGGAAATTTCCCAGTTCAAGCTGTTTTTACTGTTGATTTGTTTTAACTTATTTACTCAATAATTGCAACATCTTTCCAAAAGTCAACGAGTAATCGTGTTAAATAGTTGTGATTAATAATCGTGATTAAGGTTTTTTTTCATAATCATGCAGCCCCTAGGTTAAACTTATAAGGCCCATATCTCGCACCCGGCGCAGCACAAAGCCCGACACACGTGTCTTTGCTAGTTTAAGAACGACGCAGGTGTCAGTCCAGTCCCGTCCAGCACCCACATTGTTTAAATAACAAATGCACCTGCGCCCATCTGTGCGCCCATGGGCGTGCTGGTATTACAGGGAGGTGTGTTCAGGTGCATTCTGGGCATATTGTTATCTTGAGTAATTATCCTTTGACCAACAAAAACCTGGTCTAAAGTCAGTAACGCAGCATTTCATTGTTATTTTAACAGAGAATTAGTAAAATGATGCTAGGCTCGTGCACAGCGCGCACACACTATGCTTGTTACAGCGACCAACACATACATAACCACACACACACGCATTGACGAACACACACACACACACACAAACACAGACGCACACACAGACGTGCACACATGTATGTAATATGTACATTTATTTATCAAGCTGGAAAAGGTTTGGAGATTTGTGCATGTAATAAGGTGTGTTGGGAGAGTATTCCACTAACTTATAGCCACAAAATAAAAGGTTGATTTACCAAACAAAGTCTTGCGATTGGGAATACTGCACTCTGTGTTTATTACAGAGGTGAGCGTAATACATTTTTTTAGACGAGGAGCAGCAGCATTATGTTATGTGACGTATAATCTTCACAAATGAAATCTACAATGCTGATTGTTTTTCAGTTAAAGTTGGAATAGAAAGAAATGTGCCTGCACATAAAATACAGTATCATCCACTTATATGAACAAAACTACATTTATAAAGTGCTAGATATTACGACAATTTAAATGTGTGTAAATAATATTCATCTACATTTTCCCTCTACCGTTTAGTTCCCCTCTCTGATCTAAAACAAAACAATACATATTTTACAGATACTATATGAGCCAGATTTATCTTAGAAAAGGTTTCTTGTCTTTTGGTAATAGTAATAACAGTACTTTGTTGCTTCCACTGGGACTTGAGGCCTGCGATGGCATAAGCTATTGGATTCATGAGATTTGTAACAAAAGCATTGTATTTATTCCTCAGAGCCAGACTGCAATGTCACAGTGTAGGCTATGTGTGGAGACAGCGTCTGAAGCAAATCATAACAAGATCATAAACATTATGTTTATATAAAGCTCTTTTTTTAAATGACTAGTGCGGGCGCCCAGATAGCTCTGATGTTAGAGCAGGCATCCATATAAAGAGGTTTAGGCTACTCCTTGATGCAGCAGGCTCGGGTTCAACTCTGACCTGCGGCCCTTTGTTATATGTCATTGTCACGTCTTCAGCTGTCCTGTAAAAATAAAGGCCTAAAATGCCTAAAAAATAATCTTTGAAAATTACTAGTTCAGTGCTCCCGTTTAGGGCTCAAGACTGTTCGGAATGGGCCGATTGCTTGGTTCTCAGTGTTTTTTCACACGCAAGACAAACACACACACACACGCACACGCACACACACACACACATTTAGAAAGAAAAGGAAGAAAAAATGTTAGAAGTGGCAAAAGCAGTGAAATGAATCTTAAAGCTACAACAAAATATAAAGTCAACAAGGAACACGAGTTGAATCGCCTTTAGTGTGAACACATGTACCTCCAGGGTAATTGGGTGCTTTTCTTTAAAACATTTAAAACATGCATAAACCGCATACATACATTACACACATGATATCAAATCAAACAACACTTAATCAAACTACAGTTGCATAACCAAACCCTATTACTAGTGCACCCACTTACAAAATTCTAATTTTCATACATTTTTCAGTTTTTTTTAACAGCTATCTTTTCCAACTTAATTATTCCAATTGCTTCAGGGTGATGTGCTTATTATATAAGGACCACCCAGACCAGTATGTACTGTTAGGTTGGTGCTGAAGAGAGGATGTTATTTTACTGGATAAGTACAAGCAGTTCCGTTTACAGGGGCTGTCAACGCTGTTGAATAAAATTTGTTTTATTGGTTTCAATGGAGTACCACACTGTAGCAATACTCTGTTGCAAGTAAAGGTCCTGCATTAAAAATGCTACTTAAATAAAAGTATGTAAGTATCATCTGGAAAATTTAGTTAAAGTAATAAAAGTAAAGTAAAATCCTCCTTTTAGAAAGTGTAAAGGATCCAAAAAGTTGTGTTTAATGGTCTTAATTGTCTCAGCTGGACCTGTAGGCCGTTATATTGTTGGCTACTTCCCCCCAACACTTTATAATCAAAATAATCAGGAATTGTATAAAGTAACTAGTAAATAAAGCTGTCAGATAAATGTAGTGGAGTAAAAAATACAATCTTTCTCTCTGAAATGTAGTGGAGTAGTTTTGTGTGTGTGTGTGTGTGTGTGTGGATGTGGGTGCGCTGAACAAACTGGTCGCTGGTTGACAGATGCCCCCAGAAAGCCACTAACAAGATGACGCCAGCGCTGTGAGGGACGCGGGGTAAAGACGGATTATGTCTGAGCAGTAGATAAACAGATTATTCCGGAAACGGTGCCTACTTTTTTAACCTCGTCACTCTTGCCACACTAACAGCTCACACTGTCCTGCAATTCTCCCTGGGAGAAGAGGAGCGCCTGCCTTCTCCGTCCGATGCACATCCTGCTGAGTCCGTTAGGAGTGGTTCAGCTGGAGCGCAGGGCCCCGAATGATCCGCCATCTCCATGACAACTTGCCCTACCAACATCACTGTACCCATGAGCTCCATCTGAGCTAGAGGACGCCGCCAGCCCCCCCCCTTTCCCACCTCCCCTTCGCCCTGCTGGATTTACTTTTTTATATATATTTTTGGGAACTTTTCTTCCACAATGCAGTGGGAATTTGGACTTGTGCTGCTTTTCGTCCTCACTCCGCAAGCCGCTAGAATTAAAGGTAAGCCCCGTTTTTTTGTTCAGCAAAAGCCACAATCCTTTGAGCCTTGACACTGAATCCTTTACAACTTTAAAGAAGGAGTCGCGTTTCATCACACTTTTTATTCTTTGAAAAAAACAAAAAAAAATTCTCAGATAAGAGCAGTGAGATACAAGGATTTTAAGTCTATCTGTGCACGTACTAAACTTGGTCACAATGCAAAGCAAAGCCTATTACCATTGCTTAAGTACTTGGCTGTGAAATCACTGAGGTGTTGGATTCTGTCACCGTTTCACCCGAGGACACAAAAAAGCTATTTAAATGCATGATAAAACAGCAAGAAGTTGAGTAAATCCTTTTTTTCTTTGTCTCGTTCTGAACACAGCCAGAGTAAAATCCATATTCATGACGGGCCAGGAACATGTGCAAACAAGTCCACAATGCCATTGGAAATGGAGAATGGATAATATCACAGTTTAGTCAATTTATTGCCAGCTCGTGACAGCTTGACAATTTGGACTACACTACGCTCCAGACTTATTTGTGGAAAGAAGCTATAAACATGACAGAAGAGAGAGAGGTTATCACTTTCACTTGTATCACAAAACCGGAATCGTCTCGGCTAAATATTATAAATAGTACAAAGCATTCTGCCTATGACGTTCACTTTCACTTCAAAACATTTCCTACATATATCATAAAAGCATTGATAAGCGTGGAGTGCATGGAGTATTACAACACCCACTTTGGCTAATGCTGTCCTAAATATATCTGCTAGACTGTATTATTTTAAAAAACATACAGTACATGTACAGGATGCTGTTGTTTGATGTATGCTACCATACCACCAATAACACAAAACTGAGACACAGTAAAGGGCACAAACAGTTTATTATTAACAGATCTGTATCAAAAAAGACTTTTACATTTAAATGTAACTAATCTATCAGGATGCACTGATGGGTTGTTAAATGTAAAAAGTGAGTTTTAAACATACCATATGGGAATTTACTGCTTCTGGCGGGTCTCTCAATCAAAACCATGGATGTCAACGGGGACTTTTAATGACGACGTGAAGTTGCATGGGATCATGGGAGATGCTGTTTCATTGTTAACCATTGCTGGTAAAAATGTTATTCATGTCATGTCGTTTTAATTAAATTGCAGCACTGTTTTCCACATTATTACTTGGATTCTATATGTGTTGGTAGCTGACCACTTAGCATTGGCAAGCGGTCAGCTACCAATCGCCAGCAGCTAAAACCGGTTGTGTAGTCTACGTAATACGCAAGTATACGCAGTATACCCACTAGGGCTGTGCAATTAATTGAATTTCGGTTTCGGTTTCGATTTCGGCTCCCAACGATTACCAAAATAGTACAATCGAGTAAAAACGATTATTTTGCCATGTTCTGTTTTGTAATTTCCTCGTGTGTTCTGAATGGCGCGCGCGCACACACGTCGCGCGCACATCCGCCCCTCCCGAAGCCAAACGCTTTCAGCCTACACTGTCAGGGATTCAGGTCGCGTGCATGTTACCCGCTGGAATTTAAAAACTTAGCGAGAGTAAAGATGGCAGAAGGACGGCAGCCACAGCAGCGTTTGGTAAGCAAAAAAGGCAAAACCAACTCCATTGTCTGGGAACAGTTTGGCTTCGAGGAATCCGACGACGAGCAGAAACATGCTACGTGCAAGATTTGCTACATGGTAGTGGCTGCAAGTAAAGGGAACACCACGAATTTGTTTAACCACTTGAAAATTAAACACAGAGTGACCTATGACAATTTAATAAAGAAACAGAAACGGCAATCCACTCTAACATGGTGACTTAAATAATTTAGTTGTCTTTAGTTAACTTATTTGCTGTTAATGCTGGGGCCTGATGATGGGCCAGCCTTTTATATTCGTGGATTGAGTTGCTGGAATTTGTTTATATTTTGCCAAAATGTTGTTTCAAAATACTTGTTTTGAAGAGATTGTGGAAGTAAATACAGGGAATAAATACTTTTATACTTTGATTTGAAATTTATATTTATTTTAGTAGTTCAAAAAGTACAATAAATGTTCAATGTTTTAAGAATTGTTGAAAGGTGTCTTTTTAATAAATGCAACACGTTTCCAAAGTCATGTGAAATAATCGTGTTACATAATCGTGAGTTCAATATTGACCAAAATAATCGTGATTATGATTTTTCCCAAAATTGAGCAGCCCTAATACCCACTAAGAAATCCACAGGATTTCCATATACAAACTTAAAAACGTGCAATGACACGCAACAACACATTTTTGTGACAGAACTTTCACTTATATTAGAATCACAAATATGGGTTTGAGTAATGTGACAACAAACTAAGCTAACACTGCAGAACATGTGACAACAAACTAAGCTAACACTGCAGAACATGCAGGGAGACCTTTCTCATCTTATCCAAAAGCACCATGCAAATTCAATACATCACATCTTTGTTATTTTGTCTTAGTTAGGAAAGTTTGTGATGTGGAGTCAGGGAAATTAGGGAAGAAAAACTCCGGACAGAGAGGAGATTTTAGAAATCTTCGTTTGCACGTTTGCATGTAAACTAAGACAAACAGAGGTTTAGGCAGCCGAGGAAGTGAGGAAGAGGAGAAAAAGTGAATTATTGCTGTTTTGGGGATTCTGATTGGCTGATGCGGGCTTGAGCTTCTCGTAACACTGCCATCTACAGGTTTAGCATGCTCTTGACGGCATTGAGAACATAGAGGTTGAAATGTCCGTTTATGAAAATAGCCGGCCATGTGTAAACGTAGTATGACCCTGAATCGTTTCCTGTCTATTTCCTGTCCAGGGGCCGGCGTCAGGCTGGACTCGAGGGCCGTTGGCCCTGTGCGTTTGGTGGAGCTGCTGAAGACGTCACACTCACAAACAGAAGGTTCGGGGTTGGAAGTGGAAAGACGGCGACCCAAGAGGTCTGTGTTTTTACACTCCGGAGTGAGAATCTGCCCCCAAGAGACCATCAATGAAGTGCTCGCCAGCCACCAGGCGTATTACCAGCTCAGAGGTACTTCATTCAACTTCTTTCACTGCCACTGAGCACCTAACTCTTGCCTTGCTCAAGGGTACATGAGCAAAATGTATTTAAAATGCAGAAAGCCACTCCCATCATCTTATATTTCTGGAATTTTTATGTAGTCTGCTCTCCTTGACTCGTATGATTTCTTCTGTAACTCCTGTTGAGCTGACAGGAGCAGAAAAGATGCTTCTACTCACTCCAGGGTTTCCCCCAAGAAAGCTTGTTTAGCCCGGTGGCAAGCCCTGGGGCCAGTCACAGCCTGATGGCAGCTTTTATTGTAGAGCCTAATAGTTTCTGTGAAAACAGAATAATGGATGGAATCGCAAAATTTAGACAATTTTCATAGAGCCCTACATCAGCCCTACTTAAGTTAGTGCTAAAAGCTAACTGGAGATTTCAAAATAGGACTACGTCTAAGTTTCCAACTGAGCTGTAACTGTAGTTTTAAAAATGTTGTGAAAAATAATTCCCAGAGACTGATGGGCCACCAGGCTTGCAATACACTGGGGGAAAACCTGCACTCATATACCACGAAGACTGTGTCCTTTTTAGTGACAGCTTAGACATGAAACGGGAGAGAGAGAGAAAGGAGGAATAACATGCAGGAAAGTGGTGCAGGGCAGAATCAAATCCGCAACCTCTGCATCGAGGACCTGAGCCTCTTTATGTATGGGCATATGCTCTACCACTAAGCCACCCAGGCAACAAAGATTGTGTCTTTCTTTTTTTAACAAAAATCCTCTCGTCACCTCGCCAAGATCGGGTGAAGCCCAGACTTTCCTATTTTTCTGCTAAGAAACCATGACAGTCAAAATAACAACAATAATTGGTGGCTGAACATGGACCAACGATTTCATCTCGGACTTGGCATACATTCTGTACAGAGGGTGAAGTCTAGTTTTTTCTAGTGAGTGTACTGTGATTTTTCCTCCCAGCTTCGTACTCGGCCATCCAAGAGCGACAACCCCCGTACGTTTTTTGTCATACTAATTGTTACCGCGTACAGCATCTGCCTCATCTGGCTCATTTCCTGTAGTTTCTGCAACGTCAACGTCTGCTGTCACCGAAGCTTCAGCAGTATATCAGGGGCAGGAGAAAGTTTAGTTTAAATTAGCTTTTGTTTCATATCTTCTTTAGTGATTCACATTAGTTAATTTCATATTTTCACACAAAATGACCGCCAAGCAACTATGTTGTTGTTCCTACATGCCTTGCAACACAGACAGTGAATTTATGAATGAAAGTGTAAACGTTCTGTCACAGAACAATCATTGTCACGTAGCGTTACGTTTTGTCACAATATGAAAACAATGGCTAAGATGTGTGTGTTGATTTTTGGGCAAATACTGTATGTAACACACATCAGAGTAGAGACAGAAAGGCCGGTAAGCGTGAGTGTTGAGTGGAAATGATCCGTGACGAATGTGCTGGACCGGGTCTGACCTCATGACGGCGCAGGTCCGTGATCCAGCTGACACTTCAGCGTGGCCGCTCAGGAGCGATGAAGTGACTCATTCACCTCCTCCTCTCAGGTTGACACTTACAAGCCTGTTTCCCGACAGAGAAAACTGATGAGCTGTGCACTTTTTGCAGTCTGGAGTTTATTCTTTTTCTATTTTATTTTACCACAGAAACAAAACCACAGGGCTATTTTCCACAATACTAATGAGCTGCTTCACGTTGATTCGCTGTTTTAAAGGGATGGTTTAAATTAATTTCACCCTAGGGTCTTTTGCACCGCAACCTCGATCTAAACACCCCCACCAAAGCTTTTTTTACCGTGGTCGGACATTGTGCGAGTTCGCACAATTAGCCGAATGGCTTAGTGCAGGCGCTAATGGAACCAAGAGTGTATATCACGTACAGTAAGTTACCCCACTCATAATGGAGTTTATTTAAATAACACTTGCCTGATGGCTTCTGCTCTCTGCTGCTACTGCTACCGCCAGTAGGACGAGTGCTTAGAGACCAATAATAAGATACAACAAAAATAAAAATTGCCCATTGTTAGACCAAGGGAAAAAAGCTTCTGGGGAGGGGGATTGGCTCGAGGTCATGGTGCAAAGGACCCTAGGGTGAAATTACTCCTAACCATCCCTTTAAGGATTCCCTCATGCAATTTAGTAGATTTTATAATTCAGCCTGGAACTAGAAGAAGAAGAGATACTTTAATTGATCCTGAGGAAATTACATGTGTTACATACAGGCCCGGAATACACACACATGAAACAAACAGGACCTATACATGCACTTATTGGAGAGGTGTCAGAGTGAGGAGGCTTCCCATTAAAGGTGCTGGAGAAGTTAGGTTTGGTTCCTTGCTCAAGAGCACCTCTGCAGCTACCAGTCCACACTCTGTACTTGGTCCCTACAGGGACTTTAACCGGTGACCTTCTGGTTCCCAAGCCAAGTTCCTACAGTCTGAGCTACTGCTGCCCCAAACTACAGTGTCTTCATACAATAAATCCATGATTACAAATCCATAAATCATGTTACGTAATGTTTTTAACTACGCGAACGCTAACATCTAGGCCTTTTCAAATCCAGGCTGGAAAGAGTGACAGATGCTGAAAACTGTTTTCCCACCTGCAGGATGATTATACCTACTTTACAGCTTTATTCAGTTCTCCACTAGCATTTTTATCTTCACTGATTTATGTACAGAATATGCAAATATCGTACTCCTCTTCTCATCTCTTATCTTGTGTCTTTTTATCTTTCTCTTATTTTATTCATTCTGTTTTTTTTATCTTTTATCCTTGTCTAATATTTGATTTGTCAGGAATAAAGTGATTCTGATGGATTGACTGACAGTAGATTGGCCTCAAACCAGATAGTTATTCAAATGATAAAAAACAAGTTATGTATGTGCTGCAGCTGCTATATATAGCTCTGCTTTTAATGCAACAGGTCTCTTGCTTCATTATACTTTACCAGTGCAGTCCGTTCAAAACATGTCTGTTTAAACAGGCGATTGCTTGCACAGAGGCACCGCAATTTATAGAAAGATTACACATACCGATCTACTCCTAAAGCTTGTAATTGAAACAGAAGTTTTAATTCCTTAAGTTCTTCTTTAAGTTAGTATTTTCCAAAATGCTAATGCAGTGTTAAGAGATCACTCCCCTTGTTTTAATAAAGATGTCTTTCACCATATCCTATTGAATTGATTGGTAAGATAATTATTTATGAAGAAATGGACCGAATCACTGAAGGTGTCTCAAACATGTGTTTACTTGAAAGTAGAGTCACTTTTACAGCAATCACAACAAAGTACAAATAATGACAAATTTCAACAGCAGCTTTTTATAATTAAGATGAAATTATGATACTATGTCGATGTTATCTCAGGCAGGGCATCTCCTCCGCCTGCTCTGCACTCAGGAGCATCCTGTGCTTTTCACAAGGTCAGATTAGTGGCTCCCATGACTTTCTCATGAGAGCACAAGCAATATTTTTGGCTTTCTACCATGCAAACAGTTTAATATTAACAGCAAAGAGAAAAGCAATCATCGTTTTCTAACCTTTTTTTGTTGTATTCACAAAATACTTTTTGGACATCTTTTGATGAACTTTGACTTAAAGAAAGATAAACATGGAAAAAACAGTCACTTGTTTCTTTTCACACAGCCAAACTTTCTTCCAATCAAAAATTCAGAGACAACCTGTCTCATTTTTGACACTCCAAACTGTGTAGGAGAGCTCCTCGCAGCAGTGTGTTTAGTGCTCAAAGTCTAAGAATGTGTGTGTGTGTGTGTGTGTGTGTGTGTGTGTGTGTGTGTGTTGGTCGGTGTGTGTGAGTATGTGTCTGTGCGTGTATGTTGGTGTGTGTGCGTGTGTGCATGCGTGTGGGCGTGCAAACCTGCATGTGTGCGTGCGTGTGTGTGTGTGTGTGTGTGTGTGTGTGTGTGTGTGTGTGTGTGTGTGTGTGTGTGTGTGTGTTTGGACAGTTTGTCAGGAGGCCGTGTGGGAGGCGTTCAGGATCTTCTTCGACAGGATCCCCGGGACGGCGGAGTACCAGAGATGGGTTCACACGTGTCAACACGAGTCACTCTGCATCTCCGACCTCACCAAAAACTTCAGCAGCTCCGAGGAGCACATAGGCATGATTCACAGGGTGAGACGACCACAGTAGGCTTAGAGAACTGTTTGCCTGCCACATCAACAGTTGACACGTTGTCTACTTTACCCGGGATGTGATATCACCAAGTGTCCTGCAAATTTATACCACAAAATGAGATGTAACGATATACTCCAATTGTGATAAGATTTTAAAATGACAATTTCTCTCAGGATGGTTTTAACAGAATGAGCTGCAGACAAATATTCCTTAATTTCTATACACTGTGCAAAACAACAGATGTGTCCTCTTATCAAAAGTAAACAGTAAAATTGTATATAAGAAATTGATTTCTCAAACAAATCACACATAAAATTAACTAAAAATGAATGTCATGTTTTCAAATAAATAAACTAAGAAGACACAGTGATGTCTGAAGTCAAACAAGTGAAATCTAAAGTAGATTACGCCCTAAGACATTTAAAATTGCATCGCAATTTTTATGTCAATCTTTATACATCTTTAACCGATTCATGATGCATTGTGACATCACTAATAACAAATGCTTGTTAGTGAACATATGAACAAAACAGTCACTGTCAACATTTCCCATCTGTTTTCTGCACTACCTGTAAAGTAAAGCCTGACTCATGGTTCTCTAGTTACATTCAAGCTGCTCATAACACTTCTTAACACTTACATCACACTAATCCTGTGTGCATTGCATGTCCTCCAAAACAATGCAATAGGGCTAAGCAATTTTGAGGGGAAATCTAATTGCGATTTTTTTTTTGGCCAGATATTAAAATAAGCTAGAGTTCAATATTCACTGTATTCACAATTTAATAACTGCCATGAGACTGGGCTGGATATGCCATCAGAACTGCTCTTATGCAGGTATGAGAACATACGATAGCATTGAACGGTCAAACACAGAATATCTATCACAAAAGATAAAGTTTGAATAAAAAAAAAACATATCTGTACTTTCCTGTAAACTGAAATGTCTGATATGTCTCAGTTCAATAGCAGCATCTACATATTGTACCTTCTGCCATAATGTTAAATAAATAAACAATAAATGAAAGATCCACTTAATATCAGACATTTCTGCACCATTAATCCAGCATTTATCTTGTGAAAAAACAGTAAATAATATAATAAAAAGAGGAATACAAAATGTTAACCTAAACATTCAATTAAATATTGATTGTTTGAATAATCACTCCTTTTCACAATTAGCTAATCGTATTCTTTCAAATCTTGATTTCGATTTGAAAACAATCGTTCGGCGCTAAAATGCAGTGTAGTATTAAGTAATTTGAAGAGTATGGGGGAAATGACCCCTGCAGAACCAGAAGAGGCTCAGCAATGGAATTATAAGCGCCCGAGCACCGAACAGGTGAGAGGACCCTATTGGAACTGAAGAAAATTATTATTACGCACAATAAATCACATAGTTGAGGGCCTTAAGATGCTTAAAAACTCACCAAAACTTGCATATGCATCAGGGCTGGTGAAATTTTTTCATATCATAACCTTTTTCATATAGTTTTTTTCATTCATATTTCCTGCTTCATATTTAATGTGTTTCCTGCTTGGTGGGGGGGATGTTTTCTCAAAAGTAGGCCTGCCCGATTAATCATTCGCAATCTCGATTGACCCTGTTCACGATTTAATTTTGACATAACTTCTTTTTTTTAATGACTTTGATTCTCACTTAATTTTACGAGGCAACTGAATCACAAACACTACTACTTTCTTGTGTGAGATTTAAAGGTAGACTGTATAAAATAGGTTTTAAAGCGTTGCAATGGTCTTCCTTCTCTTCTTGGCCTCAGCCTCTATGTTCACCGGCTTGTGGTGAGGAACAATGTGCTATAGGTGCCAAAGAAATCTTTGTTTGGTACTGCCAATTTGTTTTTTGTCATGGTTCATGTGTGCAATAATCATTACACTTGATCGAACATGTTGATTCTAAGCTAAAAAATTTTGATTCATATGTTTCCCCGAATCGTGCAGGCCTACTCAAAAGCCCCAAACCTTTAAGGTAAGGTAAGATTTTTCTGGTTTCTTTGCAGGAGGTCAAATGAGTCATCCTCAACATTTGTTGTGTTCTGGTATCAAAGGATGAAGACAGTTGGAGAAAAATCATAAATATATATAAAAAAAATAAATAAAAATAAAGTCACAGTTACACAAAAAAGAGTTGAAAAAAACCTTAAGTATTTCAGAAGGCGCAGAAAAAAACGGTCAAAAACCTAAAGGTGCTGTAGGTAGGATTGTGAAGATCCAGGAGACAACTTCTCAGTCCCTCCCCTCCTTTCTGCTAAAGCCCAAACCGTCTCCTAAGCCCTTCCCCCCACAATGGAGAATGATTGCATGTGCCTGAGCAGTGATTGAACTGCTGTTAGACCCCCCCCCCCCCTCCGGCCCTGATTGGTGCATCTGAACAGGGAGCGGTGGATTTTTTAAAATCACACTACAGGCTGTAGGTGGCGCCAGAAGAGTCAGATTTATTTTAAATGACCTGCTTCATGTAGTTCTACTGGAACATAGCGTCAGCTTCAGCAAACATGACAGAAAGTTAGTTTTGTAAGTCTTACCTACTGCATCTTTAATGACCATATGTATCCCCAATCTTCTCAAGAACAATAAGAATATAACAAAACATGGCGGTTTAAATTATGCTTTCAGTAAAGAGTCCTTTCAAATAACAGTTTTAATATTTAATAGGAAAGTAGCAAACATAGTTCTTGTCAGAAATAACAACACAGTCTGCATGCTAGAGAAATAAATAAATTGGGCAATTTGGGTGAACTTTAAAAAAACCCAGAAAGGAAAGTTTTCTTTTCTCATTAACATTCACACTCATTTTTTAAATGTAAACAGTGGAGATTTAATGGTTTCATGGCCCGGAGGGGTGGAGAACTCCCTCAAGACCTCGTAGAGCTGCAGTACAATGTATTTTTAAAACCACAACACACAACAAGGACATAATTGCATTTATGTAAACTCAAGTCCAGAGTGTTAAGACATAACAACCCCAAACACAGCAAGTAAACAAAGCAATTAATCAGGCGTTGAGTCAGCGAGAGCAGCAGCAGCTATTGACACACAACATCATTATCATAAACAAGACAGTCATGTGGACAATTACTGCCCTACCTGTGTTTGTGTCAGACATGTAACGTCTGTAAATGTAAAATGGGGGCAGCTGTGGCTCAGTGGTTGCCTGCCAATCGGAATGTTGGTGGTTCAATCCCTGGCCCTGCAGTCCCATGTCAAAGAGTCCTTGGGCAAGACACTGAACCCTGAGATCTGTGTGAATGAAATCTGATGAGCAGGGGGCACCTTGTACAGCAACAGAGTAGTTGTTAAGACTAGTGAAGCGCTATTATAAATACATTTGTTCTGTGTTGTGTTTTTACAGAAGGTGAACCGGATGAGAGACAGGAGGCCTCCGTCACGGTAGGGATCTCTACAGTCTTTGTCTCTCTGACTACATGCATACAATTAATGTGAACATTAGTCTTCCTCCACAGTGCTGCTTAAGAAGGTCTGGCTAGTCCACACAGCATTGTGGGATAGGAGAGAAACATTTCTTTAAACATCATGTTGTCCTCAGGTCAAATTTGAACCGTTGTCAACGTTCTTTTATATCAGAAATATGGGACGTTGAAAATTAAGTGTCGAAAACGTCTATCAGAGCGACAAAACGTAAGGGACAACAATATAAAAAAGCAAGCATCAAAAACATAGAAAAAGTGACAAAACTTCAACAAAAAGGGACAAAGACATTTGAAAAATAAGCTATAAAAATGATTAAAAAAAAAAAAACGTAATTTCTAAACATAAAACATTTGAAAAGCAACAAATTATTGAGATAGGGAGTTTTTTTCATGGTTGTCGGACCAATCACAATCGTCCCGGACAGAGCCACGGTGCCTCTGAAAAATAGCCCCGGGAAGGAACTTGTTTTGGTGGAACATGTGTACGTTCAAAAGTAGTTTTAGTCGTGCAACAGAAAACTCAGATTGGACAGATAGTCTAGCTAGCTGTCTGGATTTACCCTGCAGAGATCTGAGGACCAGGTAACCATAGTCCTCAGAAATCCATGGGAGTTTAGAACGGCAACGCGAAGAAAGGGGAAGGTGACAGAGAGCAAATGTAAGACACTGAATATACAAGAATAATAATAAATCGGACACAAACAATGTTCTCAATGCTGAGTTCATGTGTATTGCGCCTGGTGATACTTGGAGCGATAGGGATTTTGATGCGATCATAGTAGTGTCCCTAGCTCTCCCTTCAAAAGGCCATTTGAAAACGAAAATATGGTAAATCTTAAAAGTGGCTTCTCCATCCTAATTGTGCTTTTAAATGAAAGTTTGACTCTGGTACATTCACAAAAAGACCCTAGGTTGCATTTTGGCAAGAGTTAGTTGCTTTAATTTGCTCTCTTCGAAGCCACCAGACTCCTTTGACAAAAACAGTCATTTTAACTTGAAGAACACAGGAGTTGCTGCTCTGCCGCTGCCTCTGAGGTTAGTTAGATTGTCAGCTTTGTTAGTTCAAACCGATTTGCTGAAACAACTGATGTTGTCGGCAGGTCTTTACAAGGTAAATTGTTGACATGGCAAAGGAAAAGGTATATGATAAAATTTCATTTTGAGATCATGGTCGACAAAATCAAGCAAAACAATTCAGAAAACTCCAGAAGACACTGTTTAAAAATACACAGTGATCATGATGATAAATAATGATAAAGGGATGGAAAATCCCCATCATTTTATATCTCTCTTTCCCATTTTTTTCCCAAGCTAAGAGTCTTGATTTAAACACATACCAGTTTTCACATCCAGAAAACATGAATGTGTTTTAATCTAGGCGGGAATTATTGATTTGATAATACTTTCCTTCCTCTGTAGCGGAGTGGTGACTCCTGCACCAGCACCGGAGATCCCTGAGAAAGCAGGTATTAACTCTATAATTATCTCACGCAACACTAATAATGTTATTATGTCATTATAATTGAATCCTTATTATCTGATGCTGTTGGACGTAGAATGTTCTGTAACAACCGTTCTGTGTTCTTGTACCATGAACTCCTTTTAGTTTAACATTAAACAACTCCAAAATCACCATCACCAAACCCTCCACACTCCATGTAAATAATCACTACTTTTAGTGTGTATAGCCAGCATATTTCCACATGTAAACTGGTGAATTAAGAGTTTATTTCAACCAGACCAGAGTGGTGATTGTTGGAACAGTGGAAAGACTCCTTTAGATAGTTTTATTTTGTTTCTATCGACTTTGAATGAAGTGTGTTGTACAATGATAAAAGTAGTGATTATTTAAATGGAGTCTGGCGGGTTTAGTGATTGTGATTTCAGGGCTGTTTCAAGTTAAACAAAAAAGATGTCTCTCTGTAGGGATCCCTTCCAGTGGCAAAAACACTACTTTTAGTGGACGCTAACTGACGTAACAAATTAACAATACATGCAGCTTGTTCATTGCTTAATACAGGACTAATTTCAAAGATTGTTGTTCCCATCAGTCACTTAGGAACAAACACATAGGAAAATATGGTCCAGGTTGGAAAAAAAAGTTACCTTTTAAGTCTCCTAGTATTATGTTTCTCTCTATGAACTGTGACACTCAGTTAATTTTCCTTGTAATTTGTAATTAAAGTCACTTTGACATTTGCTTTAGGTGAGGTTCAGACTGTCGCTCCACCTGCCGCCCCAGCAATTCTCAGCCCTGTGAGTGTCTCTCCAAGCCCCGGCCTCAAGCAGACCCATCCAATCGAGGAGGTACCTGCAAGCACTCACATTTACATGTTAGGCTTTAACCAACACTCTTATCTACAAGTCAAAGGAGGAAGAAGCTAAAGGAGGTTTTTGACAGGAGACAGTTGCTCCCGTGAAGGCTGCAAATGTCACACTCAAGTACAAGGGCCTTCTCTTCTGAAATGGTTCTGGTTTATTTGAGTAAAAGTGAATGTCCCTCTTCTTTCCGCCTAAGATGTATGAAATTTAAATGACATTTTAACCACAAGTCATTTACATGTCACGACTTACTGACTGTTTTCTCAGCTCTACTAATCTACCGTCCACACATGAGCAGCTCCACAGGAGCAGTTAAGTGGATTATGTGCCTTGCTCAAAGACATGTGTCGAGCAGACAGCAGATTTTCATCCACCTTTTCTGGATGTGCTCAGCTTATCGTTGTCCCTAAAATTGATTTTCTGCTCAGAAAGCTGCTGCCTTAAGGCTGGAACCATAGTATTTAAAATGGAGGAACACAAACTTCAGTTGCGTTTCATTACCATGAAAACAATGGTTTTTCATGTTTTAACTTCAAATGATGTCGGCAGACGCACCAATATTTGTGCTACCTCCTTGGTTTCAGACCGTGGAAAAGACTAAATGAGCTAAACCAAATGAGCTAAACCAGGATTCTCATGTCTTTATTTGTTCCAGCTGAAAATGTTTGCAGCAGTGCATCACATCTGTCTATGGTTTGGTTCCACAACCCTAAAAGATGTAGATTTCGGTGCCTCATTCCAGTGCCTATTAAATGCCTATGCAGCCCATTAGCTAGGAGCCGGCTTACACACTGTTAAAATGCTGACAGCAACGTGTGGTCTTAACTCTTTGGTGCCGGATGCTTCGCGACGACACATCTACCGCCGGTTACTGCGTTGCGCAACTTTGAACCTCCGCCCGGCTGCTGCGTGGGCGCAGCATTTTGTATTCGTCAGTCTTTTCATGACGCATGCAGCAGAGAACGCACTGTCATTGGTTCAAATGCACATGAGGCGGGTCTTGTTGGCCATTTAAAGCCATGTGACCACTAAAATGTACTGTAGTTTGCTGAAAATCATGTCAATCAACCAGACATACACGCGCGCGTTTGTTTATGATTTTTTGAGTGACGAAGCGAGAAAATGGCTCCGACAGAGGAGCATTTTGACCGGGCGGTAGACGTGTCGGGCGAAGCATCCGGCACAAACGGGTCCCGTTTGTCACTGCCCTCGCTGTCAAAATGCTCCTCTGTCGGAGACATTTTCTCGAACGTCTCTCAAAAAACAAACGCACGTGTATGTCTGGTTGATTGACATGATTTTCAGCAAACTACAGTACATTTTAGTGGTCACATGGCTTTAAATGGCCAACAAGACCCGCCTCATGTGCATTTGAACCAATGACAGTGCGTTCTCTGCTGCATGCGTCATGAAAAGACTGACGAATACAAAATGCTGCGCCACGCAGCAGCCGGCGGGAGGTTCAAAGTTGCGCAACGCAGTAACCGGCGGTAGATGTGTCGTCGCGAAGCATCCGGCACCAAAGAGTTAACGTGTGGCTGTATTTTACTGTAAAAGGATTCCAACCCCAGGACATCCAACAAGTCTGCAGCTAAAGACACAGAGGACACTAGATGCACTTTGAGACACTGTGGACACTAGACACTCGGAGAAACAACACCGACAGGACTTCATGGTGCATTCAATTAACTCCTGGTGAAATGAGTTATTGTTATACGTTATTGTCATTTAATTTTTGACAAATCATTTCAGTTTGATCATATGGCCTTAGCAACAAACTAGCCGTTCTTTAATGTCGCCAACTGTTGTTTTGTGCTCTTCTTTTTTCTTTTCTTTTTTTGAAGTATTGGTTGATGATATGTTTTAAAGGTATCACTTTGGCACGGGAATCGGAAAAAACCTAGCCTGACGTGATCATACTCAGATTATAGTCAGAATATGAGTCTGATTGTGCTCCACTGGACTGTGATTAAGGGGCGTGTTTCAACCAGGAAAGAAAGTGCCTCTGCACTCAATTGGATAAACCTACAACCAATAAGAGCAACGGCGTATGTAAAGTATGTTGAGCAACGCGTAGTTGTCAACAGAACTCAACTGCTAGCTGGGAAGTGACGTGGACATGGTGGAGGAGTACAGATACCTGGGTGTCAACATCGACAACAGGCTGAACTGGAAGGTCAACAGTGCTGCTGTTTACAAGAAGGGGATGAGCAGACTCTGTGGTGGAGATGAGGTCACTGAACAAACTGTTATCTATCATGGATATTCCTGACCACCCTCTCCACCCCCCCATTGGTCCAACAGAGGAGCAGCTTCTTTAAGAGGCTCCGACAGCTTTGATGCCGCACGGACCGCTACAGGATTTGATCTGATTCTTCCCTGTTGTCCTATACGATACATTTGCCTTAGGCCTCCTGCACACTGCCTGCGTGGCATGAGCGTGGCTTTTCTGTTGTGTGTTGGTTGCGTGGCGGCTGTGTGGCGTTTTCTATGTCTGAAATGTTTCTGACGGCACTGCTGCTGAAAAATTCATGTGATTTGGATCACCCTTGTTTGACATATAGGGAGAGAGTTGTTGAAAATGTACTGCACTCAAGCAGTAGGATACTACTATAAGCAAAGTACAGTGGGTACGGAAAGTATTCAGACCCCTTTAAATTTTTCACTCTTTGTTTCATTGCAGCCTTTTTCCAAAAATCAAAAAAGTTCATTTTATTTCTCAGTAATGTACACTCAGCAACCCATCTTGACAGAAAAAAACAGAAATTTAGAAATTTTTGCATATTTATTAAAAAACAAAAACTGAAATATCACATGGTCATAAGTATTCAGACCCTTTGTTCAGTATTTAGTAGAAGCACCCTTTTGATCTAATACAGCCATGAGTCGTTTTGGGAAAGATGCAACAAGTTTCTCACATCTGGATTTGGGTATCCTCTGCCATTCCTCCTTGCAGATCCTCTCCAGTTCTGTCAGGTTGGATGGTAAACGTTGGTGGACAGTCATTTTCAGGTCTCTCCAGAGATGCTCAATTGGGTTTAAGTCAGGGCTCTGGCTGGGCCATTCAAGAACAGCCACAGAGTTGTTGTGAAGCCACTCCTTCGTTATTTTAGCGGTGTGCTTAGGGTCATTGTCTTGTTGGAAGGTAAACCTTCGGCCCAGTCTGAGGTCCAGAGCACTCTGGAAAAGGTTTTCGTCCAGGATATCCCTGTACTTGGCCGCATTCATCTTTCCCTCGATTGCAACCAGTCGTCCTGTCCCTGCAGCTGAAAAACACCCCCCACAGCATGATGCTGCCACCACCATGCTTCACTGTTGAGACTGTATTGGACAGGTGATGAGCAGTGCCTGGTTTTTCCACACATACCGCTTAGAATTAAGGCCAAAAGTTCTATCTTGGTCTCATCAGACCAGAGGATTTTATTTATCACCATCTTGGAGTCCTTCAGGTGTTTTTTAGCAAACTCCATGCGGGCTTTCATGTGTCTTGCACTGAGGAGGCTTCCTTCGGGCCACTCTGCCATAAAGCCCCGACTGGTGGATTGCTGCAGTGATGGTTGACTTACTACAACTTTCTCCCATCTCCCGACTGCATCTCTGGAGCTTAGCCACAGTGACCATTGGGTTCTTCTTTGCCTCTCTCACCAAGGCTCTTCTCCACCGATAGCTCAGTTTGGCCGGACGGCCAGCTCTAGGAAGGGTTCTGGTCGTCCCAAACGTCTTCCATTTGAGGATTATGGAGGCCACTGTGCTCTTAGGAACCTTAAGTGCAGCAGAAATTTTTTTGTAACCTTGACCAGATCTGTGCCTTGCCACAATTCTGTCTCTGAGCTCTTCAGGCAGTTCCTTTGACCTCATGATTGTCATTTGCTCTGACATGCACTGTGAGCTGTAAGGTCTTATATAGACAGGTGTGTGGCTTTCCTAATCAAGTCCAATCAGTATAATCAAACACAGCTGGACTCCAATGAAGGTGTAGAACCATCTCAAGGATGATCAGAAGAAATAGACAGCACCTGAGTTACATATGAGGGTCACGGCAAAGGGTCTGAATACTTATGACCATGTGATATTTCAGTTTTTGTTTTTTAATAAATATGCAAAAATTTCTAAATTTCTGTTTTTTTCTGTCAAGATGGGTTGCTGAGTGTACATTACTGAGAAATAAAATGAACTTTTTTGATTTTTGGAAAAAGGCTGCAATGAAACAAAGAGTGAAAAATTTAAAGGGGTCTGAATACTTTCCGTACCCACTGTATATAGTGAGTTTCAGCTCATTATTCATCTGTCTGGCTGCAACCTTACTGTTCTGGTTCCCTCTCAGTGCTCTCATGGCGCCGTTGATAGAGACAAAGCTGTAAAAAGCCGCTGTAATCTACCTGTTCAGCAGCCAGTCCCCTCCAGGCATTGTTTTTTGTTTGTTGAAATGAAAGTTGAGCAGCAACCCCGCCCGCTGCAAAGAGCCGACAGGATTGAAACAGTAGCTGGTTTTGGCGATGTGTGCGTGTGACTTCAACCGGTTCTCACTCCCGCTTGGTCATTGGCTCTCAGTCACATACTGATACAAAGTCTGGCACGAGGGACTGCTGGGATTGGTTGAAGTCACAGGAAACTCCGGCTGTTGGTCAAATTTGCGAAAAAAAGTTGTGGTGATTGGTCAAAATTGCAACGACCTGGAGGCAATGAGCAGCAAACAGCAGACAGTTAGCTGCTGAACATGGTGGAGCAGTTATCAGGTAAACAGATAGATACTTCCCTCCACAGTTGGTGGAGACCAAAAAAAGTTAAAAGAGAGATAATATTGGACCAACACAAACTCAACTGTAAATATTGAGTTTGTGTTTTCAGGTTAACCCGTGGGTCCTAAAAATGTTGTAATAATAATATTTGACAAAGAAGTCCTTAAAAGTCTTAAGAAAGTCTTAAACCCCGTTCACAAAGGTCTAACGTTTGTGTTGTCCTTTAATAAGATCAAATAACTCCTACACGGGTTTCGTCACAAAGCATTTAGTATTGCATACTACAATGAAATGTTGTATTAAGTTCAAATACTTGGTAAACCACTATTTTTATAGCCTATAATCGTATCTGATATTACATTATATAACCTACATAATTTTGCCAGTATATTCATGAAGTTGGTATAAAGTTTCATTCTAAATGGTGTTAAAAAAGGGTCTTACAAAGTCTTGAATTTGAACTTAAAAACCTTGGGGTGCCTTGGTTTTTAGAATGAGATGTTAACAGACCAAACCTGTCCCCTCGTTCCTTCCAGTGTTCCCTAGATACTGACTCGTGTTTGTTTCCCTGAAGGACTCGGAGCTTCCCAACGTGGTCCCAGAGAATCCCGTGGAGCAGATAGTGGAGTTCAGCATCGACCTGGTGGATCCGGGTTACAGAGAGCTGCTGGACGATCCAGACTCCCCTCAGTACATCGACCTGGCTCACCACCTGCAGGACCAGGTGGGGGTTTCCTATTTTTACTTTTTATTCTGTGATCTATTTCACATACGTGTCAGACTCAAGGCACGCGGGTTGACCCCTGGCCCCTCGAAGGTTTTATTCTGGCCCACATATCAAGTAAGTTTCACAATAGATTCAGTCTAGTTCATTCAGACAGCTCACGTTTGAGATAACAGCAGAACATTGTGTTTGGCAGCCAGACTCCGACCTCATTACTCCCCGCTGTATGGGTTTACGTGAGATATTGGGGAGTGATGATAAAGTAGCTTCCCCCTGGCCGGTGTCTATCTGCACTCATTTGGCTAGACCTACAACCAATCACAGACGTATGTTGAACTTTTGCTGAATCCCGTAGGAAGGACGGCAAAAACATATTTTTGATCGACAAATGCCTTGATTGCGGTCCTCTGTTCCGTTTTTAAAATGAATGCGCTGTTGATATCTTCTCTAACAGACACCATGGAGGAATCTACACATCTCAGTTCTCCAGCAGCAGCCGTCTTTGTTGTAAACAAATCCAACCCAAGCGCTCTTTGGTGACGTGGTTGATTACATTACTGTTGGTCATCTGTCCATCATCGTATATAGCCCCGCCCTGACAATTTGATTGGTCCGAGCAGCTCTGGTTCGGGCATAGTTGCTCCACAACGGATCAAGTCCAGACCGAACTTCCCAACCTCAAATGTTGTGGGCGGGGCTAATCCAAGCTAGAATAAAGTAACAAAAATGACTTAAATTAGGGCTGCACAATATATTGTTTTTAACACATCGCAAAAAGGCTGCTACACATCGCTATAGAGAATTAGAGATGTTGGTGTTAGTTGAAAGAAAATATAAGCAGAAAATTACACAATTACACAAACTGTTGTTCGTTTTTTAGTGGTCCTTTTTCTATTCAATATTAAATTGAATATAGTTCAACGTGTTCAATAAAAGAAAGTTAGAACTAGTTTGCTTTTACTTGTTTTAAATCCAAAAAGCAGTTTGTTGTGTTTTAGCAGAATACTAAAAGCAGCAGAACTGAGTAACTAATATCTGTTGTATATGTATCGCAAGTAATATCGTGTTTGCAACGCAACGTTTTTACATATTGTTCTCATATTAGCAGTCCTAATAAAAATTAGACAGATGTCAAGCAAAGCAACATGCAGTAATACAGTCTAAGAAATTTGACTGTTCTTAATAAAAGCATATCAATAAACTGTCTGGCCCTTGATGGGATTTTTATTTTCCAGAGTGGCCTGTAGTGAAAGTGAGTTTGACTCACCTGATCTATCACTTATCAAGGTTTTATGTACAAACTTTAATGCCACCATATGTGATTACATCATCTTTCTAATTATTCTGTGGAGATATCTTTGTAGCTGTGTTGGAAACCGTCCCCTATCACAGAAATAGTTCTTATTATAGTGTTTGTAATTTTGTAGTGGTGTTTTAATTCTCCACTGTTGATTTCATTCACTATATAGTCTCCTATAAAATACCCACAATGCCCAGCTAATCTAAGAATACATACGATGTACCCTACATTTCACTCCTGTATCCCTTAATGCATTGCAGACGTGTTTTCCCAAAGGAGAAGAAGAAGCAGAAGTCACTGCAGAAACTGAAAATGAAAAATGGAGCAAGCTATAGTGTCTAAACTATGGAAATGTAACATGTAACATATATAATATACAACCTTATATCATTATCCTGGGTGTTCGTTTTTTTTCAGGGACGTATTTGAAGTATTTTAGTTTGGGTTTGCTTACCCAAAGCTGGGCGCGCCTCGGGCGCATCTCCTGACGCAGCGATGTTTTCAGTGTAGTGTCTAGATCTGGTTTGGTAGTTCCCTCTATAGTTCACTATTTAATAAACACTATATAGGGAATAGTGAGGCAGGGAATAAGGGAGCGGTTTCCAATCCTGATCCACCGTGTCTATCCCCCGCTGTCACAGTCCTCACGCATCTCTTCTCTCTGTCCTGACAGTAAAGAAGCTTACATCAGAGGGCCGTGAGGTCAGGGCCAGAGAAAGGGAGAAGATTACCCACAATCCACTCTTTCTGCCGGTGTTTTCCTTTTATTTGAGCTCCTAAAACAGACCCGTCATGATGATTAATTAGGTCCATTGAAGTTATCCCGCCATTGAAAAACTCAAAGAGCATCGGCTTGAAAGAGCATCGGGATCATTTAGCATTGCACGCAATTCGCAACAGGATGTTACCTGAAGGAGCCCGTAAAGTCGATTATGTCATAAGAGTTTCCAGGTGCTTAACTGGCCCAAAAATAGATATCAACGAGGGTTTCCCATCCATGCACAGCTTCATACCAACACATTGGCGTCCTGCCAGTTTATTAACAAGCTCCTGTTTGATGGCTCAGAGTCAATTAGTGTACATTGGCCTCTGCAGAAAGGGGGGATGAGAGGCATCCTGACTGATGGTTTAGAGATTAAAAAGTCCTTTTTCTTTTTACAGATGCAGCATGTTTTTGACAAACTTCCGGGATTTAAAGCCATCCGTGTGCTGGGCATCAGGTGAGTCCTGAACAAAATATACACCTTAGCAGCGGTATATTCACATCCTTTACTTCAGTAAAAGTATTAATACCATACATTAAAAATACTCTGTTACAAGTAGAAGTCCTGCATTGAAAAATGTTCCATAAGTAAAAGTATGTAAGTATCATCAGGAAAATGTAGTTAAAGTATTAAAAGTAAATAAAAATCCTCATTTTAGAAAGTGTAAAGGATCTAAACAATTGTGTGTTTAATGGTCTGATCATCTCAGGTGGACCTGTAGGCCATTATATTGTTGCTAGGTTACTTTATAATAAAACTTCAGATTTTATAAACTGCATGTGTTTTGTGTGCAGGAATCATGTGTAAATGTGTAAAGTAACTAGTAACTAAAGCTGTCAGATGAATATAGTGGAGTAAAAAGTACTATATTTCTCTCTGAAATGTAGCGGAGTAGAAGTATAAAGTGGCATTAAAGGAAAGACTCAAGTAAAGTACAAGTAGCTCAACATTTGGACTTAACTAAGTACTGGAGTAAATGTACTTAGTTACATTCCACCGCTGTGGATCTGAACCTGCTGTGGATCAACTCTTTCAAATTATGTGTTTACAGAATAATTTTGAAAGAGAGTGCGTAGTTGTCGCCCCCCATTAGGAATTCTAAGTAATGACGACAACAGCGCGTCCACATGATACAAGCCTTCTGTGATCGCGCACCACCCACCTTTTGTTTTGTTGTTATTATTGGTGAATACAAAAGAAAACAGCACCTGAAGTTAGACGACGATTTTGGCACATTGCATCTGAGTATCAGAGCGTTTAAGTGAACAGATGAGAACAGGGACGCTTGGTTTAAAGCGCAATCAAATTGTCACAGTGGCCGCGGCGGCGGGACATTCCACTGAGCATGGATAATTTTATTTGATTTGAAATGAGAAGATTATTTGGCTATTCATGGCGGTGTGAATAGATGAGAGGCTGGTTGTCATCGTGATTATGTCGGATGCTGCCGCGGGCGGATGTTTCGAGCCTCGACTAACTGGCAGAATAAAAATACACTGAGACGTTTTCTTGCTCAGAAAAAGTGGTTTCAGATTTAATTTCAGAAAATCTTTCAAAATGGATGGCTGTATTTCTTCTTGACCACAAAGAAAACATCTTCAGATGAGGGAGAAAAATGTTTAGTTTTTACTATTATGAAACAATGTTATGTTCTGCTATAGTTTACTAAACATAGTAAACAATTGCACTTCATTTTTTCATAATAAAAGACCTTTTGTTTAAGGTTGTGGAGAAAGTAAAAACTGGCACCAGTGAACCACCACTAATGCTTTTAAAGACTTCTTGAATCTTGAGTGGTTGAAAAATGGAAGGCTTTCATAATTTATCACTGTAATGCTGATGAGCTATTTCTGCCTGAGACTTAACAATAGTGGGTCCTTTACAAGTCTTCTTCTTTTAATATTTCCATCTGCGCTCTTCTCACTGCGATAAAGTGGGTCAGGCTTTTTTGGGCAATTTCCAGGTTTTCTTAAATCAGAATTGATAAACATGATAGTAAGAATCTGATGACGGCTGTTAGATTTACTCGTATTTACTCAATTTGGTCACGTATTTTTGAAATAGCCTGGTTTCTAGACATCTGACTCGCTGTCTAAAGTCTACCAGACAGTAGAAGACTTTGAACAGACTAAAGTCTGACACCATCTCACATCTAACGTGATAATAATATGTAAAGACTGGAGATCTTGCAGGGTCACACATTGCAAGACTACAACTAGATTCGTTATGAAAGATTGAACCAAGCTAGGTAGCTTCCGCTAGCGTTAGCTGGTAACTTAAAAGATGTTCGGAAAGATGTTCCGTTCTGCCGTACATCCAGATGAATGACTGCCGTACCCGGAGGTCTGTGTTTATTCGCCGGTAAAACTCGCGTTCAATGACTTGCTTCAGAAGGGTTGAAAATCAGCAAGTTTTAGCGTTTTGCTTAGCGCAGCGCCATAGCAACAATAAACATCACTGGCTTTAGTCCTGTGCTGCTTTCTGTTTGGGGCTGGAGGGAGCACACCCATTGGATGTTGACAATGTCTACATGATTTTACTTCACTTAGGGGCATAGCGCAAAATTCTGGGCCCTCTAAAAAGAAATTTTCTATGGGCCCCGGGATACTCAGAACCCTTTCCCCCCCCATTCCGAAGCCCCTGACTTCACTACCAAGACTTTAAACTTAGGATAATATCAAACACGAGATGGACATGACGCTCACTGCCAAATGGTTTGGGCAAAACAAAATAAACAAAGTGGCAATGTGTCTGATTATTAGGCTAATAAACATGTTGAACAGCCTTTTTATTATATTCATCAATGAAGTATTTAATTACTCCCTAAGGGAAAGATTCATGTGACAACAGCTGATTCACACAAACAGATGAGATAAGAAACAAATTCACTTAAAAAGCCAAATTATGTACAACTAAATGGTCAAATAAATATAAATATAATAAATAATATTAAATATAATAGAAATTGAGAGAAGAAACTAAAGATAGGACTTTAACATTAACTCTGATATGTCTTAGCCGTTTGTAGAGAATCAGCCAAGGACACGTAAAAGTACAAAAACAAACAGACGGGACATCAGTCAGTGTTTTGGCACTTTGATGTGGAATTATAAGTTTTGGGTAATATGGTACTTTGGAATTTGGGTTTTTTAAAGATCAAACATCTCAGCATGTTTTGTGTCTGAGTTGTTGACTATAAATGACCTCATCTCTCTTTCTTGGATTTAATGTGACTTTTAGATCTATTAAACCAGATCCTCGCATCCCTGATGAAGCAGAATAATGTCTTTTGATTGTTTTACTTTGTATAAGTAGGAGCTCTAACGTTTGATTGTTGCTTGTTGTTCAAATGTGTCATGCTTGAGAGAAATACTTTGAAATAGTTTTGTGTAGAGTCTGAAGTTCAAGTTCAAGTTACTTTATTTGTACCCAGAGGCACACATTACACATCATTCAACTTAACCCTCTGAGCCCTAAAGCCATTTTTACAGTTCATTGTCCGTCTGGATTTATTTGATATAAAAGCTTATAAAACATCAACCCTGTTGTCTACAGTCAAGATCTGAACATTATTTTTTTCAGGACAAACTGGGTTAGTAGAATATTTGGGTTGCAATGAGGTCACTTGAATGTTAAAAATGGTTGTAGGACCTTAAAGACAAATAAATAAATAAAACGGAGCATGACTCTTCCAGATATGTATTGATATCACAGACAGATAAGTAAAACCTAAGCCATTTTACTCTCTAAAACACTTCTCATATGTCTTGGGAGTCACACTGTGAAGAAATAATCATTATAAATTTTACAGATGACAAAATACAGACATTTTTTCAAAAAAAGTCCAGACGCTTTTGCCCTCATGACATTTACCTATGCCAATAATAACATAATAATGTCATATTTATTGATATTACACCCACAACAATGCTACACAAGCATTTGTGTGTCTAAAACTGTTCTTCTATATGCAAAAATAAACATAATAAACATTATAACTCATATAAAGCACATACTATTTACATTTCTTCAAAAAAGGCCCAAATATATAATATATAATGCAAATATATGCCATATCTCAAACCAATGAGGCCATTTCCGCTATAAAACGGTAGATATCTATCTTGTTCCGCTATAGCACCTTTGATTGCATGCTAGACACGTTGACAGGAAGTGTAGGACGTGTAGGAAGTGTTGGGAGTGTTGTAATCTTTCAGCCTCCATACTCTTTGGCTGATATCTCCCATATATGGGCATACTGGGGCCTGTACTTCCTGTAAACAGAGAACAGACACGGAGCAGCGGGAGCAAGCGGCAGAATCGAGCGAAAACGCGATGAATTATGGACATAAAGTGGATTAATCTGGGATTTAAAGGTATGGATTTAAAGCCCAACAACCCCTAAAGAGGCTGGAAGTTCCAGGCTGGATAGAAAATCACCTGTAGAGGCTAAAAGGACACGGAAAAGACCGCCGTAAAGGCTAATTTGTCAGGATTCAGGAGCAACTTTTGGTGAGTTGCTGCGTTGTATTGTTTAAAAGTTATTAAACTATGAATCAGAGGTGCTTTTTTTACGCGTGGGCGAGTGTCTCGGTCACAGTGGAAATTGAGAAATGGCAAAATTGAAATTAAAATTAAAAAGTTCTTACCGGTCCTGATTATACTTAAATATTGATGTGAACTCAATACCAATAGGCGCGATTTCCTCGCCCTGTTGGTGTTGTTCCTCCTGTGATGCTGATGGTTTTTGCTTCCAGCTCTTATCTGTGTATTTCTTCTCCCGCTGCAGCGAGACGCAGGACACTGAAGGGTAAATACAGACACATTCCCTGTAGTATCCACCCCACCCCTAGTGTGTTTGTGCAGGTTCCTGCCAATATGTAGCCCAGCTTTTATTAGGATCCAGTTGGTTACTTCTTAAATGTAATACATCATTCACCAAAATAACTTACATTGTAGCTTGTTTCACCGCTGCCAACTGCTGCGATCTCACTTATTACTGGACCAATGTCAACGCTTGTTTGTTGTTCCCATCAGTCACTTAGACACAAACACATAGGAACATAGGGTCCAGGTTGAAAAAATGGTAGTTACCCTTTAATATTGGGTTAAAATGTGTTACTGAGAATGTAACGGGTATATTATTACCACAATTTTATTAGTAATACGTTTTATTACTGTGTTACTGCAAAAAGCAATACATTACTGTAATAGTGTTCCCATCACTTGATGCAGAAAGAACACCTTACCCCAAAACTGTCCAGCCAGTTCAACACAAAGCAGAAATATCACAATATCCTGCAAGGACCAAATTACTGCTAAGACTTTACTTGTTAAAGGTTACCCGTGAAGCGTTTCTTTTTTTTTACATCAGCCTTTCCTCATTATCAGAGCAGACAGGTGAGCAGTGGAACAGGGAGACTTGTGGATGCAGTAATTGTCAAGCTGCTCCCCTCGTTAATTAGCCTTCCCCTGTGGTGTCTGACGCTGTCACGGCCAACAACACGGAGGCGAAGCCTCAGCGGGAACTCGTCCTCTAATCTGATGAAGGAGTCTCAAACTCCTCCTGCTTTTATCTGACACACTCCACAAAACAAATGAAACACATTTGGTGAAAACTCGTGTGAATATTCACTTTATTTTAATAAAAAATGCATATGTTTGGTTCATAGTCAACATGATTAAATGTGTACAGACGTTGAGAAAAACAGTACTTGTTATTTGAAGCAAAACTAATCAATACTACTATATTGTCAAACAAATGATAATTTCAAACAGAAAATTATTCCCTGAATCTGCATTTCCCCTCAGCGGTTTCATCTTTTAGCTTCTTCTTTTTTGATGCTTTTATATTTTATATTTTATATATATATATATATATATATATATATATATATATATTCAAAAATACCTGTGTACGTGTGTACTAGGCCTGAAAACACTTGTTCACCTGCTCGTCTCTAACTGTGTCTTGAGGAAAACACTGAGCCTGAACCCGAGAGGAAATCTCCTGTAAAAGTTAAAACTATGACTTACAAGAGGCTAAAACACTCCTTAGAACTGCAGTTTATCCACACTACCAGTAGTTATTTGAGTCATTGTTAATATAAAAAGCATTTAAGCTCTAAGTTGTTGTTGTGATGCGGGAAAAGTAGGTGTTAAAACCAGACAAAGAGAAAGGAGCGCAAAAGTGACAACAGGCCAAAAAGTACAGCTCTGTACGTCAGATAAATAAAATGAGATCTTTGAAACCGAGGTGTACACATACAAAGACAAAAGGGAAACAATAAAGCGGTTTTGCTTATGTTCAGGAAGTGGGCTGTCCCCAGGAGAAAAGTTCAAGGCACATTTCTCCGCTTGAAAAGCTAAAAAAGCCTTTAGTGTGTGGGCTGCACCCGCGAGACACGCCGTCTGCCTTCATCAGAGCAAAATAAGCACAAAGAAAACCTGCTTAAAATAGATTCTGGGTGACTACATGAGGTGAAGCATAGTGGACAGCAGAACGTAGGGTTAGACACATATTAACTGTTACTCTTTTAAATGACTTATATAAGGCAACAACACACAGGAGCAAACATCCAAAAGATCAGCACATGTTCCACGAAGAAAGCCTTACATATATCAGAAGTCTGTGAAATTCAGGACTGCAACCTTTCTGCAGAGCGGACACAAGGTGTGTGTTGACAGATATGGGACACAATCAGGTCTAGTCCAGACAAAAAGAGCTCTCTGGGTCTGGAACTAAGTGACGCAGTGGATTTTTTTAGATGCAGAACCACCACTGCTGCAACCTAATGAAGAAGTGCCTTTGTTTAGCACTCATCAGTTCTCACAAAAGCAAAAAAAAAAAATCACATTATCGCCTCTCAAACATCTCACATCTCAGCAAATCAGCTTATTGTTTTTCTTGATGATGATAGTTGTGCAGAATGTTGATGAAGCTTTGATGCAGTCTCTCTCTCTTTTCCTACACAGCTACAGATAATCATGCCTGGCATTCTGAATGTGCCTCTCTTTACTGCAGCACCACACAACATGGATTACCTTTGTTGGTCTCCTTCTGTGTGTTTGACTGAAGTCCCCTCTCTGTAGCTCATGCTGAGAATCAGAATCCCTTTAATCCAAAGTTAGCATTAACCCTCTGATGTCTAGCATTTTCTCAATTTTACATATCTTCTTAAATTCACCTTTTACGAGTACTTGCATATAACTTGAGACCCATGTGTTACAAAGTAAAATGTTCAGAACAAACTCGGCTTTCTGTTCACCGAGCAGTGTGTAAAGATGTAAGATGTTTGGGGCGACCTCTAGCTCACCCAGTAAGAGTGTTCGCCTGAGTCCTTCCCCCCACTCATTTCCTGGTTCTCCTTTTCCATAAACAACATGAAATCAAGGAGAGGCTTAACTTCTCTTGCTACAGATGTGTCACAGTGGTCAGAAAGAACAGGGGAGACACTCACTCTGGAGTCACTACTCACTTCGAAGATAATCGCCGCCACTCTCTCACTCGCTCTACTACACACTCCCCTCACACACACACACACATGCCGGCTTGAAGCACACACCAGCGCACAAGTATTAACACCAGGCCACCTACGTATGCTAGAGCAAAAGCTCTGCATGGAGCCTCTGCAGAAGCATAGAACGGCCTTCAGGTTTTACAAAAAGGACAACGGACACACAAGTGCACCAATTTTACACAGAGAAGCAGGTGATGAGTGTCACAAGCTATGTTCCCTGTTTTCTAATTTGCTGTGTGGGTGACGTATGATCTTGGGGAAAAAAAGAATGTGAAAGTTGAGAATGTGAAAGTTGAGATTCAACCGATTTCGGCTTTATCTAAACCACATTGAAAAAAATGTGTCAATCTCAAATGGTTAATATTTTCAGGACTTGTGTCAATGACAAAATCACGATAACAGTATTCCTGTGGCTGCCGGGGTTGATTATAGATAACTTGATCAACACCATTAGTGAGAAGAATCAGAGTCATCCATTCTGAATCACAGAGATAATATCTTCCTTTTCAGGCCCGGCGGAATCTCGGTGCACTACTCTCTCGTCTTTGAGATGAATGCACCTAAAATAAAATCAGAGAATTCAGAGACGGTGACCGGCACCCCGGAGACTTCAGTCAACTCCGGCCTCAGGGAAATGGTCGCCAAGGCTTTACGTGAGGAGGCCTCGCTGCCGATCGATCTGGAATCGCTTAACTTCGAACCAGGTACAGTGATGACATCGCTTAACAGAGGTTATTGTTAAATTCTTTTTTAACTTAAAAATAAAGACTGCATGTAAAACTCAGAAAATGAAATGGGTTTGCCACATATTCGAATGATCTGAAACTTCTCAATTATAAAAAGGCATTGTTTTGCTTTCTTTTTGACATAAGCAATCCTCCTGCCAGCACTGACAGCAACCTCTACAGCAGAAGTAGTGAACGAGGTAAGAGGTTGTGTAAAATCTGGAAATTAGTGTTTAAACAGGTTCAGTCTGCGTTTGTGGACTGTGTATCGTCTGCTGCCTGATGAGAGCTCGTAGTTAAGGTGGAGGATGTACGACGGATCGGGTAAAACTCTCTGTGCTTGTCTGAGTACAGACTGCTCACAGATTGGCTAAAGTGAAAGGATTCCAGTCTTCATGGCAGACTGAACCAGACGAGCAAGTTGAGAGTTACATAATTCTTTCTAGATCCTTCTTAAGAATATAGTGTTAAAAATGGGCTCCTCTAGAAATTATGAAGAAACTAATGGCGTTTTTCCATTACACAGTACCTGCTTGACTCGGCCGCAGTGCCCCGTTCTCCTTTCTCCATTGAAGATTAGTACCGCCTGCGTGAGGCGAGCCGGGGCTGGTTGTCATAGCAGGAAACCGCGACACACACACAGAACGTGCAAGGTGTTTTTGATTCTCGGCATGGAGCTGTTTGCCAGAAGACAAATTAGTTTCTAAAGAAGCTGGAGGCAGCAAAAAAAGGCGCTGGCTAAACTATTTAAACACGGCAGGTTTGTTAGACTTAGACTTAGACTTCTCTTTATTAATCCTTTTGGGATGACTCCCGCAAGGAAATTGAAATTTCCAGCATCAGTTTTTAGCAAGAAGAATACAGTACAGAAATAGAAAAAGACAGTATAAAGATAACAATAATAATAGTAATATAATAATAACAATAAAAACCTTTGGCTATAAAAAGACATAAAAAGACATTTAACATAAATTATCAGTCAAATGTCAGTGTCGAGTGAAGTGTTCAAGTGTCCAGGTATTTATTTGAGTCCAGGTGTGTACGTGTATGTACTGTCCTCTCTGCCCTATTTCCTCCTCCCCCCGAGTGAGGAGTTGTAGAGTCTGATGGCATGAGGGACAAAGGAGTTCTTGTGTTTGCTAATTCAGGACACCCCCCCGTCTGTCGCTAGCTATGATGACGCAGTGAATAGTGACGATTCTTTCCAAACAATCAGCAGTCTGCAGATTTTCGCGTCACCTTTTGGTATTGCCTCAGCTCGCTTAGTATCTCGACTGAGGTGGTACTAAAAAAGTACCCTTTAGCAGGTACAAGGGACTTCTTTTCGTGATGGAAAACCAAAAAAGGGGAGTAGAGTCGAAGCGAGTCAAGCAGGTACCATGTAGTGGAAAAACACCATAAGGGTCCCATATAATAAAATGTCACTGACACATGAGCTTTTAGAATTAAATATATACGTTTAGGATTTAAAATACTTCAATGAATCTTGAAAATGTAAGACAAATGTCAACCTTTTTCATTGCATTGATAACATCACATATCCATCCCTCCACAGTCCAGTGAGCCCGATTCACACAACGAGTTTGAAGTTTCCATTGAGCCAGAAGTTGATAAACCACGGCTGGAGGTCCCGCTCACGCCCATGGAGAAGGAAAACGCCCTTATCACCCTGCTGGATCCCACGGCTGTCCCGACTGACGGTATTACTGAAGAGTCAGAGGAAATGTATGTGGGTGAGCTCGAGCCATTAAATGAAGACGAGGAAGAAGAAGTGCTGATCATTACACATGAGATTGAAACCATTCATCACGACGAAACTGGGAAACTCGTGAGAGACTACATCCCGACCCCTTCTGTGGTTCTGGAGCTGGAGACCGACGCTCCATACATCAGTCTGTCTCCTAACTTGATATCAGAGGAAGACCTGACTCCCATTGATGATGACAGTAAGAATCCCAGTTTGGATGCTGTCACTCCCACCACACAGATATTATTAACTACAGCTCCCGCTCGAGAGGAAGTGTCCGATGCGGCACTCCCAATCACAACACCTTCAGGCATCACGGGCCAGCCGCCCACTGAGCCGATAGTAACGCTTCTAGAAGACGAAGAAGGTAATGTTCTCCCGGATGAGGAAGGCCCTGGACCTTATGACCCTGGTGAGGCTTCGGAAACAGAGCATGTTTCAGAGTTGGAAACTGAATTGTTAGAACCAGAGGAAGAGTCAGTGGTGGTACCTGAACAAATCGAACCAGAGGAAGGGAATTTGGAGGTGTCAAAACCTGAGATAGAAGTAGCTGAAAAGGAAGAAGTAGCTGAAGTTCCAGGGCCAGAGGAAGTAGTTGAAGAGGAAGAAGTAGAAGTTGAAGTTTCAGAGCCAGAGGAAGAAGTTGCTGAAGTTCCAGGGCCAGAGGAAGAAGTAGTTGAAGTTTCAGAGCCAGAGGGAGAAGTAGTTGAAGAAGAAGAAGTTAAAGTTTCGAAGCCATTGGAAGAAGTAGTTGAGGTTTTGGAGCCAGAGGGAGAAGTAGTTGAAGAAGAAGTTAAAGTTTCGAAGCCAGAGGAAGAAGTAGTTGAAGTTTTGGAGCCAGAGGGAGAAGTAGTTGAAGAAGAAGAAGTTAAAGTTTCGAAGCCAGAGGAAGAAGTAGTCAACGTTTCAGAGCCAGAGAAAGAAGTAGTCGACGTTTCAGAGCCAGAGGAAGAGTCTGAACTTGTTGGGGATGTTTCAGATGAGGTTTCAGAACAAGAAGAAGAGGTGGTTGAGCCAGCCGGATCAGAAGAAACAATACCTAAAGTTTCCGAAGACATTATATCTGAAGTTTCTGAACAGGAAGGAAAGGTGGTTGAGGAGGAAGTTGTGGAGATTTCTGAAGTAGAAACAGAAGTTGTCGAAGCTCCAGCGCCAGACGAAGGTGTAATTGAAGTGTTAGAACCAGCATCTGAACCAGAACAAGAAGGTCATGGAACTGAAGTGACAGAAACAGGACATGCGGTAGTTGAGACTGCAGGATCAGAGGAGGAGCCAGAACCAAGTGAAGAACTGGTAGAGATTGTAGAGATCTTACCAACACCAGAACCAGGGGAAGAGTCAGTAGAAGTAGCAGATGTACTACAACCAGATGAGGATGTAGTTGAGGATGTAAAACCAGAGCTGGAAGTAGTTCCACTACCACAGGAAGAGCCTGAGGACATTTCAAAACCGCAACTACTACCAGAGGCCAAAGAAGAGGCAGCTGATGTTTTTAAGGAAGAACAAGAGGAGGTTATTGAGAATCCAAATGAAACAGAACCAGGGGAAGGCACAGATCTTGTTTTACCACCGGCAGAAGAGTTACCCGGGGTTTCAGAAATAGAAGAAGAAGGAGTGGGTGGAGTTGATGTCCCAGAATTAAGTTCAGAGGAGGGTATAGTTGAGATTTCAGAACAAGAACCAGAGGAAGAAGTTACTGAGCCGCCAGCTAAATCAATTAAAATCCTTCACCCAGACAGCCCGGACGATCTTCACTTTGGAGAGGATATTTTTCAGATTATTGAAGATAACGAGTTTCTTCCACCAGTTGGACCAAACTATCCCCGGCCACATGAGGAAGATGACTTACCCATCTTACCGATAGACATCCAACCTTCTGAAGAAGATGAAGGTGAACCTGACCATGAATATCCTGTCATCGATGACTTTTACACGGAGGAGGATGTTGACGGCTTAGACACACAAGTGGAGAGTGACACTGGTGCTGCCACACTGACAGAAACATCAGAGAGCGATCTACAGTTTGAAACAACCTCTGATATTGCAGGTGAGGAACATGAAGTATGTGATTAAAGGCAGTGCATTGACATTTAAGCAGATACTGTAAATAAAGATCCTGTGACATTAATATTCTATTTTTAGGGCTTCCGATCCTTGTTATTTTTAGGGCTTCCTTGTTTTTTATTTGAAATCCAGCAAACACAAGCCGTTTGACTCCGTATTAACTGTCCAGTACTATTGTGATACATGCTGTACAAATGTTTAAGATTCTTTTTGGATTACCTTGAATACTAAGGAATAAAATGGAAAAAATTAGGGATTCAAACTAAAAATTCAGCATGAACTAATTGCAAATTTATTATGTATAATTCACTCTGCAGGCAGATTTTTGTCATTTGTGAAAATCGTTTTGTGAGCGTCCATGACTTAATTTAGCCTTTTTTTGCCTGACATTTCAAAGAGTCAACAGCTGCAGATAACCACAACACATCAGAGGGTGCTGAAGCCACAGAAGATGTGTCAAAGGAGACGCAAGAAAGTGATTCATCCCCAGAAAGAGACATCAGTGTAACGGCAGCTCCGGTTTCAGACTTCTTCCCTACACCTCTGACAACTTCAGTCGCACCCAGCCCGACCGTAGACTCTGGCATCTTTGAGGTAGAAGAGCAATCTGTAATTCCCTCTACACTTGAGTCTTCAGAGGACGATGGCGCGGCACCGGAGGCAGAGTCGGAGCCAGCTGTTGTCATTATCGATGAAGACCTGGAAGACTCAGTACCAAAAGGAAGTGAAGGCCAAACAATCTCAGCGACAGCTGCCGAAGACGTCACAGATGAGGCTGTGAAGGACCTGGCGGTGGAGCTGGACCAAACGGACGTAGCAGCCACAGAGTCAAACGAGCTGCCGGATGAGGGGAGCGGATTCCTACCTGTGGGGGAGGAAGGCACAGCTGTCGGCGTCACAGCCCCGCCTCAAGTCAGATACCTGACCACGCCTTCCATGACCACGGCCGGCCAAGGCAGGGAGCTGGTGGTGTTCTTCAGCCTGCTGCGCGTCACCAACATGGACTTCTCTGCGGACCTCTTCAACAAAACGTCTCCAGAGTACAGATCGCTGGAGAACACCTTCTTAGACGTGGTGAGTAGGAAAACAAAAACCGGGAATACATGTCAGTGGTTTCCTAAAAAATGGAACAAAACGTCTCGGGCTCTTAAAGAGATCTGATAATCTCACTTTAAAATGTTAGTGTTTTAAACTAGAGCAGTGTAAGCACAACAACATAGAATTTTGAATAGAGCTGCTAAGATTCATCGATTTGTTGTCAACTATGTAATTATTTGCCAACTACTTTGATAATCAATTAATCGGCTTGAGTCAGTTATCTGTTTCCAGCTTGTTAAATGTGAATATCTTCTAGTTTCTTCTCTCCTCTGTGACAGTAGACTGAATATCTTTGAGTTAAGGACAAAACGAGACATTTTAGGACTTCATCTTGGACTTTTTGGGAAACACTGATCCACATTTTTCACAATTTTTCGGACATTTTTTGTCACTAAACAAATCCACTCATCCAGAAAATAATCAACAGATTTGTCAACAATGAAAATAATCGTTGCAGCCCTAATCTTGACCCACAAAAACCTTATACACAACCTAGTTCTTATCGTTTCAATTGAAAAAAGGGGTTAAATGCACTGAAATCCCTTTTTAAATAATTACTTTTCTAACCTCAGTTTAGAATCGAGACATTTAGAAAAAGTAACTTCCAAGCAAAGCTTCTGACAATTAAGTGCTGAACTGAAAAACCTTGTTTGGTGTTTGGCTTCCCTGTGAATTTCATTATGGCTTGACAGGTAAAACGGAAAGTCAAAGTAAATTAATGAGCACGAGCAGCTGCTCAGTTCATTTGCTGCTTTGTTATTCCTTCCAACAGAATTCTCCAGAAGCCCTCAGAGTCACACCTGCGGCCTGTCGGGTCTTGAATGGAAATGTGTTGATGTTTTGGATGAATAGAGGCAGGTACAATACAGCCCTCATTTTACTACGAACAATGACTCTGCTAAATTAATCAGGGAGGGAGAATATACTGTGGGGAAAAAGTCATAAACAAAAAAGGCATGACAGCAGTGTTCAAATTACGGTGGGGGGTTGCTGATGGGGTCCGACCCCCCTAGATGAGACTTGGAGCCTCCTAAAAGGGATGGAAATAATAGTTGGGGGGTACTGACAAAAAGTAATAAAATATAATGTTAGCCTAGCCAAAATTGGATGTTTTTAAATGCAGTATTGCCATCACCAAAAATCCAGGAAATAATCTAATAAAATATAATTTTCAAACCCTCACTATGTACCAGAGAAATGATACCTCAACAGGGAGGTACGTTGAGACTGGTTCTTTGATATCACTTCATTAGATGTCAAGATGTACGTACCGGGCAGGCGCTGGTGTGTCAGTGAATTTAAGAGTAAGTGGCTGAATCATCTTTAATCTCTGCCTATGGGCTGCCAACTTTCTGTTGTCCGGTGAGCACGCAAGGTATTTTTCTCATGTAGCCGCCAAAACAGTCTCCACTCTCTTCTGTTCTGTGACTGAGAAGCAGCCGAGCTGAGGCAGGTAGAAGGGGAGGGGGGACAGGGTGTGGGGGTCAGTGTAGGTACAAGAGACAGCGATCATGGATATTTTAAAAGGAGAAGATAGACACCGCTGAGATGGCCTGTCCCTGGGCAAGCCAGCCTTCTTTGAGAATTCTTTATCAATCTTTTACCTTAGCTTAGTAGAATTGTTTTACTTCAACTATATAATAATTATAATTGAATATAAATTCCCATTGTGGGATGCTCACATAAACACTCCTTTTTACTTTTTTTGTATGCCTCCACGCCGGAGACAGCGGTGGCCGGAGACATAATGTTTTCGAGTTGTTTGTTGTTTGATTTCACAAGAAAGCAATATCCCAGTACCCACAGAAGGGAATCTCTTCACATTTGGCACACACGTCCACTTGATTTTAAGGATGAACTGATTACATTTCGGTGGTCAAAGGGTCACTGTGGCTTCACAAAATGCGTTTTAGGGTCATAACTAAGAATCCCTACTCTAGTTACAGTATGACAACGTCAGTCCAGTTTTAAGCAGCATCGCTAGCCTGGGAAAACAATGACAAACTTCTGGCAAATTTGAGATTTGCTCTGCGAGTCATTCAATATGACAGCCACCGAAGTGCAGCAACCAACCCGTTGATGCCGCTGTCGCTGCTATGTTACCCGGATCGTTGGTCTGATTGGTTGAAGGACTATCCAATTGCGCCTAGAGTAGGCCTGCACTATATTGGAAAGATCTTACATTGCAATATTTTTTTCCCCTGCGATATATATATATTGTGATATGAAAAAATAAAAAGTAATTTTGAAAAGATGACATAAATAGCTCTATTTGGAAATAATAAATCATTCTCGACTACTGCGGTGATTTTGTAGGGGAGTGCATCTACATACACAAAAAAATGAAAAAGGATCTTTTCTAATGTGAACCATTCTTTGTTAAACTTTAATACTTTACAAACACCAAAGCAAGTAAGCTGTGACTAACGTTACTCTTCTGAAGTGGTTTTGGGGAGGGAAATTAGGTAGAAATACACGTAACGTCCTGCAATGTGACTATCGCGCATGCGCACATTGCGATGTCGATGCTAAAACACAATATCGTTCAGCCCTAGCCCAGAGGCATTTGAGCGCCGTCTGTCAGTGACGCCCCTTTGGAAATGAGCTGTGAATGAACCTTCCCCACACCCTGAGTGTCAACCAGACTACGAGATTGCTGCAGTCGACTTACAATGTAAGTCAATCGGACAACAGTGCAGCTTGTATTTACCTTCACAAAAGTGCTTGTTTTGCCACTGACCGGCTCAGATTATTATTCTAAGTGTCTGACAACATTATGGGAAGGATTTCTAAGGAGGTCCACCTTCCTGTTAAAGAGCCTTTTTAAAAAATAAATAAAAACATGAAATTGCCCACCAGACTCCATGTAAATAAACACTCATTTTAGCATTGTAAAATACACTTAATTTAAAGTCGACAGAAACAAAAAATATATTTAAAAAGACGTTTTGGGTCGTCTTTCCACTTTTCCAACAATCACAACTATAGCTTTGGTTGAAATAAACACATTCTTTAACGATTTACTTTACAAATGACTCTGTACATGCTTAACGTTTACTTTTTTAAATGGACTCTAGTGGGTTTAGCGCTAGTGACTTCAGAGCTGGTTCTGGTTAAACAGAAAGCTCTCAAAGAGGTTTTAAAGGTCTATTGCTGAAGGGATCCTTTCCATAATGTTGTCAGACACTTAGAACTAATTAATTAAGTATTAATTATTGAGCCTGTCAACAGCAAAACGAGCACTTTTGTGAAGGTAAATACAAGCTGGAAAATAACCCTATTAACTTACATTGTAGCTTGTTTCTCCGCTGCTGACTGCAGCGATCTCGTTTAATACTGGACCGATGTCAAGGATTGTTGTTCCAGTCACTTAGACACAAACACATGGGAACATAGGGCCCAGGTTGAAAAAAACAGCAGTTACTGTTGGCAAAGTCATACAACCGTACAGCTGTAATTCTAGTTATTATTGCCAGTAAGTCTCGTGTGAATGCTTCTCTGATTAGCACTACTCCCTAAACGAGTGTAAATCCCTTCAATTAGCAGCCAGGCAGAAGTTTAATTTAGATGCCCTTTCGGCTGCCTGCACTCAGCTGGTTTGAATCATTCGGATCAGAGTGGGAGCACTGTGGTCTCCCTGTGTGGTATGAAGCTCTTTAAATAGAAAATTCCCTCTGAACTCAGCTACATTTGAGTTTTTCCTTTTAGAAATGCACACATCCACAATTTAAAAGAACATGAACAAGAGATAATAATATAGGGCTGCAACTAACTTACATTTTAAGTCCCTTCAAGATTAATTTTAATACCTTTTTTGATTAACCTTTAGTTTTAGCGCCATCATCATTGTGCAGAACTTTTGGTTTATGACCAAATTGACTAATGACATACATCAGCCTCAGCTGTACTTTGTGTTCCATGCTAATCAGTCGATTTAAGCACGCTAACTCACTAAACTGAGTTGGTGAACATCGTAAACATATCTGCAAAACATCAGCATGTTAGCATCATTAATGACTACCTTTACATGCACATAATAATCTGTTTTTGCACATATTTTGAAAAAGACTATTCTGACAAAGCTGTGTACATGGTTAATGAAAGTGATTACTCCACTTAAATTCCCGTTTACATGCATGTAGCTGTGCAAAATTGGATATTTTTTTAAAGTTTCCAAGTGGTTGTGGACTTGTTGAAATTGAACACAGTGTCCCTCTTTCATTCCTTCAACCAGCTTCTTGAAGAGGCCGCTGTTGCAATGTGTGCTCATATCCCAAAACCTGTTATCCAAGTCTTTGATAAAGTTTAAAAGTAGGTGTGTTTCTCTTTTCTTTTCCTTTTGCCATGTGTCTCTATAGTAAAGGCATTATGCAACATGACCCCACACACATTGCAACAGAAACTCTATTATCTGATCTAGTTTCAGAAAAGTCTTCTCTATAACATATAAAAAGTCTGAAGAGATCCAAGCAGTGAAAAGTATTGAAAAATACTGAAATCAGTGATGCCAATTTCCCCTTGCAGCCCATGGTCAGAGGAGACATTGCAAGTGAATAGGGAAAATATTTTAACTAACAGATATAAACATGAAACTTCCCCAGTTGATTACATTAAGTAATTAAGTTTTCTGAATTTTAATGTTTGATTATGGAAATGAGGCATTGTATAATCAAATCAACGCATTCTCATGAAGTGGTCCGTATGATATCTTATGCAAACCAAAACGTAAGCTATCCTACGAAATTAAGAGATTGCAGACTGGTCACGTGACGCAAGGTGGTCATGTGACGCCAGCAGGCTAAGATCTCCATGATGCTGAGTGCTGGTCGCTTTGTTGCACATTACGGTTAAATTTAGTCCACAAAATATGAGCGTTCAGCCGCGACAAAAGTTAAGATTAGGCATCAAACAATTAGTTAAGATTAAGAAAAAGATTGTTGTTTGGATTAAAACACTCCCCAGGAACACATATTTCCTGGGTGAAAGACTTTTTGGCCGGATTTCCAGTCTAACGCTTCCTTTGTGTTGGCGTTCTAACCTCCGAAGGATTTATGAGGACTATGGTTAGCTGCTCCTCAGATCTCTGCAGGGCAAATCCAGACAGCTAGCTAGACTATCTGTCCAATCTGAGGACCTATGGACCAAACATATTGGAAAAAAATGAAAGCATAAATTGTTTTGTGTGGCAGGGCACCTTTTAAAGAAATACCTATAAGCCATAGCACATTTTTTTTCTCCCATCCAGGAAAGCTGTGTGGACTAGCCAGATCTTTCTCTGAAGCGCTGTGGAGGAAGGTCTGGCAAAGCGAGCGTAATTAATCAGCAAACCATTCTCACTGGGACGTTCCCAGTACTCACTATTAGATGTCACAGGAATGTCCAAGGTGTGGATATTAAACAGGCCGAGGAAGATCACGTACGGTCAGCCTTCCTTCACTTGATTAATAAATAACAAATCTTTACAAGGTCAATATTCCTCTGAGCCTCAGCACATGTTTTAGACATTATAATGGCACTGGAAAGAATCCAACTATATAAATATCAATATGTAGTCTTGTCTCACTGATTAATCTACACATTTATCCTGCATTCAACTGTCGATGGGGAGAAAATGGAGAAGCACATGCATGAACCTCAGAGTAGTTTGTATAAATTAAGATAAGCAGTCAACTTTTGAATTAATCTGCAACTTTGATAATTGATTAATTGGTTTGAGTCATTTCTTTATGACAATAGTCAAATCTTTGAAAATAAGTGAAAATAATCATTAGTTGCAGTTGCCTTAAAGTACAGTATTTGTTGTTGAAGCAGGAACAATGTGTTTGATACCGATATCTCAGTTTATTGTAATATCTGTCCAGGAGTTACAGATTAAATCTAGCCTTTTGGCCCAATCCTGGCATATTTACAACACAATATGCACTGTCCCTGTTAAATAAATAATACAAAATAAATAAGTTAGCGCTTATAATAGTTAGCGCTTCACCCACCTTTTGTTTTGTTATTATTGATGAATATAAAAGAAAACAGCATCTGAAGTTAGGCAGTCAGATTGAACAGTTTGTACATACAGTATTTTATTTTCTGTCAGTTGTTTCTTCATATGTTAAGTCCTTGCACCATGTGAGCAGGGTTGTGATACAAGCCTACAAATGCTTTTTTAAAAATTATTTTATTATATATAGATATATAGTGAAAGGGAAAGGGGGGGGTAAGAGGGGATGACACACAGCAAAGAGCCACATGTCATCATATTTAGGTTTTTTAATTGGGCTCTGGCCCAAAACTGCTGCCGTGGATCGGACGCGTGTGTGGCTTGGAACCCAACCGTCTTGCCCACCCACAACCTTTTCCTTAACTTAACGGGCCGTTTTCATTTCACAGAATTCTTCCGTGGGCCCATCACGGAATTTTTGGCGATTCAGCATTAAATTGCCACATATCTTGTGTTAAGGGGCTGTGTTCGTGAGATCAGGTTGGTTTCTCAGTCTCCATCCATCCATCCATCTTTGTCTGCTTATCCGGTATCGGGTCGTTGCGGGAGCGGCTCCAGCAAGGGATCTTAAACTTCCCTTTCCTGAGCCACATTAACCAACTCCGACTGGGGGATCCTGAGGCGTTCCCAGACCAGGTTGGAGATAATCCCTCCACCTAGTCCTGGGTCTTCCCCGAGGACTCCTCTCAGCTGGTCGTCCCTCTACCTAGTCCTGGGTCTTCCCCGAGGCCTCCTCCCAGCTGGACATGCCTGGAACACCTCCCTAGGGAGGCGCCCAGGAGGCATCCTTACCAGATGCCCAAACCACCTCAACTGGCTCCTTTTGACGCGAAGGAGCAGCGGCTCTACTGCGAGCTCCTCACAGATGACTGAGCTTCTCACCCTATCTCTAAGGGAGACGACAGCCCCCCTCTTGAGGAAACCCATTTCAGCCGCTGGTACCCTGGATCTCCTTCTTTCAGTCATGACCCAGCCTTCATGACCATAGGTGAGGGTAGGAATGAAAACTGACTGGTAGATCGAGAGCTTTGTCACAACGGTGTGATAAATTTAATGTAATACCGCACTCGCTGCGCTGATTCTCCAACCAATCTTCTGCTTCATTGTCCCCTCACTCGTGAACAAGACCCCAAGGTATTTAAACTCCTTCACTTGGGGTAAGGACTCATTCCCTACCTGAAGAAGGCACTCCATCGGCTTCCTGCTGAGAACCATGGCGTCAGATTTAGAGGTGCTGATCCTCATCTTCCTGATCTAAACCAGAGTGGTTGTCTGTTGTTGGACTTCTGTGCTAGTCATGGATTGTCTATAACAAACAACATGTTCAAGCATAGGGATGCTCATAAGTGTACGTGGTACCAGAGCACCCTAGGCTGAAGGTCAATGATTGATTTTACAATTGTTTCATCTGATCTGAGTCCGTATGTTTTGGACACTTGGGTGAAGAGAGGGGCAGAGCTGTCAACTGATCACCATCTGGTGGTGAGTTGGGTTAGGGGATGGGGGAAGATTCTGGACAGAGCTGGTAAGCCGAAATGGGTAAATTGGGAACGTCTGAAGGAGGTCCCTGTTTGACAGACTTTGAAGTTTGGCTGGGGGCCTCCACAGGGACCTCTGAGATAGTTAAACAACTCCACAGTGGCAAAGCCCCAGGGATTGATGAGATCCATACAGAAATGCTGAAAGCTCTGGGTGTGGAGGGGCTGTCTTGGTTGACACGCCTCTTCATCATTGCGTGGAGGTCTGGGACGGTGCCTAGGTAGTGGCAGACCATTGTGGTGGTTCCCCTCTTCAAAAAGGGGGACCAGAGGGTGTGTCCCAATTACAGGGGTATCCGACTTCTCAGCCTCCCTGGTAAAGTCTACTCCAAGGTGCTGGAAAGGAGGGTTTGGCCGGTAGTCGAACCTCAGGTTTCTCAGCCTGAATATGAAAACTCTCTGCTTCTGGGATTTTTCTCAATGTCGGCAAATCTGAAAAATTCTGCTTTGAGTATCACGTAATTACAGTTTGAAAAACACTGCCCTGTCTTTTTGGTTTTGGCACACAACTAGATTAAATATATTGTGAAGCTAAATTGATATGCTGGCTGGATTAAAACCTGTGGGGGCCGCGGGCCTTGAGTTTGACACACATGCTTTAGACAAAGCAGCACATTGATCTTTCTAATGAGCGCTGGAATGCGGGGAGAGACAAATGCTTGAAACGTCGTGGGGAGTTCAGATTTGACCCAGTGTAGTGATGTACAAAAGGAATGCATATGTGTTTGATTCATGCCCTTCTGCTTCGAGTTCGTTATGTATCCACAAACAGAAAAAAAATCTCTAAGACTTTACCAATCTCTCTGTAAGTGTATGAACAGAAGAGACATCTGACAGGATTGACAGTTTAGACTATACAGTATATAACATATGAAAACCAAATTGGCCATTCATAAAGCCGGTCACAAAGCAATCCTTCTCTCCTAACTTCTCTCAGTGAAACAGGTTGCTGTGAGTCAGCTGTGTCGTAGCCTACTTTTAAAAATGTAATCATTGTTTTGCTTGGTTTTCTAAACTCTATGATGGCTCAGGAACTTTTCTGCAAACTTTTGTAAGGCTTTTTGTCATCAAAAATGCGACAAAAGTCTCCAAAAAGCGACAAAGCGTAGGAGAAAGCAACGAAAAATGACCCAAAAAAAAGCAACATGCAGTAATACGGTCAAAGATATTTAGATATTTTCCAGAGCTGATCTTAGTGAGAGTGAGTTTGACACCCCTGCCATAATATATGATTCACATCCTGGTCTTCGAACCCTTCAGTGAGCACTTGTTTCTGCTTCCTGTCCGGGTACATTAGGCTAGCTTCACCAGTGAGTCATTTAATAACGTAACATAATCGCATTAGTTTTGTTTCAAACGTTTTTAACTCAGCCTATGTTTGCTTCTTTCTGTGGTAAGTGGCCGTTGTGTAAGCCTCATCATTTCCTCCCCCGCCTGTATAACATGTACGCATAGAAGGAAAATGGACCTGAGAAATGTCCTCGCATTATTGGCCTTCACTTCATCTCAAGGGTTCAGCGTTATTGTCATTATGTAATACATGATTGCACAATGAGATAGCAGTCGTAGCGCCCACCACGCCACACGCAGACTGAACATAGAAACGAATATTCAGAAAAAAATGATCTTTTTTTTTTTTTTTTAGCGCTCTCCAACTAGGAAAAGCCACACCAATGGTTAACCGTGTTTGTCTTTGCCATGATTTCAGCACGTAATAATGCTCTAAAAATATGAAAAAGAGACGTAAAACTACAGCAAAGGGATGCAAACCGACGGCACAGAGACCACAGAGACCCAAAACAACCCCAAAAGAAACAAAATGACAAACAATAGACACAACACAACTACAAAGAGGTGCAAAATCCCACAAATATACACTTAATGTATGGGAGGAATTGCTTTTTTCTTGAAGGACGCCTACAAATGTCTTCCACAAAGCCAGGGAAAACACTGGCTCTGTATCGACTCATTTGGTAATGGCTTGATTGTCGTTAGTTATGTACTTTAGCTTTATCACTTGTTTTGTCTTCCCATCGACCATGAAGTTGTTGTCCCTCTGGGTCAAAAATTGAATTCTCTCTCTCTCCCTCCCTTTCTCTCTCTCGGGTTGTCTCTCTGTCTATCTCTCTTTCTTTCTCTATGTCTCTCTCTGTCTATCTGTCTGTTCATTTTTGGTGCTGGATACAAGAAACAAAATACAAAGAAGTAGCAATTGCTGAACTGTTGATTTATTAAAGCAGAAAAAAACAAATGGACAATGTGTCCGGACGAGAGCTGACAGACATGTTGGTGTCTCTGGTGACAGACAGGGTGAGAGTGGACTTCAAGTTCCTCTCTCCGATGAAGGACATGCAGGAGTTTGTAGACCAGTGGTATTTCACCACGACTGTGTGTTCAGTGCAGGAGGAAGAGCTCATCTTTCACTCTGTCTCTCTATGATAGTATATAGTTCATATGTATATTTATTCTATTTTTTTGCATTTGTGAAGACATGGTATTTTGATGAAAATGTGGAAAACGTCTTATTTATTGAAAAATAAATCTCTGTCTGTCTCTCTCCCTCTCTTTCTTGCTCTCTTCCTCTCCTCTCTTTCTCTCCCCCTCTCTTTCACTCTATCAGTCTCTCTTTCTCTCCCTCCCTCTGTCTCCCCCCCTTTCTCTCTCTCTCTCTCTCTCTGTGTCTTTGGGTCTGCTGCTGTTTACCGCTGACAGCAGTGAAAGAATTAAACACTGAAACAACACAGTAATTATCACATAAATACAATATATTGGCTCAGGACTATAAATGGTTCCAAATCCTTAAGAGACCCACATTGCGGAGTTTTGTTTACTGCATCAATAGAGGTATTTACGCTAGGCCAAATGAGATTCAGAGAATTTGTGTTTAATTGTGTGCTGTGCAGATATGCAGCGAGGCTTTTGGAGGGTTTAACTGAATTTTGAAAAATCCTTATTTGTTGTTGCGGTATCTAGTTTGTGGTGATGACCTTGACAGAAGAAATAAGTGAAACAAAGTGAAGCCGCTGTCAGTCGTGAACAGCGGAATGACATCTCGGTAAACAGCATAATCACATCAGTGGCAGTCGCTGCCAGTACTGGTTATAAAAGTATTTATCGTTTCCAGACACGCAGGCACGCACGCGCACAGACAGAGAGACAGGCAGATAGACAGGCAGACAGAGAGATAGACAGACACAAACTAGAACTTACTGTAGATCGGGCCCAAAAAAATCAAGCCTGACCCTACCCGAGCCCGGCCTGGCCCGGCCCGGCCTAGCCCAACACATTATCCTAACATTTAAATCTGACAATTTTTTAATAAAATAATAATTTTTTAATCTCACATTATTAAAATCGCAACATTTAGTGGATTGTGCAGCTTTACGTGTCCTCGGATTGTTTTCTGGTTTAAAGGGACAGTTCACCCCCAAAAAAAGACGTTGCTAATGCTACGCTTGAAAACATTACTTGTATCTCTGTCCTGACATCTGCAGATAAAGTGTGCTTCTTTGACATCTGGCTCTCTGAGGATTAACTTAAGCAGCTTTGCCTCTTGATAATTGTATGATTTTAAAGCCATTCTGTCTTTACAACTGTAGAATTAACAAAAAAAATTAATTCAAGTCAGGGAAATACCAGAACTACTTACTTCTACAACAAGCTAAATGAATCTGTTGTTTAGAAATACATTTCAGGCCTCCACGTGAGATTTACTGATCTCACAGCGGCACCGTAGTTCCGTCCGCAGCTTAGCACCGACAAAGACGTATGTGATTGGTTTAATAAACCAGAGCACGTTTTTCTCCCATACAGGAATGCTGTGTGGACTATCCAGACCTTCCTCCACAGCGCTGTTCAGGAAGGTCTGGAAATGCGAGACTATTTTTCAAAAATTCAGAAATGGACGCCAATGTGATGATCCTCTCTGTGCTTCTGCCTCCAGCTGATGCCGTTCTTGCAGGCGAACCTGACAGGCTTCAAGAAACTGGAGATTCTTAACTTCAGGAAGGGCAGCGTGGTCGTCAACAGCAGGATGAAGTTTGCCAAGTCGGTGCCATACAACATCACCAGCGCCGTGCACTGCGCCCTGGAGGAGTTCTGCTTCGCCGCCTCCCAGAACCTGCACATCGAGATTGACACCCACTCTCTGGATGTTGAACCAGGTACAAATACACATTTGGTTTTAAGTGGCTAGCTGTGGCCGGATTGGTTCAGAGGGTAGAGGAGGCGCACATATACATCACAGATATATATATATATATATATATATATATATATATATATATATATATATATATATATATATCTTTAATAAAAATAAACAAGTGGCTAGCTTATTAAATTGAAGTTATACTTTTTGCATGTCTTAGTTTTCAGTACTGAAATGAATAAGGAACTTAAAGGTTTTTCCCCCCATATTGTTAAGTTATATAGATATGATTGTATGAAATAAGCAGGGGCAGGGCTAGGAGGGCTTTAAATCATATCTTTATGACTCAACAATATTGGGGGAATAAGTTCCTCATTCATTTTACCGCAGTACAGTAATGTGCTTTATGATATCTGTTTGTGTGAGCGCATAAACCAGCATCTCATAATAAGTCATTGTTGTATCGGCGCTCCTTCTTTGTTTGTATATAAGCTGTGTATTGTAATATTGGCCACGGATGAGATTCAGGCAGAGAGCACAGATCACAACACATTCAAATAGACTCAGTAATGAGGTCTATATGTCAAATCCACCAATCCTCAGTGGGATTGTTCAGAACATTACAGGGCTGGAATAATAACAATGAAGATGAGAAGTGAGCTGAGGCGTGGGGTTGGGGATCATGTTTTTGCAGAAAGTCAACTTGTGTTGTATAATTGGCCGGTGGCGATAAAATATACTCAATGCTCTTCAATGCCTCACACATCTACTCATATGAGTACAAAATAAAATACTCCATTAAAAGTCCATCATTTGAGTATATTCAGAAAGAATTAACTTAGATAAGCACAATGTCAGTTTTAGAGTGTTTTATTGTTAAAGGGATACTTTACCGATATTCAACCAACTTTGTATCATAATAATGTCGGTAGTATGTGTAAATGAACTATGTTAAAATACCCTCGGTGCCCAGATGTCCTTACTCACAGGCCAGCAGAGAAACTACCAAGACGCTTTTGACGCAAAACATGGCACATGTAGGTTTGCTGCTGGGCCTGTTGCTCAAACAACAGATTGTCCTTCCACATACAAACACAGAGGGTCCTCTCTTGCACCCAGTGCAGCGCAGCACAAAGCCCGACGCAAGTGTCTTTGCTATTTTAAGAGTGTCCAGCGCCCATGGCGTTTAAATAAAAAATGCCCCTGCACCCATCTCTGCGTCCATGTGTGTGCTGGTATTACAGGGAGGTGTGTTTAGGTGCATTCTTGGCATATTGCTATCTTGAGGCAGCGGGAAGTGATCACACAATATACCAACAAAAACCTGGTCTGAAGTCAATAGCGCAGCATTTGATTGTTATTTTGACAGTGCTTTTGTAAAAAGTAACTAGGCTTATGAACGCGCATGCACACTATGCTTGTTACACACACAGGGACGCTCAGCAGCACACAAACATGCAAAAGATTACAAATAAAAATATTATGGTGCAAATCATAATAGCAATGCTCCAAGGTCCAAACACACTTGGCTGTTAAAGGGAATGGGAGAGGACCTCTGATTAGTTGATTGCATGTTACGCCCAGAATACACCTCTGATTAATGGAGACACTAAGTACAACACTTTAGAACCATGCGCCCGGCGCACACCATATGCTCAGGTCGTTAAAATAGGGCCCCTAGAGTATAAAAGCCAGAGTTGTTCCTGGATAGAGGAATGTTTGCCCCCTCGCCCCCCAAAGAGGTTTTAGCCAGCCCCAAAGGTTGGTGCAGGGGGCAGTACATAAACACCAGCAGAGGTATACAATACATTTGACTAAATACATAGGGATGTATGTATGTATTTATGTGATTTACAATTACATACTGATCACACGCCATGGCATCACATGACGGACATTTCATCCAAACGTGCAGATTTCCCCAGAGTGTATCTGACGTTTAGTCTCGGAAACCACCCACGCCTGAGGCTAAATCTTAACATTTCAATGCAGACCAGAAGCAGAGGATCTCATTAAAATCAAACACTCCTCAGCACCTCCTGGAGAGAGGAGGAGAGCAGCGGGGACACACTTCATGAATACTAATGTTTTCCCTTTCTTCATCTTCTTCTTTTTCTCTCCCTCACAGCTGATCAGGCCGATGCCTGCAAGTTCCTGGCCTGCGAAGAGTTCTCTCGCTGCGTGGTGAACGGCCGGACGAGGGAGGCTCAGTGTCTGTGCGAGCCGGGCTTCCTGTCTGTAGACGGCCTGCCCTGTCAGAGTCTGTGTGTCCTGCAGCCCGACTACTGCCAAGGAGGCGACTGTCACATTGTCCCTGGACACGGAGCCGTGTGCAGGTAAATAAGTACACACACAGGGATTGTTAGGACGTTGAGTTTTGATTCCAAACACCAACAACAGCCATTGGAAAATAGTCCGTACCAACCGGAGCTAAGAGAAAAAAAATACATTCTTTGGAGCTTTTTTGAAGCTAACAAGTGGAGATGCTGATTGCCTTCAGCGTTCAACGTTGGGTTATCAAATGTGGTCATTTGGGCTTATCAAATAACGACAGACTCAAGTAAATTGTTATATTTGATCTTTATTTACAACCTATAAACACATTATGAACAGTGTCATAGATGAGTTAAAGTTTATTGAAAGTGGAAGCTGCTTTTTACATAAATAAAAAATCTAATGTAATTGCAAAGATTAACAGACCGTAGAGAGACAGTGGTTTCTATGTGTTTGACCACATACATTTTTAGGGACCTTTTTTGGGGGGGGATTCTACATTTATAGATTTTATTTACTTATGAAAATTGTTCTGTATAACCACATAAAGACAAGCACATACAAAAGGCAAAATAAGGCAAGAATCTTTTTCTAACTAGACAGCTGACCGCTAAGCATCACTAGCGCCAACTTAAGTCCTGATTGGCTGACATTTAAACGAAATCATTCAACAAGCATTCTCCCCATTCGGGTACGTGGGTTGTTATATTTACTTGCCCCAGTCAATAGAACAACCCTTATTGCATTCAATATCCACGTTTGATGTATAAATACACAATCGCTAACTAAAATGATCAAAACAGCAACTTCTTAAGGTCATATTTGTGTTTACAGCTGCAACAAAAATCAATTAATAATGCTTTATTAATCTTGTAATGTAAAAACATTTGCTGCAAAACTGATGTCTTTCATTCTACTCCATTCAAACTTAGGGTCTTTTTTTATGGCACCTTGAAATGCTAATTTAACTTGACCTTTTTGCATGAAATGTGATTTTTATTTTTCAGTAATTTTTTATGTAAACAGTACTTTTCTGAAAGGTCAGCTTTCACACTTTATGTAACCAGCCAGATGATGCTCAATTTTCTATAAACTACCAAAATTAATTTTTAGTAAGCCACTTTTTAATGACAGTAAAGCCCAGTTCACACCAAAGAGCCTCGTCTCATTGGTGTGAACTTTCAGAATGCTGCAGAAGTTTTAACTGACCTCATTGCGAATCTTTGTCTCAACTGAACTTCAACCTTTAGTGTGTAACTTTTTGATATTAATGAATGTTTGTTACATTACTAATTAAGATTATCAGCTCCACATAGCTTTCTCTGTAATGGAGAATGGAGAAACTGGAGTGAAGATAATGAGTTCTTCTGAAGAGTCCATCGTGTTTTGTAATCCTCCGTGTCCTCCTAGGCTACCACCAACTGTGTGAAGGAAAAGGAGGAGGGGGGGAGGCTGTGCGCGTCAGTTTTGTTGTCATTACTTAGAATTCCTCATGAATAGGTGACAGTTTGGCTTGTTAAACAGAACAGACCTGGACTGCATCCCAGGATAATTATGAACCCTGAGCCGCAAATGTTGACAAAACGTAACATGCATTATGTGCGTCTCCACGGATTGTTGCCCACAGTAGGAATAGTGTTTATTAAACACAAATTATCAGAAATTGTTGCCTGATCAAATGCTTACATTGATAAGTGCTTTACCAATAACATTATTATTTATTTCAAATTTCACAAACGAGGCTTTCGGGGGAGCTGAGTTCCACGTAGCTCCGCGTATTTCCAACCCTGGTTGCAGGCCTAAAGTGGACTGAGCTTTGGAATAATCACAGTTTTTGCTCATACTGAAATATTTTGGCATCGAGGATGCGTCTTTGCTTCATTTCTTGTGTCTGTTTGTTTACCCTAAATTTAGATTTGAGTTCAGTGTGAACACATCTAGAGTTCAGCAGAGAAACCTACTAGTTTTATGAGGTTTGTGGTGCTTTTGTTTGCTCTTTTCTCTGATTTTTGTTTGCCTTCTATGTTTACACTCACATACAGACTAATCTCTCTCTCTCTCACATGTCAGCCCTCACCACTATAAATCAATGCTAAGTTGATTTTAAATTGAGAGAAAGTGTTTCTTATATTAACTACCGGCTCACAGTCGCTGCCCTTCTACTGCCATAAAAAATCTAATTTCAACCCTGTTAGACTTCAGCACCGCAGCTCCCTACACAAAACACCTCAGAGAGTTCTCTTACCTTACATTCCCATCTTCTCAACCTTTGCAAGATATTTTTAGAGGTATTTTTATATCTGTATTATCTTTATGGGGCCTGTTGCGCTCTGAGACAGAATCTCATTTTCTGAATTTCCATTTAGCCCCTGGTCAGTAATGGGATGTTACCGGAACTACAAAGGAGAATTACAATATCATTAACTCTTCTGTGAGCTCCTATGCAACAACGTTCAGAGGTGGAAGAAGTACACTTGATTTGACTTGACTTGAGTAAACGTAGTGTAGAAATACTCTGTTACAAGTAAAGGTCCTGCATTCCTAATAAGTAACAGAAGTATCAGCATCTACAGTACATACTGTATACTTAAAGTAAATATATTCATTATGCATAAAAATATACACTACTGGTCAAAAGTTTGGGGCCACTTACAAATTTCCATCCCACTCAATTATAGACAGAAAACCATCTGATCTGAGCGGGTGGCTGATCTTTAATGCAATATCTACATTGCCCATTATCAGTCACCATTCATCCAATGATCCAAAGGCACATTCTATTTACTAATCTGATATTATTTAAAAAAAGTAACTGAGAAAACATTGGAGAACCCTTTTGCAATTATGTAAGCACATAATCTAATCTGAAAACTGCCCTGGTTAACGCAACTGATCTCAGCTGGTATTCTGTCTATAATGGAGTGCAATAAAACATTTCTAAGTGACCCCAAACTTTTGATGGGTAGTGTATATTATTTTATAGTTATTGATGCATAAATGTTATTTTAATTTATACTGTTTATTGATCTCCAGTGGGGAAATTACAATTTACATTTTGTTTAGTTAGTAATCACCACACACAGGCCTGAAATACACACATGCTCAGGACCTATTCATGCACAAATGGAGAGATTTGAGAGTGAGTGGGCTGCCACTGCTGGAACAGCACCCTGAGTGGTTGGGGGAGTACAGTTCCTTGTTCCTGCACCTGGCAGTGCTCAGGAGGTGATGTGGCATCTCTCCAGCTTTCAATCCACACTCGGTACAGGGACTTGAACCAGCGACCCCCCCCCGGTTCCCAACCCAACTCCTACGGACTGAGCTACCGCCACCCAAATGTTGCAGCTAAGAGAAGTGGAGCTCATTTTAATGACTTTGTACACTGCTGGGTAGTTTGTGAATGTGTGTGCAGTATTGGAGGAACTGAATACAGTAAAGTAATTTTTGTCTCAGTGGACCTTCAGTGGTTTTGTTCCATATGATTATTAAATGTACAAACTGCAGTAGAGCTGCAAAGATTAATTGATTATTTAATTGACAATTCTTTTGTTAAACAAGTAATTAGTTTGTAATTAGTTTGAGTCATTTTTTGTGGTAAAACTTAATTTGCAGCTTATTAAATGTGAATATGTTCTAGTTTCTACACTCCTCTGTGACAGTAAACTGAATATCTTTGAGTTGTGGACCAAACAAGACATTTGAGGATGTCATGTGGGGCTTTCGGTAATAATCCACAGATTAATTGACAATGAAAATAAATCGAAAAGCTAAGGCTGTTGTCTCCTCTCTGAAATCTAAGGTAGCAGCAGCTTTTCTGTCTGCTCTGGGGGATTGAAGGGGCTTGGGGTTTGCAGTCAACTTGGATTTGCCACCCTTGATTAACACTGAACCCTGTTTGATCTAATCCTGCAGACCAGCCAAGAACAGGACAGAGAAAACCGACAAAGGCAGTACACCCTCAACAGTTAATACTGCAGAGCTGCACATTTCTTTTAATCATTTGGCTGCTTGACAACACGTAGAGCTGCTGCAAGAGGCAAATTAATCAGTTTGGTGTGAGATAGAGGCTTGTTAATCAAAAGATTCCCTGAAACCACACTGAGGAAAACCTATGAGACTCTTTACAGTGGGGCTCAAAAGTTTTGGCAAAATTTGTATTAATGTGCATAGAGCAAAGAAAAGATGGAAAAATCTCCAAAAGGCATCAAATGACAAATTAGACATTTGTATAATATGTCACAAAAATGTTGATTTTAATTTTATCCTTTACACTTTCAAAATAACAGAAAACGAAAAAATGGCTTCTGCAAAAGTTTGGGCACCCTGCAGAGTTTCTAGCATGCACCGTCCCCTTTGGAAAGCTGAGACCTGACAGTGTCATGGATTGTTCTCAATCATCATCTTGAAAGACCAGGTGATGTCAATCTTAAGGTTTTAAATGCCAAGACTCATCTGACCTTGCCCCGACAATCAGCACCATGGGTTCTTCTAAGCAGTAGCAGGAGAAGGCTATAAGAAGATAGCAAAGCGTTTTCAGATGCCAATATCCTCTGTTCGGAATGTAATTAAGAAATGGCAGTCATCGGGAACAGTGGAAGTTAAAGAAAGATCTGGAAGACCAAGAAAAATATCAGACAGAACAGCTCACAGGATTGTGAGAAAAGCAAGTCCAAACCCACGTTTGACTGCACGATCATCCAGAAAGACCTGGCAGACACTGGAGTTGTGGTACACCATTCCACTATAAAGAGATACTTGTACAAACATGGTCTTCATGGAAGATTCATCAGAAGAAAACCTGTTCTACGTCCTCACCACAAAAATCAGCGTTTGAAGTTTGCAAATGAACATATAGATAAGCCTGATGCATTGTGGGAACAAGTTCTGTGAGGTTAAAATAGAACTTTTTGGCCGCAATGAGCAAAGGTACGTTTGGAGAAGAAAGGGCACAGAATTTAATGAAAAGAACCTCTGTCCAACTGTTAAGCTTGGGGGGGGGGGGATAAATCATGCTTTGGGGTTGTATAGCAGCCAATGGCACAGGGAACATTTCACAAGTAGAAGGAAAATGGATTCAATAAAATGTCAACAAATTTTGGATGCTAACTTGATGCCATCTGTGAAAAAAGCTGAAGTTAAAAGAGGTTGGCTTCTACAAATGGATAATGCTAAACACACCTCAAAATCCACGGTGGATTACATCAAGAGGCGTTAACTGAAGGTTTTGCCATGGCCTTCAAAATCTCTTGACCTCAACATAATTGAAAATCTATGGATAGACCTTAAAAGACCAGTGCGTGACAGACAGCCCAGAAATCTCAAAGAACTGGAAGACTTTTGGAAGGAAGAATGGGCGAAGACACCTCAAACAAGAATTGGAAAAACTCCCGACTGGCTACAAGAAGTGTTTCCAAGCTGTGATACTTGCCAAAGGGAGCAGAACAGGGTGCCCAAACTTTTGCAAACACCATTTTTTGTGTTTTGTTATTTTGAAAGTGTAAATGATGAAAATAAAATCTAACTTTTTGTGACATATTATACGAATGTCTAATCTGTCATTTGATGCCTTTTGGAGATTTGTCCATCTTTTCTTGGCTTCTTTATGCACATTAATACACATTTTTACCTGGGGTGCCCAAACGTTTGCCCCCCACTGTATGTCTAAAACACAGTTGTTGTTCAGGTTTTGTCCTGCACCTTGCTCTCCATGTGGCCCTGGTACTCCAGGTCACGATTTTGTCCTTCAACCACATTCTTACCTGGCTTACCTACTAAAATTTGTTCTGGTTGGATTCTGGCCCAGGTTAGTGTGAAAGTTGTCAGCAGTGTGTGGGTGCAATGCTGGATTCACAGAGCGTCTTAAATACAGTTTACTGGCAGGCTGAATAAAAGGGATAGATGGATGGATGGATGGATGATGGATGTCCAAAATTAGCACCATCTACAACATCCAAAAATTGGTTAAATATGCAAGAGGCTAGTAGATTTGCTTTGCTCACCAGCCAAAAAAACAATGGTAAACTATAAGGTGGGTGGTAGACAAAAAACTTGAGTTTGGGCCATGGATGGATGGATGGATGGATTTCATTAACAAATGTTTTTGATTTTTTAAAAATAATTCCAGCAGACTGATCTTCATCCGTTGATGCGGTAATGCTACATCTAGCACAAAATATACTAATCTAGTGATGACCATTAAATGATGAAATCAGCTTCATTGATTTATTATGATTAATGTTTACTTAATGAACGTGTTGTGGTCTAATGAGTGCATTTTGGTTTGATGACACTGGGCAAACCATCATCACTACTATCATTGAATTGTTAGGATGTTGTACTTTTACACTGATGTGATGAGAATGTATTGGCAGAAGCTGCTAGAGAGACACATTTAAAACATATGTAACATTTTAATCCTTGCTTCTGATATAAGTAAAAAGCTACAAAAAAGACACAGAATATGGACCTTTAGTTTAAGCATTTCAGCACATAAAGCACATCCTTCCTTGTGCTGCAGAGGAAGAAGTCACTAAACCGTTTTGAGTGTTGACAAAATGTCCCCTGAAATGTAAAATAATAATAATAATACATCTGCTTGTTTTTTTAACTAAGTTATGCAGAAGGGGCCGCTTTATAATTTAAGGATGAATTTGAATGAACAATTTTAAAATCAGTTGGGAAAAGTGATGATACTTTCATTTCCAAAACCAATACAGAGACAAACATAACTGATCTCAAGATAGCATCATATCTCAATCTGTGTGTTTTCATCTGAAAATAATCAGCCGAATGTCTTCTACTCCCGGTTCAGTCCATGTGCTTTTCCTGCTCTTTTGTATTTCAACACATTTGCCGTATGTGCAGGTCTTCTGGGATATCTTCACTCCGAATCACTTTTCTACAAACAAAGACTACAGGAGTTTCTCACATCAGTACCTGTGCAGTGTGTTTCATTTTCACACCTTCATTTTTCTTTTTCACAGATACAAAGACAGCTACTCCCTCCCAGGCATTGCCAGTTAAGAAAAAGTATGGGATTGGATGTCACCAGAGAATACCACAAAAGGTAAGAGGGGCTCGTTGCCATGAGCAAGGTTGTTCTGGTTAAGTCCCACATGTGCAATCATGTGTTACTGCTGGAGGAAAGATTGTGCACACTCAGCAAGGCTTCAGTGTATGAATTAGGGCTGAATATGGTGAAAAAAATCAGATGATGCAGAGAAAAACTTGCAGTTTGAGATTAAATCCACACCTAAAACTGTCATGATCTTCCTGTGGTCTGTTGCTTTGGACAAATTACTGGGCCGTTATCCTTCCCACCCAGAGTGGCTCAGAGCCGCTGCGTCTGAAGCAGATGGAGATCTGATGGGTGACTAATTAAACCTCCCAAAGGATGGACGAGGACTGAATGTCATGACTGTTTTACAGCAGAAACACTATGATTTGTCCCGAGTCCCCTTCTAACCTTATGGTGGTTAGTCTGCTCCTCTCTGATCCTCTTTTGGGGTCTAAACATAGACTATAAAGATAGTAGGCATGGCATCCTTGACATCAGTCACCAAGACTGCATAGCGCCCCTTTAAGTTACTAGCTAACACTAGCACTAGCTAGGTAACTTGGTTGCTGAACAAGAAATTTTTAGGCAACCAAAATATTCATATTAACACAGTGAGAGGGTCAAAGATTAAAACATGCATGTTGGTTAATTTCTGCATAACACAGCCATATATTGATGTACATATTTAGTCCTTTATGTGCTGTAGAAAATGCTACATTATTTATGGAAAATCAATAAAAATTGTTAAACAAAAAATAGATTAAAACATGGACAACAGCCAAAAACAAGTTGAGGTCCAATTAAATGTCCACAGTGTTAGCATGATTAGCATCGCTAAGCCTCTGTCCTGATTAACAGGCCTAAAGCATCCCCTGCCTTTATCGTCTATTTTAAAATAACTGGGACCATCATTTACTAAATCAACATCATGCTGTATTGAAGAAGACTTGAAACTAGTGATTGAGACCATCAACTCATTAAGAAAATGTTTATTGAGATAATAAGTCAAGAGAGAAGTAGGTTCATTTTCGCAGAC